>CM060908.1:476364532-477614532 GCA_030737815.1 Allium fistulosum
TTAATTACTTTATTAATATGATTATAAAAAGTTATTTAAGAATATTTAATTATTATTTTAAGGTTATTTAATTATTGTTTTAAATGTTTTAATTTAATTATTTATTATGATTTAACTATACTTTAATTTTTAATTAAATTTATTTAATTATATTGATTTAAGTCATTTAATTATATTTGCAGGTTAATTAATTTTCCTATTAATATTATATTAAAGTTAATTGATTATTGTTTTAATTACGTTTAAAGTTAATTAATTATTATATTAATATTATTTTGAAGTTAAATATTAATACAATAATAGTGCTTAAAATTAATTTAATATATTATTAATGAATTCTAAAGTTATTATTTTGAATAAGATTTAATTAAGATGAAATAGAAGGATGTTTAAATAATAACTTATTATTTAAAGTTATTTTAAATAATTTATGGTTTATCAAGGGAATCTTACTGACATGAAAAGTTTAGTAAATAAGTTTTTTAAATATGAAAGAGTTTATAAATGGTTATGGATATTTACAAAAGAATTTATCAAAGAGTTTTTAAAGATTTGAGAAGGAAGGTTTTGTAAATGAGGTTTGAGATTTAGAAAGAATGTTTATAAAGATTGTTTATAAATAGATTTGATGTTTATAAAGAATGTTTTATAAATAGATTGGAGATTTATAAAGAAAATTTATAAATAGATTTGGAGATAGTAATAAGATAAAAAAAATTGGAAAGAAATGGTTAATTTTCATGGCGTAATTCTAGGGCAGTGGTTGCCTATAGTTTACTATGGATTCGCCGGGATAGCGACGTAACCATTGTGTAAGCTACAGTCCATGGTCGATATTGAACGGTATTTTCCGTATCTATTTTTAAAAAAGTTTTTCAAGTATTTTGAAGGAAATGGTTTGTGAATATATTTATTCCGGTGAGATAAATATTTCAATATTTTAGTAAATATTCTGAAAGAGATTTTAATTTAATGAGGCTTAGCAAAATGGAAAATGTAATCTTTGTTTGAATGTTTGATTATTTGATATTTAAATAACCAACTATTAAATCTTGGCCTAAATATGTAATCCTTCTTAATTTTGATGGTACGAAAATATTCCTTACTTAACACCGAAAATTTTAACACTGGAAAAATCTAGGGGAAACGTAGGAATTATATGGTACAATTACCGTCAATGGTGTTATACTTTAAGTATAAACTCATTTAGTTCTTCTAGGACAAATGATAAGGAGATCTATCCACTTTAACGGTTAGGGAGTGATCGCCACTCTTATGTATTGTCTGATTATTTCCTAAAGAATCGGTATTAAGCATTCCAGAAAAATCGACGATTGGTTTTGGAGCGCCCGGGAGGTGGAAGAGTGTACTCGTAAGAGATGACTCAAAAACCGTTACCACTTCGAAACCGTAAACGGTTCTATGGAGAAGTTACATGATATATTGAGATGTTGAAATCCATGTGTGGTTTCGAAACCTGTTGGGGTATGGAAATCCATGGGTGATTCCATGATATATTTGAGATACGGGGATCCATTATGATTCTGAGACACGTTGGGGTATTGGAATCCATGTAGGATTCCATGATCTATTTTGATGGCAGTGCACGAGCTGGAACGCCAGATGCATCCTCACTAGCGGTAATGACTAAAACAAGAGATAGAAGGCATGCCCAGTAGGGTTGGCAAACCCATAGGGTGTAGTCGGCACCTCCTAGACGTTACTTACAGTTGTTGTGCATGCATGAGGCGATGCAATCGGTCTTAGTGAGACTAGCTATGTTTTTATTATGGTACATCATTAGGGATGTATGCTGCTTCGAAAGGATATCTCTGATCCTTGTGTAGGAGGACCGTTCCTCGAAGTACTGAGGGCACCTCCATGGAAATCCTATACAATTAGCGAACGTGCCTTATCGGTTTTTGATTATATTTAGTATTGTTGTGATGTACACTCACGAGCATCACAACTACTTGATTATTATTATTTTCACCCTTAGACATTATTATAACATCACTGGATTTTCTTATATAAGAGTTTTGGTTATCGTAAGGTAAAAACCCATTTGTGTTTATGTGCGGCATGGTCTTATGAGATACCTTTGATTTTAATGGATTTTACAAGCTATAATAAATAAAATTCCTTGTGATTTGAGTTTCTCACGCTGGCTTTACCAGACTGACCCGGGCATTGTTTTCCTATAATTCTCGGGTCAGACCGAGCATATTTCCAAGTTTAGTTGGATATTTTTAGGAGCTTCAGTAGACGAGCTGGAGGCCCATAGATGTATTCACATACATGGTTATTTTTTCGTTGCATTCAATTATTGTATTTTTCAGCAACTGTGAGGACAGGTTGTTATAATTGTCCGGGCTGAAATAGGTTAGTATACTCTGATTGATGTCTATATATACATATATTACAGTTTGTTTTTATGTAAAGATTTTTTATATATTATGGATCATTCGTTCCGCTGTGAGATTCTGTGTTGTTATTTTTCTTCCTGTCTTCTTCCTTCTTTCTTTTCCCCTAACTATCCGCCTTTCCATTCAATTTGAGTTGGTCATGGGTGGTTTATTGGCCACTTAAAGTGTACGGAAAAGTGGGTCGTTACAACATGGTATTAGAGTTTAGGTTGAGCGAACACCTAGACTTTGGTGGGGTTGAATCATTTGAGATAGGGTAAGTGAGACCCTAGGATGGGTTTAAGTGTGTGTATATAAGAGCACGTATTTGTTATTTTTTCAAAAATGTTTTATATTATGTTGTTTGATATGTAGAGTGGCTTAAGAATTCTGGTCGATGCGTTTGGCAATGTTATCGATAAGGATTTTCTAAACACTCGAACAAGGCCAAACCAACATAATATTGTTTTAAAAATCGGTAAATGATATAATTTAACCTTGGAATATATTCTATATTTATATAAAATAATAGTTTTCAAAATTTATATAGTATTCTTGATTGTGCTTGATTGATAGAATGATAATATTCCATAATTATCATCTAGGATTTGATCGGTCATGCTCGCCCATTTCTGAGCATTGACAATTATCGGTTAATCTATCTAGAATCTTTCTTTTGAAACTTGGATTAGATAGACAAGAATTTTAGGAAAATTGAAACGAATACCTTGTGAATTTAGTTTCACAATTTGAATATAAGGCGTTCGTTGATAATGTTGGGTTTAAATTTGATTTCTAAGGGTTGTTTATTTAAAAGATAATTTGAATATTTTAGAATAAATATTTTAGAAACGATTTTATATAAAGGTTGATTTGATAAAATTGGTTTTAATAAATGTTGTTTTATTAAAAGGAATTAGGAATATTTTGAAATAATATTTGGAAATGATTAATTATAAAAGGTGGTTGTATAAGTTTTGTATTAATAAAAGAAATTTATTAAAGGAAAACTTAAATATTTCTCAAAATAATACTTGAAAAATGGTTTATATAAGGAAGCTAGAATATTTTGCAATAAATATTGGAGAAGTGATTTCCTTTAAAGGGACATATTTTACAAATTTGATTTGTAAAAACGTGTGTATAAATAAAAGGGATTTGTGAATTTAAATCCCGGTAATTTGGAAAATGGTTTTCAAGATTTAAAACTTAATAGTAGTATTTGAAAATATTTTCAGGATATAAGTACTGAACTCACTTCAGTCGCTGGAAAATAATTCCGACGATGATTGCAACGTCGTCGGTGTTGATTTTTGAGTTTTTAAATGGGAAATTACTACCATTAGGATCTCGCTATATAACTATTTTGATAAAACAAATTTCGATCTGATTCCAAAAGTATGATTTGATTTACCCTAGAGTAAATATGTATATTACCATTACAAATGATTTTGTAGAAAAGAAATAATAATTTTACTTGAGATTGTTTTAGAGTATAAATGACTTTGGAAATGGTAATAATAGTTTTCTTAAAGGGTTTTTTGGTGTATCAATATTTTGGAAATATAAGTATAAATATCTTTGTAAAAGAATTTTATAGAAGTGTGTGTTTTCTTTGGGTTGGTTTGGGGAATGAGTCCCGATTTTTTTTGTGGTGATCGAAATAATCTTCTAACTAATGATCAGATGGTTGCATAGGCTAACGGTATTGTGCACTTAGTAAATTATTCCTTTTAACATTGTACGATCTAGACAGGTTCGTATCCGGACGAATCCAAAGTAAGTTGGAAATTGATAGTTTGATAAAAAATTATTTATTTGGAAATATATCTAGTATTGTTTCAAAATGGGTTTGAAAAGGAAAGAAGTGATTTTAAGTTAACTAGTTCGAGTAGCTCGAAAATAACTAAAAATGGGTAAGAGATGCGTTCGGATGGCAAATGCTTCTCTTGAGTATTATCCTTCTAGTAAGGAAATATATGATACTATTTGGTAGTACCTAGTTCCTTGGTATAATTTTGGGGTTACTCGAGCTATATATATTTCTAAAGATTAAAATATATGGTATCGTTTCAAAAGGTGCTTTGAATAAAAACCCGGGTGTTTAAAATTCTTAAGTGAATTTAAAATAAAGTCTGAATCTGATAATGGTGTGTACCGTACCCTCAAGATGTATTAAGATGTTATACCATTTTTTAAAACTTAAGCTGTGTTTTATGAAAAGGTTTTCATAAATAATTTAGTGGTAATAGAATTTATATTAGGAATAACCAATTAAATAAGTAGAATGGATATAGATCATTTCTCTCTCTATATAGTTTTGATCTAATATTCAAGTACAAGGCTTTGAGGTGTTTCACACCATTCCAAGTAAGGATCTATTACTTGATTTTTGACGGCGAACGCTGGTAAGGGTTCTTGATATGGAAACAAAGTTTTTTATCATAGTATATCGCTATGTAAGGAGAATGGAGGTTTCTAATTAAGAATCATGATCAGAGTCTGCACTAGAAAATCGAGCAAGCGATACTTGTTCGAAAGGGAGTTATGTATTCGAGTAGTGATCGAACCAGATTTAGTATATGTATGATCTATGAACATCTTGTGGGCTTATGAATAATATTGGATGTTCATGCGGTAAAATTTTGGGGACGAAATTCTTTTTAAGGGTGTAGAATGTAACGACCCGTAATTTTATCACGTTGATTTTTGGAATATTTAATTAGTTTTAAATATTCGATTTGGGGTTCTATTTAAAATGTAATAAAATCTATGTTCCAAATAACTGCTTGATTTTCAATGATGTATTTTTAATTTAATTTTTGGAATTTTTCCATAATTTTTAATTTGGAAAATAAGTAAATTTTCGTTTGATGTATTTTACAACAAACGTTGGCATTTTGACACATTACACAATTTAATAACTTTTCTATTTTATTGTTGTTTTGTGATCGTGTCCCAATTCTGTACGCGATCATATTTAATTTTCTATCTTTCGCTCTATTTTATTGTTGGTTTATGATCGCGTGTCAATTCTGTATGCAATCATATTTCATTTTCTGTCCTTTGCAGCCGTACGCGGACGTGATATGGTGTGGCGAGGTACCCGGATAATTTCTATTTTAAAAACTCAAAATCAAACCACCAACATACACAGTGCTCAGCAACAATTTGGTTTCTTTGTTTCCCCCTTTACACCCTAACATTGCCTTTGTCACCCTATGTTCCATGTCCTCTATGATTCTTGCCTTAAAAATCAGGGATCCGGATCTTTGAAAGCTTGTATGTTTGCCTATATATGTACACAGATTTACTTCACTTCCTTTCTTCTTCTCACTAACCATGTTCCACATTCTTCATCTCTTTGTTTTTGGCAAAACCAAGTAATAAAACCACCTGCCCACTTTCAATAATCCATATACCAAAATCCACTCGATTTAGCTAAATCAATCAACATGGAAGTTGTTCGTGTCGATCCATAGGATTTTTAGAAATTAATCTCGCTCGATTTCATCGAGAATTGAGCAAGATATCGCCATAAATCGGGTAAGGGGGAAATTTGACATCAAATTTCAAAAATCAAATTCTCTCATTCCAAGTCGAATTGATCGACGTTGTTTGTACTGTTGAAGTCGTATGAAGTCATAGAATTTTTAATATAAGTTTGGGAACATTTGGCGATGGTCATTGATGGAAGTTGAAAATTAGGGTTCCCATTTTAGTACATTAATTGGATGATCTGGAGAGTTGTGGTGGGTTCTAGGTGGTGTGGCACGCGTTATGCTGGAGTTTGGTTGAGTCCGGCGTGGTTTTGATGGTCGCATCCTTTCATGGTCGAAGGAGGAATTTGGGTGTTGCTTTTTGATCGGCAAGGCTAGAGGTTAAGGCGGTGGTGCTGGAACGTCAAGCTCGTCGAGGTGGATGTATGGGTGGCCTCGGATGCGTGGGTAGCAGCACAATGAGATGGTGTATGTCCATGCGTGCACGGCTGTGGAGCTCCAATTTTCTTTGAACGGGGGGAAGAAGAAGACGTTACATTTTGGGTGTGGGTTTTGGTGCTTGCGTGTGGGCCTTGGCCCATTTGATAATTGGTGAGAAACATTTTATAAGTTTGATTATTTAATATTATTAAATGTTGTAAACTTTAAAACTTGATAACTTGCTTGTTTGAAATACGATTAGTCTCCGGATTTTTGCGTTGTACTGATATGGACGAGTATAATATTTTAGTGTAACTTGTTGGTAGCTTTGGTCATGCAAAAATTATGAATTATTTAAACAGACTGAATTTAAATTACGTTATTTTAATCAATAACGTCGTTTAAATTTATATACCTTAATTATTGATGTTTATTTGGCCAAATAAACATCAATAATTAAATTGCTGTTGAGTTAAATTGGATTGAATATGGTAACTGGACTCCTGTTAGTAGATTAAAACATCGTTGTGCTCATTAAATTAATTTGACATTTAATTAGCAGAGTAAATCCCTGTTCTGCTATTTTATAGATTTGGACATCTGACTATATATCAATAAATTGATATGCCACTTTTAATAAGGGATACGTTAGCTAATGACGGTTAAGTATTGAATTTATTTACATAGTCGTTGATTACGTAAATATCTGATATTAACTTGGAAAGTTAAATTGAATGAGATGATAGCTTGTTTAAGTACCATGTGATCGTTAATCCTCTTTCAAGTGTGAAAAATTAATTATTGATTTGATGTAATTTTAGAATAGTTATTATCTATTACAATGTTTTTAAAGATGATTATTATTAAGTAATAAGATTCAAAAGGTAATAACTAATTGTTAATAATGTTTCAAGGATAATAAATAATTATTTTAAATAATGATTTAAAGTTAACTACTTTATTAATATGCTTTTTAAAAGTTATTTCTTAAAGTTATTTAAGAATATTTAATTATTATTTAAAGTTATTTAATTATTTATTATGATTTAACTATACTTTAATTTTTAATTAACTTTATTTAATTATATTTACAGGTTAATTAATTTTCCTATTAATATTAGTTTAAAGTTAATTAATTATTGTTTTAATTACGTTTTAAAGTTAATTAATTATTATATTAATATTGTTTTGAAGTTAAATATTAATACAATAATAGTGCTTAAAAATTAATTTAATATATTATTAATGAATTCTAAAGTTATTATTTTGAATAAGATTTAGTTAAGATGAAATTGAACTTATTATATAAAGTTATTTTAAATAATTTATGGTTTATCAAGGGAATCTTACTGACTTGAAAAGTTGAGTAAATAAGTTGTTTAAATATGGAAAGAGTTTATAAATTGTTCTGGATATTTATAAAAAAAATTATCAAGACGTTTTTAAAGATTTGGAAGGGAAAAGTTTTATAAATGGGGTTTGAGATTTAGAAAGAATGCTTATAAATAGATTTGATGTTTATAAAGAATTTTTTATAAATAGATTGGATATTTATAAAGAAACTTTATAAATAGATTTGGAGATAGTTATAAGATGAAGAAATTTGGAAAGAAATGGTTGATTTTCATGGCATAATTATAGGGGCAATGATTGCCTACTGTTTACTATGGATTCGCTGCGATAGCGACGTAACCATTATGTAAGCTGCGATCCATGGTCGATATTGAACAGTACTTTCCATATCTACTTTTTAAAAAGTTTTTAAGTATTTTGAAGGAAATGGTTTGTGAATATATTTACTCTAGTGAGATAAATATATGAATATTTTGATAAATATTCTAGAAGAGATTTTAGTTAAATGAAAATTAATTAAATGAGGCTTAGCGATTTCAATGGGAAATGTAATCTTTGTTTGAATGTTTGATTATTTGATAGTTAAATAACCAACTATCAAGTCTTGGCCTAATTACGTAATCCTTCTTAATTTTGGTGGTACGGAAATATTTCCTACTTAACACCAAAGGATTTTAACTCTGGAAATATCTAGGGGAAACACGCGGATTATATGGTACAATTACCGTCGGTGGTGCTAATTGTATGTATAAACTCGTTTAGTTCTTCTAGGACAAATGATAAGGAGATTCGTCCACTTTAACGGTTAGGGGGTGATCCCCACTCTTATGTATTATCTGATTATTTCCTAAAAAACCGGTATTAAGCATTCCAGAAAAATCGACAATTGGTTTTTGGAGCGCCCGGGAAGCGGAAGAGTGTACTCGTAAGAGATGACTAAAAAACCGTTACCACTCTGAAACCACATACGATTCTATGAAGGAGCTTCATGATATATTGAGATGTTGGAATCCATGTGTGGTTCCAGAACCCGTTGGGGTATGGGAATCCATGGGTGATTCCAAGATCTGTTTGAGATATGGGAATCTATGTGTGATTCCAAGACCTATTGCGGTATTGGAATTCATGTGGGATTCCATGATCTATTTTGATGGCGGTGCGTGAGCTGGAACACAGGACGTAGCCTCACTAATGGTAATTACTAAAACCAGAGATAGGAGGCATGGCCAGTAGGGTTGGCAAACCTATAGGGTGTAGTCGGCACCTCCTAGACATTACTTACAGTTGTTATGCATGCATAAGGCGATGTATTCGGTCTTAGCGATACCGGCTATGTTTTTCCTATGGTAAATCACTTGGGATGTATGCTGCTTTGGAAGGATATCTCTGATCCTTGTGTAGGAAGACCGTTCCTCGAAGTACTGAGGGCACCTCCATGGAAATCCTACACAATTAGCAAACGTGCCTTATCGGTTTTTGATTATATACTTAGTATTATTGTGATGTACACTCATGAGCATCACAGCTACTTGATTATTATTATTTTCACCCTTAGACATTATTATAATATCACTGGATTTTCTTATATAAAGGTTTTGGTTATCGTAAGGTAAAAACTCGTCCGTGTTTATGTGCGGCGTGGTCTTAGGAGGTACCTTTGATATTAATGGATTTTACAAGATATAATAAATAAAATTCCTTGTGATTTGAGTTTCTCACACCGGTTTTACTAGACTGACTCGGGCATTGTTTTCCTATAATTCTCGGGTCAGACCAAGCATACTTCCAGGTTTAGTTTGATATTTTTGGGAGCTTTAGAAGACGAGATAGAGGCCGAAAGACGTATTCACATACATGGTTATTTTTCCGTTGCATTCAATTGTTGTATTTATGAGCAGTTGTGAGGATAGGTTGTTATAACTGTCCGGGCTGAAATAGGTTAGTATACTCTGATTGATGTCTGTATATACATATATTACAATTTTTATTTTGTAAAGATTTGTTATATATTATAGATTATTTGTTCCACTGTGAGATTCTGTGTTGTTATTTTTCTTCATGTCTTCTTCCTTCTTTCTCTTCCCCTAACTATCCGCCTTTTCGTTCAATTTGAGTGGGTCATGGTTGGTTTATTGGCAGCTTAAACTGTATGTGAAAGTGGGTCGTTGCAAAATACCAACAAAAACCTACATTTATCAAACTACTTGAAAGAGCACTCATGGAAATAAGGAAAATATGAAACCACGAGTCAGACATGAGTCTAGTCTGAGAAACTCAAGAAATATGCCAATGACATATAACGGTACTTTTTAGACCGTTAACGGTTATCCCCTCAAAAGAACCACTCATCTAATAAGTACAGAAGGTAATATAATAGATAATATCTTAGGTAGAATATAAATCAGATCAAATAGCTTTGATGCAAACATAGGTTACACCACAACAATATTGGGGGTACCATCAAAACCGGTAAGATACATTCGCATATGAATTTTCCACGAACACGCCTCAAGTATACTGAAGAAAATCTTCGTGATAAGAATCAGAAACCACCTTCTGGGCGTTTTATATCTCCAGATAGAATATACCATACGGTAAACACAACTGGTCCATCACCTGAATATAGTATGAACTACGTGAAACCAAGTATCAACAACTCCCGGAGCCTAACAATCGAAAGCATCTCTAGATTTTGAGTTGATATACCCTTATGGGTTAGCTAAACCTGAGATTACACATCATGCTTGTCTTAGTTATTTACCAATGTCAAGGTCACGTTCAACATCTCTCACATGAGTCTTCATCAATCGAACAAATCTCGAATCTCCACATAGATTCCAGTATAAATTGTTCGACGAATGCTAATTTCATCCTCTCCCTTGGACCTAACCTCAGGATGGTCAGTTCAACTCTATAAACATTCGACTTCACAACCGCTTTCAAAACATAGAGCCCCTATATCAATTTTGAAGTGGTATTCGGTAGGTAAAACACATACTGATCCCTTACGCTTCAAACTAAATCGATGAATTTCTGGTAAACTCAATTTCGGTTCTTTTAAAAGTAAGCGAACAATATATAAAAAGGAGTCCTCTCGTAGGATCTCATATATATAAGTTCTTAAAGCTAGAGATGTTTCTGCCATCCTCCTCCCTAGGGGTTCTCAAATCGTATGAAACCGTGAAGCTTTTAGATACTTCCTAAGTAAATTTGGTCAATTTCGATAGTAGACTTATCGACTATCAAGTAGAAGATAGACGATTGTAAATGGAAACCAAGTATCATATACTTATCACGTTTTTGATCTTTTCAATTCACATTATACCTCGGTCAACAGTAAGGCCAATAGGTTAGAGCACTATTGCTCTTACACCCTACTCGAACATCATTCTTAACTCTCATAGATAGATAGGCCTACTTTATTGGCTTTTTAGCCAAGTAAACGACTTAACAATTTTTGTAAACAAGCAAACAAATAAAGCACGATTAAGTCACATAAAGTACGATTAATTCATACAAGTACGATTAAGCCATTTAAGCAACTCCTAATCTCTTCTATTGAATTAATCCTTTTATTAATTATTAACTCCTTTGAAAATACTTGTATACATACTTAAAATACCTTTACAAAATATATACACATGTATACTACTACTCACTATTCATTTCTACTCTTTTTAATACCTAAAAATGTATTTATATTCTATCTCAAATAGTATAAGAATATTCACAAATATCTTAAACAAGATTTCATATTTGCACAAGTATACTTTAATAGGTTAATAACAAATGTTATCAAGTCATCATTATTATAAATCCATAACCATTCCATTATAATTACCTTTAAAACAATATTTTTACAGATCTACTAAGTATAATCAAAATGGTTTAAAGACCAATGTTATTAACACATTATCACAACAAACCCAAAACCAATTTTATACTTGTTATTATCTTAAAACATTCATTTAAAGATCTAAGTTAATATTTGGTTAAGTTCGGTATTTTACCAGTCAATTATCTACTTCTAAAGACGATCGCTTTTGGAAATCAAGGTTCGTATACTTATCACGCTTCCGCACTTTTCAACTTAAACTATCCCTCGATCAAGAATGAATCTAGGTAAGTTTGAGCACTAGTTGCATATCAAAGCCTTGCCTAAACACTTCATTCTTATCTCTCAAAGATAGACAAATCTACTTAGTCAGCTTTTAGTGCTAAGTACATGACTAAATATTTTCCATCAACGAATAAGTAAACAACACGATTAACATATGTCTGACATTCTCGACTCAACTATTCCTTGATCAAAAGTGAAACCGGTAGGTTAGAGCACTATTGCTTCTAAACCTAATTCGAATAACAATTTAACGACCGAGATTTTCAACCCTCAAAAATCGACACTAATACGTCCACTATATTACATGCGAAGAAATCGAATGCCGGAAAATCCGATTGTTAGGGGAAAGAAAAAGAAGAGATAGAAGAGACAAAAACAATAACACAGAATCTCACAATCGCAGCGGAACAATATATAATATATAATAACAGATTTTTATACAAAAAGAAACTGTAACAATTAATATTTATACAATCATCAGAGTATAACAGTCAACAATATCAATTCGGACAGTTATAATAACTTGTCCTCACAAGTTTTGAATATACAACATACACACACAGCGGAATATAATCAAGTACATACAATACGCCTGAGACTCCTCCAGCTCGTCTTTTGAGCCCCATAGCACCCTAACCTGAATCTGTAATACTTGGTCTGACCCGAGCATTATAATAAAATAACACCCGAGTCAGTCTAGAAAAGCAGCGTGAGAAAACACACTCGGATTGAATTATTACTGTTATAAAAAATCTTTGGAAACAAAGGTATCTCGTAAGACCACGTCACACATAAAAATGACAGGTTTTTATCTTACGATAACCAAAACAATTTATATAAAAGTCATCTGATATTATAATAATGGCTATAGAAAATAAATTATAAAATAGCGGAATGCTTGCATCTCACATTTCAACATAGTTGAGCACAATCAAAACTGTACAGCGCTTATTGGAGAATGAATTCCATACTATGAACATGTAAGGAACTACCTCTGGCGAAGGCATCTCTAGGACAATGCACTCAGGTCTGACAAGAACATCTTGTACCCTGCCACATAGAACCGGCCTAGCACTTGACTACTAGCACCGAATATGTCATCACCCCGGTCTTCCGACCTATTTGAGATCTCATGCACAATCAATCCATAAATATGTATGTATATGTAGGGTATCTAGAAAGATGATGACATACCCTAATGGGAGCGACCCAATTAGCCCTGCTGCATGCTCTGTTTTAGTAATTTTCCGGTTGATGAGGCTTGAGGCTACGTTTACCTTTTTTAATACCAATCCCACTTGGAATGCTAACACTGCCATCCAAGCAACAATGCAATGATAGCATTCATCCATGCAAGTTGTTCTGGGTCTGAACAAACCAATCTCTTCAACAATCATCGTCTTCATTAGCTTCACGATATCATAATTCATAATGCACAAATCGAATCGAAGTGGTTTTCAGATAATTAAATCTGATCCCGGTCTCTTCGGAACGATCAACGAATTTGGCCAGATTTGATAGTCGGTTATTTATCTATCAAATTTCACACACAAGCAGTCACTAGGCCATATTATAAATCTTCCAAAACATTTAACTCAAAATATCTTTATAAAGGTATATATTCAAATCTCTTTCAATATTTCAATATTTGTAAACAGTTTCAAAATCTTATGTCCATAACAGGATATTTTTATACCATTTCAATAGGTAAAAGTATTTACGAATTCAATTTATAACACGTAGAAAAATATTTCTATATAGATCATTTCATCGCTAAATTATCTCCAAACCCTTAAATTCCAATACTTCGGAAAAATTATAAGTCTATTTCCCAAAAATCGCTACTAATATTCCGTACTTCGGAAGCATTCCGTACTTATCTCAGAAATTCTCGGAATTTTATTGATTCCCTTTACAATTTCCAAAAATTATCATTTATACTTATTTATAATCCAACTATCCATTTACAATTCCTTTTATGAATTCAGATTCAATTCCGAAGTTGCTGTATCTAAACAAATTTGGAAATTTTCTTAAATTTTCAGAATTCCTTTATTAGATTTCTCTTATCTAGATTCATCCATAAATAAACCTGGTTTACAAATCTAGGGAGGATTTATAAATAAATTTCTAACACTTACCTTAAAATCATATATATAAAAATAATAAATCATATATATATAAAATAATAATAATAATTTTTAAAGAATAATAATTTAATTTCAAAACATGTTTAGGTAAGTATTTAAAATATCCAAACACTTTAAATAAATATCGATAACTCATTTCCAATTAATTTTAAAAAAAACTAATCAATTTACAAAGCTTATTATAAAAATGGGAATATATTTCAATAAATATTAAATATTTGAATAATTCACTTTCCGAAATATTTCAATACTAAAACAGCTTTAACTAAATATTTTAATAAATAAAGGTCCCATTTTTAAACAATTTAATTTCTCGACAAAAATCTATTTTTAAAATCCAATATTACCAATTTCAATTTATAAATCCCTCTCGATTCATATCTGATGCAGGCCAGAATGAAGTCATAGGTCGAATACGACCTAACAAGTTGATAAGTCGAGACCGACCTAAGAAGAATACCACCGAGTTAAGATTTGGTGATCAATGTTGGGAAAATGAAGTTCTAGGTCACAACCGACTTATGGAAGGATGTTCGCGACGTAACGAAGCCGAGTTAAGATTTGGTGAGCAATGTTGGGAAAATGAAGTTCTAGGTCGCAACCGACTTATGGAAGGATGTTCGCGACCTAACGAAGGTGTTAAGTCGTCCCAGCGACTTAGTATAACTCGGCAGCGAGTTAACTCGAGTTCGCGACCTAACGAAGGTGTTAAGTCGTCCCAGCGACTTAGTATAACTCGGCAGCGACCTAGTGAAAACCCACGACTTAACGAAGCTGAAGGTATAAGTCGTCCACGACTTAGCGAAAGGCATGAAGAGGAAGCGAGTTACGACCTAGAAGAATTAACTCGTAAGTCGCGTGAAGATGTTGCCGTTGATTCTTCTGCAAGCTAATCTAAACCATTGAACTCCTTAAGTCGTTGATCTGGAATGCCGTATGTTCTTAAGTCGCTGAAGTTTGTAGCCGTAGATTGTATGCCACTTTATCCTATGCCGTTGATTTAAGTCGCGAGAATCTTAAAGTCGTAAAGACTTTCTGAAGACGTTCATTTTAAGTCGCGAAGCACTGTTGCCGTTGTTCTCTCTGCCGAGTTAATCTGGACCGTTGATTCCTTAAGTCGCTACTAAGTTGAGTTGCGTAGCATTGTTAAGTCGGCAACGACTTAAGTGGTTGTCTGTTTGTATTTTCTGTTTTAAGTCGTATGTCGTCTTTGTCATGAGTCGTTCTGTTTGTTAAGTCCCTGAAGGCAAATGTTGTAACTGTGGTCTTAAGTCGCCACCGAGTCATGAAAGGTCGTAGGTCGGAAGCTATAACTCGGAACCGACTTAGTACTTGTATTATTTTTGTTGTTTTTTTTGTGTGAGTTGTAAAATGCCTATAAATAGGCCGAGACTTTCATTTGTAAAAGGTTGTTGATTTTTGAATAAAATTCTCTTTTGATTGCTTTGTGCTTTCATTCCAATTGGTAGTTGAGTGTAATCTCCTATCTCCTCTTTCGGTTAATCGAGTGCGCTCGATTCAACGATTGTAGAAGCCGATTCGTGGAATCAAGTGCGCTTGATCAACGCTTGAAGAATTGAAGATCTTTGAACCCGGTATCGTGCGCGATCAACGAGTTCGGGATAGCTAGAATTCGGTATCTTCGGATCAACGAATTTGGGCATTTCAGTATCTTCCAATCCATCGATTACTACATTCAACGATCTACATTGTTTTTGTAATATCCGCTGCGTCAGTTTTGGTATCAGAGCTTGTTCTAGCCAATCATAGCTAGATCGAGACTTGGAGCCTAATCATTTTGGAGAGTTTTGAAGTTTGAAGTTGTTTGGCCGAGAAGCTTGAAGAGTGAGCCGTGAGCAAGTAGAAGTGTTCGACTTGCATTGAAGTTGTTTGATCGGATTTGAATTGGAGGCCGAAACTTTGTCCATCGTGTTCATCACGATTTGCTACAAAGTGGAAGTTTTCGATCCGTTTCATTTTGGATCAAAGTCCGTATTGTGTTTGAATTTTGAAGTGTTGAAGAGTTGTGAAATTTTCAAGTATGCCGCCAAGAAGAGCTAATCGCCACCAAAACGTAGAAGCTTTGTATCGAAGAGAAGAAGCTGATGAGATGGAGCAAAGAATCAATGAGAACTTTAGTGAAAAGCTTAACGAAGGAATTGGCCGGTTAGAGAAGCTTATGACGGAGATGAATCAAAATCGGAGAAGGGTTTCACCTGAATCTAACCATGGGGGTAGTAGAGTCTCGCCACATTCCAATCGAGACAGAAGTGTTGAAAATGATCAAGGGCGTGGGAGGAACGTGAATGATCGTGAACGGAGGAATGTCGATGGAAGGGATGAAGGTGGAAGGCGTAATGGTAGTAGAGATGTGGGTGGACGAGATAGACAACGATATACATCTGATTTTGAAAAGGAGTATGATGGTGGTAGTGTTCAAGGACAAGGACGAGGACAAGGGAGAAATTACTCTGAGTATGATCACAAGTGGGAGTCAGGAATGAAGACTGAAATTCCTGAATTCAAAGGTGGTATGCAAGCGGAGGAGTTTCTAGATTGGGTAGCTAATGTTGAAGAGATTTTTGACTTCAAAGAAGTTCCAGAACAGCGTAGGGTGAAGTTGGTTGCTACGAGGTTAAGGGGTAGAGCTTTAGCATGGTGGCAACAAACCAAGCTTACACGTGATCGGATGGGAAAGTCAAAAGTTGAATCTTGGGAAAAGATGAAGAAAATGATGAAAGCAACGTTCTTACCATACAATTATCAATCTTTGATGTATCAACGTTTGCAGAACTTGAGGCAGGGCACGAAGACAGTTAATGACTATGCTGATGAATTTTACCAACTGATTGCTCGAAATGATATTATGGAGAAGGAAGAACAACTGACAGCTAGATTTGTTGGGGGACTACGAATGCAGATCCAGGATATGGTTAATATGTTCGATCCAAGATCTGTGGCAGAGGCACATCAGAAAGCGTTGGCTTGGGAGAAACAGGGACGACGAGGAAGTGGTGTGTTTACTAATTCTAACAATCAAGTGAAGGGTGTTGGTGGAAGTTCTAATGTTTCTAAACCTATCAGTAGACCAGTAGTGAAGGAGGATGAGAAGACAAAGGTTAATAACGGTTTCAAATGTTACAATTGTCAGGAATTGGGTCACAAAAGTAATGAATGTCCAAAGCCGAAGAAGAGAGCTATGATAGCTGAGGTTGAGGATGAGGATGAAGAAGCTGAATGCTCTAATTCTTTACCAGTTGAGGAGGAAGACTTACTGTCAGGAGATGACGGGTACGCATTGATGATGAGGAGAAGTTGTTTAACACCGAAGCAAGAGGAGGAAAGTAGTTGGTTGAGGAACAATATCTTTCAATCTACATGCACTATTCTGGGAAGAGTTTGTAAATTTGTTATTGATGCGGGGAGTTGTGATAATATTATCTCTACAGAAGCGGTGAAGAAGTTGGAGTTGAAAACCGAGAAACATCCTAAACCGTACAAGTTAGCTTGGTTGAGGAAGGGTGGTGAAGTGAAAGTTGGGCGTAGAGCTTGTGTGAAGTTTTCAATTAGGAAGAAATACAAAGATGAAATCTGGTGTGATGTCGTAGATATGGACGTTTGTCATTTGTTGCTGGGGAGACCGTGGCAGTATGATCGAGCAGTGCAGCATGATGGACGGACCAACAGTTACAGTTTCATGTTCGAAGGCACAAAGATTACTCTAGTTCCAAAGAAGCCACAACAGGAGGAAAACAAGTTGGAGGAGATTGAAGAGCTCAAAACTTTGTTATCGCTGAAGGAGTTTGTGAAGGAAGTAGAGGAGGAACCTGAAGTGTTTTTGTTAATTGGGCGAGAGAGCAGTGAAGAGGTTGAAATACCAGAAGAAGTTAAACCAGTTTTGAAAGAATTTGACGATGTATTTCCAGAGGAGTTACCAGCGGAGTTGCTACCGTTGAGGGATATTCAACATCAGATAGATCTTGTTCCAGGTGCTGTGTTGCCACACAGACCACATTATCGAATGAGTCCGAAGGAACATGAAGAGTTGCGGAGGCAAGTAGAGGAATTGCTTGAACAGGGGCGTGTGCAGGAGAGTTTAAGTCATTGTGCTGTACCAGCTTTATTGGTACCCAAAAAGGATGGAACGTGGAGGATGTGCACTGATAGTCGAGCATTGAATAAGATTACTGTGAGATATAGATTTCCAATGCCGAGGTTGGATGACTTGTTGGATCAAATAAGCGGAGCTACTATCTTTTCGAAGATTGATTTGAAGAGCGGATATCATCAAATTCGTATCAGACCAGGCGATGAGTGGAAGACTGCTTTTAAAACCAGGGAGGGTCTATACGAATGGTTGGTCATGCCATTTTGTTTATCCAATGCACCTAGTACTTTTATGAGGGTGATGAATCAGATTTTTCGACCGTTCATTGGGAAATTTGTGGTGGTGTATTTTGATGATATTCTGATTTACAGTGGGAGTCCAGAGGAACATTTAAATCATCTTAGAGAAGTGCTGATGGTATTACGACAAGAACAATTCTATGCAGCAACGAAGAAATGCGTGTTCATGACGCATAGTGTTTTATTTCTGGGGTATGTTGTTTCGAAGGAAGGTATACAGGTGGACCAAAGTAAAGTTGAGGCAATCAGAGATTGGCCGCAACCCAAGACGATAACGGAAGTTCGTAGTTTTCACGGGTTGGCTTCATTCTATCGAAGGTTTATACCACACTTTAGTAGTGTGATGGCGCCTGTTACAGATTGCATGAAAGGTAAACAATTTGCATGGACAGAGGAAGCAGGGAGTGCTTTTGATAAGATCAAGGAGTTGCTGACATCTGCACCTATTCTAGTGTTACCTGATTTTCATTTAATGTTTGAACTACATACTGATGCATCCAAGGTTGGAATTGGAGGAGTGTTGAGTCAGAAGGGACGTCCTATTGCATATTTCAGTGAGAAGTTGTCAGGAGCGAAGATGAGGTACAGTACGTATGATGTGGAATTCTATGCTGTTGTACAGTCTATTAAACACTGGAGACACTATCTATTTCAGAAAGAGTTTGTTATGTATACTGATCATGAAGCATTGAAGCATTTGCAAGGACAAGACAAGATTTCAGCGAGACATGCATCGTGGATTGCATATCTGCAACAATTTACCTTTGTTGTGAAACACAAGTCGGGAGTGACGAATCGTGTTGCGGATGCGCTGAGTAGAAGAAATCACCTGTTAACTACATTGAAGGTGGAAGTGACGGGGTTTGAAATATTGCCAGAGTTATTTACCGATGATCCTTACTTTGCAAAGTTTGTTGATAAAGTCAAGGATGGAGAGACGGATGAGTTCGTGATGATAGATGGTTTTCTTTTTAAAGGAAGTCGATTGTGCATACCGGAGGGTAGTCTGAGAATGAAGATTATCAAGGAGTTACACGAAGAGGGACATGTTGGGAGAGACCGTACATTACAGTTGATTTCACAATCCTACTTTTGGCCATCGATGAGGAAAGAGGTAGAGAGGTTTGTGGAGCGTTGTCATATTTGTCAGGTTTCGAAAGGAACTGCGACTAATGCTGATTTATATATGCCATTACCGGTACCGACTAAACCATGGATTAATGTGAGTATGGATTTCGTGTTGGGATTACCGAGGACACAGCGTGGTAACGATTCCATTTATGTGGTGGTTGACAGATTTTCGAAAATGGCACATTTTATTGCTTGTAAGAAGACGGCGGATGCTGTTCATGTTGCTCAATTTTTTTTCAAGGAGATCTATCGACTTCATGGATTGCCAGAATCTATTGTGTCGGATAGAGATACTCGATTTCTGAGTCACTTTTGGTTGAGTTTGTGGAAAATGGTGGGAACGAAGCTGAAATTTAGTAGTGCTTATCACCCGCAAACGGATGGACAGACCGAGGTTGTAAACAGATCGTTGGGAAACTTGTTGAGGTGTCTTGTTCAAGATAATCTGAAGAGTTGGGATGTGAAGTTATGCCAGGCAGAATTTGCTCATAATCATGCTATGAATCGAAGTACTGGGTTCAGCCCATTCCAGATTGTTTATTCGAGCTTACCAAAGGGGTCGTTGGATTTAACGGTAATCCCACACTCGAAGGGGACAATTAAGAAAGCCGCTGATTTTGTCGAGGGGTTGACGGAATGTCATAAAATCGTTCAAGAACGATTAGAGAAAGCAAATGAGAAGTATAAACAATCTGCAGATTTGAAACGACGAAATGTTGAGTTTAATGAAGGAGATATGGTTTATGCAGTGTTAACAAAAGATCGTTTTCCGGTAGGCGCTTACAATAAATTGAAAGCACGGAAAATTGGTCCGGTGGAAGTTGTGAAACGAATCAATGAAAATGCTTATAAATTGAAGCTGCCAAATGATGTGTACACGTCGGACGTATTCAACGTTAAGCATATCATACCATATCATGGAGAAGAGTTTGTTGTGGATGAAGAAAGTACAAATTCGAGGACGAATTTTTTTCAACCTGGGGAGGATGATGCAGGCCAGAATGAAGTCATAGGTCGAATACGACCTAACAAGTTGATAAGTCGAGACCGACCTAAGAAGAATACCACCGAGTTAAGATTTGGTGATCAATGTTGGGAAAATGAAGTTCTAGGTCGCAACCGACTTATGGAAGGATGTTCGCGACCTAACGAAGCCGAGTTAAGATTTGGTGAGCAATGTTGGGAAAATGAAGTTCTAGGTCGCAACCGACTTATGGAAGGATGTTCACGACCTAACGAAGGTGTTAAGTCGTCCCAGCGACTTAGTATAACTCGGCAGCGAGTTAACTCGAGTTCGCGACCTAACGAAGGTGTTAAGTCATCCCAGCGACTTAGTATAACTCGGCAGCGACCTAGTGAAAACCCACGACTTAACGAAGCTGAAGGTATAAGTCGTCCACGACTTAGCGAAAGGCATGAAGAGGAAGCGAGTTACGACCTAGAAGAATTAACTCGTAAGTCGCGTGAAGATGTTGCCGTTGATTCTTCTGCGAGCTAATCTAAACCATTGAACTCCTTAAGTCGTTGATTTGGAATGCCGTATGTTCTTAAGTCGCTGAAGTTTGTAGCCGTAGATTGTATGCCGCTTTATCCTATGCTGTTGATTTAAGTCGCGAGAATCTTTAAGTCGTAAAGACTTTCTGAAGACGTTCATTTTAAGTCGCGAAGCACTGTTACCGTTGTTCTCTCTGCCGAGTTAATCTGGACCGTTGATTCCTTAAGTCGCTACTAAGTTGAGTTGCGTAGCATTGTTAAGTCGGCAACGACTTAAGTGGTTGTCTGTTTGTATTTTCTGTTTTAAGTCGTATGTCGTCTTTGTCATGAGTCGTTCTGTTTGTTAAGTCGCTGAAGGCAAATGTTGTAACTGTGGTCTTAAGTCGCCACCGAGTCATGAAAGGTCGTAGGTCGGAAGCTATAACTCGGAACCGACTTAGTACTTGTATTATTTTTGTTGTTTTTTTTGTGTGAGTTGTAAAATGCCTATAAATAGGCCGAGACTTTCATTTGTAAAAGGTTGTTGATTTTTGAATAAAATTCTCTTTTGATTGCTTTGTGCTTTCATTCCAATTGGTAGTTGAGTGTAATCTCCTATCTCCTCTTTCGGTTAATCGAGTGCGCTCGATTCAACGATTGTAGAAGCCGATTCGCGGAATCAAGTGCGCTTGATCAACGCTTGAAGAATTGAAGATCTTTGAACCTGGTATCGTGCGCGATCAACGAGTTCGGGATAGCTAGAATTCGGTATCTTCGGATCAACGAATTTGGGCATTTCAGTATCTTCCAATCCATCGATTACTACATTCAACGATCTACATTGTTTTTGTAATATCCGCTGTGTCAATATCACATCGACTATATTTAAATTTCAAAATCATTCTCACATTCCTAAAAATAGATTCGACTATTTTTCCCAAAAACCGATTTCCATATGTCGATATAACTTCACACTGTAAATTTATATTACCAATTTTATCAATTGATAATCATTTTCCCTTATTTATAAACATCGTTTACAAATTTACAAATGCATTTCTGGTTTTTCTCTATTAACAACATATTTATACTAACAAACTCCATTTACAAACCGATTTATGTTTTTAATCCCATTTACAAATCAATTTCTTAAATAACCCAAACTATATTCCAAAACCAATCAAATCTCAATTCCTACTTCTATTTCGTAATTTAAAAATCTTATTTAAAATCCAGTATAACAAATTTTATATTCATTTCCAAATTCCCTTTATTCTCCCAATCTATTAAAATCTCGATTTTTAAAACCCTTTACATTTAAACAAATATCACTTAAATTTATTGTTTAAAATCCTTTTATATACATTATTTTAAAATCTCTATTTAAATTATTCCATGAAATAGTTAAGTACAAAGCTAAAATCAAATCATTTATTTTATCCAAAACAATACCTCTTTAATTAATCCCAAAACTCAATATAAATATTTCACTTCCAAAATCCCCTTTTTATTTCTTTTCAAATTAAAAAATAACATTTATGGTATTTTAAAATACCAAAATCTGGGCCAGTGCTACTATAGCATCCAATAGATCAAATCATATCATAATCTACCACCGATTATTCAAACACATCGTATATCACTATATATAAAATTAAAATCAACATTTTTGAGGAATCCAATTGGATCCCTCCAATCTATTTCCCTACAACCGCATATGTTAGATAACATAAAATACCAATCTCGCTTTGAGGCGGGATATCGCGGTAATATAGGATTGTTCGCTATTATGTGGGGCGCATAGTGTCTCATCTGTTCCAATAGGCTGGAATAATCAATCCAACTACTAATATATATACTAATATATATATATATAATATAACATCTAACTGATAATAATATATCAATTAAACCAATCATCCAATAATTAAATTTTAATTGTTATAAATTTAAAACCAGCAATCCAAATGAGTGAGATTTACTCACCTTATTTCCAGTTAGTGCTTAAGCGTTCCGGTTCCGATTAAATTCGAACGGCGTTCGAATTTAACTAAAAATTCTGCAATCTCTAAATTCAGTCAACCATTTCCAATGCATCGTATTCGTCAATACGAATGCAACGCAACAAACCACGTCTTGATTGGACCTAAAACGAATGAGATATGAAATTTCTAAGAATTTAAATTTATTAAAACAATTTACATTACTTAATTTCAATTGAATAAATTACCCAGCCCATAAAGCCCATACCCGATCCACTTCCCCCCTTCCGTCTTCCCCAATGATCGTGCATGCCATTACAGTGCACACTCGTGCACCCAGCACCTCCCTCTTCTCGACAATCCCCCGAAACGACCCCACCAATCTCTCTCTCTTCGACAACCGCACCTACCCGACCCCACAAAAATCCCCTCGAGCAATCACCGTAACTCGCGTTCTGACCCTCCACCTACTGCAGTGCCTAAAGTCGCGACCCCAAATCGAAGCCGCACCATCCAAAAATTCAGTCGCAGGTGCCAATGTCCATGACGAACTCAAATCTTACATTGAATTTCCAAATCGATAGATTAAAAACAATCTCCACCCCTAGTCTCTAAGCAAGTCGGCCATCCCCAAATCTACAATCGCACGCGCATACGAGCATATCAGTGAGAAGCCCTTATTGAAACTAGAACTTTAAAATTTGTTTCAAGATTTTTCGTTGAGTATTTCAAGTGGATTTGTTTTTTAAGTTTCCATTTTTTTTCTTTTTTTTCCGCTGATCATCTGCGTTTAAATAAGAAGGAGAGGGAAGATAGGTCGGCTCGTTTCAGAGAATAGGGTGGGCTGGTCGGTCTGCTGATGTTAAGTTTGTGGGCTGATGGGTTAAATCGATATAAATTTTTTTTTTTAATTTCAAAATATCTACATATTTATTTCGAACCCCTATCGAGGCGTGACGCCCGACGTTCCTAATGTTATACCCCTATTTCAAACACAATGGAACAAATCTCGAGCCCCAATTCGATCGTATGGGGAAGATAGCTTTTTGAACCCAATTATTATATAAATTTTCAATATAAATTTCAACGCGTTTCTATCCCGTACGACCAAACGGTGAATCCAATTGCCATGAAATTTGATAATAATACATTGTTATGGATCCAATGGAACTGGTTTCGTCAAAATCCGAGACTGTGCCCCGGAAGGCTATTTTCGCTTATTAATTTAAACGAGTTATTTTAAAAATCAAGTAAATCACTTTTAAATTCAATTTAAAATTTTATTATCTTCATTTTTATTAATAGAAATTAAATAATCCTTTAAATCATTTTTATCCAAATAAAATCCAAGATTTAAACTATTTAAACGATTTCAATTATTTAATTCAACAATTATATTATCAATAAATTGTTATATTTGAAACTCAAGTTATTAAATCTATAAAATTAGCTTTTAAATACTGAAAATTGACTAAATATTCCAATTCTAAATAACCAAAATTCTGGGGCGTTACAAACAATCTTAATTCTCACAAGTAGATAGGTCCACTTCTTCGGCTTTTAGTGTTAAGTATAGTTAATTAGTTTTCCAAGCAAGAAATAAAACGAATCATGATTTAGCCACTAAGCAATTCCTAACCCCTTTTTAAAATAATATATATGTATATATGTATGTATACCGATTTATTTATAAACTAAGATAATTAATAAAACAATTTAAAAGATATTAAATTACCTAAGATATTAGTACTTTGATAAAATAATAAACAAATATTCCAAAAACACTATGTACTTAAAAATGTAAAAACATTCATCTAAAATATTATTTAAAAACAACAAGTTTATAATTTACTTAAAAACTTGAAAAAACCTTGCTTTCCTTATATTTAAAAATAAACCTTCTGCTTTAAAAATTCATAACTAATTATAAAAAATTCATAAAATCCTAAGCCACCTTTAAAATACTCTAATATGAGTTAGAAAACAATTTTGAAAGAATGGAAAAATACTCAAATTTAAAGTCATTTCTAAACCTTTAAAGTTCAAAACAATTTTGCACAAGTGAAAGTTTAACCACTATTCGAACGTTAATTAACTTTTTATCATTCAACCTTTTTATAACAGCAACCATACAAAATATATAGGACTGATATGATGAGAAACCTCTATGGATCTCTCTACAAAGTTCCTTCAAAATTGCCGAACACAAGGCAATTCCTAAGTGCATCTAAAGAGCACTTTCAAATCCAAGTCTAGTCTAAACCAGTGTAAAGACCTGCCTTTTTGGACAGTTTAAATTGACGATAAACTACACACGTCAGACTCAAACCATTCAAAAAGGTAGATTGTTATGGGGTAAATAAGAAAAAGCAGAGAAAAGAAAAAACAAATACAGAATCTCGCAGCGAAATGACAAAATATAATAATCAAATAACAGTTCATGAAGCTGTTTTATAAATACATTTGATTATTCTTTTACAACACAAAATCAGAGTTACATATAATAGGAATAAATAAATAAATAAATGCATCGGAACAACATGATGCAGTGGAATACATATCATAAATAATAATAGTACAAATCTTCATCTTCGTCCTCCAGAAATAAGGTCTTCAACCCTGAAATGCCTAGGCTGACCCGAGCGAATTGAAAAGACAAAACACTCGAGTCAGAACTAAAAGATCTTATGTAAGTTAAATCAACGGTAAATATAAGTGTGATGGCGTCAGAGATGTTTACGGGTTTGACATCTCCTATCCAGTGTCTAACGTGAGTGCAGTAACTTAAGAGATGCTCGGGATTTCCATCTCCTAAGGATCCGTTAAACTATCTACTATGTAGTAAAATACGCTATTATAATATGTCTACAGTAAAGTAAAAGTATTAAAATAGCGTTAAGGCGTTACCTATATCTCACTTAACACATTTTATATATTCCCGTAGTCTATACAATGCCGTACGCTCCACCAAACCGGTGGTTTACTCAAAGGACATCATATAGGTACGGTACAAAACAAACTCGTAGAAGGCACTCTAGGGCATGTGAACACGACACTCGAGGCAATGCCAGGGTAGATATATCGATTGCACTCCCGGACTAGTGGTAACGCATAGCAGCTACTACCGCCCACCTCGGACACACTACCATAATAAAAATCAAGGGTGGCCACCAAATCAATCACAAAGTCAAAATATAGTGTCGAAGAAATGTGTCTGATAGGAGGAATGACCTCACTTGGCCCGGTATAGCTCCTGTTTTGGTCACATCTATGCTGACTCACAAGAGTCAGGGTCACGTCATACCTTATACAGAAATCGTTCGCCAAACCATCCTACTTCATTTCTGGAATCTCCACCACGTACACAGTTGTTAAAGTGGTTTTCGGTGTTGGTAGAGAGTATGACAATATCCGATCCTGGTCTCTTTAACCACCAAATTCTTATTTCACACCAGATGGTTCTTTTACATTTCAAAAGTCAATTCACAATTGATATCAAAATATCATATTCTCAAAACCATAATACTTTAGAAATCATATTCACCTTGAAATCGTATCGTTTCTGAAATCATAATTTCTTTCAAAAATCATATTTCCAATTTGGTTAAATCCTCACTTCAAAATCATCATGTTAAATTAATTAAAACATTAAAATCCCAACTTAAGTTATAACACCATAACCGTATTTGTCTTTAAACCAATGAATTTGAATATGAACACTTTCCCTCTACTAAATATGAAGATTTAGAAAATAGTTTAAATAGTTAAAATAGTTATAAATAGTTAAATACTCTAAAATGGTTTAATTATGGATTAAAGATACTGTTAAATTAATTTAAGATAGTTAAATAGATTAAATATAATTAAAATATATTAAATTGCTTTAAAATAGATTAATTAAATTTAAAATAAGTTAAAATGGGTTAATTAGTTTTAAAATAAATTAAATGGTTTAAAATAGGTGATTTAATATAGTTAATATAGGTTAAAATAGTTTAATAATTTGAACATCTTAATAATTAGAAATTTTAAAATAATATATTTTAAACAGTTTACCTTAAATATGAAGTATGGAATTAATATCAATTTAAACTATTTATTTTATTTCAACACATTTGAACCATTTAAATCTCCAAATCAACAAACCCAATTTCAAATCTTTAAATTCAAATTCTCAATAAACTATTAAATTCTATATTGCTTTCAACTCATGTTTGAAATATCAATTTAAGTTACTCCAAATTCATTATATGTTTCAAGTCATATTTCAAACAATTTCAATAACTCAATTCCAAAAATTTCATTTATACTTAAATTTCTACTTTAAACTTTCAATTAAATTTCTTAAAGCAAATCCTTTAAACCAATTCCCATTTCAACATAAACCTTGACTTTTCAATAATAATTCAATTTATATAAATCAAATTTTATTTCAAAATATCATTTAATTAAATTCGAAAAATTTGGATTTAAAAATCATTTAATTTAACCAACCCGGTGTCCGTATATAATTCTCTACCCTAAGGTCAAGTGATATGGATATTTATCATTTCAATCCACAATTTAAAATTTTACGGTCATATATCATTTCAAACCGCAATCTCGAATTTATTAAAAATCCATAAAATAGCTCGAGTCTATCATTTCAACCCATAACGATTTTTCCTTAATCTATAGATCATTCAGGTATATATCATTTCAACCCATAGTGATTTTCAAATAAAATTTAAGGGAACTTGCAGAGTGATAACATTGTATTAAATCAACAATAACATCGAATCATCCAATATCAGCAATCAGATATCCATCACAATTATCATCAATTCAACCAAATAAATTACAATAATTAACTGATTATTATTCGCAGGTAATTAACTGGCAATTTAAAATTCAATAATAAATTAAATGACAATTTAATTCAAAATAATTCGAATCAACAGGAATAGCTATTTAAATATACCAAACAGCCATAAATAAATTCCTAATCACATCACAAATTTTATTTAACTAACATAAGAAATTTTAGAAGTTTTGAGTGGGTCAAATCACTCACCTTTGAATTTAAATCGAATTTAAATTCAATTTGGGACCCAAATTCAAACAGTCTCAGAATTCGTCCAAACCTGCGTCAAAATGTCCAGAATTTCAATACGATCCCAGTGGAACAAACCGCACGTGAATCGGACCTCGTATGTGAAAATTATGTTGTTTAGAACATTAGAAATCAAAAATTAAAATAAAATAAAATAATTAAACGGCCACGTCACCTAAAATTTTCTGCCCAAACCCTGTTGTACACGCGCACAATCCTCTGACTGGAAGAAACCCATGCCGCCGAACAAAAATCGATAACCGCGCATTCACCGTCGACCTCCATCACGATCAGCCATCGCCAATGGCTCTAGCGCCTCAGGCCGACCTCGCCCATGCCAACATGATGTCGCGCGACGCCCCATTCCATCACCGCCACCGCGAGCTAGGTCTGAAGATTTTGGCGATTTCGTTCGCCTCCGACACAAACGAACTGTACATATGTGTACAACTCACCCTCCTCCACAAGCCAGTACTCCCTGATCATCGCGAAGATGACGATCTACCGTTAAAGCCAGCGACCCAATATGAACGGCCATGGATAAACGGTGAATTTTCGTTCAAACCATAATCCAAAACAAAAAACGAATCACAGAATTGGACTGCGCTCGACGAGTGCTTCGAGACGCTATATAATTCGATATATTTTGGAGGAGTTTGATTTTGAAATTGAATTTGCAATTGAATTAGGGTTTGCACCCATAGGAAGGAATAGAAAGTAGATAGATGAAGTTGTACATATTGAAATCAGAAAAAAGAAATAACCTAGGGTTTATAACGAGCTACTTATAGGCAGAGTTGAAAATTAGAAAGAACGGACAAGATTGATTTAAAAGTTGAACGAAAGATGGCCCGAAAAGCCTGTTTCGCTTCTGAAATGAAAATGGGTCATCCCATATATCAAAATAGATGTTGGATAATTTTAAACTCAAAGGAACAGGTTTCAAGTCCTAATTCCATCGTATGAATAAGTTATGTTAAAATCGGCTTATTTCAAATTGATTTTAATTGATTTTAATTAAATTGATTTCTAAGCGTTTCGAGCCCGTACGATCAAACGACAAGTCCGATCACTACAAAACTTGAAATCCTACAATAATTCACCATTACGGATCCGATGAAACTGGTTTCGTCGAAATCTGAGTCAGTGGCCAAAATGGCTATTTTCACATTAATTAAATAAATTAACAATTAAATTAATTAAATCACCTTTTTATTTCAAAGTTAATAACTAATAATTTCCATCATTTTTGATTGCTTGAGCAATTCAAATAATTTAAACAATTTAGATATCAAATTAAAGTTAATTAATTTACCAATTACAGTGTTTAATTCCAATTCCAAAAAAAATCGGTAATTATAAATTAAATTCCCAATAATTCCATTTATTTGATTTTAATCTTGTTATTAAATCAATTTTCATGTTATGGATATAATTATCATGGTTTGCGTCTTATTACACTAATATTCTCCAATTTCATCTTTATTTACATTAACGTAATATTTAATTACATTTAATTGCAATTGATTTCCAATTTAATATAACGGATTAAATATATAGGTAACTTATAATAATTGTTGCCATTAACTCTTAATCACACTTCTATAAGTTTATCATTTTCAAACCAATATTATAATTACTTACAGAACATTGATTTTATTCAATTACCATTTATTATATATTAATTCATTAACTAATTCAATATTTACATTTATTTTCTTATATTCAATTTTTAGCCAAGTATAACATTTACATTATTTCAATTAATTGAAATACATTCAAATTGTTAACGATTAACTTTAATTAACATTGTTATATTTCATCTTGGTTATTATTTCATTAATAAATCCCAAATTTTTATTTCTTCTAATATTAAATTACAAAACTTTATTAAATTAACCATTTTTAATTATCGAAAATTACGGGTCGTTACACTCTCCCCCACTCAAAACTTTTCGTCCTCGAAAAGGAAAAGAAGGAAAAAGGAGGAATTAAGACATCAATATCTTATTCAAAATATTAAATTTATAACAATTAATTTACATATTTAAATAATTTAAATAAAATATATCAATTCATAAACAATCAAATCCTTTCATATACAAGTTAACAAAAGTTTGGAAAACATTTCATAAAATTATCTAAGTCCAAAATTCACGAAAAATTTCGGCAAAGTCTCCTTTGTACGGAGAGGCCTAGGAGAAATTATAATATCAAAAATAATCAATATATATCACATATATCAAGTATAATATATCCCAACCACAGGAAAATAATATAATATCGCTATAAAACCGTAATCCGAAACGTACCTATTTGTCGGGCAAATAACTCTTATTTTATGAAACCAAAAGCAGTAGCAATTGCTTCCATAACCTGTATTTCACTTATATAATCCAAAAATAGTTAATAATTATATAAAATGAAATGGTTAAGTTGTTTTAATTTATAGCCAACAAATCAATATAACATAACAACAACCACTTGCAACAAGCATAGAATCATCTTAAGGAATCAAAGTAATCAACCATTCATCCATATCAAGCAAAACAAATGGTTTGTTCGGGTTTAGATACCTTTAATCGTATATAATTACAAATAAACTACTAAGTATACCATCTACTCAACAGCCTTAGATAAACTCAACAGATTATTCATACATCGAAATAATTAGAAGGATCCTTTCCCAAACAACCCATCAGCCAAAACAAACAACAAATTCCGAATATTGTTAGGTTTATTCCTATAAATTTCCTTTCACAGCATTTATTTTTCATTTTTCATACAATGATTATTTCTTTAACCTACCTTTATTTCTTACAAGAATTTGAATTTCCATTCATTTATTTTCATATGTTATTTACATTTTCTTACATATGTTACTCATGTACACTTATTGAAAATATATGTAAATCAATTCTTAAAGTACTATATAGATTTCTTTGTAAATAAATTCACATTCATTCATTCAGTACTTATTTCATTTATTTCCATTCATTACCTACAAAATCCATTTTTCAGCTATTCATATAATATCAATCTCTTTTTCATTTCGTTACGTTCATTTCTTACCTAAGTTATTTCCATTCAACTTGTTTAAAAGGATCAATGCATTCATTATTTAAGTATTACTTACATTTTATTGCAGTTTAGTTCACATTTATTTAAATTTTTTATTAATTTAATATATACTTGATTTCCATTAGATATTAATATTTATTAATGCATAATTTCACTTCCAAGTTTCTAACCTTTTATTTTGCACTCATCCTTTATTATATAATGTCATTGAATGTTGAATCCATTTCCTAAATCATTTCAACTTCCTGAAGTTAAAATCATTCAATTCAGTATAGTGTTCATTTTATTATTTACTTTAATTATCAATAGCCTCAATCATTAACTTAAGTTCATAATCCTTTTCTTACAGTACTCATTTTCTATTTCATTTTATTTAGTAGCACTTCAATTATAACTTAAGTTTACAACTATTATAATATAAAAATTCTTATTTATAAAAGTAAATTCACTGAACACTTTCATTACTTAAGTTTTACTTGTATAATATTCTATCACACGTTCCTATTAAACATTACAACTTATAATCTTTTGGTAAGTTATATATATGTTTTTAAGAATGCAATTGAAAGTTACACAAGCTTGTCTTATTTCATTTTAGTAAACAAATGTTCATTAATTCCCATTTTCTTATTTACATTTTCCTTTTTATTTACTGGTTACAAATTTCAAATCTCTTGTATATTTATTTATAACCTGGCATTTAATTTCTTATTTTCATTTTAGAAGTTCCAATTATTAAATAGTTAAAAGTTCATTTCATTACAATAATTGAAATCTCATTTATAGAAATTTAAGAACCAAATGTCGGGTTCCATTTCAAATCATTTAATATAATATATATATATATATATATATATACACTCATAGCTTTTATATCCAATCATATTTAAATTTAATATTTAAACAAATTTAAATTTCAAAATAAATCTGCGGTAAACTACTACAATGGCCTTCCCACTTTGAAACTCGAAAAAGAACGTCGATGATGTGTGCACTCATCACCGAAATTATTTTCCAGTGACGAGAAGGGAGTACAAACTTATTTCATTCCAAAATTCTTTTGAAACATTTCTTTCAAATCATCCTGAAATATTTACATCAGAAAATACTTCTAAATACTATTAATATTATATTCCAAAATCTTTCAAAAGAAATTTTCAAAAATCCCGGAACTTAAGTTCTCAAATTCCAATTTATATTCATTTTATTTGTAAGTCTTATTTTTAAATCAATATTCATAAAATTTCTACCTAACAAACAACATATTACATCCAAGTATATCATTTATAAAATCTATTATTTTTGTTAACGCTAAAAATTGAACGTTAACACCCGGTGTGTGTTGTGAAGTTGTGAAAGCACCACCCGTGATACGAGAACGAGATATAAGCAGTAAAATAGCTGAAAGCAGTAAAAGACAACAGATTTATAGTGGTTCGGCCCGTAATTGAGCCTACGTCCACTTTATATTCTCTTATTACTGATTCTGGTTACAAAATGATACAATACACTTGTGAAATACGATATATTTCAATTCCTAAACACTTTCGACTATTAGCTCAAGCTTCGATGTCGAAGATCTCCTCGAATTCGTGTTGAATGCGGTAGATTTCTCTCAAAGCTTGTTGTAATGTCTTGAGTGATTGAAGTTCTTCAAATGTTGGATGAGTTGAGAATTTGGCAGAGTAACGACGCTTCAAGAAATGATCGGCCAAAAGTCCTTTTCATGTTGAAGGTAGTGGGGTATTTATAGGAGTGATTCTGGACAGAAATATTGCTCTGAGTCTTAGGTCGCGTACGACCTAAGTTAGGTCGTACGTCGCGAGCGACCTAAGATAGGTCGTGGTAATCTTGCAACTTAGGAGGCTGGGCTGATGGAGTTGCACTTAGATTCATCTGAAGTGGTAAGTCGTAGGCGACCTAAGATAGGTCATGCCTTTCTTTTTCTTTTAGCTCGTGGAGTCTTTAGGTCATTAGCTCGTGAAGTTTACTTCAGGAGATAGGTCGTAAACAACTTTAGGTCGGTAGCTCGTAGAGTCTACTAAGTCGTAAAGCTCTTAGGTCGCGACACTCCTTAGGTCGTTAAGTCCCTTAGATCGCTAACTTCCTTAGGTCGTTAAGTTCTTAGGTCGTGAAGTCCTTAGGTCGCAGAGTTCCTTAACTCGCAGCCACTTTAGGTCGCAGACTTTCTTAGGTCGCTAAGTCCTTAGGTCGCAGGGTTCCTTAACTCGCAGCCACTTTAGGTCGCAGACTTTCTTAGGTCGCTAAGTTCTTAGCTCGTGAAGTCTGGAGGCACTAGATCGTGAATCCTGCTAGGTCGTTAAATCGTTCTGCTCCTTAAGTCGTTAAGTTCCTTAGGTCGCAGAGTCGCAGAGTTTTAGGTCGGCACGAAAATATGAGTTAACATTTTCCCCTCGAAGTGCAGGCCTGTGCCATAGGTCGTGTGCTTCGACTTAACTTTGCTAGGTCGTGAACAACCTAAAACTTGTGCTAACTTGTACGCCTTTTCGCCTTCCTCTCTCAGCCCCATATAAATTAGTTAGGTCGCTCCTTCCTCTCCACCTTACTGTTCTGAACTTTCATTGCCATTGACGAATTCTCAATCTTTCGAAGGCGAATTCAATTCAGCTAATCACCGATCCATTCCTACCAGCATATTACGTAAGTGGATCCAATCTCTACTCCTCCATTATCGCCGCTCGATCGTGAATCCACATTTTCCGACCCAAGTATAATTTCATGCGCCATGCTCCATTTTTTGAATGGTTATTTCGATCGATTTTTTATCATCGTTTGATATGTTGTGGTGATTCATGAATGCATAATGACTTTTACAATGGTCGGAGGGGTTTGTAATCGACTTGCTGGGCGATTTGGTGGTATGTGGAGATTGAAATGAAGAGGACGACAAATTCTTTTGTAATGGCGGTATTGGGTTATCGGGTCCAGTAAGGTGTTGCGTGGAGAGGAAGTCAGCGACCTACCAGATCTGGACGACCTAAAAGTTAGGTCGTGCTGAGATTCTTGGCGACCTAAGCCTTGCGATCTAAGAATATCTGCAACTTAAACGAAACCAAACAACCTTTTTTGCGACCTAAAGAGTTTCTGACCTATGCCAAGTCGTGTGCGACCTAGGGCTTAGAGAAAATTGCATCGCCTTGATTCATTCAGTTGCATTGTGCGACCTAAAGATGCCTCGACCTATGATAGGTCGCTGAACGACCTAGAACTTGAACCATCTCTGCATAGCCCTGAACGCTTTAATTTACACAGCACGACTTAAAAATGCTTCGACTTATGCTAGGTCGTGAGCGACCTAACACTTGGAAATTTGAGCAGAACTTGACTGAATTTTTGAATTTGAACTGTGTTGCATTTCTTTTCAAATTGTCTTGACTTTAATGCTAATAACCTGTTTAAATACAACATTTGCAGAGAAAACGGGACAAATATACTACCATTGACTGCCCACATCGCATGACAGATTAGTTGACAAAGAACAATTAACTTACATGAATTTTGTGAATGAAATGTCGTGAAACGATAAATTCAAATGAAGTATTAAAGCAAAGCTGAAATAATCAACCTACGCTGATTTGTTTGCATCAACACAACATTGTATTTGAACTTAAAATGACAAGTCTCGAAACTTTATAGTCGACAAATGTCAACTATTTCAATTTCTGTTATACTTGCTTGTTATCGTTTTAGTTTTGCACAACACTTCACACTTTTTTAGGAAACGTGCACCTTCAAATTTGAATATCCAGTTGATTGTGTAGAATGACATCTCAACAAGAAGATTCAGGACCAGCCGGGGAAGCTTTGCCGATTGCTAATCCACTGATCGATCCTCCGGAAAGAACTCCGACTACACTAAGCCACAAAGTTTTCAGACAACTGTGTATTCAGTTCGGTATTGCCGAATCAGATGCTATATTTCCTGGAGCAAACGACACCGCTGATAGGCCACCTCTCGGTTTTGTCGCAGTGAATCGTCACATGTGCTTAAGCGGAGCCATTCCACCTTTCAACGAATTTCTCCGGGAACTCTTTCTTCGATTATCCATCTCGCCTTTCCAACTACACCCCCAACGGTTATGCCGTTCTGATGGGGTTGTGTGTTCTGTTTAGGAGGACGCTCGACCGTCTCCCGAGCTTCGATGAAATTTTCTATTTATGCACCTTTGCTAAGAACAAAGATCATCCTTCAATCATGCTTGTAAGAGGCGCCAGAAATCGAAAGCTGATTTTGGATTTACCCGAGAGTGCTCACGGGTTCCTAAGTCAATTCTTCTTTGTTCGATGTCCTCCGGGATTCTACTTTGTCTGGAGAGTCGGGAGTAAGATTACCTTTCTCTATTCATCTCATGAGCTTGTCGGAACCCGAATTTATCAAATGCTTATCCTCATCCTTTTCTTTTTTCAGCACTTCCTCCCCCGCTTAGGAATCCCAGCCTCAAGTCGATTTTTGAAACTTTAAATGCTGTGGCTATGGAAGAGAGGAGCGCTAAATTCTTGTTAAAAGATGAACTTTTGCACCAGTTCGAACTTCTACATTCTTCCCGTTCCATCCAGCCTCAAGTAGTTCCTGATTCCCCGGCAAAGACGTCAGATGCCCCAGCCCTTGCCGACGAACCTTTACTGAAAGAATCCACCAGTGAGACTTCACTGGTGAAGTGTTCCGCTTCCATTAATGTTGCGGGGTTATCCAGCAAGTTAACACTTTCTCCAGTTATTGAAGAGGAGGAAAATCCTCACATTTCTGAAAAGATGGCTGAAGTGGAAGTCGAAAAAGAGAGTTCTGCTGGGCATCACGGCGATGATACTTTTGATGATTTGAGCGATATAATGATAACTTCTCAGGAACTTTTTAAAGATGATATTTCAAAAGTGATCTCTCCCATTGTTGAAGCGACTTCTTCTTTGAAACAAATTACAACACCTTCAACACAAGCCATTGCCATTCCTACACCACAGAGTGGTTTGTAGTCTGACGTGCGTAGTTTGCACATCACATACACTTAGGATTTTTCGGCACTTGTATGCACCTAAATTCCTTTTCTTTGAAGATATTAAGACTTGTCTCTTTTTCTTTTTCAGATTCTTCGATGGGGCGGTGCGGATCGTATTACGACAAATTCCAACGTCATGGAGGCCGCGATTCTTATGACTTTAGGCGCTATCTTCCTTCCCGTCAGGAGACCGATGAAGAAAGGGCCTCTAGAAAAGCTCGCGAGAGACGGGATTATGAAGAGCGCCGCAAAAGAGAAGATGAACAGCACTATGGGAGTAGGGATGAGCGATACGACTCTTCCCGCAGAAGTGACGATTCTCATAAAAGGAAATCTTACGACGACAAGGGGAAGAGTCACATTGCTGATGACTCTAGCAAGCGGACCAGACTTAGCGAAAAGGACGCGTCTGCAATTTCGGAAAAGAATGATGCTCCCATTTCTCCTAATATCCCATCCGGCTCTCCTGCTTTAAAGAAATCTAACATCGAGGCGATCATCAGCAGACCTCAGTATCAGGTCAAAGATGCCCCTCCTATTCTTCAAAGCCGATTTCCGAATTGGTGCTTAAAAGGGGTGCGTTTTGACCTTGATTTCGTTCCGATCGATAAATCGGATATGCTGCGTAGCCTTGATACCGTCAAACTTAATATTGAAAGGGTGTCCGGATGGCAAAAGCTTGTCGATGAGCTGCAAAGAGTCAATCGTGCGAATCTTGAAGCCATGCTGACCATGGAAAACGACAAGACGGAATGGGACAAAATTTGCAAGCAGCATGACGCGGAAATGACGAGTATTGCTGAAGACAACGAGAGGCTTGAGACTGAAGTTAGAAAACTCAAAGACGAGCTTGCTACTTCTTCTACTTCCTTTACTCAAAAGGAAGAATTACTTCAAAAGCAAGTTCGCGATGCTCATGCTGCACAACGAAATGCTGAGGCCCAACTTGAATCCGAAAAGAAGATGACAGAAATCTATCGCGCCGACATCACCCAGCTACGAGAGAAGGCAAATTCCCAGGATTTGGAAATTATGCGGTTACGAACTCTTCTGTCAAAAACTGAAAAAGAGCGCGATGAGGCCATTGCTGGAAAAGAGGCAGCTGAGCAGTCGCATGGGGCGACGAAGGCCAAAATTAGTTCCACTTTGTTTGATTTCTATCTACACAGCGTCCTGGGGCGTGGTAGTTTCTCCTTTTTGGGACCAACATATGAGACTACTTTAGCCGAAGTGTGGGAAGCAATAATGGACATGTTTGGAGGTGCTGGATATTCCGAGGCGGATCTTGAAGCGACTTATCTGGATGATGAGGCGCGCGCCGCCCTTGCCAGGGAAAAAGAGCAACTTGCTAGGGAGCGAGCCGAAGCAGCGGGAGGAGAATGTTTAGAAAAAGTGACTGTAACTGACTCTGCTCGTCCTCCGGCTTCGGTCGATCCCGAAAACATTGGCTCTAGTTCACATTCTCCACCTCCTGCAAATGCCGAACTTAAAACCACAGCTACTGAGCCTTCCACTGCTCAGGACGAGGATAAGACTCAAGACGACATTGAAGCCGAACAATTTGAAATCAATGTGATCAAACCAACTTCTCCAGGTAACTTCGATGTTGATCCAAGTCTAGCAGACTATTTATTTGCTTCAACCGAGTTTGATGAATTTCTCAATTGTTACTTAAGTGTCTCTGAACCAACATCTTTACTTTTTCCAGAGAATACTGATTTTAACTTCTTTCCTCTATAGCGGAAGCATCAAATACTGCACAAACTTCTACTCCTCAAGTTGCCATTCCTCCCTCTACTCAAGTTACTCCTCCTTCTGCTTCTCAACCGGGATCACAGGCAGAAAAAATTGAAGCTCTTCAAGGCCTGGATGATTCGGCTGCTTCGCAAGAGCAGAAGGCGGAGGAACTTGATGATACCGAGAAAACCCCGGAGCAGTCTCTTGATGATGACACAAAGCTTTCTACACTGCTCGCTACTCCGGGAAGCGAATCTTCTTCAAAGAGGAAGGGGAAGCGCGTCATGAAGACGAAGAAGAAAAGTGTTTCCGCTGGAGAAGATAAAGCAGAGGATGATCCGGCTACACCTTCTCCTCCTCCTTCTCCGACCCGTCCACGCCGGATTCCGAAATTAATCATCAAACCAGGCTATGGTACTAAGGGTGGCAAGAAGAAGGAGTGATAAGCTAGGCTCTTCTTTTCTTATTTTTCTTTTCGCATGTATCGACCGGAGATTGTGCGGGTACCGGTCCCCGCTTCTTTTTGTGATCTGCACAATGTAAAAAGTTTTCATAGTATTGAATAAAATAGCTATTTTACTTGTACAAATTCTTGTGTATGTGAGAATGCATTTATTTCCAATTGTAATGTAGAATAAATGATTCTTTATTTACTTTATACGATACCGTAGTGAGCTCGTGATATGATGGTTGAGCGTTGTCTCTATTAATATAGGTATATGCCCCCATATCACGGCTCACTGCAATATTCTGGAAAAACTTGTATTCTTATTTTAGAGAATAATTCTTCCGATTTGAGGAAATATTATTCTGCTTTTAATTGAACACATTTCATACTGGAGAAATTTTTTCTTTCTCTTTCTTTCTGAAGAACACTTCAACTTTCGGATATGATCACTTTTATTTGTTAAAAAGTGGATTTTCCTACGCAGTGAAGTGAGCTTCTGAATGAGGTTTTAATTTTGTGCCCCGGTAGAGAGCTTAAGTTTGGTACTTCAAGCACGGTGAAATGTGCCTCCGAAGAGGTCTTTTTGTAGCATTTCAACTTTTTTAGGAGGAACTTTTTGAGATGAATAAGTTAACCTTCCTTTGAGAGTTGAAATGTGCTTCCGGAGTAGGCTTTTTGTTTGAGTATTCTATTTTGGGGCATGCCTTCAGAGAGGGCTCCTCTTAAAGAGTTGTGCCTCCGAAGAGGGATTGTGCCTCCGAAGAGGGCTTGTGCCTCCGAAGAGGGCTTGCGGTGCCTCGGGAGAGGGCTTTTGCCTCCGAAGAGGGCATGTGCCTCCGAAGAGGGCTTGTGGTGCCTCGGGAGAGGGCTTTTACCTCCGAAGAGGGCATGTGCCTCCGAAGAGGGCTTGTGGTGCCTCGGGAGAGTGCTTTTGCCTCCAAAGAGGGCATGTGCCTCCGAAGAGGGCTTTTTGATTGCCTGGAAGTTACTTTCTCATGGTTGAATGGACCCACGGGGCGGACGCAAGTTGCTTGATTGGATGTTCGTTTGTACAAACGATCGCAATCAATTAACAAGGGCCCTGTTCCTTCAGCTTGGGAAGGTGCCCCTCCGGTGGTTCCACCAATCTTTTTTTGATTGAGGAAAGCACTTTCATCTTTTGGCGTGCCTCATTAGAGGGCTTTGGTTGGTGTTCCAGGGAGGTTGCGTTTTCTGTTTTCCTGCCCATGTCTTTCTCATCATCTGTTCACCAGCGATCCTTTATTATCATTTCCAAACGCATCTTCCTGTCTTTTGCAAGTAAATTGCTTTATCCGAAGAAGTAGACTTCACTGTTGAGTGACTTCACGGAGCAAACGCAAGTTACTTGGTTGAATGTCTTTTTATATCGACGATCGCAACCAGTTAACGAGTGCTTGACATAGTGGAGTCGCCAACTTTTTATGTGAAGTTCTTCTTGTATAGGACGTGAATCTGGAATTTTTGTCGCTTGGTATTTGCTTAATAGGTGATTTATAGGGGTCGTTTGGCTTTGTGACGAGTTATCCTTGTTTTTAATGTCCTACAATTTTGAATCGACATTTTAGCAATACGTTTAAAGTATTTACATATCGAAATGAAACAGGCATTATAAAATAGTAAAGAACACAAGATTTATAGTGGTTCGGCCAAGAATCGGGCCTACATCAACTTTATAGCTTTTATTAACTTGCACTGATTTACAATGTCTTTCAATACAACTGATACATTCATCACTATTTTACAATCTGGAGCAAAGCTTTTTTTTTCAAGTAAAATAAGGACGTAAGTGGTTGTTGTTCCAGGCTCTTGGAATTGGATCTCCTTCAACAGTTATGAGTTTGAAAGTGCCATCAAGAAGTTTACTGCCTATGGCATATGGCCCTTCCCAGTTTGGCCCAAACACCCCGGTGGCTGTCATGATCCTTTTCAAGACTAAATCTCCGACCTCAAAGCTGTGTTGGCGAACTTTAGAGTTGAAGTGCCTGGCTATCCTTTGTTGATAAGCTGAAACTCTGAGTCTAGCTTCTTCTCTTTTTTCATCAAGAAAATCAAGGGCTTCAAGTTGCAGTTTCTTATTTTCAACCTCGTTGAAGTGAATTCTTCTGTGTGAAGGAACTTCTACTTCCACTGGAATCATTGCCTCTGATCCATATGCCAGTGAAAATGGAGTGTGCCCAGTCGCAGTTTTGTGAGTAGTTCTGTATGCCCATAGTGCTAGTGGCAGCTTATCGACCCAACCACCTTTTGCTTTTTCAAGTTGCTTTTTGATGGTTGACTTGATAATTTTGTTTACTGCTTCCACTTGCCCGTTTGCCTGCGGATGAGCCACTACTGAGAAACTTTTTCGAATTCTGAACCGTTTGCAAAAATCCTGGAATTCTTCACTTTCAAACTGAGTGACGTTGTTTGTGATTATCTTCTGCGGCACACCATACCTACAAATGATATTTTTAGTTACGAAATTTATCATCTTTTTAGAGGTAATGGTGGCCAAGGGTTCTGCTTCAGCCCACTTAGTGAAATAATCAACAGCAACAATAGCATATTTGATTCCCGATTTAGCGATCGGTAACGGTCCAATCAATTCTATTCCCCAAATGGCGAACGACCATGGGCTAACCATTTGTGTGAGCTCGGTGGAAGGCGCTTTTGGGATTTTCGTGAATCTTTGACATTTGTCGCACTTCCTGGAGTAAATAGCAGCATCTCGATTAATATCCGGCCACAAATATCCATATCGGAGAACTTTCTTGGCTAGGGTTTGACCACCTGAATGATCTCCACATTCTGCTCCGTGTACCTCAGCTAGAATTGTCTTAGCTTCTTCCTTAGTTACACATCGGAGCAATGGCATTGAGAATCCCAGTCTGTATAATCGGCCGTCTTGAATTATATATCTTGACGCTTTCCGTAACAGTTTTCGACGTTCTTTCGAACTTTCTAGTAGTGAATTATTGAGCAAATATTCTTTGACTGGAGTCATCCATGATTCATGCTCTTGAGACGCAGCCATGATCCAATCAATATCCATCTCATTGATGCTTGGAGACGACAGAACTTCCATAGGGATTATTCCCAATAATTGAGCCTCCCCAGAACTTGAGTACTTTGCTAGAGAATTCGCTTTCATGTTTTCTATTCGAGGAATGTGACTTATCGTGTAATGATCAAAATCTTCGAGAAGCTCACATGCCTTTGATAAGTATGCGGGCAGATTTCCACCTTTAGCTTGAAACTCTTTCTTTACCTGGCAAACAATAAGTTGGGAATCGCTAAAAATTTGTAACACTTTGATGTTCAGTTCCTTGGCAATTTTCAAACCGGCAATAAGAGCTTCATACTCTGCTTCATTGTTCGTTGAAGGAAATTCCAGTCTCAATGCATAACACAATGATCGTCCTTCGGGGGTTTCGAGCACAACCCCTGCCCCAGAACAGTAATCATTTCTCGATCCGTCAACATACAACTTCCACTGGATTGGAATGCCATCAGTTATTTCATTCTCACTATCACCTTTGTCAGTAGACTCTGCGATGAAATCTGCTAAAGCTTGTCCGTTGATTGCTCTCCGAGGATGGTAAGTGATATCATATTGACTGAGTTCAATGTTCCATTTCAAAAGACGACCCGAAGTTTCAGGACGAAACAGGACTTGCTTTAGAGGTTGATCGGTAAGGACCTTGATAGGATGAGCTTGAAAGTATGGCCTCAACTTCCTAGAAGCAATTAGCAAACAATAGGCGAGCTTTTCTATCTTTGAATAATTCATCTCTGCTCCAGTGAACCGTTTGCTGATGTAATAGACTGGACGTTGTATCTTCATATCTTCTCGTACAAGTGCTGCACTGAGGGCGTGAGATGAAATTGCTAAATAGATGAAAAGGTCTTCACCATCAGTAGGCTTGGAAAGAACTGGAGGCGTTTCCATATGACGAATTAGTTCATCGAAAGCATTCTGGCATTCGGGAGTCCATTCAAAAAATTTCTTTCCTTTCTTTAGAGCATCAAAGAAGGAAATGCATTTATCTGTGGCCTTGGAAATGAAACGACTCAGAGTAGCGACTTTTCCATTGAGGCTTTGCATTTCTTTCTTTGTTTTAGGGGCTTTGACCTCCCTTAGAGCCGTGATTTGAGTGGGATTGGCTTTGATGCCCCTAGTGCTCACAATGAAACCCAAGAATTTCCCGGACTCTACTCCGAACGAACACTTTAATGGATTGAGCTTCATTCCGTACTTTCGAAGAATTGTAAACATTTCCTCCAAGTGACCCATGTGGTCTACAGCTTTCTTTGACTTTACCAACATATCGTCAACATAAACTTCCATGGTTCTGCCAATCTGAGGTTTGAACATCGAATTGACGAGCCTTTGGTAGGTTGCCCCAGCATTCTTCAATCCGAAAGGCATAACTTTGTAGTAGTAGAGACCCACATCTGTGATAAAGCTTGTGTCTTCCTGATCCGGCTCATGCATCATAATCTGATTGTACCCGGAGTAAGCGTCCATAAATGATAACAACTCATGCCCAGCTGTTCCATCGACCAATTGATCGATTCTGGGTAGCGGGAAGCAATCTTTGGGGCATGCTTTGTTCAGGTCCGAAAAATCGATGCATACTTTCCACTTTCCATTTGCCTTCTTAACCAGTACTGGATTTGAAACCCAATTTGGATAAGTGGAGTTTCTGATGAAGCCGTTCTCCATGAGCCGATCGACTTCTTCCTTTAGCGCTGTCGACCTTTCTGGGCCTTGGGTTCTTCTTTTATGTTTCACTGGTGTGAATTTTGGATCAATATTCAGAGTATGTACAGCAATTTCCAAGGAGATCCCACACATATCAGCATGACACCAAGCGAACACATCCAGATTGGCTTTTAAGAATGATATCAGCGTGTTTTGAACTGCTATGCTCAGTTGTGAACCCACATTGAGTACTTTGTTTGGGTCTTTCGAGTCAATAGATATTGGTACCGTTACTTCCACGGGTACCACTCTATTCTCCCCTGTACTGGCTTTCCTGGGGTCCATTTCTTTCCTTGCTTTGCTGTGTTCGCCAGTACAGGGGCCACCCCATAGCTGCTACAAGGTTGGTTCTTTGATGCGGAGCGGAGCTGCCGCATCTTTTCCCATCTCTTTTTTCCTGGCCTCTCGGAGCTCTACAAGATAACATTCTCGCCCCGCGCTCTGATCTCCCTTAATGACAGCAATCCCATTATCAGTGGGAAATTTCATTGTTAAGCACCACGGAGCGAGAACGGCCCTGAAAGCAGCAAGAGTAGGCCGACCCAAGAAAGCATTATTGGCGGAGTATCCATCAACAATTACAAAAGTTTGCTTCCGAACCACCTTCTTATGCCCTTCGCCCATTTCAACAAACAAGTCCACCGTTCCAATTGGCTGTTTCAGCTCTCCTGTAAACCCGACAATCTTGTGTGAAGAAGCTTGTACATTTGTCATTGGAATTTTCATTTGGTCAAATGTCTTTTTAAAGAGTATGTTGCACGAGGCGCCACTATCAACCAGCACTCTTCTGACAATAGCCGGCCCAATACCGACAGAGACAACTAAAGGGTCCTCAGTATGAGCTTCCACATCAATAGAATTCCTGGTTCTGAACATAATATCATCATGAAAAGTCTTTTGCTGCTTCAGAGGTGCAGCATCTTCCAAGATTAAGACACTTTCTTCAGCTGGGGCATACTTCAAGGCTCTAGCATACCTTTCCATCTCACCCCAACTCCTGCCAGCCGGATGAGGTCCTCCTGTGATCACATTGATAACAGGTCTTTCCTTTTCAGCAGGCCTCTCTCCTGAACCAGATGAATGAGCTGGGGGTAGTTGCCCCTGGTTAGATGAAGAAGGGTCTTTTCTATTCCTTTTAACATACTGCTGCAACTTATTTTCTCTCAACAATTCTTCAATCAGGCTTTTCAAGTGGCGGCACTCGTTGGTATCATGGCCTGGTTGGTTATGAAATTTACAAAATCTTTCGCTTTGAGTAGCATTTTTTCCAACTTTTACTGCCGGTGGTTTTGGAAATTCAACAGCATCCTTAGTGGCGATGAAAATATTCTTCGGTGTATCAGTTAGAGGGGTAAAATCCGAAGGCTTGAGAAAGCGGGGCCTTTTGAGATCCTTCTGCTTCTTTCCACCATTACTCTCCCTTTTCTGATTTACAGATTCTTTTTTGTTCTGAGCTGAAGCATTATTTTCCACCACTGTAGTCACGACTTTAGCTGACGCAGAGAGATTTTATAGGCGCATGAACTCATCAGCCTTTTTGTAGAACTTTTCGAGCGAGTTTGGTTCCTTCATCTTCAACCATTTTCCAAATTCGCTTGACTTGCCAATAGCCCGCATTAAGTAGGTTAAAATCATTCGCGGTTCTGCGTTATCAACTTCGGCTAGGGCTAAATTAAATCGATTCAGGAAGGATTTGATGGGCTCTCCAGGGTTCTGTTCAAGACTTGAGAGAGACATTATATCCTTTGCTCTTGAATGTACAATCTGAATTGTTCCTTGAATTTCCGAGTTAGATCGGAAAATTGATCAACAGATCATACTGGAAGTTTGGTAAACCAAAGTAGCGCCACACCTTCCAAGTATACCGAGAAATATCGGCATTTAATTTCATCAGTTGCTCTAGCGCCAGTCATGTGCCAATCATATTTATACAAGAATTGATTCGGATCACTTGTTTCTCGATAAGCAGGAATGGTAGGAGGAACGAATTTTCTGGGAAACTCAGCCTTTAGAATCCTCTCAGTAAATGGAGTTTTACTCGGAGGAAATCCCCAATCATTCTCACCTTCGTTTCTCTGCATGCTTTCTTTCATTATTTTCCGAATCATGCCGGAGAGATATTCCTCATTGTTTAACGACTTTGCGGAGTAGACTTCGGCTATTTTCTCGGAGGTTTGCCCGGGTAAATGTTCGCGGAGAACTGGTGATGGCCTGGATCCTTCAGCCTAGAGGGGTGCCCGCTCGGGAGCACCTGATCCCCCTTGAGGAATATTTCTCCCTTCGAAGTTATGAACAGCATCAGCATAGTTTTCTTCATTGTTTACTAGTCTTTGATTAGCCCCGAGCAGAGCATTCAATTTCTCCATCATTAGAGTATTCTGAGTCTCAAATTGCTGGTACAACCCGGATACAGTAGCATCTAATTCTTCTCGCGTCACTCCGACACTCGGAGCTGCTTGACTTGGAGAGGGAGAAGTGGCTGTATTATCACGAGAATCTTCAGATCTAATAGACTTGCGTTTTCTTCCAGGAGCCATTATGTCTGACAGACTTCTGGTCTTGAAGGAAACTTTTTCAACAAACTTTCGTGAAGCTATGGCGAATACAGTCCTGAGTTGGAGTTCTCAGTGAAAACACCAAAATATTAACGCTAAAAATTGAACGTTAACACCCGGTGTGTGTTGTGAAGTTGTGAAAGCACCACCCGTGATACGGGAACGAGATATAAGCAGTAAAATAGCTGAAAGCAGTAAAAGACAACAGATTTATAGTGGTTCGGCTCGTAATTGAGCCTACGTCCACTTTATATTCTCTTATTACTGATTCTGGTTACAAAATGATACAATACACTTGTGAAATACGATATATTTCAATTCCTAAACACTTTCGACTATTAGCTCAAGCTTCGATGTCGAAGATCTCCTCGAATTCGTGTTGAATGCGGTAGATTTCTCTCAAAGCTTGTTGTAATGTCTTGAGTGATTGAAGTTCTTCAAATGTTGGATGAGTTGAGAATTTGGCAGAGTAACGACGCTTCAAGAAATGATCGGCCAAAAGTCCTTTTCATGTTGAAGGTAGTGGGGTATTTATAGGGGTGATTCTGGATAGAAATATTGCTCTAAGTCTTAGGTCGCGTACGACCTAAGTTAGGTCGTAGGTCGTGAGCGACCTAAGATAGGTCGTGGTCATCTTGCAACTTAGGAGGCTGGGCTGATGGAGTTGCACTTAGATTCATCTGAAGTGGTAAGTCGTAGGCGACCTAAGATAGGTCATGCCTTTCTTTTTCTTTTAGCTCGTGGAGTCTTTAGGTCGTTAGCTCGTGAAGTTTACTTCAGGAGTTAGGTCGTAAACAACTTTAGGTCGGTAGCTCGTAGAGTCTGCTAATTCGTAAAGCTCTTAGGTCGCGACACTCCTTAGGTCGTTAAGTCCCTTAGGTCGCTAACTTCCTTAGGTCGTTAAGTTCTTAGGTCGTGAAGTCCTTGGGTCGTAGAGTTCCTTAACTCGCAGCCACTTTAGGTCGCAGACTTTCTTAGGTCGCTAAGTCCTTAGGTCGCAGGGTTCCTTAACTCGCAGCCACTCTAGGTCGCAGACTTTCTTAGGTCGCTAAGTTCTTAGCTCGTGAAGTCTGGAGGTACTAGATCGTGAAGCCTGCTAGGTCGTTAAATCGTTCTGCTCCTTAAGTTGTTAAGTTCCTTAGGTCGCAGAGTCTTGAGTCGCAGAGTTTTAGGTCGGCACGAAAATATGAGTTAACAATTTTATATACAAAATATATAATAGGCAAAATTATTTCATTCACCTATATTCAAAACAAGTATTGTGTCGGTCTGCTCTATTAAATGTTTAGAAATCCCTATCAATGTCATTGCATCCTATGCACCGACCAGAATTTATAAATACAAAACAAAACAAATTAACACAGTACAAAAACCTTTTATAACACTAACAAATACGCTCTCTCATATATATATCCACTCAGCGACTCATTCTAGGGTATTACTACCCTATTTAAAACGAGTCAGACCCCCACAAAGCTAAATGTAACGACCCGGAATTTTGGTCGCTAGATTTTGAACATTTAATTCATTTTAAATGTTGAATGTGAATTATAATTTGATTTGAAATAAGAAAATTTTGGTTAAATCAATATAATTAGTTAAGATTTCAAATTTGGCAGTTCGATTGTATTTGAATAATAATAATTAAATATTTGGAATTGGGATAATTTGTGAATCTAGATGTAAATGGTTATGAAAATGGTTTCTAAGGTTTATTTTAAGTTTGGTTTGATTTGAATTTTAATATTCGACTTTAGGATGGAATCAAAAGTCGATAAGTTAAAATTTGGAATTTTATATTAATTTAATAATGGAAATTTAAAATAATAATAATGCGAATAATCAGATTTTGATTCGAAATGAATCAGAATGATTTCTAATGTGATTTTAAATTCTATGTGATTTATAATTAAGTTAGTAAAATTTTAAAAGTGAAATTTTAAATGATTTCGATGATTTTGGAAATCGCTCGAATTTATCGACGAGTTAAAATAGCCTTCCGGGGCACAATCTCAGAATTCGACGAAACCAGTTCCATTGGATCCGTAATACTGTATTATTATCGGATTTCAATTTTCGTAGCGTTTGGAGTTACCGTTTGTCCGTACGGGTGAGAAACGCATTGAAATTTAAATCGATAATTTAAAATTTAAACTAGATTCAAAAAGCTATCTTCCACATATGATTGAATTTGCCTCCGAAACACGTTCCATTGCGTTCGGAATGCGGGTAAAACCTTATAAACGCCAGACGGCATCTGTTGTTTGGAGTTCGTTTGTAAAAGCCAGTTAAAATTTGATATAATATTAAATTAATTAATAAACCTATATATATTCACGTTGAAAAAAAGAGAAACCCTAGTTTTATCGTTCCGGCCGCTGCTTAAGTTTTAATGGACTAGAATTCACCATTTTCTCCTCCACTTTTCTTCTAATCCGTGAGCTTATAGCAAAAACTTCCAATTGGAAGATCGAAGAGCATGGCGAGCTTAAGGCATCCAACGGTGGATCTTGCTTGAAATTGTCGTTTGGAGGTGTATTTTGGTTCCGTTCGGTGTGAGTTCGAGCGTTTTTTTAGGCAATAGGAGTTTGAGTTCGTCGTCCTCCAAGCCGAGGGTTGAGGGCGAGTTGGGCTACGTAGAGATGGTCCTTGATTGTGATATAGGCATGTGTAGTGGTCGCGACTTTTGGTCAAAGTACGGTGATATTGGGTTCGATTTTTGCCTGGTAACATGAGGAAAGAAGAAGCATTGTGCGGCTTTGATTCTTGTATGCAGATCTATGGCAGTTATTTTTTTTGGTAAAATAATAAAAGAAAAACAAATTTGTTTATATAAAATTTTATTCAAACGTTTAAAAGCCCATATCTTTTGCATGCTTTACCAGAATTCGACAAAACTGGTGGTGCCGGAATCGTAGCAACGCGATCTACGCGCTGCAGTAGTTACAGAGATGTTTGGAGCAAGTAAAGATTTTGGATTAAATCGAACGGCTCGATTTAATTTAAAATTTAAATGCTCGACGGATTCAAGCTGAGTTAATCTCACTCACATCTGGAATGCGAGTTAATTTAATTAGTTAATATTTTAATGATTGGTTGATTGGTTGAATGTGATAATTATTATCAGGCTGGATTGATATTATTTGTGGTGCTAACATCTGTGGATGCAGGGGAACAGGTTGGAGGGATCCAACTGGATTCCTCACAATATAGAAATTATTTTCATAATTTGTGATGTATTTTATTTATATCCTGTGATAGATTAATTTGGAAATTAAGTTGTGCTGTGATATGGTTGGATAAATATAATCTGGTATTTTAAGTATAAATAAATGAATTGGGATTAAAAAGGGAAATAAAAGGAATTTTTAAGTAATGAATTTAAGGAAATTAAATTCAGGAAATTGGTTTGGAAATTTGAAGTGTTTTTGAAACTGTGATTTTAAAAGGAAATGAGGAATGAGAATTTATAAACTGGGTTTATAAATGAAGTGGAATATTTATCGGAGGATAAATTTAAAGGTATAGATTTCCGGTGGGAATTTCTATAAGAAGGTGCAAATTGTTTTAAAAGTAATAGTGAGATTATTTTTAAAGGATGGGAAGCGTATTTCCCTGGAAAACTAAGTATGTTATCAAAGAAAAGCTTTCAAAGTATAAATTAGAAGTTTAAAAATGTATTTTGGAATGTTTTAGATAAATTATCATTTTTAATTATTTTTAAGAGAAAGGTAAATATTTATTTAAGTAATTATGGTATTTAATTATTTTGAAGGTAAATTAGTATTATGTTTTCTAAAGGAAATTTTTTATTTAAGTTACTCAGGAAACTTTTATAGATTTTCAAATGTATATTTTGAATAAAGAATTTAGTAACCTATTTTAAGTAATTTAAATATATATTTTGAAAGTGATTTCCAGGAGATGGGAAGTGTTTTAAAAATAAAAAGGTGTTTTATTTTTAAAGTGTAGGAAGAAATTTACGGGATTGAGACATAAATTTTAATTAGGATAAATCGAGCAGGATCTATAAAGGATTTTATAGGTCATTGAAATGGAAGTGTATTTCCCTGTAAAGCCAAGCATATTTTCAAAGAGGTTTTTATATATAAGTTAGAAGTTTAAAGTTGTTTTAAAAGAATGTTTTAGAGAAATTTTTATTTAGTCATTCTAATATTTTTAAGTAAATATTTATTAAGTTAATTATCGAAGTGTTTATTTTTAAGGTTTATCTAGTATTTGATTTAAAAGATGGTTATTAAATATTTATACTCTATCTAATAGTTTAATTTAAAAAGTAGTTTTGGCTTAAGTTTTACTTGGAAAATTAGTATAGAATTTCATAACTATTATTTTAAATCAAAGAATATTTAAAGTAGCTTATTTTAAACGGTTTAAGTATTGTTTTTGAAGGTGATTTAATTTACTTAAAAAACTAAATTTATGAGACTTGGTGTTTTCAGGGGAAAGAAAACAATTGGGTGAAATCTATTCCACGAGGGAAAAGAGTTTTGAAAACTATTTTCAAAAGGGTTGAAGTGTAGAAAAATTAATATCTTGCGAAGATATTTTGAAATAAATAAATAATTTGGAAAATTATTTAAATCTGATGATTGTTTGTGGATGTTATTTGATAGTTAAATAACCGACTATCAATATTGGCCAATGCGCTGATCATTTCGAAGAGACCGGGATCGGGATTTATTTCCCAAAAACCACTTCGATCCGGTTTGAACATTTTTGTGAGAGAGACAAGAGCTGGGAGTCGAAGATGGAGCAGTGAAGTGCAAGGGCTAGTCGCTACTAATCTTGAGGGTGATCCCAATATGGATGTAGTAGGAATAGTGCCTTAAAGGTAACGCTTAGCCTCGAGCCTCATCAACCAGGAATGACTGAAAATCAGGGGTTATGCAGCAAGGCTAAGTGGGTCGCGCCCATTAGGGTGAGGTCATCCCTGTCTAGATGTTTCTTTTTATTTCGGCTTAGTGGGCGGTTGCTGATCCCAACCGTGGGGTGATCTTACTCGGGATTATCCAGTAAGGGGTAGTCCCGGTCTTGTGTTGCAAGGGATTGGGAGTGATCCTCGGTACGCTGATCTAGACTAGGTACTATGACAGGTGGTACCCCAGTGCCTAGTCATTAGTTGGAAATCCATTCTCCCTACGTGCCTTTTACGGTTTTGATTGTAGAACCCACTTTGTGGCTAGTATGCTGGAATTTAATCATGTAACAATTTCAGCTATTCTGAATAAGTATTTGTATATAGACACTATTATAATATCAGAGGATTTTGATAAGAAATGTTTTGGCTATCGTAAGGTAAAAACCCGACATGTTTATTTCTGGCGTGGTCTTACGAGATGATTTTGATTTCAAAAGATTTTTGAAACTTAATAATCAAGTTGAGTGTATTTCCCATGCTGGTATTCCAGACTGACTCAGGAGTTATTTTATTATAATGCTCTGGTCAGACCGAGTATTATAACTATAGGATAGGATGCTGTGGAGCTCAGGAGACGAGCTGGATGGCGGGACGTATCACTCGTACTTGATGTATATTCCGTTGTGTTGTGTATGCTTTGTATTCTATTTGTGTGGACAAGTTATTATAACTGTCCAGTTATGTACTATTGATTGTGATTGATGATTTATGTTGTACTCTAATGATGTAATGTATAAACTGTTAAAATTTCTTGTTTTAAAGATTAGTCATTTATCTATTATATATTGTTCCGCTGCGATTGTGAGATTCTGATGTTGTTTTGTCTATTTCTTCTTCTACCTCTTTCTTCTTTAACCCAATGGTTTGTAATTCTGTCCACTTTGAGTTGATCTAGTGTAGAATAGGGTCGATTCAAAGGGGTACGGGTTTGCGGGCTATTACAGTGGTAGTAGAGCTTAGGTTAGCGATAACCTAGGCTTTGGTGGGGAAAATTACCCATTAGAAATAGAGTCAATAGTACTCTAGAATGAGTTGAGTGTAATAGTAGATATGAGAGCGTACTTGTTAGTGAATACAAAAACTGTTTTTATACTGTGTTGACTTATCGGTTGAGTGTTTATGAATTCTGGTCGGTACGGAAAGTACAACCGTATCGATAGGGGTTTCTAAACTCTTAAACAAGATAAACCGACATAGTATTGTTTTTAAAAGTGGGTAAATGAATTAATTTTACCCAAAATTATATTTTGATATAAAGGAAATAATTTTCAAAGATTAATATATATATTTGATGTTTGGTTGTTAATACTATAATCAAATAAGAATATAAAATTTGAAATGGGTTATAACCAAATAAAATTCTATAAGTATGACTTCTCCAAAAGAAGTATAACTAAAATTTGATTTAAACCAGAATTTAAATCCCAGAAATTTTGAAAAGTGTTTTAAATGAATTTTGAACAAAAGGGTTTGGGAATTCAAAATCTTGGGAATGTTTGAAATGTTTTCCAGAATGTTGAAGGAAATAATGGAGTATTATTTTGGAAATATTATAGAAATGAAAATTGTTTTGAAATGAAATTGTGGAAGTAAGGAAGCACTGAACTCACTTCAGTCGCTGGGAAATAATACTGATGATGATGGCTACATCATCAGTATTCATTTTCGAGTTTCTAAAGTGATGGATTGCTACCGAGGCGATTGGTTATGATATTTGTCTGGATTTGTTGATAAACAAGTTTGTTTTAGAAATTTCAAAAGGGAAATTATTTTGGTAAAAACAAGTTGTTTTGGAATCTGGAGATTTGATTTGATATACCAAGTGGGTATGTGTTGATTATTATTTCAAAATGGTTTTGAAATAAAGCCGAGCAATTGAATTCTGGGAATTCTATAAAGTTAAGATGAATCAACTATTGAACTTATAATGAAGTTGATTTAAATAAGAAAGGAAAATGAACTTTTAATCATGGAATTAAAATTTAACTTGAGTAAATGGAAGTGAATAAGATATATTTGAATTTAACTCAAGATAAGTTAAATAAAATTTAAATTGGAATAGGATTAAGTTGGATATAAAGTTGAGATGTAAAATGATTATAATTATGGGTTATAATTGTGTGATGAAAATTTATACCCTTAAGATATTAAGTGTTATATATAATCTGGAACTGTGGTTATAAGATGAAAATGACTCAAATGAGCAATATAAGCTTTTAAGTAAATAAGTTGTTGAACTTATGAATAGAGAAATGAATTTTAAAACCAAAATAAAATGGTTGATATTTTATGGGAAATTCAAAATTTAAATTCTAAGAGAAATGTAAAGTGGGATAATGCATGGTGAAATATGAAATGTGGAAGGACTTAGGTTAGTAAATAAGTTTTGAACTTATATATTGGGAAATAAAATGGGATCGAATTGGATTTAACTTAAATTTAATGAAATAGAGATGAATTTGGATTAAATTGAAATCAAAATTCAGTTGTGTTATGAATAATATTGAATGAAATTGAATTCTTATTTATAATAGTAAAGGAAGTGATATGAATTTAAGTTGGCTAAATAAAATTTAGTTGAACTTGAACTAAATCGATAAAGGATTATATTGAAGGGAAACTTAATCAAGTTGAAATGATATTGAATAAGTTAAATTCTCACTCAACTAAATTCAAAAGAATTGTTTGAAGATGAATTTAGCGTAAGCTAAATTAAATGAAAGAGGTAATGGGATGAATAAAATTTTGATAGCTTGTTAAAAATTTGGAAAGCAAAATAAAACCCAGTTCTGGTATAGAATAATTGGAATGGTCGTGTTATAAATAAATTCAAAAATGAATGAGAAGGTGAATAAAAATTAAAATGGATTGGAATTTGATTGGATAAGAATCAAATTAAAATGAAAATAAAATGTATGCAGGAAGAAATTGAGATATTATGAAATTGAAATGTAAGAGTAGGGATTTAATTTAATAATTGTAATGGAACAAGAATGTGTGGGTTGTGAATAATTCCGAATGGAGTAAAATTAGTATAGTTTAAGTTGGAATTAATTTAAAATGACTTTAAGCTTAAGTCATGATTATTTGCATGAATGATATCAAACTGTGCATAGAAATTATCGTTGGACATAAAAGAAAGCAAGTGAATTAAAGGAAGCAAATAAAGTTGGTTTTTGAATATATTGGAATGGGTTAGAATTAAATTAAGGGGATTTGCATAGAAATGAAAGTGAATTAAGAATGTGATTCAAATTAATCAATTTGGAATTGAATAAAAGTAAATTATGTAAGTAAGGTATATAAACCAATTTGAAGTGAATATGAATTGAGAATAGTAAACTTGGATGTAAGTCATGCGAGTGAAATGAAATGAAATATGGATTTTTAAAGGAGATTAAAATAGTGTTGAACCTATGGTTGCTTATTAAGATGGTTAGCATGTAGGAGTATGGAATTTTGTTGTTTGGGCTATGTAATTGATGTGTTTGGCCAGTTAAATGGATGGAATGTTGTTAAAATTTCATATTATTGAAAACTTATGTGCTTGTTTGAGTAAGTACAGGTACGGGAGGCAATCGATAGAGTTGGAGCGCGTAAATGCAATATTAACTAGCCGCTTGCTTTTAAAATGCTAATCTAAAGGTACGCTTACGCTATAAATTGGGAAATGAAAATATATTGTGATATATTTTGTTTTCTGACCAGGTGGGTCGATGTATATATATTTATGTCTATTGTGATATTGTAAGACGCTCTCCGTACAAAGGAGACGCTGTCAAAAATTTTCAAAAATTTTTGGAGTTAGAAAATTTTTGAGGATTTTGAAAATTTTGGTTAACTAGGAAAGTTGTTTTTGGAATAATATTGAAAACAAAGCTTTTGAGTTAAAGTAAGCAAATGATTTTGGAAGTTAATGGATTGTGGAAGCATTTTCCTACCTTAACCAATTTCGGGGACGAAATTTTTATAAGGGGGGAGGAATGTAACGACCCGGAATTTTGGTCATTGGATTTTGAGCATTTAATTCATTTTAAATGTTGAATGTGAATTATAATTTGATTTGAAATAAGAAAATTTTGGTTAAATCAATATAATTAGTTAAGATTTCAAATTTGGCAGTTTAATTGGATATGAATAATAATAATTAAATATTTGGAATTGGGATAATTTGTGAATCTGGATGTAAATGGTTATGAAAATAGTTTCTAAGGTTTATTTTAAGTCTAGTTTGATTTGAATTTTAATATTGGACTTTTGGATGGAATCAAAAGTCGATAAGTTAAAATTTGGAATTTTATATTAATTTAATAATGGAAATTTAAAATAATAATAATGCGAATAATCAGATTTTGATTCGAAATGAATCAGAATGATTTCTAATGTGATTTTAAATTCTATGTGATTTTAAATTCTATGTGATTTATAATTAAGTTAGTAAAATTTTAAAAGTGAAATTTTAAATGATTTCGACGATTTTGGAAATCGCTCGAATTTATCGACGAGTTAAAATAGCCATCCAGGGCACAATCTCGGAATTCGACGAAATCAGTTCCATTGGATCCGTAATAGTGTATTATTATCGGATTTCAATTTTCGTAGCGTTTGGAGTTACCGTTTGTCCGTACGGGTGAGAAACGCGTTGAAATTTAAATCGATAATTTAATATTTAAACTTGATTCAAAAAGCTATCTTCCACATATGATTGAATTGGCCTCCGAAACACGTTCCATTGCGTTCGGAATGCGGGTAAAACCTTATAAACGCCAGACGGCATGTGTTGTTTGGAGTTCGTTTGTAAAAGCCAGTTAAAATTATATATAATATTAAATTAATTAATAAACCTATATTCACGTTAAAAAAAAGAGAAACCCTAGTTTTATCGTTCCGGCCGCAGCTTAAGTTTTAATGGCCGAGACTTCACCATTTTCTCCTCCACTTTTCTTCTAATCTGTGAGCTTATAGCAAAAACTTCCAATTGGAAGATCGAAGAGCATGGGGAGCTTAAAGCATCCAACGGTGGATCTTGATTGAAATTGTCGTTTGGAGGTGTATTTTGGTTCCATTCGGTGTGAGTTCGGGCGTTTTTTTTGAGGCAATGGAAGTTCGAGTTCGTCGTCCTCCAAGCCGAGGGTTAAGGGCGAGTTGGGCTACGTAGAGATGGTCCCTGATTGTGATATAGGCATGTGTAGTGGTCGCGACTTTTGGTCAAAGTACGGTTATATTGGGTTCAATTTTTGCTTGGTAACATGAGGGAAGAAGAAGCATTGTGCGGCTTTGATTCTTGTATGCAGATCTACGGCAGATATTTTTTTTGGTAAAATAATAAAAGAAAAACAAATTTGTTTATATAAAATTTTATTCAAACGTTTAAAAGCCCATATCTTTTGCATGCTTTACCAGAATTCGACGAAACTGGCGGTGCCGGAATTGTAGCAATGCGATCTACGCGCTGCAGTAGTTATGGAGATGTTTAGAGAAAGCGAAAAATTTGGATTAAATCGAACGGCTCGATTTAATTTAAAATTTAAATGCTTGACGGATTCAAGCTGAGTTAATCTCACTCACATCTGGAATGCGAGTTAATTTAATTAGTTAATATTTTAATGATTGGTTGATTGGTTGAATGTGATAATTATTATCAGACTGGATCGATATTATTTGTTGTGCTAACATCTGTGGATGCAGGGGAACAGGTTGGAGGGATCCAACTGGATTCCTCACAATATAGAAATTATTTTCATAATTTGTGATGTATTTTATTTATATCCTGTGATAGATTAATTTGGAAATTAAGTTGTGCTGTGATATGGTTGGATAAATATAATCTGGTATTTTAAGTACAAATAAATGAATTGGGATTAAAAAGGGAAATAAAAGGAATTTTAAGTAATGAATTTAAGGAAATTAAATTCAGGAAATTGGTTTGGAAATTTGAAGTGTTTTTGAAACTGTGATTTTAAAAGGAAATGAGGAATGAGAATTTATAAACTGGGTTTATAAATGAAGTGGAATATTTATCGGAGGATAAATTTAAAGGTATAGATTTCCGGTGGGAATTTATATAAGAAGGTGCAAATTGTTTTAAAAGTAATAGTGAGATTATTTTTAAAAGATGGGAAGCGTATTTCCCTGGAAAACTAAGTATGTTATCAAAGAAAAGCTTTCAAAGTATAAACTAGAAGTTTAAAAATGTGTTTTGGAATGTTTAAGATAAATTATCATTTTTAATTATTTTTAAGAGAAAGGTAAATATTTATTTAAGTAATTATGGTATTTAATTATTTCAAAGGTAAATTAGTATTATGTTTTCTAAAGGAAATTTTTTATTTAAGTTACTTAGGAAACTTTTATAGATTTTCAAATGTATATTTTGAATAAAGAATTTAGTAACCTATTTTAAGTAATTTAAATATATATTTTGAAAGTGATTTCCAGGAGATGGGAAGTGTTTTAAAAATAAAAAGGTGTTTTATTTTTAAAGTATGGGAAGAAATTTACGGGATTGAGACGTAAATTTTAATTAGGATAAATCGAGCAGGATCTATAAAGGATTTTATGGGTCATTGAAATGGAAGTGTTTTTCCCTGTAAAGCAAAGCATATTTTCAAAGATGTTTTTATATATAAGTTGGAAGTTTAAAGTTGTTTTAAAAGAATGTTTTAGAGAAATTTTTATTTAGTCATTCTAATATTTTTAAGTAAATATTTATTAAGTTAATTATCAAAGTGTTTATTTTTAAGGTTTATCTAGTATTTGATTTAAAAGATGGTTATTAAATATTTATACTCTATCTAATGGTTTAATTTAAAAAGTAGTTTTGGCTTAAGTTTTACTTGGAAAATTAGTATAGAATTTCATAACTATTATTTTAAATCAAAGAATATTTAAAGTAGCTTATTTTAAACGGTTTAAGTATTGTTTTTGAAGGTGATATAATTTATTTAAAAAACTAAATTTATGAGACTTGGTGTTTTCACAGGAAAGAAAACAATTGGGTGAAATCTATTCCACGAGGGAAAAGAGTTTTGAAAACTATTTTCAAAAGGGTTGAAGTGTAGAAAAATTAATATCTTGCGAAGATATTTTGAAATAAATAACTAATTAGGAAAATTATTTAAATCTGATGATTGTTTGTGGATGTTATTTGATAGTTAAATAACCGACTATCAATATTGGCCAATGCGCTGATCGTTTCGAAGAGACCGGGATCGGGATTTATTTCCTGAAAACCACTTCGATCCGGTTTGAACGTTTTCATGAGGAAGACAAGAGCTGGGAGTCGAAGATGGAGCAGTGAAGTGCAAGGGCTAGTCGCTACTAATCCTAAGGGTGATTCCAAAATGGATGTAGTAGGAATAGTGCCTTCGGTTCCGTTAGAACCCGAAACGGACTTGTATGGATGAATGCTTTCAGAACATCGTCAGGGGGACGATGAGCATTCTAAGTGAAATGTTCTTATAGGTAACGCTTAGCCTCTAGCCTCATCAACCAGGAATGACTGAAAATCAGGGGTTATGCAGCAAGGCTAAGTGGGTCGTGCCCATTAAGGTGAGGTCATCCCTATCTAGATGTTTCTTTTTATTTCGGCTTAGTGAGCGGTTGCTGATCCCAACTGCAGGGTGATCTTACTCAGGATTATCCAGTAAGGGGTAGTCCCAGTCTTGTGTTGCAAGGGATTGGGAGTGATCCTCGGTACGCTGATCTAGACCAGGTATTGTGACAGGTGGTACCCCAGTGCCTAGTCATTAGTTGGAAATCCATTCTCTCTACGTGCCTTTTACGGTTTTGATTGTAGAACCCACTTTGTGGCTAGTATGTTGGAATTTAATCATGTAACAATTTCAGCTATTTTGAATAAGTATTTGTATATAGACACTATTATAATATCAGAGGATTTTGATAAGAAATGGTTTGGCTATCGTAAGGTAAAAACCCGACATGTTTATTTATGGCGTGGTCTTACGAGATGCTTTTGATTTCAAAAGATTTTTAAAACTTAATAATCAAGTTGAGTGTATTTCCCACGCTGGTATTCCAGACTGACTCGGGTGTTATATTATTATAATGCTCGGGTCAGACCGAGTATTATAACTATACGCTAGGATGCTGTAGAGCTCAGGAGACGAGCAGGATGGCGAGACGTATCACTCGTACTTGATGTATATTCCGCTGTGTTGTGTATGCTGTGTATTCTATTTATGAGGACAAGTTATTATAACTGTCCAGTTATGTACTATTGATTATGATTGATGATTTATGTTTTACTCTAATGATGTAATGTATAAACTATTAAAATTTCTTGTTTTAAAGATTAGTCATTTATCTATTATATATTGTTCCGCTGCGATTGTGAGATTCTGATGTTGTTTTGTCTATTTCTTCTTCTACCTCTTTCTTCTTTAACCCCAATGGTTTGTAATTCTGTCCACTTTGAGTTGATCTGGTGTAGAATAGGGTCGATTCAAAGGGTACGGGTTTGTGGGCTATTACACTAAGGTTATCACTAAACCAAAGCTCTGATACCAAATGTAACGACTTGCCTTTTTGAACAGTTTAAATCGACGATAAACCACACACGTCAGACTCAAACCATTCAAAAGGGTAGATTATTATGGGGTAAATAAGAAAAAGCAGAGAAAGGAAAAAAAACAAATACATAATCTCGCAGCGGAATGACAAAATATAATAATCAAATAACAGTTCATGAAGCTTTTTTATAAATACATTTGATTATTCTATTACAACAGAAAATCAGAGTTACATACAACAGGAATAAATAAATAAATAAATACATCGGAACAACATGATGCAGTGAAATACATATCATAAATAATAATAGTACAAATCTTCGTCTTCGTCCTCCAGAAATAAGGTCTTCAACCCTGAAATGCTCAGGCTGACCCGAGCGAATTGAAAAGACAAAACACTCGAGTTAGAACTAAAAGATCTTATGTAAGTTAAATCAACGGTAAATATAAGTGTGGCGGCGTCATAGATGTTTACGGATTTGACATCTTCTATCCAATGTCTAACGTGAGTGCGGTAACTTAAGAGATGTTCGGGATTTCCATTTCCTAAGGATCCGTTAAACTATCTACTATGTAGTAAAATACGCTATTATAATATGTCTACAGTAAAGTAAAAGTATTAAAATAGCGTTAAGGCGTTACCCATATCCCCCTTAACACATTTTACATATTCCCGTAGTCTACAATGCCGTACGCTCCACCAAACCGGTTGTTTACCCAGAGGACATCACATAGGTATGGTACAAAACAAACTCGTAGAAGGCGCTCTAGAACATGTGAACACGGCACTCGAGGCAATGCCAGGGTAGATATACCAATTGCACTCCCGGAATGGTGGTAACGCATAGCAGCTACTACCGCCCACCTCGAACACACTCCCATAATCAAAATCAAGGGTGGCCACCAAATTAATCACGAAGTCAAAATATAGTATCGAAGAAATGTGCCCAACAGGAGGAATGACCTCACTTGGCCCTGTATAGCTCCTGTTTTAGTCACATCTATGCTGACTCACGGGAGTCAGGGTCACGTCATACCTTATATAGAAATCGTTCGCCAAACCATCCTACTTCATTTCTGGAATCTCCATCACGTACTGACGCAGCGGCGGAATACAAAACTTGATGATACGATGAACGTAGCAATCGGTGGATTGATGAATACTGAAATGCCCAAATTCGTTGATCTGAAGATGTCGAATTTTAGCTATCTACGTCACGTTGATCGATCACGATACCGTGAAAGTAGATCTTCAATTCTTCGAGTGTTGATCAAGCGCACTTGATACCGCGAATTGGCTTCACGATCGTTGAATCGAGCGCACTCGATTGACCGAAGGTGGAGATAGGAGATCACACTCGACTACCAATTGGATGAAAGCACAAAGCTAACAAAGGAAATTTTATTCAAAAATCAACAACCGTTACAAATGACATAACTCCCTATTTATAGGGTTACAACAAAACAACTCACCTAAGTCGTATATGACTTAACGACTTATCATAGAAATTACAACACTTAGGTCGTTACATGACCTTCAACAGCAATTACATCATATTACGACTTAAGGAAATTGCAATATAAAAACAACACAAGTCGGACGAAATACAATGACTTAAACCAATTTGTTCACGCGACTTATACAAAACAGCATCTCGCGACTTATCACATTATCTCACGACTTATCATTTTATCTCACGACTTATCATCTGGCGAGTTATCCACTTCATCTCTTCGATTTATCAAATCTCGCGAGTTAAGGGAAGTTCGGTCACGATTAGTGGAGGCGCTTCGCAACTTAGGCTGGAGAAGGCGCGACTTAAAGAAAACATTCGTCTTCAATGCTTCGCGATTTAGGGCTAGAGAAAGGGATGAGTCACTGGAAAGGTTTAAGTCGGGTAGTGTTATGTCGTAGGGATTATGTCGTGGAGGAATTAGGTCGGATTGGTGGTTAGTTAGGTCGTAGACCGATTCAGGCATTTGGAAATTAGATCGTTTGGTTTTCGGTAGGCTGTTATATTGTGGAGATAGGTCGGAGGCATTAGGTCATGGGTCGCGGTGGAGTTTTAAGTCGTGGGCAGGAATAGGTCGTGGAGATTGTTCGCTAGGTCGTGGAGATTGTTCGCGCGATGCTGAAATTGAGTCGGGGGTTTGACGAAGGTCGCCAATGCTAGGTCGTTGCCGAGCTTCGTTAGGTCATTCGACTTCGTCCACTAAGGTATGCACAGCATCATCCTCCCCTGGTTGAAAAGAATTCGTCCCGAATTCACACGTTTTCCTTCTTCGAGATGCTGTCTTCCATTCATTATCTGGTCTGATGCGGCTCTGGTGATAACCACTCTTGAGATTGATTTTGTCTTGACACTTTGAAGATGTGGCTCGACATAAGGAACGCATTGCGTAAAACAGACGTGGCATTAGGCAGGTGGCATAAGGAAGTGATCTGAGGGAGATGACATATGAAAAAGTGTGGTATGAACTAAGCACTAGGTGCCATATCCAATTCATGTAGCACAGAACTTCATAAGAATAGTGTCGTATACCATATTGCTTGTGCCAATAGGAAGACGTGATACAGAACCAAAACGCGTCGAAAATGTGAGACGATATAAGGAAGTTTAAAATCATGGAACGACTTAGGAAATCACGACCGAAAAGTGTGAGGACTCATGCTCAGATTCTCGTCTTTCCTGGTCTCGTTCAGGTGTGTCATCATTTAGAATATTCCCTTGATGTGTTGCATCAATTTTCCCTGATTGAAATGAATTCCCTCTCGCTCCTCCTTCAAGATGTTTATTCTCATGAAACGATTCCACGCAATTGACATTGATAACGTTAGCAGTGCGGATATGATCAGGCAATTCCAACTGACAATCATTCTCTTCATCCTGTCTTTTCAACTCTTCCTGTTCTTTCAAATTCTGAAGATCATACGATCCTTGTAGTAGAATAGTATCCGGTACCAGTTCAGTGTGAGGTTGAATGTCCTGTAGTGGTGGTAACTCTTCGGGTAGTTCCTTAGGATATTCAACTTCAGACTCATTGAATTCTGACCCAACTTCCTCGAAAACCTCAAGATCTTTACTCGTTCCTTGCTCGGTCAACACAAGTAATTCATTTCTAATTTTCACAGACTCTTCCAAAAATACAAGATTAGTCCCTTCAAGCAGTTCCCCAAACATGTCATCTTCACACTCTTCAAATACTTCAATCTCTTCAAGATTCTTAAAATCAGAACTTCCTCCAGATTCAATCAACATTGATGATTCATCACTACCTTTTATTTCACTGTCGAAATCTTTCCAAGGTAATACATTATTTGCTTCTGCCTTCTCTTCTATTTTACTTTCAATTTGTTCGGGCTTCTCGAGAACAATGGAATTTGCACTTAGCTGGCTCTCGTCCATAAGCTCAGGCATTAAACAAGAATCTTCCATCATCAAGTTATTTTCCTCAACTCCGCACACAATTTCTTCTTCCATACTACCGACATCAATCTTTGGTGGTGAAGAATAATCAATTTCCACATCCCCATACTTTGACTCAATTTCTTCATCATCATCAAATTTCGGCGGTTGATAAAAGTCAAATTCAGCAATTCTCCTCAACAAGTTACGTCCTTCATCTCCTGACAACACTCCTTCATCGTTGTCAAATTTCGATGGTAATTCTTTGAACGATTCTGTAGAACCGATCTCTGCAAACTCTTCTAACATTGGTTTAACCTCCTCTGGAGTTTTAAGCTTTTCACTTACCTCATACCTAACCAACGATTCAGCACTACCTTCTGCTTCTTCAACTCCTTCGCTGGAAGATAATGGGCTAGTCGGTTCCTCTTCCTTTTCCAGCTCGCTTTCGGTAGAATCATCCACATCCTCGTTTTCACATTCTTCTACAACTAAGGCTTTCATCTTGGGCTCCGTACATTTAATACTTCTATGGCCAGACTCTTGATAATGATAGCGCTTAAATTGGTCATAAACATTTGTCTTCGTGATTCCATGTACATTGGGTTTGTTGACTTTCTTAGAAACATTGATACTGCAATTAACGCCTTTATTCTGATTGCTGGGGTTTGTAACCACACCCTTTCCTCGACTCCCTTGACTCAACTTCTGCAATTGTTGTTTCACACGAGTTTGATAATTGTAGGGTAAGAAATTTGCCTTCATCATCCTTTTCATCCTATCCCACGTGACAACTTTGGATTTCCTCATTCTTTCTCTGGTTGATTTAGTTTGTTGCCACCAATCCATAGCTCTTCCTTTCAATCTGGTAGCAACTAACTTAACTTGACGATCATCAGACACGTTGTTGAGTTTAAAAATCTTTTCAACCGTTGATAACCAATCCAAGAATTTCTCTGCTTGTAGACCACCTTGGAATTCTGGAATCTCCATATCCTTCCTTGATTTCCGTGTATGACCATTCTCTTCAACATTCCTATATCGATTTTGCCCTGGACCTGGATATCGAACGTGAACACTATCACCATAACTATCTTCTTCAAAGCTAGATGAGCTTCGATGTCGATTCTGAACATTGACTCTTCTATGACCATGCACGTCCTCTCTACTTCTTCTTTCCTCTACTCGACATCTTTCATAATCACAATATGGCTCATGCTCGTAACCACGATAAGCTCTTCTTTCTCCATTCTGATAATCACGATTGTCTCGAACTCCACGATCTCGATTTATCGACAAAGATGATTCTCTTCTTTCTCTATCATAACGTGGCGACACTCTCCTTTGATTTCGATTCATGTCAGACTTCATTTTCTCCACTCTCTCGAAACCCTTATTGAACCTTTCATCGATACGTTGTTCCATCTGTTCAGGATCTTCAATCCCATACAAATCTGCAACACTATGATGACGGTTAACATATCTCGGAGGCATGATCAAATCTTCAACAGATCCAAACACCAACTTCACTTTGATCCAAAAATTCTCGAATCAAACTTCCCCACTTGTTTGAAATCTCACGAGCACCCAAATAAACAAACAACTTAATTTGAACTCCAAAACTTCAAATCTCAAAATTGACGCCCAACGAACTTGGATAAGTTCGTCTCCTAGCTCACGACTTGAACAAAATCTCGCACAAACTTGAACAAGCTCGCTTCTAGCTCCAACACTTTAACTCTCGGCCTTGAACAAACTTGAACTTGAACACTTCACTTTTCTCGGCTTTGACTCTCGGCTTTGAACAACAAAGTGATGCACGGCCTTGACTCTTCTCCTTGGCTCGGCTGAAATTGAACAGACACTTCTCCTTGATCCAACAGGCTCGTCTTAGCTATGATTGGCTAAGTCTCGCTCTGATACCAAATGACGCAGCGGCGGAATACAAAAATTGATGATACGATGAACGTAGCAATCAGTGGATTGATGAATACTGAAATGCCCAAATTCGTTGATCCGAAGATGCCGAATTTTAGCTATCTACGTCACGTTGATCGATCACGATACCGTGATAGTAGATCTTCAATTCTTCGAGCGTTGATCAAGCGCACTTGATACCGCGAATTGGCTTCACTATCGTTGAATCGAGCGCACTCGATTGACCGAAGGTGGAGATAGGAGATCACACTCGACTACCAATTGGATGAAAGCACAAAGCTAACAAAGGAAATTTTATTCAAAAATCAACAACCGTTACAAATGACATAACTCCCTATTTATAGGGTTACAACAAAACAACTCACCTAAGTCGTATACGACTTAACGACTTATCAAAGAAATTACAACACTTAGGTCGTTACATGACCTTCAACAGCAATTACATTATATTACGACTTAAGGAAATTGCAATATAAAAACAACACAAGTCGGACGAAATACAATGACTTAAACCAATTTGTTCACGCGACTTATACAAAACAGCATCTCGCGACTTATCACATTATCTCACGACTTATCATTTTATCTCACGACTTATCATCTCGCGAGTTATCCACTTCATCTCTTCGATTTATCAAATCTCGCGAGTTAAGGGAAGTTCGGTCACGATTAGTGGAGGCGCTTCGCGACTTAGGCTGGAGAAGGCGCGACTTAAAGAAAACATTCGTCTTCAATGCTTCGCGATTTAGGGCTAGAGAAAGGGACGAATCACTGGAAAGGTTTAAGTCGGGTGGTGTTATGTCGTAGGGATTATGTCATGGAGGAATTAGGTCAGATTGGTGGTTAGTTAGGTTGTAGACCGATTCAGGCATTTGGAAATTAGATCGTTTGGTTTTCGGTAGGCTGTTATATTGTGGAGATAGGTCGGAGGCATTAGGTCGTGGGTCGCGGTGGAGTTTTAAGTCGTGGGCAGGAATAGGTCGTGGAGATTGTTCGCTAGGTCGTGGAGATTGTTCGCGCGATGCTAAAATTGAGTCGGGGGTTTGACGAAGGTCGCCAATGCTAGGTCGTTGCCGAGCTTCGTTAGGTCGTTCGACTTCGTCCACTAAGGTATGCACTGCATCATGTACATAGTTATTAAAGTGGTTTTCGGTATTGGCAGAGAGTATGACAATATCCGATCCCGGTCTCTTTAAAAACCAAACGCTTATTTCACACCGGATGGTTCTTCAACATTTCAAAAGTCAATTCACAATTGATATCAAAATATCATATTCTCAAAACCATAATACTTTAGAAATCATATTCACCTTGAAATCGTATCGTTTCCGAAATCATAATTTCTTTCAAAAATCATATTTCCAATTTGGTTAAATCCTCACTTCAAAATCATCATATTAAATTAATTAAAACATTAAAATCCCAACTTAGGTTATAACATCATTTAACCGTATTTTCCATTAAACCAATGAATTTGAATATGAACACTTTCCCTCTACTAAATCTGAATATTTAGAAAATAGTTTAAATGGTTATAAATAGTTAAATACTCTAAAATGGTTTAATTATGGATTAAAGATATTGTTAAATCAATTTAAGATAGTTAAATAGATTTAAAATAGATTAAATATAATTAAAATATATTAAATAGTTTTAAAATAGATTAATTAAATTTAAAATAAGTTAAAATGGGTTAATTAGTTTTAAAATGAATTAAATGGTTTAAAATAGGTTAAAATGATTTAATATAGTTAATATAGGTTAAAATAGTTTAATCATTTGAACATCTTAATAATTAGAAATTTAAAAAAAATAGTTTACCTTAAATATGTAGTTTGGGATTAATATCAATTTAAACTATTTATTTTATTTCAACACATCTGAACCATTTAAATCTCCAAATCAACAAACCCAATTTCAAATCTTTAAATTCAAATTCTCAATAAACTATTGAATTCTATATTGCTTTCAACTCATGTTTGAAATATCAATTTAAGTTACTCCAAATTCATTATATGTTTCAAGTCATATTTCAAACAATTTCAATAACTCAATTCCAAAAATTTCATTTATACTTAAATTTCAACTTTAAACTTTCAATTAAATTTCTTAAAGCAAATCCTTTGAACCAATTCCCATTTCATCATAAAACTTGACTTTTCAATAATAATTCAATTTATATAAATCAAATTTTATTTCAAAATATCATTTAATTAAATTCGAAAAATTTGGATTTAAAAATCATTTAATTTAACCAACCCGGTGTCCGTATATAATTCTCTACCCTAAGGTCAAGTGATACGGATATTTATCATTTCAATCCGCAATTTAAAATTTTACGATCATATATCATTTTAAACCGCAATCCCGAATTTATTAAAAATCCATAAAATCGCTCGAGTCTATCATTTCAACCCATAATGATTTTTGCTTAATCTATAGATCGTTTGGGTATATATCATTTCAACCCATAGTGATTTTCAAATAAAATTTAAGGGAACTTGCAGAGTGATAACATTGTATTAAATCAACAATAACATCGAATCATCCAATATCAGCAATCAGACATCCATCACAATTATCATCAATTCAAACAAATAAATTACAATAATTAACTGATTATTATTCACATGTAATTAACTGGCAATTTAAAATTCAATAATAAATTAAATGACAATTTAATTCAAAATAATTCAAATCAACAGGAATAGAAATTTAAATATACCAAACAGCCATAAATAAATTCCTAATCATATCAAAATTTTAATTTAACTAACATAAGAAATTTTAAAAGTTGTGAGTGGGTCAAATCACTCACCTTTGAATTTAAATCGAATTTAAATTCAATTTATGGCCCAAATTTAAATAGTCTCAGAATTCATCCAAACTAGCATCAAAATGTCCGAAATTTCAATACGATCCCAGCGGAATTAACCGCGCGTGAATCGGACCTCGTATGTGAAAGTTATGTTGTTTAGAACATTTGAAATCAAAAATTAAAATAAAATAAAATAATTAAACGGCTATGTCACCTAAACTTTTCTACCCAAACCCGGTTGTACACGCGCACGATCCTTTGACTGGAAGAAACCCACGCCGCTGAACAAAAATCGATAACCGCGCCTTCACCGTCGACCTCCATCACGATCAGCCAACGGCTCCGGCGCCTCAGGTCGACCTCGCCCATGCCAACACGATGTCGCGCGACGCCCCATACCATCACCACCGCCGCGAGCTAGGTCTGAAGTTTCTGGCGATTTCGTTCGCCTCCGACACAAACAAACCGTACAGATGCGTACAGCTCACCCTCCTCCACAAGCCAGTACTCCCTGATCACCGCGAAGATGACGATCTACCGTTAAAGCCAGTGACTAAATATGAACGGTCGTGGATAAACGGTGAATTTTCGATCAAACCATAATCCAAAACGAAAAAAAATCACAGAATTGGACTGCGCTCGACGAGAGCTTCGAGACGCTATATAATTCGATATATTTTGGAGGAGTTTGATTTTGGATTTGATTTTGAAATTGAATTTGCAATTGAATTAGGGTTTGCACCTATAGGAAGGAATAGGAAGCAGATAGATGAAGTTGTACATACTGAAATCAGAAATAAGAAATAAACTAGGGTTTATAACGAGCTATTTATAGGCAGAGTTGAAAATTAGAAAGAACGGACAAGATTGATTTAAAAGTTGTATAATAGATGGCCCGAAAAGCCCGTTTCATTTTTGAAATGAAAATGGGTCATCCCATATATCAAAATAGATGTTGGATAATTTTAGACTCAATGGAACAGGTTTCAAGTCCTAATTCCATCGTATGAAGAAGTTATGTTAAAATCGGCTTATTTCAAATTGATTTTAATTAAATTGATTTCTAGGCGTTTCGATCCCGTATGATCAAACGACAAGTCTGATCGCTATGAAACTTGAATTCCTACAATAATTCACCGTTACGGATCCGATGAAACTGGTTTCGTCGAAATCTGAGTCAGTGGTCAAAATGGCTATTTTCACATTAATTAAATAAATTAATAACTAAATTAATTAAATCACCTTTTTTTCAAAGTTAATAACTAATAATTTCCATCATTTTTGATTGCTTGAGCAATTACAATAATTTAAAAAATTTAGATATCAAATTAAAGTTAATTAATTTACCAATTACAGTGTTTAATTCCAATTCCAGAAAAAAAATCGGTAATTATAAATTAAATTCCCAATAATTCCATTTATTTGATTTTGAATCTTTTTATTAAATAAATTTTCATCTTATGGATATAATTATCATGGTTTACGTCTTATTACGCTAATATTCTCCAATTTCATCTTTATTTACATTAACGTAATATTTAATTACATTTAATTGCAATTGATTTCCAATTTAATATAACGGATTAAATATATAGGTAACTTATAATAATTGTTGCCATTAACTCTTAATCACACTTTTATATGTTTATCATTTTCAAACCAATATTATAATTACTTACACAACATTGATTTTATTCAATTACCGTTTATTATATATTAATTCATTAATTAATTCAATATTTACATTTGTTTTCTTATATTCAATTTATAGCCAAGTATAACATTTACATTATTTCAATTAGTTGAATTTCATCCAAATTGTTAACAATTAACTTTAATTAATATTGTTATATTTCATCTTGGTTATTATTTCATTAATAAATCCTAAATTTTTATTTCTTCTAATATTAAATTAACCATTTTTAATTATCGAAAATTATGGGTCGTTACAACTAAAGTCCAACTACAACCTGTCTTTTTTTCAAGGCTATTTAACATGTCATACAAGTTCATTCAAGTCCATATATATGAATTACATATGCTACTTTCTATTCAAAGCAAGAATCAAAACCAATATCACAACATATAATCAATAAATCTTCAAGCAAGCATTATATACACTTCATGCACATTAAATGGCGAGTCAGCTTACCAAATCCAAGCCAGACAACAAGTTTGTGCATATAAGAACCTATGAACAACTTCTTACCATCACCAAACATCCAAAGCTTCCACCTTTAGTCCATTTTAGTGCTCGGCCTCCTTCTATCCTTTATTGCTTACGGCCTCCCGCTAGTGCATCACTTTTTCTTCTTTTCTTCAACTTTAAGATGCTAAACCATGTTGCCATACTTTTTTAGAGCCATTGCCAAAGTTTGTTAGAGATTTGAGTTGATTTACTATGAGTTTGTGAAGAAAGAAGAGGCTTCAATACTTTAGTTTTTTTAACAAATCCTTAGGAATAAAATTATGAAATGAAAGAGATATGTTCTAAGGACTTAACCAAGTTAAAATGATCTCCCTTTCCCCTGCTTTAGCCATTCAAAACATCCCACGCCCATATGCTTAGCCCATGTGCACATCACTTCTTCTTTCCACTTTTACACTTCTTGCTTAACACTTAAGACTTTCCTTAGATGCTCATTTTTCAAAATATCTTCCTTTTCCTGTCCCCCGCCATATTTTAGTTAACATAAACTAGCAAAATATTTTTATTACTTATTAATGATCTCCTAAGTGTTTTAGTGTATGCAGAAAAAGTTTGAACCACTTCAGTTGAATTAAAAGCTATTTACCGATAAAACAATTTTCGATCACATTATTGATATTTCTTCAAATATTTATTTTTGTAAACAAATCTCAAAAACAAGTTTATCATCATTAGTTATTTTTTAAAAGGGGGTTAAAAAGGTAATTTTGTTAATTTAAACACATTTAATCTAAATTTCAAATATTTAAATAATTCAGATATTTTAACTACGAAGTGTCCAAAATTTCAGGTCGTTACATTCGTATTGTAAGTGCACTTTCAAGAATTATCTTCAATGCTTCAACATGCTTCGATCTGCAGGCTTAGATCATATTTAATAAAATACAAACCTAGAGAAGTGGATGCAAATCTATCTCTCTAAATCTATGACTACATGAATCATATCATGAGCTATTTTAAAAAACAATAAGTTTCAAGTATGGTAGAAATTATCGTAAAAAATTGTATCCCGATATTAATACATTATGCTTGCGTTATAGTAGATTAACTTGGTACATGTGCTATAATCACTCAATAAAGATCACCATCAGCCTCTTATTACTCAGAATGTACTACATGTGACTAATGCATATAATAAAATTAAAACATTTCCTCACTGATCTTGGAAAAAGAAATAGAACCAAACATAGGAAGCAACTTTAATATGTGACCTTAAGAAACTTTTTTAACAACCACATCATCAAATATCAAACTTACTTTTGAGGTATAATTGTGCAACAATAGTTACCACTGAATGTATAAAGGCCAATTGAAACCATCCATCATGAAACTACTATTTTTTTATAAAAGAAGACTGACTATATTCCCAAAACCTAATCAAAAGAACGTATTTACACGCTGGCCATCTACAGCAGATTGAACGAGAATCCAAACAAATAAAATTGCATTTTGAATCTGGATAAGCCACATTTTTCTAAACAAATTACATTAGATAAGACAAAATACAGATAAGTTGTGCAAATAAGATAAAACTTTGCCTGAAAGATGGTATGCTTGCTCCAGGCCATAAAAAACATATTTTTTTCCATTTGGGATAAACCTCAAAATCTAAATTAAATAATCACCTTATGTAATTCGACACTATAAATATAATAAGTGAAATTAAGTGGTTTAACCATCATAGATTTAAGGCAATGTTGTTAGATAATTAATGTTTCTATAACGTAGCATCGAATATCTCTTGCTCTATGCCATTTACTATGTGATGTACCCTTACCTCATTTCTGATCTCGTTTCCAGATCCAATGATGGTTGCGAATTAAGGCTTTATTAAGGGAGGGATTTTTGGTCATGAACAAGAGAAAGAGTGATCTAGTGATTGTTTTGTTAGGGTTTTGGACATGAAAGACATCAGTGTCGAGCTCGAAGGTGAGGGCTACGGCGGCCCACATTTCGGAAGGTTTAAACGACAATAATCCACACATGTCCAACTCAAACAATCCGGAACATAGATAATCATTGGGGTTAATTAAGAAAAATAAGAAGAGGATAAGAAAACATAAATAGAATCTCGCAGCGGAACGACAAAATATAATAATCAAATAAACAGTTCATGAAGCTGTTTATATTATTCATTTGATTATAATCTATACAACATTTATCATAGTTATATATACAACAAAAACAAAATATAATGCAGCAGAACAACATGATGCAGGGAATAATAATAGTAATAGTATACCAAATCTTCGTCTTCTTCTTTGTCCTCTAGAATAAATCTTCAATAAGCTGAAAAACTCAAGACTGACCTGAGCATAACGAGAAGACAAAACACTTGAGTCAGGACTAAAATATCCTTATGTAAGTCAAATCAATATCGCATATAACATGAGTGCTATGGCGTCAGAGATGTTTGCGGAGTTTTACATCTCTTATACGGTGTATAACGTGCATGCAATAACTCAAGAAATGTTACGGGATTTTCCATCTCTTAAGGATCCGCCAAAATATTCATAAATAGTAGAATACGCTACATATATAATGTCTAGTCAGTAAAATAAATATTAAAATAGCGTTAAGGCTTTACATTGATCCCCCTTAATGCGTTTTTAAGCATTGTCATATAGTTTGCATATAAAACACCAGTAAATCGTCAGCGACAACACTAAACCAAAATCGTAGGAGTCTCGTATAAGGGTAAAAGTATGACAAGGCAATGAGGCAATGCCCAAGGTAGAATACTACCAGTTTACCCTTCTCGGCTTATGGTAACGCATTATAGCCATGATCGCCCACCGCGTCCAACACTCCCAAAATCTGAGGGTGTGCACCAATCAATCACAATGTAAATGATGGGAATACGAAGAAGTGTGTCCGCTCGGGTTAGCTAGCCCACTTGACCGGTACGGCTTCTGTTTTAGTCATTTCAAATTGGCACAAGTACCAGGCTAATCCATCATCGTTCTCTTTCTTCAAATCCAACAAACGTGTGCCAAATCCAACCATTTCGTTCTGGATTATCACTCCACGTACACGGTTGTTAATGTGGTTTCGGTATCGACAGAGAGTAAGCCCATATCCGGCCTCGGTCTCTTTAACATCCAAACGTCGTTTACACATCGGTTGGTACTTTTACATTTCGAAAATAGTTCATAGTTGATATCAAAATATCATATTCGCTTCAAAATCAAGTCCATTTCGAAATCATCATATTTACTCAAAATATACCATTTCACTTCAAAAATCATTTTCGCCTCGATATCTCGGTTTCAGTTCCAAAGTTGTTTCGAATTTCAATTTAGGTTATAACTTCATTTTAACCCAATTCGTATTTGAATCCATGATTTAAAAATAAACATTCCACCCTTGACCAGTATGAATTTTTGAAAAATCGTTTGAATAGTTTTAAAATAGTTTAAATAATTAAAATAGTTTAAATAGTTAAAAATTGTTTAAATGGTTAAAATAGTTTAAGTATTAAAATGGTTTATATAGCAAAATCGTATGGAAAATCCAAAATAATTGTATATTTAAAAAGACGGATTTAAATAGTTTATATCAAAATAATTTATTTGAAAATAGTTTCAAAGTCAAACTGATCAAATTTCCTTCTCGATACAAATCAATTAAGTTTCCATTTCCATTTAAATTGATTCAATTCCAATTTGAATTAATTTCAATTCAATTCTCAATGTTAAACCATTTCGATTTATATAAATTCGAGTTCGATTTTCAAAATATCATTTTAAATCACTTAAACCAAATTTACTTTCAATATCCAATTTTAAAATCCAGATTTTCAAATATAACTCAATTTCGAGCTCAATTTCGAAATATCGTTGTATATCACTTTTACTTAGCAATATTTCGAAGTTCGAATAAAAGTCCAAACCTTTAAAACAACCTAATTTCCGAAATCCAAATCATATTTCAATTATAACTTCAAAATCTCAAGTGCGATCTTTTAAACAATTTCGTTTAACGAATTTTAGTTTTACATTTCAAGCTCGAGTTCGAAAATAATTCGATTTCCATAAATTTGATATTTATTTCTTTAAATCAATTCATTTAAATAATTCCAAATCAAAATTTTTTAAATCATTTAATTTAACCAATCCGTTGTTCGTATATAATTTTTTATCCTATGGCCAAGTGATCAGTTATTTTAATTTAATTTTAGAGATGGATATATATCATTTCAATCCAAATCACAGTGTCATAGGTATATATCATTTCAACCTGTTTCTTAATTTATTCGAAATAATTCAATTCACAGTTTATATACTGTAAATAATTTACTAGGTGATAATAGGATATATATAAAAATAAATAAACATCCAATCATCCAAATAGTCAATCAATAGCATCCATCACAATCAACTTCCAAATCAGCCAATAATTCACAACAATTTCATAGTTATCAATATTAGGTATTTTACTGGCAATTAAATTCCAATTTAATATTTAACCATCAATTTTAATTTTTAACAGTTAATTCGAATGATAATTAAATTTATCAAGCAACAATCAATAAATTTATATCACTTCATAATTTGGAATTTAACTAGCACAAAAATATTTTAGTACGTTGTGAGTATAAAATACTCATCTTTTATTTTTGTTGTCGCTTCAACATTCCGATTCTGATTAAATTCAAACGTGTTCGAATTTAACTGAAAATTCTGCCAACTCTAAACTCAACCAACTTGATTCCATAGTAAAGAGCTCGTTAATACGAACCCAACACGACTGACCGCTTTGGATTTGGACCCTAAACAAATAAGTTATGAAATTATAAACTTAAAATTTCAAAATAAAATTAGTTTAAATTAATAAAATCTTTATTTCCATACCCAATGCTAATTCTAGCCCATAAAGGGCAAGCCCGCCTATGCTTCTTCCTTTCTCTTTTCTTATTCTTTTTTTTGGAACAGCCCAAAGCCCATCATTCACCCAGACCTGCTTCCTTTCTTCTTCCCCATACCTGCTTCTCTTTCCATCCCCAAATGCACGGCCTTGAGTGTGCACGTGCATGGTCCACCGAAGCCATCATCGACCAACTCGAGTTCACCCACGCGTCGATCCATACCTCCCCATTCGATCTCGCACCACAACGATACGGCTGCAACCCCCTCCTCATCACGACCTACTCCACCTCATCGTGCTTCCCAGGCGATGCAACTCCAAAAACCCCACTGAGCTCCACAAAAACACGGTCATAGTGCTATTTCTAACGCCGGACTCGAATACGACCATGAATCTCCACATCAAGCTCTAAATCGATATGAAATCCAAACCCTAGCTCACAAAGCCCTTCGACTTTCATTGTTGATTTTCAAAACAGCTGCCGCACTTTAATTCGAGCATACTAGAGGGAACCTCTCATTAAACTAGGATTTCTAGAGTTGGTTTCGCTTTTTTTGTCGAGTAAATTTAGAGATAAAAATTTTTGAAGTTTCTTTCCTTTGTTTTTTTCTTTTTTTTTCTTTCACTGAGTTGCTCTGCTGTGTTATTTAAACTAGATGAAGAGGGAAGCTTTTCCAAGATGTTGATAGGCACTAGGGTGGCTGATGTGAAGTTTTGGTGGCCTTGATGTGAAATGAAAATAATATATATATTTAAAATTCCCAAAATATCTAGACATTTATTATGAACCCCAATCGATGCGTGCCGCTAGGCGTTCGTAATATTATACCCCTATTTCGAACACAATGGAACAAATTTCGAGACCTAATTCGATCGTATGGAGAAGATAGCTTTTTGGATCCAATTTTTATACTGAATTTTCGATATTAAATTCAATGCATTTTTATCCCGTACGACCAAACGATAACTCCAAATGATACAAAACTTGAAATCGGATAATAATATACTATTACGGATCCAATGGAACTAGTTGCGTTGAAATCCGAGACTGTGCTCCGGAAGGCTATTTTTACTCGTCAATTAAAATATAAAATTTTCAAATTTTAACTTTATCACTTAAGTTCAATTTTTAAGCGTTGACATTCTTCATCCATATTTAAATAACATCTAAATCAACTTTTGAAATCATTTCATTCATATTTAATTCAGGATTCAATTAAATTTCAATATTAAATTTAAGGGACAGTTTGGCACAGGTCCTTAATAAGTTTCAAAATACACAAAAACCCCAGTAAAAAAAGTTTGTAAATTAGGTCCCTAGAATTAAGTTACCGAATAATGGCATACACTTATGCAATTATTTAGTGAATAATCGTAGACATTTATGCAATTATATCAAAAAATTGCAGACATTTCCACAATTATTCACTGAAAAATTGTGGAAAATTCCGCAATTATTCATCAAAAAATTGCGGAAATTTCCGCAATTTTTTCAAAAATTTGCGGAAAATTCCGCAATTATTCATCAAAAAAATTGCGGAAATTTCCACAATTATTAACCAAAAAAATTTGCATAAATTTATGCAACTTTTGGATATAATTGCATAAATGTCTGCAATTATTCAGTGAATAATTGCATAACTATATGCAATTACTTAGTAACTTAATTCTAGGGACCTAATTTACATACTTTTTTTACTGGGGTTTTTGTGTATTTTGAAACTTATTAGGGACCTGAGCCTAATATTCACTAAATTTAAACAATTTAATGATCCTATAAATCAATATAAATAAATCATTAAGTTCGAAATAAATTTTAGTTATTAACGTATTTTTATTTCTATCTAAATAATTCAACATTATTATTCAACTTCGGTTATTGATTATAAACCCAGTTAATATATAGAATTTCATTTCAATACTCGTTATCGCCAAATCTTCTAAATTAGTTTAACTCAAAATTTTATTCAAGTTCATATCCAATAACTTACATTCGAAATCATTAAATTTTTTATTCTTAACCATTTTGTTCAATAATTATACCAAATTCCATAATTTAAAGTAGTTAAAAATACAGGTCGTTACAATCTCCCTCACTCAAATCTTTTTGTCCTCGAAAAGTAATTAAGTAGAGAATTTTACATTTGATATATTTTATTCAAAACAATCAACTTATAAAACATTAAATCTCATTTATAAAACAATTACTACGTTTCCTCTATGCTACTCTGATCGGCTTACAGAATTTACAAGTTAGTTATCGAAACAAGTTATAAAAATTTTAAAACTTCAAAATGTTTCTAACACCCGAATTTACGAAAAATTTCGGCAGAGTCTCCTTTGCGCGGCTCGATCGAAAAAAATTTACAATTCAATATATAACCCAATTAAACCAAATAGATATCAAATATACATCTCATCTCAATGATGAGGCATCCCGTAGGGAAAAATATAAAAGCGCGGTATGTAATCCGAGATGTGTTCCTTATTATTATTAATACGAGCGAGTTTGCTCGTATTAAGCAAGCAAAAGCAAAATATAATCCGCTATACGTTCAAACGGTCTTCGTATGTACCTATCTCAACTCAATTTAGAATATTAGTCATTTATATAAGATATAGAACATGTATGAGTTTTATAAAAGCATATAACATGAATTATAAACCCAAACCATAACATAAGCATTAATATACGACAAACAACAATCATATATGTAACGACCCAGTATTTTGGACCATTCAAATCGACAATAAATCCACACATGCCGGACTTGAATAATTCAAAACAATGGATTGTTAATTTAAATTTGGCAAAACTCGGCATATACAGTAAATAATCAAATCACAGAACCACAGACATAGAGTAATAAACGATAAGCAGCGAAAATAAAAGAATAGTAGTTCATGAAGCTACTATATATATAATAGAGTTAAACAAGATACATCAGAAGTCTCGAATACATAGATGTCTCAATACAATAGTCAAATACAAGATCTGAATACATCACTGGAATCAACTGAATAACTGATAGCAGGATCGATAGATAGTTGGGTCTCCAAGCGAAGCTCCAACTTCAAAGGTGAGTCTCAAATGATGTATCACTCAGTCTAACCCGAGCGTAAAACAAAACACAAACACTCGAGTCAGGATTAACATCCTTATATTAATAAATCCAACTCAAATGAAATATCTACTGAAATACAAGTAACTTAAAGGATGTTTGGGATAACCATCCTCTAAGGATCCGTTAAACTATCTACTATGCAGTAATATTGCGCTATTATAATAATGTCTAATATAAAATAAACATACTTTTAAATAGCGTTAAGGGGTTACCCATATAGCCCTTAACACATAATAGTGCCAATAGTCTATACAGTACCTGCATACCCCGAGAGGCTACGAGAAGATACTCCATAGGTACGACACAAATAGAAACTCGTAGTAAAGCTCGATATGGTAGGTGACACAGCACACAAGGCAATGCCAGGGTGGATATACCAATTACGCACACGGACTGATGGAAACGCATAGCAGCCACTACCGCTCCTCCTCGAACAACACTCCCAAATCAAGGGGTGCACCCAAACAATCACAAAGTAATAGAAAGATATCGAAGAAGTGCGTCCGATAAGAGGTGCTACCTCATTGGTCCGAGATCGCTCCTGTTTTAGCCACCTTATGCCATACGGGAGTTGGGTCCACGTATATACCCTAGGATCGTCGCCACCATCCTACTTCATTCTGGAAACTCCACTGCGTATACAGTTGTCAAAGTGGTTTTCGGTATCGACAGAGAGTATGTCAATATCCGATCCCGGTCTCTTTAACAACCAATCGTTATTATAACACCGCGGTAATTTCAAAATAGTTTATACATCAAAACGAAAATATCATTTTCATTTCAAAAACCAAATTAATACGATATCATTTCAATTCAAATATATCCATTTTCAAAATCATATCACTTTCCAAAGTTATAACGCTTTCGAAATCATAGTCTTTTAAAAATCAAAACACTTTGGAAATCACAGCTTTGAAATCATAGCATTTTGGAAATCATAACACTTTGAAATTATACATTTTGGAAATCATAACACTTTCCTTTTAAACAGTTTAGCTATTAAAATTAGTATATATAATAAAATAGTTTATAAATAAAATAATTTATATTAAAAATGATTTATATTAAAATAGTTTATATTAAAATAATATATAAAGTAAAATATCAATAGTTTTAAATATAATTTAAAATTATTTTATAAAATAAAATGGTTTCCTCAAATTTCACAAATCGATTCAAATCAACTCGAATTCCAAATTTTAATTTAATCAAATCTCAAATCATCAATTTCAACTCGATTCAGCTTCTCAATAAACCATTTCAAATTATCGATTTCAACTACATATCTGCACCATAAAATAAGCCATTTCAATTTCAATATATTTCAAAGCTTTAAATATTCAACATTTCAAAACTAAATTCGATACTTATATATATATATATATATATATATATATATATATATATCAAGTTCACTTAACTATTATTTAGTTTTGAAACATTTACTTAATCATTTCAATAACCTCTAAATACAACTTCAATTTACAAATTTAAATAAACAAAATCTCCTATTTAAATATATATAAGTTTGAAATATCCATTTAAGTCGCCTTTAATCAAATTTCAAGTTGTAAAACACTTCTTTAAATTTCAAATTCAATACATTTCAAATCAAACTTATTTAAGTATAATTCTTAAATAAATATAATTTCAAATCAATTTCAAATCATTATAAACTCTATATTTGAAAATATAGATATTAAATAAATACTTAAACATATTATTTATCAACTTTATTAAATCTTGAAATCAATATTTATTAAAACCATATATTTCTTTTCAAAGCCATAGAAATCATTTTCAAAATATTTATATATAGACCAGCGGTGTCTGTATAAAATTTTCTATCTGATGGTCAAGTGATACGGATATTTATCATTTCAATCCGCAATTTTAAATATATATATATGCGGGTATATATCTTTTCAACCTGCAATCCCAAATTCAATTCAATTGAAAATCGCTTGGGTTTATCATTTCAACCCATAACGATTTTCTCCTATTCTACAGATCGTTCGGGTATGTATCATTTCAACCCATAGTGAATTCTATACTAACAGGGAACTTGTAGAGTGATAACACATATGATAATAACATAGCAGGCATAAATCATCAATATAAATAACAGATAATGGTGTCAGATGTCATAGGTGAACAGATACAGATAATAGCATATATAACAATGTAAATAACTAGCAGCAGTATATTTCAATTGACGTTTCAATTGAAATTAATTTAATAAACATAGGTACGTTAATCGTGAGTGATTGCTCACCTTTTGAGGCTAGAGGACAGACAAAGAAGTGAGTTACGAATTCTAAAGCAACGCTGGATGGACACGATTTGATGAAGAAAACAGGCACGACGGGCAAAGCTGATAATGGGAAAATCGATAAGAGCATATCAGAATCAGTTGATATAAATTGAACTAAATATATATATATACTATTTTCTGAAATCGATTTAAAACATATATTTATTTTCAAATTTATATTAAATTCTATACTTATAAAGAAAATACATGCATTTATATAACTAAAAAAAATATCACTCAGAACATATATATATATATATACACTATATAACAATAGATCAACTTATACTACATACTTAATGTATATTAACACACAACTTATATTATATATTAAACAAATAACATTTATAACCTATAACTGTACAAACAAACATAACTGGGTTACTTCAACTATTTGAAATCAAAACCAAATAGATTTATCATTCATAAAATTATATATTACTGTTAATAAATAATATATATATATACATACAGTACTATATATATGTATATATAAACAAATAAATCAAAAATACATATAATATCTTTATAACATCCATACAAATCTTTAAAACAAACTCTGACAATATACATTATTACTTAACAGATATTTGTATGCAACAGATAGTTCACGGTAACATATATATTTGAAACCCAAATACAAAACCAGAATAAGTTAACATTCATATACTTACTCAACTTTTATAAACTTATATAACTTAATTAAACAAATATATATATATGTTAACATTCATAAACCAGAATAAGTTATACTAATATATATTTCTGGCACATCATATAACAACGTATATAACTTAATAACCATTACATAGATTAACAGACATATACGTATCATTCACAGACAACCCTGCATACTCTAACAGATACATATATATATATTCTATTTAACTAATACACAGCTACAAAAATATATAACTCTTTTCAACATTGTATACTGATATAATATAACCGCTCAATATAAAATTTGAAGCTACTTACCTATACTTACATATTATAACAAATGAAATAAACTTTTATATGAATATACTTTAAAGATCAAAACAAATCTAACAGCCGATAGACAACATATAATATATTTTGAAGTCAATACTCATTATAAAGCAACACAGACAACTCTATTGTAATATATATAAATCAACATGACTTACGTATAATACCTTATGGCTTAACCTATTATATACTGCAGCTACAAAATATATATAGGTGTACTTTGTAAATATAACAAACATATGTATATGTACTAACTATAAAAGAAATATTCAACAAAACTTATATAAACTTTGTACATATACTAACATATAACTATAAATATAATGACAAATGTATATTATTATATACGTATTAAAAAAACAAAACACATACACACATATATATATATATATTACCAATGTACAAATAAAGAGGGAGGAGGCTGTGGGCGGCTGAGGCAAACAGACGGGACGTGGACAAGAGGGAGGGAAGCAAGATGGCCGGCTGGCTATACGGCCGTGATGGCGAGGCTGCATGGGCCGATAGAGGCTGACGAGGCAGGCCGTGGAGTTTTTGGCCAGTTGTGTGTTGACGAGGCTAGGCGAGGAGAGGAAAAAGGGGAGCTTTGGCCGAGAAGTGGACGTGGTTTTGGTTGGCTCGGAGTTGTGGTGGAGCAGACTATGGCAAAGGAGGGGTGTTCTGCTATCATAGTGTGGGAAGATGATGTTTAGCAGAGAAAAAGAAGTAGGGCTACAGACCAAAATAATTATAGTAATGTATATTTAGAAGGGAAAACGTACAGGAAGATCGAATGAAATCTTGGGACCAGAATTTCTGTATTGAACAGTAGGAATGACAAGAGTCATGCCATTGAATTCAGGGAATAAATAAAACAAGTGGCCGTTTAAATTTTGCTGGTAGACAAATGAAATGAAAGGCCACAGAAGTCAAAAGGTTCGAAAATGGTTACCAATACGAATGACCGTTTCGCAGTTTCCGCGGCGTACCAGACTTCAAAACGCAGAAGTGAATATACCCCTGAGATCAGCACGACGAGACGATCAAAACGGTATACAGATATCAGTGGTACGATCATCCAGTCAAAAATCGATATCGGTACGAAAATGCTGCTATTTTGGCGAATATAAGATCGAGGGAGCAATAGATGTCCAAATTTGACGAAACGAAAGATGACGTCTCACTCAGAAGATGATTTACAAATTTTCTATGTAAAAATATTTAGGTTTGGAAAACATTTTATTATCATAAATTTTAACTGATATAAATTGGAATAAAATTACACCGGAAAATAAACTTCCAAATTTTCTGATGAAAATTTACCAGTTGCTATGTTAAAACAGACGCATTTCTAATATCAAATTTAAATTTCAAAATTTTATTGTTTAACATTTCACAAAATTTCAGTTAAATATATAAATAAACAAATAAAATTATCTAAAATTTACGGGTCGTTACAATATACAATAAAACGGTTATACCAACGTTTACAACAAAAGAAATCATTCAATTATTAGTATTCATCCAATTAATTCATAATGGTATGAATTTACATTATCCAATGTCAATATTTAATTTATACACTTCATTTCTTATTAACATTCAAATTTCATCAACATTTAATTGATTTACTTCCAATTTATTCAAATCTATTTCATTTACATTCAATTTTATTAAATTCAATCTATTAAATTTCAATTATTTCATTTTACGTTTAGCAACATCACATATCAATTCATTTATCCACGTTCATTCTACACTTAAGTTCATTTCCATTTTAAATCAATGTTACTTCATTTACTCATTTTATTAATATAATTCACTAACTTCTTCCATTTATTCATTTCGGTTAGCTTTTCATAAGTTAAAGTTCATTTCATAATTCAATATTAGCTTCCTTCCTTTAACATCCATATTCAATTAATTTAACATCTTGTTTGACTAACAATTATCAAAGTTATAAACTATAACTTTACTTTACATTTCGCGAAACATTTGAATTATAATGTTTATATCTCCATTTTTTAGCGTCAATATCGTTAATGAATTATTTCTTATATCCTTACTTAAGTTTCTTTCCAACTTAATTCACATTTGTTTTCACAATTTAATTTAATAACAAATTTATGTGTGAAACATTTTATTAATCATCACTTTAGTTTATAATCATTCTATAAAAGTCCAACTTCTTATATATGACTTTATCTAAGTTTATAATTATCTCAAAAGTTACAAATTCAATTTCAAAATTTCTTTGCAAATTTATATTTAATTCTATAACCAATTTACAGAGATATTATTTAATTCATTTGTCTACTTTCTTAAGTTCCACTTACTTCTTACATTTAGTCATTAATCATTTCATAATATACTAAATAAGTATATTGCATTTATTATTACAACTAAATTTCCATTTATATACATTTTAATTTCTTTTAAGTTTTGTTTACTTGTATAATATCCCCTTACATATCCAAATCATCATTTTAACTTTTAACGTTTATTAAGTCTTATTATATGTTATTAGAATGCAATTTGGTATTATACAAATTAATCTGATTCATTTTACTTAATTAGAGTGTTCACTATTTTAACTTGTTTAAATTTTCTTTACTTTCAATTTTAGGGTTGCGCAGTTCAACTCTAAAATTTCTCAAAACTTTTAGCTTAGATTTCTTAATTCTCTTATTTTATAAGTTCATGTTATTCCAATATTTCATTTCATTCAAACAATTTGAAGATTATTAATTAACAGAACTTAAAAATTTTAAATACCGGGTTCATTTCAAATCATTTGAAATAAGTATGTATACTTATATCTTTTATATCAAATCATACTTTTGGAGTTTAAACCAGAAATTCGTTTATCCAAACACTTTCATGGCACAGCTTCTCAGATGTGTCTCCCCCACTTTGACACTCGAAAATGAACATCGATGATGTTGCGCAGTCATCACCAAAATTATTTTCCAGTGACAGAAGTGAGTTTAGTGCTTTTTATTTCTTCTAAAAACCATTTTCAAATAATTTTATTCAAAAATACTTCCAAAATAATACTATCACTGTTATTTTTCCAAAACACTTGAAACACATTTCAAAATTTCCGAGACATAGATTCAAAACTTCTTAATTTAAATCAATTTTAATTTATAAGTCACGTTTATGAGTTATACTTACATAATTTCACTTCCTTAAAACATTTCACAAATGTTTTATCATTGTTTAATTTATAATAAACATCTTTTATTAAGGCACAACAACCAATTAATGATAATAATCAGTATTATCATTCCTAACAACCAAACACACTATATATACCATAATAATTTGTAAAAATTATTATTTTATATAAAATATAATCGGGGTAAAATTATTTCATTTACCCAATTTCAAAACAATACTATGTCGAATTGTTCTGTTCAAGTGTTTAGAGATCCCTATCAATAACGTTAATTACTCGTATTGACCAGAATCCATAAGCCACTCAACAAATCAACCAACACAATATAAAACAATTTTTATATTCACTAACATATACGCGCGCATATCTATTAATACACTCAAACTCATTCTTGGGTGCTACTGACCCTATCTCTAATGAGTTACCCCTCAAAGCCAAGGTTCTCGCTGAACCAAAGCTCTGATACCAACTGTGATGGCCCACATTTTGGAAGGTTTAAATCGACAATAATCCACACATGTTGTGAGAACCCAGATTTTTGGACATCTGTTAATTGGTAATTCACAGTGTTAAATTTTATTTAAATACTAATTTGTAAATTAAATAGATAAAATTCTGACAAATATCTGAATATATGAACATAGGTTTAAAACTATAATACAAGTGTTAAATCTCCTGGGATAATAAATAATATATCTCACTATTTAATTCTGGATAAGATATCCATATATATATATATATAAGTAGATATATTCCAGCTTTATAATTTATATAGGCATATATATATGTATGCCTATGAAAAAGAAAAATATATATATATATATACATTATTATAAATATAGTTTGGATATGTACATATTAATATGACACATAAGTTAATATAAAAGAAAAATAAATGAACTTTTAATTAAATCCTTATTTTAAACTCAAGCTAAAATATATCTTTTTAAATAAATAAGAAATTATCCTTGTTGTTAAAAATTTAAACATAAGACAATTTGGTTTGTAAAAATAATATATAGTGTTAAAATAAAATCCACTAGCATATAAGTATATAATACATTTATTTGGATCAAAACATAAGTTATTTATAAATAAATGTTTACATACATTCTCACTTGTATATTTATTAAAGTTTAAAAGCTTATTTATATGAAAACAAACATTTTTATATACATGTAAATCTACTACATAAATACATATATATGACTTAAAAGATTTAATAAAAGAAGAGTTAACACTTGTAAACATCATAATGTATATATAGGACATTTGTAAATTGGAATGTATATGTGTAAGCTAAATAATCAATCTAAGGACAAGTGGCTTTATTTGTTTTTCTTTGATAATTAAAATTTTAAAATTTTAAAAAAAAAATATGAAGAAGAAATCTGTTTTTACCTTTTAGCTCATTTTCAACTAAAATTTATACAAACCAAAAGAAAAGGAAATGAAACCTGGAAATTCAAATCCGAGACAAGAAATCAAAGGCAAATGCAACATCAGGTTCAAGCAAAAACAAATAAAAATATGGATTTAATTCAAACTGAAAGTTATCTGGAATCTACATCAAGTGCATGTTCAACTCAATGCAAAGATTTAAACTTCAGGCAAATCAAGGTCGAACTAAATTTGGTCTCTGTTTCAACAAATCAAGTGAGTAAACTGCTACTTTTTTTTATTGTTAAACCTGTTTGAAATTGCATGCTTGTGAGTAAACAAACCTATATTTTTGTTAAGATCTATTGCATGAGATAGAGATTTGAAGTAATGCTGTAATAATGGTTTGCATGAGTAGAATTTACCTTGCATATTGATAAATATATGTGATATATCTGTGCATGTCAGAGAGCAAGGAAATTGCTCTGTTCTTATTCCTACAGGTTTAAAAACCTTTCAAAATATCAAAATATCTTTATCAGTTCTTTGATAGGTTATGGTTTCCAAACAAGAGATGTTTGTTTAAACATAATCTAGGTTTTAAAAATATATTTAAGTAAGAAAAGTTTGAATATCATCTGAAAAAGGGGAATGACAGTAAGAATCAAACCAAGTCAGAAAATAAATTGTGTAAATTTCATGTTTTGCATATATAATCAGAATCGTCTTGTAAAATGAAGATTTTTGATAATAATTCCATGATTGTTAGATTTGTAATTTGGGGGAAATTATGGGTTGAATGGAAATGGGATCTTCGTCAATTTCAGACGATCGGTGATCGGTGAGGTGACGAGGTTGTCGCTGGTGGTAGATTGAAGGTCGGGGAACTTGGAAAAATTTGTCGAAGGATTTGTAGTTCGCCATGGTGGCGCGGCGAGGTTGTTTTAGGGTATAGTCTGTGTTTTGGTCGACGTGGTTTCTAGAGCTCGCGCGATGTCGTGAGTGGACCGGAGTGGATTGCAGGTGGGGGAAACGTAGCGTGGTGACGTGACGCGACTATGAATGTGACGACGTGGTTTCTGAAGGTCAGAGGAGGCAGTGCGTGGTCAACGATGCGATCTAGGTTGGGTTCCAGTTTTCGATCGAGCAGCTCGATCTTGATTTCTTGGCGATTCCGTTGATCTGAGGGGTCGGAGCATTCGTGTAGATGATCGTCGACTTGTTAAGGACCGGAGAGATGATCGGAAGGGCGGCGAGCTTCTGTGCACGTGCACGTGCACGTTTGTATCTGGAGTTGATCTGAGCTTTGGGGAAGAAGCTGTTTTCTTGGGGACGATCTCGTGTAGTGATAGTGAGAGACTCGAGAAAAAGATGTATGCGAGTAAATCGGGGATGGGCTCGTGAGTTTTTGCTTTGGGCCCGGGTGTTTGTAAGTGTATTAATCTGGCCTGTAAGTGTATAATGAGTTCAAAATGCTAAAAGGATATTTCAACTGATTTAAGTTTTGTTTAATTTAAAATTTATCAAGATAAATTCTTAAATTATTTTTAAACTTGATTTTAATTAAGTAGTTGATTAAACGATAAAGTGTTTAAATTTATATGTTAATTTAGTAATTTATAAAGATAAATGGTTTATCTTAAAGTTAATTAAGGTCTTGGATAATTAATTATTGATAAAATTTATGACGCAATTAAAGACAAATTAATTAATTAATGATTTAGGATTAATTAATTAAAAATTAAGGTTTATAAATTAAATTAATTAGAGATTAATTAATTGGTAATTAGTGATTAATTAATGTAAGTAATTACTTAAATAATAATTACTTAATGTAAGTAATTAGTGATTAATTTGTTGAGAGTTAATTTAATTTAATTAATTATTAGAGGATAATTAATTAATAATGAAAGGTTAATTAACTGTGGATAATTAACCAATGGGATAATTATTTAATGATAGTAATTATGGATAATTAATTTAGATAGATAATTAAAGGATGAGTAATTAATTGATTTGTAATTAATTAAGGTTAAGTATGCAGAATTTAAAAGTAATTAAAGCAATTAATTTAATTCATTGGTGGTTAATTAAATTAATTAGAGATGGTGTGATTGATTAATCTTGCTTATGGATGATTGAATGCCTTGAATTATGTGATATCTTCGATATGTGATATGTGCTGCTTTGTGATTTGAGATGAATTGTTGTGTATAAATCGTATTGTTAAACTTAAACTTTTGGTTTAATGAATAACATTGAATTCGAAGAGACCGGGGTCGGGTATCAGTAAATACCCAAAAACACTTCGATTCTTTATAAATTTGTGTTCAGAAACAAACAGGCTGGAATGGAATAAGTTAAGTATCATGGATATTTAAAAATGGATAACAATTCTGGGATATTGTTTTGAGATAAATGATTGACTTAAATAAGATTAGAACTCGTAGAAAAGTACGAGTTACCCTGGTAATTCACTTAAGTTATATCGCTTGGTATTTCATGAGTTTACTCACGCTGATTTCCAGCCTGACCCGGGTGTTACTTTATTGTAATGCTCGGGTCAGACCGAGTATTACAGATTTCAGGTAAGGACGTTCTGGAGCTCAGGAGGCGAGCTGGATGGCAGGAACGTATGGAATATATTCCGCTGGGATATATTATAGTTGTTAGAGACATGTTAATTCTAACTGTCTAGTATATTTGTGAATGTTGTAACTCTGATGTATTAAAATGTAATTAACAAATACAGTTTTCTTTGTATAACTGATATTATTATTTGATATTGTATTTTGATCCGCTGCGAATGTGAGAATTTGTGTCTTGTTCTGTTTCTTTCTTCTATCTCTTTTCTTTTTCTTCTAACTATCTGGAATTTTCGGGTTAGAATTTTCCAGGTCGTTACATTTGGTATCAGAGCCAGGTTAAGAGAGAACCTTGGCTCTAGTGGGATTACTCATTAAGAATAGGGTCAATGGTACCCTAAAATGAGTCGAGTGTATATATATATATATATATATATATATTTATGAGAGCGTACTTGTTGTTTTCTTATATAAAGATTTCAAAATGGTTTCAAAAGTAAATAAATCTTATATAAGTTTATTAAACAATAGTTTTTCTAATATATTAAGGTAATTGGTTGTTGTATTAATTGAATAAAATAAAATAATGAGAATTAAATGATAATGGTAATACAACCAAATTGAAATTAAATGAAGATAAGTTTGAAATGGATCCAAACTGAAATTAAAATCTTGAATATGTAGAAGTATTATTAGAATAAAGATAAAATTGAATTGGTTTCCAGATATGATAATCTTGGTTATTATCATAAATGGTTGTTGTGATTAATAATGGAATGTTTTAGGGAAGTAAAACATTTAGGCAAGTAAGACTTGTAAATTGTAGTGGGTTTAAAATTGTGAAGTTTTAAATCCAGAAAACTTGAAATTATTTTTGAATTAAAACCAAAGATGGTTTAAAAATTTAAGGTATAACTTGGTGTGTAAAGAAAATGTATATATAAGGATATAAATAATATTAAAGATAATTTGAAATAACTCTTAGTGTTGAGTTTTAAATTGGAATGTGATATGAAAACCCGAAGTGATAAGTTTTTGAATTTATAAATGGAAAGATTATTATTATAAGGTTTAAAATTTGAATGGGAATTCAAATCAGGTCAAGTTGACTAAATTAAATTGAATTTAACTTAAGGGAAGTTAAATGAGTTTAGAATGAACAACTTGAATTGGAAATTTCAAGATGAAATTGAAATTTAACTTGGAAAGTTAAAAATGGTGAATTTGATTTGTTTGAATGAATGATGAAATGGATTGTGATAATATATTCATTATTGAGATAAATAAAAATTAAACCTTAATTTGAAATTAAGGATATGGGAATCCCTTTTAAACTTAAGATTTGAATGATAAGAATTGAAATTTTAACTTAAAATTGTTTAAGAATCAGTTTCAAAGTTGGAAGATAAAATTGGGCAATAAATTGAATTTTGAAAATAAAATTTCTTTGAACTTTTAATTTGAACTTTGAAATAAGCTAAGTAAAGATACTTTAAAATGAAGTTTTGAAATTTGGACTCAAAATTTAATTGTTTAAAAATTTAGATTATTGGTTTAAAAATAAGGGTTAATTTGATTTAAGGAATTAAATCAACATTTAAAAATTTAACTCGAATTTATATAATTCGAGATAGTTTAAAATTGAGATTTAAATATAATTAGCTCAAATTGAATTTGATTTGAATTAATTAGAATTGTGGTTGAAGATGTATAAGTTTTAAAAAAAAATTCAAATGGCAAATTGGAATTGAAAGGATTTGAAATTGGAGCTGGTTCAATTTGAAATTAATCCAAATTGATTTGAAATAATTTGGAATTGTGATTAAAGTTGAATAAGTTTAAAAATCAAATGGAATTTGATTTGAATTTGGGAAAGAATTAAGGTTAATTCAACTTGAATTGGGATTAAATCAATTTCAATGGAAACTGAAGTATTGAGTCAATTTAAATGGAAGTGGAAATTTAAATTGAATTAATGGGAAATTAATTGGAAGTGGAGATTGGGAAATTAAACAGTTTGGCTCTGGATTATGTTCAAAATAAATTGTTTTAATACAAATATATTTTTCCAAACTATTTACTATACAATCTTTCTTCTTAAACCCCAAACTATCTTATACTTATTTTACAATTATTTTGGAACTATTTAACTATTTTGAAATTGTCTTATAAACTAATTACTATTTTTCAGTTACTTATATCTAATCACTATTTTAAAAATTATTTTGCAATTATCTAACTATTTTATAACTACTTAACTATATTTACAGCTATTTTACAAACTAATAACTATTTTTCAACTACTTATCTATTTTAAACTTTTTCAAGCTATTTTTAAATTTAAATAGGTCAGAGTTCAAACTGTTTGTAATTGAAGTAATAACTCAATTGGAAATGGAAGCAATTGAGAATTAGTGAATGGAATTAAAGGAAATGTGAATAGAAAAGAGAATTGATTTGGCTAATAACCAACAAAGATAAATACGTAGGATATACGTATATTATTCTATTCGCATAGTGATTTGCTCCAGATTCGAACACAGAATTTCAAGATAGTATTATCGATCCGAGTTGGGATTTTTCGCTCGATTTTCGACGACGAACCTAGATATGGATTGTTGATTGGTTCTGGATATTCTCTATCATAGTTGTGACTATGCAAGGAGAATGATGGCTTCTGATCAAGAAACCAGATCTGAGTCCGTACTAGGAAGTCGGGTGAACGATACTAGTTCGGAAGAGAAATTGTGTGATCGAGTGAGCGATCAGATTAATATTGCGTATGGATGATATGTGTACATCGTACGGATTTGAATAAAATTGATATTAAATTTTGTGGATAAAAACTGTAAAATGATTTTGAAATGGAAGGGTATATTTTGAAAAATAAATGATGAAATAAAATGGGAGTTGAATATTTCTGTGATTAGAACTCATTTTATAGAAAAGTGATATGGTTAATAACTGTATAAAATATTTATCAAATTTGAATATTTGATTTGGAATAAAACAAAGTTATATATCTTTGTTATATAAGATAAATCTTCCCTTGTTAAATCTATAGTCAGAATAGAAAGGGTTTTGAAAAAAATTTGAAGTATAAAAGAGGTTTTATACAAGTTTGAAATAATCCAAAGATTTTCAAAGTTATATATATCTATATATATATATATATATAAAGGATCTTATGAGAATGATTTTGGAAAAAGTTTTGGAACCTATGGATTTTGGAAAGGCTTTTGACTTTTGGAAAAATCAATTTTTGGATTTTGGAAAGCCAAGTTTGGGACTATCGATTTTGGATATCGATTTTGTGTAAAGAAGATTTGATATAAATCATAAAGGGTATGATTTAAAGATACTATAAGTGTATAGTATAAAGTGTTTTGAGAATAGCTTTGGGGAAAAAGGCGCTCCCTTGAAATGAACTTCTCAGGAGTACCACAGGGTGGTACTGCCTTGAGCCCCAAGGGGGGTTTCTAAAGTTGATCCTGTGAGGAGTCCGGACAAAACTAGTTCCTGAGGATTATTTGTGTAGCGAAAGTCGAGGGGCTGGTGCCCATAGAGGCATTTGGGTTATGCTGTGACGATGGTGTAACTCAATGTCACTGCGATCTACTGCAGACCATAGCGAAAGTCATGTGTGCCGCTGAGAGCCAACTGTCTACGTTTGATTTTATATCGGTAGACTGTGACACTATGGTAACATAGCGAAAGTCGTGTGTGCCGCTGAGAGCCAACAGTCTGCGTTTGATTTTATATCGGTATATTGCGACCTATGTTGGAGAAGTTTCATTTTGACAGCGAAATCGTGTGTGCCGCTGAGAGCCAACAGTTACATGGACTTTTGCTGCGACGGCAACGTAACCCTGGAATGTAACTGTGATCTGTTGTGGGTTCTATGCTGTCATCAGTTACATGGACTTTTGCTGCGATGGCAACGTAACCCGTGATGTAACTATGACCATGGATGGGGGTGATGATTTCCAAAGCATTCTCACCAAAGATATTTCCTCTATTTTCGGAATTGTTTTTTATATTTTCAATAAAATTATTTTCCAAAGTATTTTCACTGGGTGTTGAAAACGGGTCTGCTAAGTACTTATAGATTTTCAGTCCTACGTCTGATCAACGTATGACCGAATTTCTGTGGGAACAAGGATGGATTTGTTGAAACATCGAGTTATAAAAGTATTTTTATAAAAACTAATTTAGTAATATTATAAAGATTTTTAAAGTGTTTTAAAAATGTGTTCAAAAAGAAATTTAACTGATATTAAGGATTTTAAATAAATTCTGGCTTCGTTCCTTTTCGAGGACGAAAAGATTCAAAGGGGGAAGGAATGTGATAACCCAGATTTTTGGACATCTGTTAATTGGTAATTCACAGTGTTAAATTTTATTTAAATACTAATTTGTAAATTAAATAGATAAAATTCTGACAAATATCTGAATATATGAACATAGGTTTAAAACTATAATACAAGTGTTAAATCTCCCGGGATAATAAATAATATATCTCACTATTTAATTCTGGATAAGATATCCATATATATATAAGTAGATATATTCCAGCTTTATAATTTATATAGGCATATATATATGTATGCCTATGAAAAAGAAAAATATATATATATATACATTATTATAAATATAGTTTGGATATGTACATATTAATATGACACATAAGTTAATATAAAAGAAAAATAAATGAACTTTTAATTAAATCCTTATTTTAAACTCAAGCTAAAATATATCTTTTTAAATAAATAAGAAATTATCCTTGTTGTTAAAAATTTAAACATAAGACAATTTGGTTTGTAAAAATAATATATAGTGTTAAAATAAAATCCACTAGCATACAAGTATATAATACATTTATTTGGATCAAAACATAAGTTATTTATAAATAAATGTTTACATACATTCTCACTTGTATATTTATTAAAGTTTAAAAGCTTATTTATATGAAAACAAACATTTTTATATACATGTAAATCTACTACATAAATACATATATATGACTTAAAAGATTTAATAAAAGAAGAGTTAACACTTGTAAACATCATAATGTATATATAGGACATTTGTAAATTGGAATGTATATGTGTAAGCTAAATAATCAATCTAAGGACAAGTGGCTTTATTTGTTTTTCTTTGATAATTAAAATTTTAAAAAAAAATATGAAGAAGAAATCTGTTTTTACCTTTCAGCTCATTTTCAACTAAAATTTATACAAACCAAAAGAAAAGGAAATGAAACCTGGAAATTCAAATCCGAGATAAGAAATCAAAGGCAAATGCAACATCAGGTTCAAGAAAAAACAAATAAAAATATGGATTTAATTCAAACTGAAAGTTATCTGGAATCTACATCAAGTACATGTTCAACTCAATGCAAAGATTTAAACTTCAGGCAAATCAAGGTCGAAATAAATTTGGTCTCTGTTTCAACAAATCAAGTGAGTAAACTGCTACTTTTTTTTATTGTTAAACCTGTTTGAAATTGCATGCTTGTGAGTAAACAAACCTATATTTTTGTTAAGATCTATTGCATGAGATAGAGATTTGAAGTAATGCTGTAATAATGGTTTGCATGAGTAGAATTTACCTTGCATATTGATAAATATATGTGATATATCTGTGCATGTCAGAGAGCAAGGAAATTGCTCTGTTCTTATTCCTACAGGTTTAAAAACCTTTCAAAATATCAAAATATCTTTATCAGTTCTTTGATAGGTTCTGGTTTCCAAACAAGAGATGTTTGTTTAAACATAATCTAGGTTTTAAAAATATATTTAAGTAAGAAAAGTTTGAATATCATTTGAAAAAGGGGAATGACAGTAAGAATCAAACCAAGTCAGAAAATAAATTGTGTAAATTTCATGTTTTTCATATATAATCAGAATCGTCTTGTAAAATGAAGATTTTTGATAATAATTCCATGATTGTTAGATTTGTAATTTGGGGGAAATTATGGGTTGAACGGAAATGGGATCTTCGTCAATTTCAGACGATCGATGGTCGGTGAGGTGACGAGGTTGTCGCTGGTGGTAGATTGAAGGTCGGGGAACTTGGAAAAATTTGTCGAAGGATTTGTAGTTCGCCGTGGTGGCGCGGCGAGGTTGTTTTAGGGTATAGTCTGTGTTTTGGTCGATGTGGTTTCTAGAGCTCGCGCGATGTCGTGAGTGGACCGGAGTGGATTGCAGGTGGGGGAAACGTAGCGTGGTGACGTGACGCGACTATGAACGTGACGACGTGGTTTCTGAAGGTCAAAGGAGGCAGTGCATGGTGAACGATGCGATCTAGGTTGGGTTCCAGTTTTCGATCGAGCAGCTCGATCTTGATTTCTTGGCGATTCCGTTGATCTGAGGGGTCGGAGCATTCATGTAGATGATCGTCGACTTGTCAAGGACCGGAGAGATGATCGGAAGGGCGACGAGCTTCTGTGCACGTGCACGTGCACGTTTGTATCTGGAGTTGATCTGAGCTTTGGGGAAGAAGCTGTTTTCTTGGGGACGATCTCGTGTAGTGATAGTGAGAGACTCGAGAAAAAGATGTACGCGAGTAAATCGGGGATGGGCTCGTGAGTTTTTGCTTTGGGCCCGGGTGTTTGTAAGTGTATTAATCTGGCCTGTAAGTGTATAATGAGTTCAAAATGCTAAAAGGATATTTCAACTGATTTAAGTTTTGTTTAACTTAAAATTTATCAAGATAAATTCTTAAATTATTTTTAAACTTGATTTTAATTAAGTAGTTGATTAAACGATAAAGTGTTTAAATTTATATGTTAATTTAGTAATTTATAAAGATAAATGGTTTATCTTAAAGTTAATTAAGGTCTTGGATAATTAATTATTGATAAAATTTATGACGTAATTAAAGACAAATTAATTAATTAATGATTTAGGATTAATTAATTAAAAATTAAGGTTTATAAATTAAATTAATTAGAGATTAATTAATTGGTAATTAGTGATTAATTAATGTAAGTAATTACTTAAATAATAATTACTTAATGTAAGTAATTAGTAATTAATTTGTTGAGAGTTAATTAATTTAATTAATTATTAGAGGATAATTAATTAATAATGAAAGGTTAATTAACTGTGGATAATTAACCAATGGGATAATTATTTAATGATAGTAATTATGGATAATTAATTTAGATAGATAATTAAAGGATGAGTAATTAATTGATTTGTAATTAATTAAGGTTAAGTATGCAGAATTTAAAAGTAATTAAAGCAATTAATTTAATTCATTGGTGGTTAATTAAATTAATTAGAGATGGTGTGATTGATTAATCTTGCTTATGGATGATTGAATGCCTTGAATTATGTGATATCTTCGATATGTGATATGTGCTGCTTTGTGATTTGAGATGAATTGTTGTGTATAAATCGTATTGTTTAAACTTAAACTTTTGGTTTAATGAATAACATTGAATTCGAAGAGACCGGGGTCGGGTATCAGTAAATACCCGAAACCACTTCGATTCTTTATAAATTTGTGTTCAGAAACAAACAGGCTGGAATGGAATAAGTTAAGTATCATGGATATTTAAAATTGGATAACAATTCTGGGATATTGTTTTGAGATAAATGATTGACTTAAATAAGATTAGAACTCGTAGAAAAGTACGAGTTACCCTGGTAATTCACTTAAGTTATATCGCTTGGTATTTCATGAGTTTACTCACGCTGGTTTCCAGCCTGACCTGGGTGTTACTTTGTTGTAATGCTCGGGTCAGACCGAGTATTACATATTTCAGGTAAGGACGTTCTGGAGCTCAGGAGGCGAGCTGGATGGCAGGAACGTATGGAGTATATTCCGCTGGGATATATTATAGTTGCTAGAGACATGTTAATTCTAACTGTCTAGTATATTTGTGAATGTTGTAACTCTGATGTATTAAAATGTAATTAACAAATACAGTTTTCTTTGTATAACTGATATTATTATTTTATATTGTATTTTGATCCACTGCGAATGTGAGAATCTGTGTCTTGTTCTGTTTCTTTCTTCTATCTCTTTTCTTTTTCTTCTAACTATCTGGAATTTTCGGGTTAGAATTTTCCGGGTCGTTACACATGTCCAACTTAAACAATCCGGAACATAGATAATCATTGGGGTTAATTAAGAAAAATAAGAAGAAGATAAGAAAACAAACACAGAATCTCGCAACGGAACGACAAAATATAATAATCAAATAAACAGTTCATGAAGTTGTTTGTATTATACATTTGATTATAATCTGTACAACATTTATCAGAGTTATATATATAGCAGAAACAAAATATAATGCAGCAGAACAACATGATGCAGGGAATAATAATAGTAACAGTATACCAAATCTTCGTCTTCGTCCTCCAGAATAAATTTTCAATAAGCTGAAAAACTCAGGACTGACCCGAGCATAATGAAAACACAAAACACTCGAGTCCGGACTAAAATATCCTTCTGTAAGTCAAATCAATATCGCATATAAAATGAGTGCTATGGCGTCGGAGATGTTTACGAGGTTTTACATCTCTTATCCGATGTATGACGTGCGTGCAATAACTCAAAAAATGTTAGGGGGTTTTCCATCTCTTAAGGATCCGCCAAAATATTTATATATAGTAGAATACGCTACATATATAATGTTTAGTCCGTAAAATAAATATTAAAATAGCGTTAAGGCTTTACATCGATCCCTCTTAACGTGTTTTTAAGCATTGTCGTACAGTTTGCATATAAAACACCAGTAAACCGTTGGTGGATAGGGATGCGCCATGATACGACAACACTAAACCAAAATCGTAGGAGTCTCGTATAAGGATAAAAGTATAACAAGGCACATGAGGCAATGCCCAAGGTAGGATACTACCAGTTTACTCTTCCTGGCAGGTGGTAACGCATCATAGCCATGATCGCCCACCGCGTCCAACACTCCCAAAATCCGAAGGTGCACACCAATCAATCACAATGTAAATGATGGCAATACAAAGAAGTGTGTCCGCTCGGGGTAGCTAGCCTACTTGACCTGTACGACTCTTGTTTTAGTCATTTCAAATTGGCAGAAGTGCCAGGCTAATCCATCGTCGTTCTCTTTCTTCAAATCCAACAAACGTGTGCCAAATTCAACCACTTCGTTCTGGATCATCACTCCACGTACACAGTTGTTAAAGTGGTTCCAGTATCGACAGAGAGTATGCCCATATCCGGCCGCAGTCTCTTTAACAACCAAATGTCGTTTTACACACCGGTTGGTACTTTTACATTTCGAAAACAGTTCATACTTGATATTAAAATATCATATTCGCTTCAAAATCAAGTCTATTTCGAAATCATCATATTTACTCAAAATCTACCATTTCACTTCAAAAATCATTTTCGCTCAATATCACAAAACCACTTTAACAACGGTATCGACAGAGAGTATGCCCATAACCGTTACAAGCAGGTACGTGACAAAATCTGTAACATTTTTCCCAACGGTTATAACCGTTGGGAATTGGAAATTTTCCCACGGTTATAACCGTTGAAAAAGATATCCATTCCCAACGGTTATAACCGTTGGAAATTGGGATTTTCCCAACGGCTATAACCGTTGGAAAATTTATCCATTCCCAACGGTTATAAATGTTGGGATAATCCCAATTCCCAACGCTTATAATCGTTGGAAAAACCCCTTCCCCAAGATTAAATGCCAAGATGCAAATTTCACATAAAAGTTTCAGCTCGATTTTATATAAAGTTTCAACTGTACAGCAACAATTATATAATTAATTTTCACAACACATACAAATATGATATTAGATTCCACAAATGCCATACAAAGCAACTTCATCACTCACCATATACAACAAACAACAATATATCACAATTCAACATATAATCATTCACCATATATAACAAACATCAAAACATCTAATTACTTCAAAGTATCACAATCTAAAAACAACTTAAAAAGTTTACAAATAACAAATTAAGAAGATTATACATAATGCAAGCGATAATTGGACCAAATTACAAAACCCACCACCAATTAGATTGAAAAGTTTGTGCATACCTTTGTGGTGATTCAAAAATTGATTCTTCCGGATTTAAAACATCCTCTGCGCAGGAAACTTTCTCTTCGACTACTGTTCTATGTCGAACTACTGTAGAATCAAAAGAAAAACATCAATACATTACAAGAAACTTACTCTCAACAACATTAATAGACAACGTTTTAACATCTAATGTTACATTCCTTGTTCTAATGCTAAATAGTATATGCAAAATTAAATTTATGTTAAGAAGCATGACATGTTTATTCGGTAATAGAAACTGTTACTTTTCAAGTATCATTCCACTCAGTTGATACATCTGTTAAGAAGCAAAATTAAATTTATGTTAAGAAGCATGACCTTCAATCAACATTGTAAAATCAATTGATACATCTGTGCGTGCCATTTACAATTTCACTGTGACTAGCAAAAAATAATATGCGTACATACTATGCTCACACAACCTAGAATATACTTGGAATACTTATAAGTATTTAATTTATAAGGGTTACATCAGAAAAACTTGGAAATTAAACATCAGAACAAATGCTGGTTCGATATAGACGTACTTTGAAACATAACTAAAGGTTAGAGCATATTGTTTGGTGTAGTGATAGGCATAAATGCACAGTAAAAATATATAGAGAGAGCGCTCAGTCTCTGCTCCTGTTCGATAGGCGGAACCTACAAAGCAACGGGCTCTTCTTTATTTCAAAGACTAGTTTAGGTTGCAGAAGTTAGACATGTTTGCAACAATTGTCTGGTCGAACAAAGCAACGGGCATGGAACCTTCTTTATTTCAAAGACTAGTCTAGGTTGTAGAAGTTAGACATGTTTGCAACAATTATCGTGTTCCATCTTAGGTTAACTTTAGTTGAATGGTTTCAATAACAAAAATCATTACTATTACTGTATTATCTAGTCGAATGGCATCGCCGGGCGCCAATTAGGTGTTGCTTTGTAATTTTGAGCCCCGCCATTTTATTATAACGTTTTATTACATCCTTTGTTTGAAACGCCGTTTGAGCGCCGATATTTTCTTAGGATGCAAGAAAATATGTGTTTTAATATTACCTTATTTTTTACTTGACTACAAATCATTCGGTCTTTGTTTATTTACTGTAAATCTTTGTATTTGAAAGATTTCAAAGCTTGAATCGTTTTTCATCTTTTTTTAAATATATAAACAGCCGGTTAATAAATAATAACAATTCTTCTTTATATTTGAGAATAAAAGTTACTCTTTAATTTTCCGCTTCTTTGTATCAAAGCTAAACTTAAAATAATAATACCCTTAATTAAAAATGGGTTTAATGTAAAGCAATCAACCCTAAAACAAAGCATGACAGCCTGCCTTTTGTTAAAATAGTTATTACATAAATGATCATAGTGGTGCCCTTGGAAATGCATGTTGGTTGAAGGCAATTTGTATGGTGATTGAAAAGTCTGATCATGGGAGGTCGTTTGACTGTTTGGTGAGGTGATGGGATAATTCATAAGGGAGTGTTGGATGTGGTGAAGAAGGTAGTGTTTTTTATGGATTTGGTGGTTGGCAGAGGATGTAATGTGTATTAGCAGTTGAAGTCTGATTGTACAGGGGCAGTTGTAGGGGTTGATTGATCCTTGTTGTCTGAAGGAGGGGGTTGCGTGATGTGGAAGTGGGAGGGAGGTAGGGAGATGTGTGTTCAGGGTGAAGTTTGAGGGAGTGGTTTGGGACTTTGTGATTTTCAGTTAAATTATCAGATGCAAAAAATGCTTTGCAATACATAAATGAAACGTAAACTAAGAACAGAGACAACAAAAATGCAATACAAAAATGCACAGATGCACATAGAACAGTTTTGAAATGCAAAATGGAATGCAGGCTTGTAAAACAGAGAATGGAATGCAAAATGTTTGGAAGCAGCAGAGAGATGTGGTTTTGTGATTAACAGAGAATGTGGAATGTGAAAACAGAGATATAACAAAGACTGAACAGTAAAGAAAATAACACAAAATGCGCAGTTGAAATGAAAAATGTTTGTGTTGTTTTTTTTATGTAACAGAGAACAACAAAATGTAACAGCGAACAGATTGTTTGCAAATGGAAGAAAAAAACAATGCAATGTAGAATTTTTTTTCTGAAGGAAATGCATAAAAAAAATTTTAAATGCACAAAGAACAAAGACGAAATTAAAATACGCAATGTAGAAGAACAAGATAAAGACAAACATAAAGAACAAGTGAACACAACAAAAAATACACAAAAAAATTTATGTTGAAATTTATTGATGTAATCGCCTATTGTAAAATTAGCAACATATAACATATGTTCTTACATGTATAATAAAAGATCGTAGCATACAATACATAAATAAAATTCTAAAGGAGGACGAATGGAAATATAGGCCAAGTCATCCGTCCTCCAAAAAAAGGCAGACATATTCCTACTTTTGTTCCTATCAAGCTACTATATTATTGGCTTGTTCGGATGAGGATAGAAGGAGAGGCAGCTCTAATCTTAGCTTCACATTTGACTTTTTTTTTTTAAATAATTTATACCAACAAAATTGTACATAGCAGAGTCAGTGTGAGATAAAGTCTTATTCCTACATTGATGAATGGAAATGCTTATCACAAATGTCATTGTTAAACCATGAGTAATATAACATAAAATTAAAATAAATTGAAACATATGCATGCCCTTAAAAAGTTTTGAATATGACATTGTTACTAATAAGGGATAATATTACTAATAATTTAAAAACCAAATGGAAAAACTCGTGACAAAAAACAACATAAAAATACACAAGAAACTTGAATTTCAGGCGAAACTTCAAGTCATGACAGTAGTTGGTTTGTGTGTGTTTATTTTTAGTTAATTTGTAATAAGAATATCATGGACGCACGCAAAGGGGCTGTGGATTATAAGGGATAAAAGGAAGATACTTCACCATATTCTGGAACAAATGCTGATAACCCAGATTTGAATAAAGGACCACCTGAAGACACAGAACAGTGCAAACAATATCAGGCATCTAAACACGCTATTGAGAATTATGTGCGGTCTACAACTAAAGCGTAAGAATTCTTATGCAAGTTAGAGTGGGGTAATGCGTGAAATTACAATAGCCAAAATAATCGACAAAGTGGGTTAATCTGAGAAGAATTGACACTACACAGTAGTACAGACGAATATGTCATAAACATTTACTTAAACGTGGGACAATCTGAGAACCTAGAACAGCTGGTATACACAGCAAAATTATGCAAAAGTCTCATTGCATCATCAAATACACAACCACTAAAAAAATTTAGTGTTATACACCCAAATAATAACAAAACTTTATGGAACAAATGATATCAAATGCCTATTGATTATTATGGTGGATATTAGATTTATAATCAAAGGGCCTTTCATATTACAAGAGTATTTTTATTTACAAGAGTATGTTAACGCAAAATCATATAATTGACCACCAGTAAAAGTTTGTCATGTCATCATAGTACACCCACTAGTAGAAATTCATTCCTACCCAGATATTATGAATGGAAGCCAAAAAATCAATGAAGCGGAATGGAAATGGAAATATTAAGAACGGAAGCCAAAAAAATCAATTTTGATTTTTGAATTTTTGTTGTTGTCGAGAAAGGTAGCTGCAAATTCAGAACGCGACCCAAAAAAGTTTCTTGTATATGAACATTTTCAGTTATTTTGAAAGTTTGATTCTCTAAAAACTTATTAATTTGTCATTCATTTCTAATCATTGCAATGTCATTTAATTATGCAGTCTATGTAACACGTTTCGATGGTCAAAAACAAAAAATATGATGCACAAACATGAATTTCTGATGCGTGAAGAGGGAACCTTCAATGATTTGATTTTGTTATAACAAACTTGTGACGTTTTCCCCAGCATTAGAAGATAAACAAATGTTATCTCTTCAACATTTTAATATCACTTTAATATTGTTTCACATACACACACATATATACTTTTGCTTAAATGGTTAACGGCTTACCAAATATAGTTGCAATTTTGTGTCATTCTTCAAATTTCCATGCATGTAAAATTAAGCATAAACATCTTTTAAAATGGCTGGTAATTAAAAATATTGGAAAATCGAACCATTTGATACAAGAACAATATAGAACACCAAAACTTCAAGCAAACTTAAAAGCTATTTAAATTGTTCGTTGTCACCACTAAATTTTTTAAACTAAATATGCAAGAAGTTGCATCAAATGAAACAAGTGTACTCATTGATTTTTGCTACTGTCAAAGCATATTTTAATTTACAGCACGCGTCAGCAAACAGAATATTGTTTTAACGTTGAGGGACAATTGCAAGCATGTTATATCACATCGTATTAAGTTTTCTACAATGGTAAGAAGTCTAACATGGTCAATTCATCGCTCACACACATTCATATAGCAATTTGCACAATTTTGAGATATTAACCTTATGTATGCTATAGATATAGTAATGTTTATAATTCATGTCGGAAGCTTCACTTAGACTGAAATAAATTAGTATTTTGTATTCCAAAATAACAGATTCAGTGACTATGCCAATTGAAGATATCAGAAGATTATACCATATTCTGCTAATAGGTACATACTAACAGAATAGGTACATATTCCTTGCTTACGCTTTGAAATCCCAATGGACAAAAGTAAAAGTGTTTGCAGGTTTCACAATCCCCTCAAAGTTGGGTTCTGTCTGAACTCTGATTCAGCAGATCATGTTTAAAAATGACTTTAAAGTTTAAACATGATACATATAGCTGGAGGAGAACTCTGTTGATGACACAAGTGTTTCAAATGATGCAAAAGAGGATAGAAATTTTAGAAACCAAGTTGGCAAATTTCTGAATGATTTTTCTCAAATTAACAAGTAACTAAATATTACTTGACATCAGTTATCGATAAAACAATGGAAATTCGCACAAACTCCTGACTATGAACTCTTCTAAGTGATTGGGTTAATCCACCTTCACTATTAGTTTTGCTCACCCCCATTTTTAAAAAAATACTCTAAAATAGCTGTTTCTTTGAAAGATTATGGTTTTCACAAAAAGTATCGTTCCTTCTTTCCGTTTCTTAAAAATGAAACTAGCTTATCCATTAGATATACTTGTAACAAAAAGTTGCATTAAAGTATCCAAAATTTGAATCCAAGAAGAGGCAAATTAAGACTTCAATTCCAAATTTAACCTCCCTGAAGGGCAAGGTTGAAATAAGAATTAAATATGAAATTACACAAAAATCCTATTGAGTTCGCTCATTCCCTACGTATATTGATACATGAAACAAAATTTAACCTTCAATTAGAACTAGAATCGAACTGAAAATCAAATCTAGAATAAAATTACAATTTTACAAATAGAAAGATGATAAAAATACCTGAAGGATTGAAGAGCGATGATGGTTACTCTAGACGAGGTGATGGCGGGCGATTATAGGCGATAGCGGTTACTAATTTCATACGGAAACCATACCAGCGGGTCTTAGTTGACCAAATCGAAGTTTACTAAGCAACGACATCCGTATGTATATCTCAAATTCAAGATCTGATGGACCGCGAAATTGACAGCAGATCGGGATTGCAAACGTTATATTCGGGATAGTTTTGGCTGCTAAAGGCTTAGGCTCAGATTTGTGGACGAGGCAGCAACCCTAGATTGAAAGTCGGAACGAGGAAGATGAATGTGTTGAAGCGTTAGGATTGCGATAGGTAAGAACGTGGAGAAAATTACAGGTGTGTCCACGGTACTCTTGCTTAATTAAGAAATTACCAAAATTTATAACGGTAATAACCGTGGTAACTAATTACCACGAAAATATCCATTACTAATTTTTAACGCTTATAATTGTTACGAATTAATGAGGAAAAACTGTTACAAAATGGTATGTTTGGTGTAGTGTATCTCGGTTTCAAATCCAAAATTGTTTCGAATTTCAATTTAGGTTATAACTTCATTTTAACCTAATTCATATTTGAATCCACGATTTAAAAATAAACATTCCACCCTTGACCTATTTGAATTTTTGAAAAATAGTTTGAATAGTTTTAAAATAGTTTAAATAATTAAAATAGTTTAAATGGTTAAAATAGTTAAAAATATTTTAAATGGTTAAATTAGTTTAATATAAAATAATTTAAGTATTAAAATGGTTTATATAGCAAAATCGTTTGGAAAATCCAAAATAATTTGAATATTTAAAAAGATAGATTTAAATAGTTTATATCAAAATAATTTATTTGAAAATAGTTTCAAAGTCAAACTGATTAAATTTCCAAATCTTCTCGATACAAATCAATTAAATTTCCTTTTCCATTTAAATTGATTCAATTCCAATTTGAATTAATTTCAATTCAATTCTCAATGTTAAACCATTTCGATTTATATAAATTCGAGTTCGATTTTCAAAATATCGGTTTAAATCACTTAAACCAAATTTACTTTCAATATCCAATTTTAAAATCCAGATTTTCAAATATAAATCAATTACGATCTCAATTTCGAAATATCGTTATATATCACTTTAACTTAGCAATATTTCGATGTTCGAATAAAAGTACAAACCTTTAAAACAACCCAATTTCCGAAATCCAAATCATATTTCAATTATAACTTCAAAATCTCAAGTGCGGTCTTTTAAACAATTTCGTTTAACAAATTTTAATTTCACATTTCAAGCTCGAGTTCGAAAATAATTTGATTTCCATAAATTCGATGTCTATTTCTTTAAATCGAAATCATTTAAATAATTTCAAATCAAAAAAATTTAAATCATTTAATTTAACCAATCCGATGTCTGTATATAATTTTTTATCCTATGGCCAAGTAATCAGTTATTTCAATTTAATTTCAAGGATGGATATATATCATTCAATCCAAACATAGTATCATATGTATATATCATTTCAACCTATTTCTTAATTTATTTGAAATAATTCAATTCACAGTTTTATATACTGTAAATAATTTACCAGATGATAATAGGATATATATAAAAATAAATAAACATTTAATCATCCAAATAGTCAATCAATAGCATCCATCACAATTGACATCCAAATCAGCCAATAATTCACGACAATTTCATAGTTATCAATATCAGGTATTTTACTGGCAATTAAATTCCAATCTCAAATTTAACTGTCAATTTTAATTTTTAATAGTTAATTCGAATGATAATTAAATTTATCAAGCAACGATCAATAAATTTATATCACTTCATAATTTGGAATTTAACTAGCATAAAAATATTTTAGTACGTTGTGAGTGTTATAAAACGCTCACCTTTTATTTTTGTTGTCGCTTCCGCATTTCGATTCCAAATAAATTCGAACGCGTTATATATAATGTGTGCTTGATTATGTTATTCGGTGATAATTCTGTATGCCGAAGTATGAGTAGGCCAGAAAGTCTCTATCTTGTATTTTGGGAAAAGGTTAATTAGCGATTTTGGAAAAAAATTATTGCTTATGTTAGTGTTATGATGTATGTTGTGATAAGATGTTTAAAATGGGTTATTTGTTGCATATGGGATTGTAACAAGAAGTTAGCGATTCACTAACCAAAAGCGACGTAGAAATCCTGTGACGTCCTACTCTGAGACCCATATTAACAAAGAGTATTACGAGGTAATACCATCTGCTAATTCGGAGAATAGAGCTGGATAGAAGCGACCATCTATAGTCTTGTCTTAACTATCTACTGAATATGTCGATAAGTGCTATCTATTTTTTTTCTTCTCAAGTGGATCGACGTATCCAATAAATATTTAATACAAAACTATAATGGCTAACGGATCTATCAGAACAAAACATAACAACTCAAATGTAAATAACATCACAGAACAGCAGAAATGCATACATATGCATAAGTACAGATACAATCACTAGTACAAAATCCAAAATGATACATCAAAGTGGTATGACGACCACAACCCAAACATGGGTCAAAAGAATATACATTAGAGTGCCAACAAAAAGGACTACACAAAAAGCTATAACAAAAAGAGCTAGCAGAATAGTCCATGCGGAAGCAGATTAGGCTAAGTCCAAATGTACCTAACCTGAAACACCTCGGTCTGACCCGAGTATAAAATACACGGGTCAGTCTAACTAAAACATATCAGTTAGAGTGAGACAAGATGATGATATGAGTACAGACAAGATAACAATGCTTCTCAAATGAGAAGTAAACAAAGAGAGTCTATATGGATATCATAAAAGAGAATACATCTCATAGTAACAATAAAATCTCTAAAAGAGATAACTCAAGATCCAATAAACTCAAATAACAAGCCTCATATCATCGGCAACTCAAAATATACAAAGGATATAAATATCCCAAATCAAGCCAAAAAGGCAAACACAAATGCCAATGAAGGCATCACAAGTTTCCACAAGGTAATTGCTATGTATCGAGTGGTTCAAAGGACCGACCCCGAAAGGCGATACTCTAGGGAAATATAAATATCAATGAAACAAAAGATGCACGTGCTCAGTACTGTATAAACAAGGATCCATAAGCCCGAAGGCGACAAACCCAAGTATCTCTCGAGCGGTGACGAAGGACCAACTCCAAAAGCGATACTATAGGGCAACAAACCCGAAGGCAATAAACCCGAAGGCACAAACCCGAAGGCAATAAACCCGAAGGCACAAACCCGAAGGCAACAAACCGTAGTGGCGAAGGTCCGTAGGCCCAGTACTGGACGCCACTAACTAGCAATATGTGTCACAAACTCTCGGAAAGGAACCCGAAAAGTGTTAACGTGTGTCCCATGCCACCCGTTCGCACTAAACGGTTTACTAACCGCTAGAAAATTTCACACTTAAAGCAGGAAAAGGTTCACCTCATATCATCGATAAACTAGACCCGTAGGCCAAAACGATCAAACGAATAGATTAGGAATTAACTGAAAAGATAAATGCACGTGTTCATCGCACGCATTTTATCCAATCATTTAATTCTCCTCCCTCTTCGCTCGAAGTGCAAAATTGTGTGTTTTATATAGAAATTAAGTTGAAGAAAACGAGTTTTAGGAACGCTTCGAAATCGCTTTAGAAATTGCATTTAAAATTCTCTTATTATAGAGTATATAATTTTTATACTTAAAAAAAATATAATAATAATTTTAAAAGCCCATTTATTTGAAAAAAAAATTTAAAACACATTATAAACCTCATGTATGAAATCCAGAAAGAAATATCAAGAGAACATCGAAATAACGGAAATTACACCATGTATTATCCATTTAAAACAAGCTGCGACTCAATATTCGACAGCAGGTTTGAAAAAGTTAACAGTGTCAAAATGACTTGAATTTCTGCAGGAATGTATTTCAACATTCCTACTTCAATTTTCAAAAAGAATCATTCAATCTGATTTAAAACGAATAATCTGCGCCGTTTCCAAAATTGGACTAAAACAAGGTTAAATCGCTGTATTCCAGCATGCTGCGGGTTCAAGTTCGACAGCAGATATATACAAGTTAACATGGTCTGAATGACCTAAAAATTTGTAGACATAAATTTCAACATTTGTACTTTAAACTGCAAAAATATTCACTGAGTTACGATAAGAGACGAAGAAACTGCGACGTCTCAAAGTCGAACTCATGCTAGGAAATGAATACATAGGAAAAACAAAGGCCAGCGGCTTGTTTAGCCAATTCGCCCCTATTCAACCCAAAATTTGAGAAAGCACGAAACATGAAAGTTATAGACGATATTATAAGATTTCCAAAACATCAAAAATTACTGAATTCCAATAAGTAATGAAAAAGTTATGACTAAAACAATTTTCAGATCTGAAGTTCACTACGGCTGTCATTTTAGTCTCGGGACAGTGACACTAGAATGAACTTTTGACCATGTAAACTTCAAACTTTAACAAAACCCAAAATACAAAAGTTATAGTAGACAATCTATGTTTTCCAAAACATTAAGAATCGTCAAATTTGGACATCAAACGAGAAAGATATGCTCAAATTACCAATGACATTTAGCACAAAAAATTACAGTTTTACAGTGACAGGGCAACAAGTTTACATCAAGTTTTTTGACCAACTATGCTCAGTATTTATGAAAGTATTTAACATGAAAGTTGTCACACTCTTTTTAGGCTTTCCGGAACATTAAAAGTCATCTAAATCCGACAAGAAATGAGAAAGATATGCCTAAAACAATTTCTGTGTTTCAAAGCTAAGTTTAAAACACAGGACAGAAAGGTTACATCTTCTTCAAACCCAAATTACTCTTAGTAAACTGCTTAAACACAAAAGGCAATGAACATAAAAGTTGTTCCTTATAAAAATACCTTCCAACTGAAAAAAACCACACTTAATTTAGATCTACCATTTAAAAGTTATGATGATTTTAATATCAGGTTTCAACAAAAATATTGCACAGAGCAGAGCTGTGTACATCAGTTTCAAACTCAATTTCGACCCTCTAAACCATAGAATTTTTTAAAGTGATTAAAAGATAACTTGTAGCTAATAGAAATTTCTTTCAACTGAAAATATATTGAGCTAATTTGGATAAAATTGCACTAAGATATCGCTGTTTTACTGCAGCAATATTTTTACAAACAATTTTCAGCAAACTACAACCAAACAATCATTCAAATTCAAGCAACCAATCCACAACCAATTTGAAAGCAATTCAATCAACAAACCATCCAATTCAATTCAAATATCAACTAAAAATTATTCTCATAGATTAAAGGTACTAGAATGAGTGATTCACTCACTTTTTACTCTAATTTGACAAAGATGCAATGCCTAGATTAACATATGTGCACTCCTCTTCTTCTACAACTCCTATGCTATACATGCCACGAGAATCACCCAAAATCCCTCTCATCCAAAAATTTCAGAAATTAAAAATCAAATAAAACTGAAATTAAATGCTAGATTCGGATAGAGAAGAGGATTTAGTGACTTACCCATATCTTCTTTTACTTTCTAGATTTTTTTTCTTGATTTCTAGTGATTTTCCAAGGAGCTAGGTTTATGAGTTTCTTAGTTTTGAAAAACCTAGTTTTTACTTTGTGCCTAGTTAAAATGAATGTACCATTCATTTTCCAATACAAAGGAGATAAGAATTCTCCTTTATTTTCACAAATGGGCTAAATTTTATTAAGCCCAAACTCAAGTTTTAATACAAAGAATTAAAACTCTATGTCACATCTTTACTTAGTCTAATAAAAAGATTAGATCATTTTTTTTTCGATTAGTTTATCCTCTTTTCCTAATTAACCACTAGTTTAATTAAAATCATATTTTAATTTATTAACAGGTAATCACAAAACCGCGGGTTGTTACAGACTCCCCCCCTTAATAAAATTACGTCCCCGCAATTTCTATAAAGTTATCCATAACATCTATTTCATCACAAAAAGATTCAAATCAAAAGATAGGATCATAGATATTCGCCCTCAAGAGGATGAAAGGATCGGGACAAGTTTGCTCGGCAAATCCTATGGTTTCCCAAGTACAATACTTAGGGTTGGCGGACCATAGAATTTCATAAGCGGAACATTCTTATTTCGAAGGTGTATAAACTTCGAAACAACTACACGAATAGAATTTGGCACAATACACAAGTCGGTGAGACTCGTGATCATGCAACAGAAGAGGATTAACAATCAAGATTAAATCTCGAAGATACAACGAAATTGGATTACCTGGAGCATATCATGAATACCCAAAACTGAACAGAAAACGATGCATGAAAGCAATCGAACCAAGGCGTTCAGTAATAGTAGATGGTCCTGTATAACTAGGAGCCAACTTTCCGAATATACTGAAACGCACTTAACTCCTTTAAAGGAGTAACACAAATAAGCACAATCATCAAAAGAGGATTCAACAAAAGATAGATGGTATTTCAAGCTACCACCATAACACATGACTGCATGAATGCAAGTCATCACAAGAATCACACTAAGGCAAGACACACAAGAATGGATTACAAGAAATTTTCTCAAAAATTTATTATAAGAGTTTTCACTCAAATCCATTTTCTTTTATACACAAAACTCAAACTTCAATACTTTATAATTTTTAAAGCCTCTTACTTAAATTTTCAATTCAATCATCTTTACTTTAAATTTAAAGTAAATTAAATTAGATTTGTTCCATACTCTAATTCTAAAAATAAATATACTACAACAAGTAATATATACATATATACATATATATACATATATATATATATATATATATTCCACTAAATTTATCAAATTTTAAACCATTTTACTTTATGATTTAAAAGGACACATATTAGACCCTTCATTGATGGCTCTAAATATTCACTAATTAAATTTTCTCAAAAAATTTCCAAGTGTTTAATTTTTTGAAAAATTCGACAGTCTCCTTTGCATGGAGAGCCCTTTACAATTTCATAAATATGAATTATAGATATACATCGACCAAAAGGTCGGAACAAAATATATATATATATATATATATATATAATTCTTAACACATAAACACTTAGCAATTCATACCTTTCATTTTAGTGTTTAAAATGCGAGCATGCTTACTTTTATACTTACTATTTTGCTAATTAATCATTCAAATATCCTCTTGCACCTGCACTTAACTTATTGAAACATATTAGCATGCACTTATAAATATATGAAGCATTAAAATCATAGTTTAAATAAGACAACAACTCCAAACTTCAAAATTTTCAAATTCAGGCCTGCTACAAAGACTCAGGATTTTGACACAGTAAAACTCATAATATGAAAATACTCATAAAATAAAAGTTATTCTACTCAGTCTAAGCTTTCCAGTGATATAAAGATCATCAAAATCAGATATACGTTTTGAAAGTTATTCCCAATTTACTTTCAGCTTTAAACTCGGAAATTATAAAAGAGGACAGAGATGTCCATCAGTTTTCAAACTCATTTTTTAATAATCAAACTGCAAAATTTTAAAAAATGATACAAAGATGATTTCTAGCTTACTGAAAGCACTCTCTTTTGCAAAAAGAATGGACTCATTTGGATTTGTAAATCACAAGTTATCGCTGTTTTAAAACAGCACTTTTCAATCAAAATTTTCCGACACAAGACCTTTTATTGTCAAAATTTTCAAACCATTATTAAATCCAAACTACATAATTTTAGATCAAAAATAGTTTCCTTAAAACATTTATTACATGATCCATTTCTCCGGAAAGCCAAGACATCTAGAATTACACTATAATACATACAACAAACTTTCAAAATGGTTTACAAAGAAAACGTTTTCCCAATTAACAAACAAGTTTTTTAAAAGAAGACTCATATTTTAATTAAGATAATTACTTTCTTATATTAATAAGAAACAATTATCTATCCAAACTAGACTTTGGAATTACATATTGATTTGATTTTTTTTAATTGCTTTCACAATTAAAAATCTTATCTTGTTGCTTTATTTATTATTATTTCAAGCTTTTCACAAAAATTTGCATTTTGATAATCAATGAATCTTATATATTCAATTTTCTCTTAATCCACAAAGCTAAACATTTATTTTATTATCGCTAAGAACTATCCAAGGTTGATACTTAATTCAAACTTGTTTACAATTGAACTTCACAAATACATAATTAACAAGTTTTTAACACTATTTAAATTCATAACCGAACTTACTCTAATGATTTTTCTCCTTATTAAATTTCATGATAATTCAAAAGCAACAAATTAGCATTTTCTTAAATTTTCCCAAAGGCATACTTTTTTTCACTTGTTATTAATCAAATGATTAAATGTTTAAACTAATCTTCATAATTATCCTTTTACTTTTTACTAAACCTCATTCCAATTAATATTTTAGTTTCCTAAACAATTCATTTTCTTAATTTGAATACTTTCTTTTATTAATCACTATCACATAATAGTTTCATCCAATTAAGGTATTTCCTTAATTAAAATTATTTGCCATATAAATAAATTATCATAAGGTAATATTTTCCAAAAATACTTTACCCAAAAGCTTACTTAAGCATTTTAAATTTCCCATGTATGTAAACTTTCACAAACATGTAATATAACCAATAATGAATACAATTTATTTAAATGAAGCCATATTCAAATTTTCCAATTATCAATTTATAAAATGATAACATCTAACTAATACATTTATAGTGAATGACATTATCAAGGACTGCAAAGCTGACCAAGATCAACATTGCCTCTCCATTGCCCTCTATGTCACAATATTTTCACAAGTCCTTAAGTATATATAAAATACTTATCTCAAATGGCAATTTAGAATTTTCAAAATCTTTGCAATATCTATATATTTTTGCATTCAACATCCATACTAGTAAATATTATTTATTGCCATTTCAAAATCATGTATCACATCACCCCGTAAGCATTTAGGAATCCATATCGATAACGCTGATCAGACGCATCTACCAGAATTCTTAAAATACTTATTAGCCAATTGACACAAGGAATTATAAAACCTGTTTTGATTTCCTAAGGAATCTTAAACTTGGTTGTAACAATGTTTGTTTTCAAAACATAAAACATTTTCTAATTATACAACCATACAATCAATTCATAAAACAATCAAGTTATATACATAAGTATATCTCTTGTTAGAAAGATTTTCCATTCACATGGATGCTTTCTTCCCCAAAAATTCTTTTAGTAATTTTACTTCTTTAAAATGCATCCATGAAATTCTTAAACATTAAATTTTTTCATTTTAACATTTGGTTAAATACCACTTATGAATTAAATTTCATTTTCAAAATTTAATCTTTCTAATCATTCTTGCGCTAGCTACAACTTGAAGACACCGCAAGTTTTTATCATTTGCATTGAGTAGGTTTCTAACTCTCAATTATATCACCTACTCAATATTATTTCAACAATTACTATGCTAACACACATTCATGCAATTATGAACAAAACAATCATTTATTAAAAATAAAGCATTAAATGTGCCCGACGAAAACGGTCACACCATTTCCGCTGTGCAACTCTAATCACCAAGGATCAAAACACATAATTTAAACCTAAGCCATCTAAGGTCTAACTTCTACTATTTTAAAAATAGTGATATTTAAAACCCTTATAATGTTTTCAAACTTATTATCCATTCTAAGAAAATGAAAAGACTAAAGGCACGATTGAGGAATACGATAGCGGGAAACTATGTTATCACTTGTATTATACTTGGATGTACTGCAATATGTGTTTATGTTCTGTGTTTATCATATTTTGTTCTGAGATTAGCTCTGATACCAAGCTGTGATGCCCCACTCTGAGACCCATATTAACAAAGAGTATTACGAGGTAATACCGTCTGCTAATGCGGAGAAAAGAGCTGGATATGAGCGACCATCTATAGTCTTGTCTTAACTATCTACTAAATACATCGATAAGTGCTTTCTATTTTTTTTTCTTCTCAAGTGGATCGACGTATCCAATAAATATTTAATAAAAAACTATAATGGCTAACGGATCTATCAGAACAAAACATAATAACTCAAATGAAAATAACATCGCAGAATAGCAGAAATGCATACATATGCATAAGTACATATACAATCACTAGTACAATCCAAAATGATACATCAAAGTGGTATGACGATCACAACCCAAACATAGGTCAAAAGAATATACATCAGAGTGCCAACAAAAAGGACTACATAAAAAGCTATAACAAAATGAGCCAGCAGAATAGTCCATGCGGAAGCAGAATAGGCTAAGTCCAAATGTAACTAACCTGAAACACCTCGGTCTGACCCGAGTATAAAATACACGGGTCAGTCTAACTAAAACATATCAGTTAGAGTGAGACAAGATGATGATATGAGTACAAACAAGATAACAATGCTTCTCAAATGAGAAGTAAACAAAGAGAGTCTATACGGATATCATAAAAGAGAATACATCTCATAGTAACAATAAAATCTCTAAAAGAGATAACTCAAGATCCAATAAACTCAAATAACAAGCCTTATATCATCGGCAACTCAAAATATATAAAGGATATAAATATCCCAAATCAAGCCAAAAAGGCAAACATAAATGCCAATGAAGGCATCACAAGTTTCCACAAGGTAATCGCTATGTATCGAGTGGTTCAAAGGACCGACTCCGAAAGGCGATGCTCTAGGGAAATATAACTATCAATGAAACAAAAGATGCACGTGCTCAGTACTGTATAAACAAGGATCCACAAGCCCGAAGGCGACAAACCCAAGTATCTCTTGAGCGGTGACGAAGGACCAACTCCAAAAGCGATACTATAGGGCAACAAACCCGAAGGCAATAAACCCGAAGGCACAAACCCGAAGGCAACAAACCGTACTGGCGAAGGTCCGAAGGCCCAGTACTGGACGCCACTAACTAGCAATATGTGTCACAAACTCTCGGAAAGGAACCCGAAAAGTGTTATCGTGTGTCCCATACCACCCGCTCGTACTAAACGGTTTACTAACCGCTAGAAAATTTCACACTCAAAGCAGTAAAAGGTTCACCTCATATCATCGGTAAACTGGACCTGTAGGGACAAAACGATCAAACGAATAGATTAGTAATTAACTGAAAAGATAAATGCACGTGTTCATAGCACGCGTTTTATCCAATCATTTAATTCTCCTCCCTCTTCGCTCGAACTGCAAAATTGTGTGTTTTATATAGAACTTAAGTTGAAGAAAACGAGTTTTTGGAACGCTTCAAAATTGCTTTAGAAATTGCCTTTGAAATTCTCTTATTATAGAGTATATAATTTTTATACTTAAAAAAAATATAATAATAATTTCAAAAGCCCGTTGATTTGAAAAACATTTTTAAAACACATTACAAACCCCATGTATGAAATCCAGAAAGAAATATCAAGAGAACATCGAAATAACGGAAATTACACCATGTATTATCCGTTTAAAACAAGCTGCGACTCAATATTCGACGGCAGGTTTGAACAAGTTAACAGTGTCAAAATGACTTGAAATTCTGCAGGAATGTATTTCAACATTCCTACTTCAATTTCCAAAAAGAATCATTCAAATCCGATTTAAAACGAATAATCTGCGCCGTTTCCAAAATTGGACTAAAACAAGGTTAAATCGTTGAATTCCAGCATGCTGCGGGTTCAAGTTCGACAGCAGATATATACAAGTTAACATGGTCGGAAATACCTAAAAATTTGTAGAAATAAATTTCAATATTTGTACTTTAAACTGCAAAAAAAATCGCTGAGTTCCGATAAGAGACGAAGAAACTGCGACGTCTCAAAGTCGGACTCATGCCAGGAAGTGAATACATAGGAAAAACAAAGGCCAGCGGCTTGTTTAGCCAGTTCTCCCATATTTATCCCAAAATTTGAGAAAGCACGAAACATAAAAGTTATAGAGGATATTATATTCTTTCCAGAACATCAAAAATTACCGAATTCTGATAAGAAATGAAAATGTTATGACCAAAACAATTTTCAGATCTGAAGTTCACTGCGGCTGTCATTTTAGTCTCGGGACAGTGACACTAGAATGAACTTTTGATCATGTAAACTTCAAAATATAACAAAACCCAAAACACAAAAGTTATAGTAGACAATCTATGATTTCCAGGACATCAAGAATCGTCAAATTTGGACATCAAACGAGAAAGATATGCTCAAATTACCAATGACATTTAGCACAGAAAATTACGGTTTTACAGTGACAGGGCAGCAAGTTTACATCAGATTTTTCGACCCACTATGCTTAGTGTTGACGAAAGTATTTAACATAAAAGTTGTCACACTCTTTTTAGGCTTTCCGGAACATTAAAAATCATCTAAATCTGACAAGAAATATGAAAGATATGCCTAAAACAATTTCTGTGTTTCAAAACTAAGTTTAAAACACAGGACAGAAAGGTTACATCTTCTTCAAACCCAAATTACTCTTAGTAAACTGCTTAAACACAAAAGGCAATGAACATAAAAGTTGTTCCTTATAAAAATACCTTCCAACTGAAAAAAACCACACTCATTTTAGATCTACCATTTAAAAGTTATAGTGATTTTAATATCAGGTTTCAACAAAAATATTGCACCAAGCAGAGTTGTGTACATCAGTTTCAAACTCAATTTCGACCCTCTAAACCATAGAATTTCTTAAAGTGATTAAAAGATAACTTGTAGCTAATAGAAAGTTCTTTCAACTGCAAAATGATTGAGCTAATTTGGATAAAATTGCACTAAGATATCGCTGTTTTACTGCAGCAATATTTTTACAAACAATTTTCATCAAACTACAACCAAACAATCATTCAAATTCAAGCAACCAATCTACAACCAATTTGAAAGCAATTCAATCAACAAACCATCCAATTCAATTCAAATATCAACTAAAAATTATTCTCATAGATTAAAGGTAGTAGTATGAGTGATTAACTCACTTTTTACTCTAATTTGACAAAGATGCAATGCCTAGATAAACATATGTGCACTCCTCTTCTTCTACAACTCATATGCTATACATGCCACAAGAATCACCCAAAATCCCTCTCATCCAAAAATTTCAGAAATTAGAAATCAAATAAAACTGAAATTAAATGCTAGATTCGGATAGAGAAGAGGATTTAGAGACTTACCCATATCTTCTTTTACTTTCTAGATTTTTTTCTTGATTTCTAGTGATTTTCCAAGGAGCTAGGTTTATGAGTTTCTTAGTTTTGAAAAACCTAGTTTTTACTTTGTGCCTAGTTAAAATGAATGTACCATTCATTTTCCAATACAAAGGAGATAAGAATTCTCCTTTATTTTCACAAATGGGCTAAATTTTATTAAGCCCAAACTGAAGTTTTAATACAAAGAATTAAAACTCTATGTCACCTCTTTATTAGTCTAATAAAAAGATTAGATCATTTTTTTTCGATTAGTTTATCCTCTTTTCCTAATTAACCACTAGTTTAATTAAAATCACATTTTAATTTATTAACAGGTAATCACAAAACCGCGGGTTGTTACAAATCCGGTTTTTTGTCGAAAGTTTATTTTGTTTCGAAGTGAAAAGTTTTCAAGATTAAAACATTGATTTGGTTTTCAAAAGTTTGTTTTCATGTTTTAAAAAGGAAAAGAGTTCATTTTAAAAGTTAGTAAAGAAAGTTTCCAGTTTTTGAAATTATGGGTCCGTATAGCGATAATCGTTATATGCACAGTTCAGAAAATCCAACTGTTTTTCTAATCTAAACTTGTTTTTTTTTTTTGAAATGGTACTTTATATACAACATGTCACTAGGACAACATATCACATGTCAATAAACCTTCGAATCACGCTATGTAAGTTTCGAACTTGTGACCTCTCGCACCAAAGCTGAATCACTTAACCACTTGGACAATGGTGCTTGTTTTAACTTAAATTATTTTTAGAAAATGTTTTTTTTACTCTAATTTAGTAATTAAAGAAGTCCAATTTTTTAATTATTTGTTTAGTGATTAATTAATTAAGTAATTATTACTTAATCATTTGTTAATAATGGTTTTTAAACTTAAATGTTAATCAATTAAGGTAATCATGAATTGTTACTTAATTAAAGTAACTTATTATTTAATTATTAATTAAGGATTAATTAATTATTATTTAATTATTTATTTAAGATAGTTATTAATTAATTATTATTTTAAAAAGGGGATTTATTTAATTAATCTTTGAATAAAGTTCATATGTTTTAATAAGGTTTAATTAAGATTAAATTATCTTTAATTTGAGTTTAATTACTATTCAACAAAGATTTAATTCTTTTTTACAAGGGTTTTTATTTATTTTAAAATCGCTTTGAGTTTAGGTAATCAGTTTTGTTTTAAACTTTATCTTTTCAAGTTTGTTTTTAAATCACGGGATTTTTGTGTCAATTACCCTTAAGTAACGCTATATGATGAGGAAAACTAAATGACATATATTAGCAGAACAAAACACTATTCTGCTATTACGATTAACTTGGACATTTACTTAAATTAATTGATTATTATTTATTGACCCCTTATATACATGTTGTTATGTGATGCCATGTTAAATTGGATAAGTAAAACTAAATTAAAAGCACCATTGTGGTCGTTAAGCCTCCCTATGATTTTGTAAAGATAGATATTTCATTTTCTTTTTGAAACGGTTGCAAAGTTATTGCATTTTGAACAAGATATTTAAAGAATGATTTGACAAATGGATTTACTAAAGATGTTTTTAACTAATGGAAATGGTTTTCCATGTTATAAAAAGAAGTTTATAAAGAGTTTTATAAAGGAATTTCAAAATTTATAAGGTATTTTTAGGTAAATGGATTTGAAGTTTTAAGCAAAGAAGATTTCATAAATAAGGGAGATTTATAAAATAGATTTGCTTATTAAAGGAAACTAATTTGATTTAAGATTATTTAGGATGCTGTTTTAAATAGGAAGGGTTTATAAAAAAGTTTTATAAATGATTTTGGGTATTTATAGAAGAAGTCTTAGAAAATGACTTAGATATTCATAAAGGGAGTTTATAAAAAGGTTTGGATATTTATAAGAAATTTATATAAAAAGTTTGGATATTTATGAAAGCAATTATTATAAATGATTTAAAATATTTATAAAAGGGTATAAATGAATTTGGGAGTTTTGAAAGTACTTTGAAATGGATTTGGATTTCAAATAAAAGAGATTTTATGAATGAAATGGATTTGATTAAAAAGGATTTATCGAAAGAAGTATAAAATAAATTTGAGATCTGGGTTTCTCTAAACCAACCTTTTAAAAATGGTGGTATGGAACATCCTTTCCATACTTAACACCGAGGGAATAATGTCAAGGTTTGTCCTTACCTCCAATTTAAAACAATTTTTGTTTAGCCCTTTTTAACATGATTTGGAAGTAAGAAGTTATTCAAAAATATTTTGTGTATATATTTATGTCTGAGAGATAGGTATATGAATGTTTTAGACAAGCGTTTTGAAAAGAGATTTATTAAATAAAGATTTGTTTTAAGGCTTAGTGGTTGCTATGGATAAATAAATCTCAAATGGGGTTGGTTGTTGTTTGTTTATTTGATAGTTAAATAACCGACTATCAATTATGGACCCAAAATGTAACTTTGGAAATATCTAGGAGAAACACGTTAGTTCTATGGCACGGTCATCTCCGATGATGTTGTATTGTGCGTGTAATCTCATTTCATTCTCCTATGACAAATGATAAGGAAATCCATCCACAAACGGTTATGTGGTTCTCTTCGCTCTTATCTTTGACTGTTTATTTCCTAAAGAACCGAGGTTTAGTTTACCAGAAACTATCGAATGTTTTTTCGAAGAGACCGGGATCGGATATGTTATCCGAAAACCACTTCAATCCAACTTAAGTGTTTCAAAGTGAAGACATCTTGAAGAAGATGGAATTGAAGACGGAGCTGTCAAGTGTTTCGTTCGGTCCCAGAACAAACTTGTATGGATGAATGCTGGTATTACATTGTCGCCTGGAGGATAGTGTTAGCGTTCTAAGTGGGAAGTGCTATATGAAGGTAAGACGTAACCTCAAGCCTCATCAACTAAGAAATGACAAAAATCGGGCATGAAGCTGGGCCAATTGGATCGCTCCCATCAGGGTATGGTCATTCCAAATCTAGATCGATTACTGTCTACTCATGTATGCTTCTGAGCCCATTAACGAAAGGGGTAATCATATTCGGTACTACTAGTCAAGTGATAGGTAGTCCTATGTGGTAGGGGTACAAAATGTTCTTGTCGGACCCCGGTGCATTTTATCTAGAGGTGTATCAACGGAAGGTAGTTCCTTACCTTGTCATGGTATGGAATCCAATCTCCAATATGCCCTTCATGGTTTTGATTGTATAACCTAGTATGTTGGAATTTTACAACGTAACAATTTCGGCTATGATTAATATGTATTTGTATTCTAGACATTATTATAATATTAGAGGATTTCATATAAATGTTTTAATTATCGTAAGGTAAAACCCCATCCATTTTTATGTGTGGCATGGTCTTACGATATGCTTTTGATTTCAAAGGTTTTTATAATTTTAAAAATTCAGTTGGGTGTGTTTTCTCACGTTGGTTTTGTAGACTGACTCGGGTGTTATTTTATTATAATGCTCGGGTCAAACCGAGCATATTACAGATTTAGTTTGGATAGTTGGAGCTTCAGGAGACGAGCTGGAGGTCCAGAGACGTATTCACGTATATGGTTACTTTTCCGCTGCATTCATTGTTGTTTTTATTAGCAATTGTAAGGACAGACTGTTATAACTGTCCGGGCTAAAATAGGTTAATGTACTATGATTGATGTCTATATATATATATATATACATACTACAGTTTGCTTTTGTGTAAAGATCTGTTGTATATTATAGATTATTCGTTCCACTGTGAGATTTTATGTTGTTTTCAGTTTCTTTCTCTTCTTCTTTCTTCTTTCTTCTTTCTTCTTTCTTCTTTTCCTCTAACAATTGGGTGTTCCGGCATTCGATTTCTCGGCATGAAATACAGTGAACGTATTAGTGTCGATTTTCGAGGGTCAAAAATCCCGGTCGTTACACAACTGTGTTATAAGTATATGAATATTTTTCAAGTATTAAAATGAGTAAAGAGGGTTTGTGAATATATCTTTAGTAAAGGGTATTTTAATACAAGTAATTATAGAGTGATTTTAATTAATGAAAGGATAAATTAAAGATGCTTAATGGTTGCTTATGTGTTTAATCATGTTTGGTTTCGATATGAAATTAAATATCTGATTTGATTGTTTGCTTATTTAATAGTTAAATAACCGACTTTCAAATCCTAGTCAGTTTTGAAACCATCTATTGTCAGTTCGAACAGACCGGGATAAGCATGTGTTATCCGAAAATCACTTCAAACCGGCATAAGCATTTGAATTGGAGACATCCTGAAGATGATGAAAATCGAAGACGGAGTTCTTTGAAAATCAAGGGCTACTTGCTACTAATCCTCAGGGTGATTCCAAAAGGATGTAGTAGAAGTAATGTATTCGATTTGTTCAGTCCCAGAACAACTTGTATGGATGAATGCTAACATTGCATTATTGCTAAAGGGTGGTGTTAGCATTTCAAGTGGGATTTGCTAAAGAGGTAAAATGTAGCCTCGAGCCTCACACCTGGAAATGACTAAAACATGAGAAATGCAATAGTGCTATGTGGTTCGCTACCATTAGGGTATGATCATCACTTGTATGTAGATCGATATTTATTAATTATGTATGCTTGGCCCAAGAAAATGGTCTGTTAAGTTGGCAGCCGAGGTGATGATCATATTCGATACTATCCAGGAAGGGGTATGTCAGTTCTATATTGGTAGAGGTGCAATGTTTGTAGCCTCGGTACATTTTATCTAGAGGTGTACTGTACGGAAGGTAGTCCGTTACCTTGTCATTATATGGAATCCATTTTCCATACATGCCTTACGGACTTAGTTGTATATTAAATATGATGTTCAATGTAATTAATGTAACCATTCCGACCATGGTAAATATTTATTTTAAATCTTAGACGTTATTATAACATCATTGGATTTTCAAATAAACATGGTTTGGTTATCATAAGGTAAAAACCCGTCTGGGTGTACATTTGGTGTGGTCTTACGAGATACCTTTATTTCTGAAAGGTTTTATATCATTAAAAACCCATATGATTTGAGTCTCTCACGCTAGTTTACCAGACTGATCCTAGTGCTATTTCCTAGTAATACTAGGGTCGGACTCGAGTATATTTCCAAACTTTTCTTTAGATGCTTTGGAGCCTCAGGAGACGAACTAGATGCCTCCAAGACCTATTCACATATTCTATTTTTCGCTGCATTTCTTGTTTTGTATTTATCAGCATTTTAGAGGACAAACTATTATAACTGTCCAGGTTGATGATAGGTTAGTTTACACTGATTGATGTATGTATATTATAGTTTACTTTTGTAAAGATCATGTGTATATTATATATTACTCGTCACAATGTGAGATTCTATGTTGTATTTTATTATCTTTTACGCTAACAATCTATTTTTCCGGCACTCAGATGCTCGATACGTGAATACCGTGGATGTATTAGTTTTGATTTTCAAGGGTCTAGAAGGCTAGTCATTAAAGTGGTATTAGAGTCGAAGATTAAGCGACAAACATGTCTTTCATAGGGTAAATACATTAAAGATAGGAGAAGTGACACCTTAGAATGAGTTTAAGTGCATGTGTGTGTAGGAGAGCGTGTGTTTGTTAAAGCTATAAAATTGTTTTATATTATGTTGATTGGTATGTTGAGTGGTTTATGAATTCTGGTCGAGACGTGGGACACCACTGTGTACATAAAGTTTCTAAACACTTAGACAAGACAAACCGACACAACTGGATAAATGAAGTAATTTTACCTAGGATTATATTTTATATATAAAAGAAAAAATTTCAAAAATTGATATAGTTATTTATAATGTGTTTGTTTGTTAAGAAATGATAATATTCAGTTATTATCATTTATTGTTGATTAGTCATGCTCGTCTAGTTTAAGTGTATTGACTATTATTTGCCGATTGATTATTTATTCTTAGCCAGTTTATGAATATTTTTTGTTTGATTTAGATCAAATACGAACACCTTTTGAATTAAGTTTCATAATTTGACTATAAGGAGTTCGGTAGTGATGTTGTTATAAAGCTTACTTTGATACAAGAAGGAATAATTTTATGTAAAGATGATTTTATAAATATGGTTTATAAAATGTATTTTGTAAATAAGGAGGATTTTTTAGAATTTAAATCCTGGTGTTTCTGAAAATGATTTCAAATGATTTTCGAAAGAAGTAATAAAGGTACTACTTGAAAGTATTTATAATTATAAATATTCTAAAGAGAATTTTAAGTTAAGTACATTTTCTTTGGATATTTAGGCAACGAGTCTTGATTTGTTTTGTGATGATCTGAATAATCTTCTAAGTGATAATCAATTATTTGCTTAGACGAATGTGGTAGTGCACTTAGTAAATTACTCCCTTTGTCATTGTATGATCGAAACAAGTTCGAATCCAAACGAACAAAAAGCAAGTTGGTAATCGATATTATGTTAAAAATATTTATCTGGAAATATATACATTATTTTTTCAAAATGGGATTCGAAAAAGAAGAAGTGTTTTTATGTTAACTAGTTCGAGTGGCTTGAAAACGACTAAAAATGGGCAAGATATTTGTTTGGATGGTAAGTACTTCTCCCTTCTTGGTAAGAGGATGTATGATACTACATGGTAGAACCCAATTCCTTAGTATCATTTTAGTCTGTATTTATATTTTCTATGAATAAAAAAATATAGTATCATTTCAAAAGTGTTTTGAAATATAAACCGGGTATTTAGTTCTTAAGTTACCTTAAAGAAAAAGGATATTTTGATAAAGGAGTGCGCCAATAAATGAAATGTTTTCATAAATAATTTTTGAAGTAAAAAGAGATTGGTATAAGTAAGAACCGATAATAATCACTACACCAAATACTGAGATTTGCAACTAACCATCCGCACATTTGGCAACGGTTAATAACCGTTGCCATTTAGCAACGGTTAATAACCGTCTTAGTTCAGTTCGCAACGGGTTTTTCTTGTTGCTAATTGGGAACGGTTATTAACCGTAGCTTCTTTGGAGACAAATGATGGCGGTGAATTTCTTCCTTTTCGCGCCATAATTTTTGGCGCGCTTCGTTCCAATTAGCAACGGTTTTAAACCGTGGCTAATTAGCAACGGTTATTAACCGTCCCAATCTTTTAGCCGGCCCAGTGGCAAGCCCACCAAGCCCCTGCCAACTACGCCGGGCAACACCCAAAATCTGTTTTACTTCACAGTTACAGCTCAATAGCAATCTCCATGTTGGCGATCTGCTCGAACCCAAAAATACTAGGGTTTCAAAAATCATCGCTGCATACTCGGCTATTCCATCAGCCATCGTCGGCTCAAGCTTGCCTCCTACGCGATATTTTCTATTGCTGATTTGAAGTCCTGCTACAGTCTCTATACTGCCACTGCTAATTAAGTATGCGAATTTCTTGTTTTGAGTTGTCTAATTTTCTAAAATTGAGTCGCCCTTATCTGTTTTACTTCACAGTTACAGCTCAATATCAATCTGGCGATCTACTCGAACCCAAAGAAACTAAGGTTTCAAAAATCAACGCTTTCTAAATAATCATCGCTGCATACTCGACTATTCCATCAGCCATCGTCGGCTCAAGCTTGCCTCCTACGCGATATTTTCTACTGCTGATTTGAAGTCCTGCTACAGTCTCTATACTGCCACTGCTAATTAAGTATGCGAATTTCTTGTTTTGAGTTGTCTAATTTTCTAAAATTGAGTCGCCCTTTTACTGCTTTAGATTTCATTAACCTTGAAAACGCCTGAAGCTAATAACTTATTAGTATTTAGTTATAAACAAGTAGTTTTCTGTAAATAATCGTTTAGGAATTGAAATTTGAAAGCTGAAGCTAAAAAACTAATAATTATTTAGGAACTGATACTTACATGCTAGTTAGACATAGTTGCTTATAGTGACTGCTAGAGTATAAGTTGATGCAATGAATTTTGTTTTACTAAATATGAGAAGTGGATAAAATTGTTGTTAATGGCGCAAACCAAGTATCAGGAGAGGGGTAATGCATAGACATTACTCTGGTGCTACAAAATGGCGCTGTTGTAATGGCAAATTATTTGGAAACAGTTTGATGCTAATGTTAAATTTCAAGTGAAATCAAAAGAATATTCATCTGTTTAGTTAATATCAGAGTTGAACTTGGTGGAAAGCCATAAGATATTGTTACCCATGATTTTTTATTAGCTCTTGTTATTTTCTTTCAGTATGTCTTTTAGTATAGACAAACAATGGATGAATCAATCTAATCGAAGAAATACAGAATATGTGGAAGGTGTGAGAAATTTCGTTAAATTTGTTGCTGAAAACGGTGGCAATAAGGAAAAGTATTCGTGCCCTTGCACGCGGTGCAAAAATGAAGATACATTCAAATTAAATGACATTCATTTTCATTTGCTTAGATATGGTATTGTTCAATCATATACCGTGTGGTGTTTTCACGGAGAAAGAATACCGGAGAAGCCAAAACAACAACCGGTTAGTCATGCCACAAATACTGATGAGTCCGAACATATTAGGATGGAGGATTTGATCAATGATGCAGATAGATTCCATCATTTTCAACCTACAAGTCAGTTTCATGATAATGCTAATATTGGTGAGCAGTTTACAGATAAATCATTTTTTGATAGTGCAACTGCAACAGAGCCATTGTATCCTTCTTGTCCAAAAGAGATTACAAAGTTGTATGCCATTGTGAAACTGAATAGCTTGAAGACCCAATACGGCTTTTCAGACAATGGTGTGACTGCAGTACTCGAATTCATAAAGGAGTTACTCCCCGAAGGTAACACGCTACCTTCAAAGTACCCCGACGTAAAGAAGATCATTAAGCAAGTTGGGATGAATTACATAACTTATGATGCATGCATTAATGACTGCATCTTGTACTGGAAAGATAATGCGAACAAAGTTTCATGTACAAATTGCAACGCACCAAGATACAAGACATCATTCGACGAAGAGAGAAAAGCTACCACAGTACCTCAAAAGACCTTAAGACATTTTCCTTTAATTTCTAGATTGAGAAGACTGTATACTGTACCATGGATAGCAGAAGCGATGACCTGGCATGGTCGTGCCAAGTCCGGTACAACCGTAATGCGTCATCCGCGTGATACTTCTCAATGGAAAACTACAGATTCTTTTGATTCTTCGTTTGCTGCTGAACCACGAAATATCACGCTTGGAATAGCAACAGATGGTTTCTGTCCGAATGCTTCTTTAACTAACCCTTACAGCTGTTGGCCAGTAATTGTAGTACCATATAACCTTCCTCCGTCTTTGTGCATGAAAAGAGAGTTCTCAATGTTAACACTGTTGATTTCTGGGCCAAAACAACCGGGGAAGGATATTGATGTTTATTTAGAACCTTTGATAGACGAGTTAAAGCAGTTATGGGAAGGAGTCGTTACATTTGATTCATTTATGAAATCTGAGTTCACAATGAGAGCTAGAGTGTTGTGGGCAATCCATGATCATCCTGCTCTTGGGACTTTATCGGGATGTACAACTCACGGCTACTTTGCATGTCCTCTTTGTGGAGAAGAAACTACATCTGTTTATCTCCCTGAAAGTAAGAAGATTTGTTACATGGGACATCGTAGATTTCTTCCGTCCGGACACAAGTTTCGATACGATAAGACAAATTTCAACAACGAGCAAGAACTTAAGCGTCCTCCAAAACCACTGACTGGTTATCAAGTTGAAAAAAAGGTAGCGAATATAAAAATGAAAGTTGGTAAAAACATACCGGAAATTGGTCGAAAACGGAAAAAGACAATCGATGAAGAAGTTCCTGCATGGTATAGGAGGTCGAAGTTCTTTGATTTGCCATATTGGAAAACAAATTTGACCCGACATAATATTGATGTTATGCATACGGAGATGAATGTCACGAAACATTTGATCAACACAATTATGAACCATAAAGACATGTCAAAAGATGGGATCAATGCACGGAAGGATTTGAAAATCATGGGTATAAAACAAAAGTTGTGGGTGATAGAAGATCCTGAAACAAGTAAAGTAACCATACCAAATGCGACTTTCACTTTGAGCAAAGAAGAAAAGATACGGTTTTGCACCGTTTTGAAAAATTTGAAAGTGCCGAGCAAATTCTCTTCGAACTTCCATAACAATGTGAGCATCAACCCTCCTGAACTAAAAAATATGAAGTCACATGATTACCACGTCATAATGCAACATTTACTTCCGGTATTGCTTCAGCATTGTTTTCCGCAACATAAGGATCTACGGAATGCTATTCACCGCATTAGTCTCTTTTATAACATTTTGTGCTCAAAGGTGATCAACAGGGAACATCTTCTAAAAGCAAAGGCTAGTTTGGTAGAAGCAATGTGTGTTATTGAAAAACATTTTCCGCCTGCATTTTTTGATATCAGCATTCACCTTATGGTTCATTTAGCCGATGAAGCATTGATTTCTGGTCCTGTTAGATATAGGTGGATGTACCCATTTGAACGGTAAATTACTAATTTTAGTTATGTACATAATTATTCGATTTAAATAGCTATTGATGTCTACATTTTACAATTATTCATCTTCATAGGTTGATGAAAACATATAAAGGATATGTGCGCAACAAAAGATATATTGAAGGGTGTATTGCAGAAGGATATATTGTACAAGAAGCTAGTCTTTACTGCATGGAGTATATGCCAAAAGGAGGTGCTGGCACTCATAAACATACCCGTGAAGCGTTTTTAGACGAGGATGATGAGTTTGCTGATGAAATAGCACTAGATAATGGTAAAGATATAACGTTAACTCAAGTGCAATTTCAACAAGTGCGTAAATGGGTCCTTGATAAATACGACGGATTGGATGAATGGAAGAAGTAAATTCATGAATTTGTTCTGAATTCTTATTATTGTAAATCAATTCATATATATAGTATTTATTGTGTGTTTTTCGTAGGAGGTATAACTCCTATGTTCAAAGCACCAAATCTCAAACTCGAGGCGGGGGTACATCTGGGGAAGCTATTAAAAATTTCACTTTTTGGTTACGTGAGGAGGTATATGTATTAAATATTTAACGTATTTTCGAGTTGACCATACACCTCCTTGACAATGTTTTTTTACTTATTGTGTTTGTTGTAGTTGTTGAAGACCGTCGATCTTGACTCAACTCTTTGGCGGTTAGTTAACGGGCCGAAGTTTGATGCCCGTAGTTATATGAAGTACCAAGTGAATGGGTTTTTATTTTCTCCGAAGAGTTATGAAGAGCGAAAGCTAACACAGGATAGTGGTGTATGCATGAGAGCAATTACACAATTTAGAGCGAGTGGGAAGGATAAAAATTTTAAGGAAGCAGAAACAACTTATTACGGAGTCATTCAACAGATAATTGAGTTGGATTACATTGACTTCAAACAAACAGTTTTTTATTGTGATTGGGTAAAGGTCGAAGATAAGATCAATGGTTGTAAAATAGATTCTGTTTCAAGCTTGATCACAGTTAACTTGGGAAAATTGAAGAATAAAGATAGCGTGAATGATGAGCCATTTATTCTTGCATCGGAAGCGAGTCAAGTGTTCTACTCAAAAGATTTAAAAAATAACGGATGGTTTGTGGTTTTGCATACACCAAAACGGTTGACCATAAATGTGGATGACACTGAGTTTCCCACCGTTTATCAATCAGCTTTTGAAGACAATGAAAAATTAGAAGATCTTATCAAATGCATATGTTAACTTTGTATTACAGAGCAGTTATTGTACCTTAACAAAATATTTATTTAAAATGGTGTAAAATGTAAAATATAGCGTGAATGATAGTAATAGATGCATTATATTTTTTATTAGTGTCATTATAATATTCTGATGGATCCATAAGGATGGATATATTGCAAGAGTTCATTTTGTGTTTGTAGTTGTAGGTACTTACATATGATCACATACATACACACATGTACACATACATACATATGATCAGCTTGACTATTCTTTCTTTCTTTCTTTGTGTTTGTAGGTAGACAGGCAGTTCAAGATATTGTATTTGCACCCTTTAGTTCAGCAGTGCTAAGGTAATATATTTTTGTATTTGCATCCTTTATTTCAGTCAGTATTTTAGATATTGTTTTGAATCCGCTTAAGTTTAAAATTCTGGTGATGCAGGAAGACTTTATCACTGCCGCATTAAAGTGAATGTTCCCCTTCCCGTCCATCCCTATGATCCCCGATTGATGTTAGCCACATTATTGCATGGACTTCCTTCCATAACAAGGTCAAACGCATTATATGACTTAATAAAATTGCTCCAAGCGATTACTGGTAAGCTGCTGTACAGCTGATATAGTAAACAACGTGCCCTTCTGATTTGTCTGATCCCATCAGTTTCTCATCACATTACGATTATTGTCAGTCGGACTGATAAAAATCGTAATGTGGTGAGAAGTTGGTGGGATCAGACAAATCAATAAGGGGACGTTGGTTCATATATCAGATGTACAGCAGCTTAACTGTGATCGCTTGGAGCAAATTTTATTAAGACATATAAGGCGTTTGATCTTGTTATGGAAGGGACTCCATGCAATAAGGTGGCCAACATAAATCGGGCATCACAGGGATGGGCTGGAAGAGGAAGAACTGTACGTCATAATGTTGTTCGGATTATTTTAGGATTTGAGAATTTGCAGGACATAATGTCACAAGATGCCACACCACCGTCAACTGATACAACTTCCCAATCATCCACTTTAAAACGGGAGAAAATTAATATAGACAACTATGGTTCTCCAGTCGGAAAAAATGGTTCAAAGGTCGCTACGAAGATTGGTAAACTAGTAAGGAATCATGTGCCAATCTCATATCCAAGTTGGAAAAAAGTTCCGCCAAATTACAAGGAAGACGTGTGGAATCAATTGGAGGTAATAATGAGCTCCGTTCATTTATAATGCTTTCAATACAGAAATTAAAAATGGTTTACATGCATTTTTTGTTATGCAGAAATATTATGAGCTCGATCCTTTATCAAAGGACCTTATTATGAAAAAAATGTCCGAGGCTTTTAGGAGACACAAGAATGATTTGCGCAAGAATCATTATGACCTTTTCATCACTGACGAAGAAAGAATGAGAAATTGTCCACCGAAAATTGCTCAAGATGATTGGGATGAGTTCATAAGAAACGAATCAAAACCCGAGGCAAAAGAAAAAAGGAAGCGAGGCAAACAAAATAGATCAATGCTCGAATATGGTCATCATTCGGGACGTAAGAGTCACGCTATGATTACTCAAGAAATGGTATGTGTCATTGAATTGGTGCATCACATTGCATATACCGTTAGTTCCAAATATAATTTTAGGTCATTATATGCAGGTCGATTCAAGTAGTCCGGGAACAGAAGTATCACGTCTTCAAGTATGGGAGAAAACGCATAAGAAAAAAGATGGCAGCATGTCAGATGCGACATCTTCCTACTTTGTAAGTTAAACAAATAACAACGCCTCTAAATTAAATTTTCGTTATTAATATATATGTATTTACTTTTTAGGACAAAATTGAAAAAGAAAAGGAAACGACGAGTGGTCGTGATGAAGCCGTCTTTATATCAGTGTTTGGTAAAGATGTAAAGGGCAGGAGTCGAAGTATTGGGACCAATATAGCTCCTAGCCAAGTTAAGAGTGCTGCCATTCCATGCAAACGGCTCAAACAGGCCCAAGGAATATATGAGCAACGACTGCAAAATGTGGAGCAAAAATTGATGAAGCTGGACAATATGGATGATAAACTGGAGCGTCTTCTCAGCATAGCCCAAGATAATCGTCAAGTAGGCAGTGAAATCGCATCTTCTCAGTTTGCCACTCCGAACAATCAGTTAATCGACCAAAGATGTGAAATCCTGAACTTCGAGGACGAAGTAATTGCAACAGGTACTATTTTATTAAAATTTGAAGAAAATAATATGTTGCAAAGTCAGTGAATGCTTAACTTCGTGAACGGGAGAGTGTATCAGGAAACATACAGGTCAATTTCACGTCAGGGTTTAGCGATCGAGAAAAAAAAAACGCACATCTTTTCTTTTGTAAAAAGTTCACAGTGAACGTAAGAACCAATGCACCCATCATCTCTGATTCTGCCTGTACATGTTCTCTGACTCACCAAAACCACATCACATATTCATCTCCAATACAATCTGTTACTGCTACCTTCCCTGTCATACTGCACATACAATATTCATCACTTCACCAACTGTCAAGATAACCACCAACTTCTATCCATAACCTCCAAACTGCTATATACATCACTGCCATACTTCTCATTAATCGCTTACAAACTGCCAATACTTCACAATCATATTCCTGCCACTTCAACCAAACTACTACAACACTTCGAGCAACTTCAATAATACATCACAACTGCTATTTCATATCATTGCTGTTTCATATCACTCAACAAACAATACTTCTACCAATACATTCAACTTACAACTGTCAACATCTGCCACTACCCTGAACACACTTCACTACATAACATCCATAGCAACCCCCTGCTGTCATCAACTGTTCAGCGCCACCACACTTCAACCACAGCATCTTGGTTGCCTGAATCTAGTTATGTATTTGATTCCTTGTAATCAGCGATTAGCGTTGAGCCTTTGTGATGATAAGCAGTGACTACTGTTTCTACCATTTATATTCTACGACAGCAATTTTTATGCCACGAACAGTTACTTTGCTTAATACAAGTTTCCAGTAGTGATAATACCCCCTGTAACAGTTTCCAGTAGAATGACTTATGCTTCGATTTGCACGCATTTAATATATATGTTGCTTGGTTGCCAAAAAAATTCTCTGTAATTCACTTCTGGCATTAAACCCAAGTCATTATTAGGCAAATTTGGGTCTAGTTCATATGCTATGAAACTTGGGCCATCGCTGCATGTTTGTGAAATGGTTTTGGGTAGCATGAGTTTTGTTTTTTGTTAGTTCTGTAAATGAAAATCCATATATTCACTCCAAAAATGCTTATATAACAGGTACTATATGTCGAGATTCCACAGCATTAGTAATTCATGGAAAAGCAGTACCACCCACATATGAAAAAGTGCTGTTGGATAAAATTTTATTGCCGAATGAGCTAACCGCCAAAATATGTCGACAATTTACCGAGACCTTTGGGGATGTTGGAGTCGGAGGTTATGTGAGCCATCAAAAGGGTTTGATACGATATCTTTAGTCGGAGGTATTGATATTTCTGACTTGTTCTTTGCATATATTGCTGATTTTCTTTTGTTTTCCTGTACACAATAGTACACACAGTCATGCATACATAAATACAAGCATGCAAGCACCTTTCACAATTTACATTCAAGACTTATCACATGCAAAATAGATATATCAAGTTTTAAGAATTTATAAGGGTGGTTTGCTCACCTGGATAGTTTGACAGAGAGGAAAGAGAACCTGAAAAAGATTTCAAAATCTGGAAATTGAGGCTTGATCAAATTTTCTTTATCCTAACCGTTGTTTGCTTTGAATTGCTTTGTACTAGTAGTCTTGGCTTTAGTTAGATGTATATATATATATGCCTTGTACTTGTAGTCTTGGCTCTAGTTAGATGTGCAGTTTGCTTTATTACTGCCTGGTCTGTCGTAGATGTACACTTGTAGTTTCTTTTACTGGTCTGCCTTTGATCTTGTTTACAGTCTGGCATAGTATCCATACGCATTTGGTCCAACCATTTTGTTCTTGTATATCATGTGATGGTTAGTTTGCATCAGTTATTTATGCATTTCAGTACAGTTGCATTCTTGTGCTTTGTCTCTGCATTCACTTCAGATATACTGACTTTTGTTTTCATCCCCTGGTTGCTTGGTACATTTCTGTAGCTCCACTGATGGTCTATATTGTGTTGAGCTTCAAGTCTGCACTGCAAATCATTTTGCCTCGAGTTTGTAGCTGCACTGCAAATCATTTCTGTAGCTCCACTGATGGTCTATACTGTGTTGAGCTTCAAGTCTGCACTGCAAACATTGAAGTCTGAAAACTGGAATGCTTTGCCCTGTAATTAATGAAATCTTTGTACTGTAGTGTAATAAACAATGCAGTGTAATAAGTATGATATTCCGGCACGGTAGTATTCTGTTTGCAAAACAATGAGTGTAATTATAAGTTTGATAATAATATTATATGTATGGAATATGTGCGATATGTTTATAGTGCTTGTGTACCAATATTTTGATATATATTGATATTCTGGTATATATACTGAGATATACGCAGTAGTGAGTTACAGATGTGATTTTGTAGGGGCAGGAGCAAACACTATGTGCAACGGTTGTTAACCGTTGCTTTATGTGTGACTTGGGCATAAAGCAACGGTTTTAAACCGTTTTTTACTGGACAAAAAGCAACGGTTTATACCCGTTGCTTATTGTCCATAAAGCAACGTTTTATACCCGTTGCATATTTCCCAATTTGCAACGGTTAATACCCGTTGCCTTTGATCCAATTTGCAACGGTTTATACCCGTTGCCTTTGACACAATTTGCAACGGTTTATACCCGTTGCCTTTTGGACATAAAACAACGGTTTTTTCCCGTCGCTAAATTCAACCACTCCTGTAATGAAGATGGTTTTTACCCGTTGCTTTTAGACTTAACAACGGTTTACACCCGTTGTTAATATCTTATAATGGTGTAGTGAATGAGTATGTAAGTTATACATAGATCATTTCTTCACACGGTTCTTGATCCAAGGTTCAAGTACATGACTCTGAGGTAATTCACACCGATCCGCATAAGGATTTATCACTCGATTCTTGATAGCGAACACTTGATGAGGGGTCTTGATATGATAGCAAGGTTTTCTATCATAGTATATGGCTATGTAAGGAGCACAGAGGTTTCTAATCAAGAATCCTGATCGGAGTCCGGACTAGGAAAGTCGATTGAGAGATACTAATTTGGAAGAGAAGTTTATGTATTCGAGCAAGTGATCGAATCAGATATTATGTAAGGATGATCTATATAAATTGTATGGGCTTATGAAGAATGTTAAATATTTATGTCGGCTTGTTTCTTTCTTTGTTTGGGTGTGAAGAAATTTCCTTGTCGAAATTCTTCAAAGGGGGGAAGACACAACGACCTAAAATTTTATCGCTTTGATTATGAATATTTAATTAATTTTAAAATATTTAAATAAATTATTTTAAAAGCTTAATAACTCGTTTTTGTCATTTAAAAATGATAGTGATCTCATTTTGAAAGTTTGTTTATAAAAATAACTAGTTCGAAGAAAAAATCGAAAATGTGACCGAAAATTGTTTTTCAGATTTTCGATTTTTCATCAAACAAAAATTGTTGAACTTGTTGTGCACACTAGTTTACATTTAAGCACACACATTTAACAAATAAGGAAACACTTTTTACCAATTAGTGGGTTAATTTAAAGTAATAAAAGAATTAAGTAATAAAAAAGACTTTTCTTCCTACTTTAAGTAGACTTTTTGCCTTGCACGGATTTATGTGCTTTCCTTTTATGATATGATGGAAAGTACTTTAACACATGGGTAGCACATGGAGGAAACTTGTTATAAAAGAGTAGTGGAGGAGTAGTTAGGTAATTTGGCTATGGGGTAGTAAAGGTAAATTACCACTTTTCATACTTCTATATATACACACCATTTACACACACATTTCCATTTTTCATCTCCACTTTCCTTTACTCCATTTATTTTCCATGTCTTCATCCTTAGTTCATAAACAAAAACACCTTAAAACACCACCCTTTTCGCCTTGAACTCCTTGCATAAGCTTTATACATTTAGTATACCACCACCACCATCCCAATGTTTGAAACTTTGAAGTCAAGCACCCCAAATTGGCCCATGGCCATGCGCAACTAGAGGAAAGAAGGGGGTTGAGCCTTGGTCGTGAGCTTCTATGGAGGAAGAGTGGCTTTGGACATAAGGAGAAGGAGGAAAGGCGGTGGCTTTATGTTGGTTTAGTTTGAGGTTGAAGGATGGTATATTCTTGCTAGAGTTTGGTCGAGATTAAATGTGAGAAACAAACTTTAAAAGTCATATATTATTATGAATAATTATTATAATAATTTGAAGATGCTTGCTTATATTGTAGAATAGATGTATATGAAATGGGTTGGAATTTATTCCCTCTTGGTGGCGGAGGCATATGCAACATTGATTTGTTGGGACTTGTTATACACTTTTGTGTATGGCCGTAATATAAAACACATAAGGATTAGTAGGGGACTAGAAAAAGTGAATGGAAATAGAAGTGTCTTCGTAGTGAATAGGCCGCTACGGAAGCACTTTGAAGAATGGAAATTTTGTAGAAGGATCCTAAAAGATTCCTCGCTCCATAGGTTTACATTTCATTTAAATATATGTATATGAAGTGTTTACATGCTATGGTTTGCTAATGTTGAATATGACTTGGAAATGATTCAAAAAGTTGACTCCTTTGATATGATAGTATATGTTTAGGGCTGTCAATGAGTATCCGAAAAATCCAAAATCCATCCGCATCCGGATCTAAAATATGAACAATTATCCGAAATCCAAAAAATGGATATGGATGTGGATATGGCCATATCTGTATCCAATAATTATCCATCTGGTTTTTATCAAGATTGTACTTATTTTTTGTGTATTTTAGTATATAAAATGATTGTATTTACTATTTTATTTAGATAAAAAAATTAATATATATATATAAATCAATTTTTGTACTTAAAATTATGTTTCTTAGTGTGTTTATTATTTTTTATATTTTTAGTACTAAAATGGATTTATAATAAATCAAAATTATTTATTTATATATTTAGATTTATTGCTTGTGAACTGGTCCAAGAATATACGATAAATATCTGATACCCATCCGCATTCGCGGATACGGATATCTGATATCCCAAAATAATTTCAATTACGGACATGGAACTATCTGAATTCGTATCCGACCATTAACAAGCCTACTAATGGTAGCTTTGTTTAAGTATCATAGTGGTCGCTAAGCCTCTTTTCGTATTTGAAAATTTATTCTTATGGATTTTTAAATTGACCTTAAACTTTTAATTTGAAGTAAAGTGCTTTCGATACTTATAGTGGTTTTAATATTGAAAGAAAGTTTGGAAGCTATTTGATATACAAAGCAAAGTCTGAAAAGTTAAGGTCCATATAGCGATAGTTGCTATGGATGCACTTTGGAAATCCATGATTTTGGTAAAGTCAAGGAGTTTACTATTTTAGATATTTTGTAAATTCTTTTCAAATGTGTTTTATAAAAGTTATATAAGTATTTTAGAAGGATTTTAAAGTTTTAAATATATTTTTAGTATTTGAACAAGTGGTTTATTTAAAATAAATCCTTTTACTTTTTCAAAGTCAGATTCTTTTTATAAGTGATGGTTTTTAATTATGATTTGGATGGAAGTTTAAACTTTGTTCAAAAGTGTTTAAAAGAGGTTTGAAATTTATATAAATGATTTTAAAGGGTTATTTGATATAATAAAGCAAGTGGCACATTTATAAAAAGGGAAACTCTTTTATTTCCAAAGTCAAAATTTCTTTTGAAATTGATGATATTTAAGAGATGTTTTAAATAAAAAGTTTAAACTATATAGTAAGTGTGTTAAATGATTTTAGGAGAATGAAGAGAGCAAGTCTGAAATTATAACCTTTGTGTTTTATTAAATGGTTTTCGGAAAATGGAAGGAAGTCATGAACTATAATATTCTAGTTATACTAAAATATTCTGGAAAGTGGAAAAAGAGGTTTGGTTAATAACACTTTGTTTTAAATAGATAGTATACAGAATTTATGAAGTCTTGTACTTATCACTAAGCTACGAGGTAGGTAAACTTCTAATTATCCTGAAAGATAAGAATGTTATCGAGTCAAGGTTTGAAAGGTAATAATACTCTAACTTGTCCGACTTCGGTTACTTATAGGAAGTATTATTTCCATACGAATTCGGTTACTTATGAAAATTAAGTAGTCCTATACTTAGCAATAAAAGCCGATGCGTAGATTGATCCTCTATCTATGAGATCTAGAATCAAAGTGTTTTACTAAGGCAAGGCTAGGAGCAATCAGTGCCTTAATTTACATGGCTTCGTTTCTAGGCAAGGGATGGGGTAAGTTGAAATATCGAAAACTCAATAAGTGTAGGAGATTTGATTTCTATAAATGATCTTTATAATTTATGGTGGTATGGAAAGTATTCCTTTCATGCTTAACACCAAATTCTGAAGTAGGGAAAACTCTTCTCTATCTATAAGAGTTTAAGAATGTATGTCGAGGCAAGGATAGTGTGCTAACTTGTCCACTATATTGTTAATCGAGGGATAGTACAAGTTTGAAATCGGAAAGTGGTGGTAAGTATAATTGGTCTAATTTCTATACGATCCATTTACTTACACCAAAAGAGTTTTGGGTTTATTGTTATTAATGTTTTTAACTAATATTTGTTTTAACCCAATTAAGTATGTTTTTGGAGATAAAAATTTTCTTAAGATTTTGTGAATATACTTATACTGTTAAGATAAGTATATGAATACTCTTCCAAAGTATTGAAATGTATGGTGGTTTGTGAATATACTTATATGGACGAGATAAATATATGAATATTTTCAAGTATTGAAAAAAGTAGAGAGGGTATGTGAATGTATCTTTTATACTCTTAGGATGTAGTACAATATTATACGAGTAATGAACTCAAGTCCTAAAATGTTTCAAAATGAAATTATAATTTAATGAAATGTTTGATAAATGAAGATAAGTCTTTGTAAAATGTACATAAACTTAAGTAATAGTTTATGAAATTTTTCACAAATGCTTTTAATATTAAAGGAGAAATGATTTTTCTATAAATGAATGTAATTTAAAATGTAAAGTAATTGGTGTAGTTAAGAAATCAATGAAATAAAGTACGTATGTTAAATGTAGATCACTTTAGTCCCATGAAAGTTCTTAATTTAGGATTCAATTACATGATTTAGAGGTGGTTTACACCAGTCCGAACAAGGATTTTTCACCTGATTCTTGATGGCAAACACTTGATATGGATCTTTGATACGATCCTTAAGTTTTCTATCGTAATATATGGATATGTAAGAAGAATAGAGGTTCTAATCAAGGAACCAGATCATAGTATACACTAGAGAGATCAAGTTATCTATACTAGTTTGGAAGTAATTAAATTATTTTATATGAACAAGAAAGTAATTAGATTTGATATTATGTACGGATGGTCCATGTGCAACATAAGGGCTTTAGTATATTTGTATGCTATGTTTGTTAGTGATTGTGAATGCTCTTAAGGATTCATTTATGATTGTTTCTTTTTATTGCTCGTGTTGGAATTTCTAGGACGAAATATTCTAAGTAAGGGAGAATGTAACGACCTAGAATTTCTATCACTTCGTATTAAAATATCTGAAATTAAATATTGAGTCTTGGATTTAATGTTAATAAATATGAATTTATAACCTTATTAACTCCTTTTAAATAATAACTAATGAAAGAAAACTTGTTTATGAAATTTTTTTACAAAAATAATAGTTCAAAGAAATATCGATAATGTGATCGAAAATAGTTTTATCGATAAATGACTTTTTGCTAAATAAAAGTTGTTTGAACTGTTTTTTATTTGAGTTGTTAACATATGAAGATATTAATAGCCAATTAAAATGCATAAGTTAGTGGAAAATTAATTAGAATAAACAAGCTTCTACGAGGAGACACAAAGGAGTGATTTAAGGAGCAAAAGATGGAGGGAACCACCGAAAGCATGGGCTAAAGCATGGAGAGGGGGAGAGGATTCTTTGGCCACCTAAACTTGTGTATGTGGAGGTGTATATTTTCATTTGTTAACACTTTAAAACATTTCAAAATATCAAAATTTCATTTGCTAAAGAAAAGATAAAAATGGATTCCTTTTTCATATTCTTTTTCTACTCTTAAATTCTTCAAAACATCTTCAAATCTTCTCCAATCTCTTCTATACTTTAACCATAGTCTTATATCATCTAGAAAATATGATTTACAATTTAAAATGTTTAAAAAATGAAAACAAATAGGATACATGCTCCAGGTCGTTAGAAAGAATGAAGAGGAGGAGGTGTTGGCATGTGATTTGGTGAGCAAAGATGGAATAATTGGGCTTTGGGTGATGGTAGGAAGTTATTCCTTGGTTCTTGTGGCTTTTGATGGTTGTTACCTTATTTATAGTGCGATTTTACTCACCATCAAATTGTATAATGCTGTGTATATATTTGTTGTTGTTGAAAATATAAGTTAAAATAGATAACAATGCAAGTTATAACTTTTAGACCCCTCCTTACTTTGCAAACCAAGCGACAACATTATATGTAATATCATCTCTCTTATAACCCTCTACAACATGTAACTTGGCCATGACATATTGTTTACATGTTTAGTAATGTTGTGTATAAAATTCAAATGTGTTGTGAATGTTTGAAGCCAAATGGTCGCTATAAACGCACTTTGAAATCCCTTGCATTTAACATATGTTAAATTAGTTAAATATGAATATATTATGAAAGTATATATTTGGATGTTCGCTACACATGTTTTGGGGTGTTTGACATGAAGGAATTAGTTTGAAAATTTATTGAAATTGTATGACAAAGTTATGAAAATTAGAAGCGAAAAGGTCGTTATGAATGCACTTTGAAATCGCTTTGTGTTTGGTGGTTTTTAAGTCAACTTTGGAAGACATCCTTAAGGGTTTCATTGTGATTTTAAAATAATAAAATATAAGTACTTACTAACGTAAAAATATGAAGTTCTAAAAATGTTTAAAACTAGTCAAAGTTATAAGATTTAGTAACGAAATAGTCACTATATTGAGACTTTTTTAATGTTCAGAAGTACTGTTATATGTTGGTTGCATATTTCTTGAGTTTCTTATACCAAACTTATGTCCGACTCGTGGTTTTATATTTTTCTTATCTCCATGGATGCTCTTTTGAGTAGTCTGAGAAGGTAGGTTTTTCGTTGATGTTCATTGGAACTCGAGAAGATGAGCTGGATGTTACACCTACCTAGTATTCTTATTTTCGCTCTATTACTATTATATATATCAGCATTTGTGATGACAAGCTATTATAACTGTCCAGACTGATGATAGCATTTAGAAGTGTAACTGTGAAATGCTGTGTATCTTGGAGTGACACTTTTTTTACTATCTTTTGATATTATATGTTACCATTCCGTTGTGAGATTCTGATGTTTTTGTTCTCCTCTTTCTTATTCTTATTCTTTTCTTCTTTTCCATTACCCTAATATTCTGTTTTTCCCGCACTAGGGTGCTTGGCATGTGAATATCTTGAATGTATTAGTGTCGACATTCAGAGGTCGAAATGACGAATCGTTACAGTAAACCTCAGGTTTTCTAAACCACCATAAAAAAATTCTTATGTTCTTATTTTTATTGGCTTGATCTCCTCATTTTAATTCGTTTTTGGGTGTTATGCCATTTTTCGGCTCAATAATTTGGTGCTTTCACTAAGAAAGGCGTTTCTCAGGCATAGATCTAGCAATCTATTGTGGATTGGAGTGTCCAAAGGTTTGATTCAGATTGTTTTCATTTCAAAGAATTCGAAGGAATTATAGTTTGGAATCAGTGACACCATCTGATAAGTCTGGTAGACCTAGAGCGATAGCTAGTGCTGATGAAGGAGCTTCTTATCATACTGAAGTTAGCAAATAGTCGGCGGCAACGTTGTGAAGGTCATCTGCTCTTCAGGAGATGGTCACAAGGGTGGAGTTTGATAAGATGATGGCGGGGCAAAATAAGAAGATGGTGAATAGTCAAATGCTCTTTTGGACAAAATGGGTGCTAGGATGACCTTGGTGACTCAGTAGTCGTAGAGGATCAGCAGAAGCAGGAGAGAAACATCACCTACTGAATCTGAAGATGAGAACTCGTCTGCTCCTAGTCAGAACAAAAGGGATGGAAAGAAAAAACAGAAGGAACCAACTATTGAAGCAGCAGGGAGAAGTGCTGGAGGAATTAGGAGAGCCTCTACCAAGGAAATTTAGATCGGTACAGACCAGAATTAGGCCAGTACCACCTAAATTTCAGAACCTTGGAGTGGCAGGAAGCTGAGGCCGTCAACTTATATGACTCTGAGGATAATTTGCAGCATGTTAATGATGAGGATGGATTGGATGTTGAAGTTTGGGATGTCGTTGTCCAAACAATCGCTATGGAGCCTATCAAGCATCGAATAAGAACTGAAGGAGTGGTTATCCGAGAGATTGGATAACCTAGATGTCAACGAGCAAATCGGGACCGTATGTAGAGTCAACCACTCGGTATGGTTCTTGAGATCGTCCTACAAACTATCTGGCAAGTGAGGAGCATATAGCGGACATGATCAAACGGTTGATGGAGGAGAATAGACGGAGAAAGGATGAGGATTGGGGTTCTACGCCTAATAGAAATCCATTCATGGATAATATCATAAAAGAGGAGTATCCCAAGAAGTTTACGATGCGTATAATGCCATCGTATAACAGGACTACCAATGACCGACGTCGTTTATTTAAGTACGGATGGCACATGGATGTTACACAGGCAACAGATGCAATCCGACGTAGATATTTCCCAATTTTTCTCAATGGAGTTGCGTCAATGTGGTTTACTCAGCTTTCGCCGAAGTCCATATCAACCTTTGAGGAATTAACATAGAAGTTTCTGGAGCAGTTCCGGCTCCAAACTGTTCAACCTAATGATGTGATGTTCTTGTCGAGGCTTTCTTAGGGACCTCAGGAGTCATTGAAGGGGTTCTCGAAGGAGTTATGTATTGCAGTTACGGAAGTTAATAATCCGAATAAGAGTATGGTATTGATGGCGTTGGTCCGGAGCATACATCTGGACAAGAATAGACATATATGCCAGAGTGATTCTTTTATAAATTATGATTTTTAGTTATTGCTTCATTTAACCCACTGCACAAGAATAGACATAAATATTCCCATCGGAGTTAGAAACTCAGGGAAGTGCTTCTAAGCCTCTGGTTTTTGTCTGGTGCCTAACATATACATTACATGGTTTCATAAATTTTGTGGCTTTGACATGTAACTTATGATATGATAGAAACTTCTTGCCTTGGAAGAGAAAATTAGTAATTTTTGCAGTGATCTTTAAAAGGAAGCATGTTCAATATGTATCAAGAGAAGCACTTACACAGTGCCTAATTTCATGATGGCAATACTCATGGCAATGATGACATCTAACGTAACACATGGCTATGCAATTGAAAAAAAAATGGTGTGCGCCTGTGCGTGCGTATGTATTTGAAATCTCAATTAGCTTTATAGTTGTAGAGAAAAATACCAAAGATGGTTCAAATGTCTACTACCTTATAAGTGATACTTATGCTTTTACTTGATTCAATTTCGATAGTTATTGTGTATGTGGGAGACTAATTCTTGTACTTACTTTTGTAAACAACTGATCAAGAAGTTGAATTTTACTTTGGTAAACAACTGATCAAGAAGTTGAGTTTTCTTTCAATGTTCAAATCAGTTTGTTTTAGCCAAATTTTTCAAAGAATGCATATAGATCTGTTTATCAGGTATATATGTTTCTTATATTATACCTAGTAAAAGTATAGCCAACAGCGGCATGCTTCAACTCCCTATGTAAACAATGTTGGGGAAAATCTCTTAAGATGATGAATCTAAGAAAATAAAAAACCCAACGCAGCGAAAAACAACTGGATCGTGATTGTAGTAAGACGAAACAAACAAAGATAAACACCAGAACAGACAGTCACAGATCAATACAATGCAGAAAAGTAAATAACACCAGTATTTATAGTGGTTCCACTACCGTGAGGCAGTGTACGTACACTTGGGCAGAAGAGATTTTATTAATCACTAAAAGATTAGAGCAATAAGATTGGTTCACTTTTGTAGACTATACACAAGAAGAATTTACCATACGGGCAAAATTCTGCAGAGTTTCAGCTCTCTAGGATGATTGTCATTGTTGTTCAGAAGCTCCACACTACTTATAAAGTGAAGATACGAGAATGAGTAGCTGCTATATAACAGTCCTAAGGTTTGGTTCGGCACATCTGGTTCGGCAATTGGTCCAATAACATTTGGTTTGGCAAACAACACTCAAGATCTGGACCGGCATGGTCAAATACCGAACCAAATATTTGTTTCGGTCTTAACTTGGTTTGGCATCATCTGGTTCGGCGAAGCACATATCAATCTGGTTCGGCACTCTCAAACCACCGAACGAGATATTTGGAGCGGCACATCACTCTATTTGGTTCGGTCAACTTCTTGAATCTAGACCGGCATATTAGCTTCACCGCTCCAGACACTGCAACTTCACAGCCGAACGAAGTCACCACCACCGGATGAGATATCGTCCGGTCCTCCTCAATGCCGAACGAAACACCACAAAGTACTGCGACTTCGCCTCTCCTTCACCGCACCTAGTGTTAGGGCTTCTCCAAGCTTCGCGAGTATCTCCAATGGCCTTATTTTCTTCAGATTCGAAATCAGGTATCAAAACTAACAAACAAACCACGAAGCATTCATTACTGGTTTGTTCAGTTAAAAAAACTAGACGAGTACGATGTTTCTGTCCAGTGAAGTGGTCTGGTTCACTTCTTAAAATGTTACAGAGTGGACTGTTTTAAGCTATTAAGCATGAAAACGGCATATAGTAGGCCACTTTAAGCTATTAAGCATTGAAGCAGCGTTAACTATGCTGTTTCAAGCTTTGGGCGTTAGAAAAAACATACTTTATGTTGTTTTAAACATACCATGTGGAAAAATGGCAGAAAGTTAGCCGTTTTATTTCAGTTTCAATTGTTTTAAATGGTTTGTTTTTGTGTTTTGTATTATTCTAGTGTTTTGTTTGAGTGATTTTTATCATATATACAAAGTCTTGAGAGAGAGGCATGATATCTCCGACTCATCTTGCATCCTTCTCTTCAACAATAGAAAATTATTTCTCAATCTTTATAGATTTTACTTAATGCAGTTATTGCAGAATGAGTTTCTTACTGACAATGATTAAGGAAAATTAGCATATAATCACATTTACCATTTTGAATACATTGATCAATGGTTGAGGCAGAAGAATTGGAGCCCTCAAAATATTAGCTACGTGATCTTTTATTGCTCAAGGGAATAAAGAATCAGGTTGTATGTTCATTGAAGTCATTAAAACAGCTATATGAACTTTTACTAATCTCTTTTTTCCAAAAAAAATTCAAAAAAAAAAAAGTTGTGCATAGAATTTTTGTCTCTTTGTTCTCAAAATAAAAACTCAAAAATGAGGATGGAACATGAACAAATGATTAAATCCACTTTTGTTCCTTTTATGATTTTAAATATTTTAATTGGGATGAAAGGTTTATTAATTAACTTATTTTTTTAACCAGCAGCATTGTTTAGAAAGGTGCCAACGAAATTAGAGGTTACAGATATGCCAATGTGTGCAAAACCCTCTGATCCTCTCTTTTTCCATGTATTTCAACAAGAAAGGTACATTATTTTTATATATAGCATACAAATTTACAAATTATATACATTGCACCAAAGGCATGCCACAATTATTGCATATTAGATAACAAACTTCAACAGAAAATGAAAGGGAATATCAGTACAAATGAGTACCATTGTTATGATATTCTTCTCTCTCTTCATCTCTTTCTCTCTTATTATTACAATTGTTACTAGCTTTATTAAACCCTTGAGTTCTATTGCTCCACCTTCATAGTTTGTTTGTCTTTTTCATTCTTTGTTTCACAATAATGCCTCGCTTTCCAAGGAAAATTTCAACTGATGTTGATAATGCAAATTTTGCAGACTCGATGCTTGAAGGATTTAGTAACGAAGAAGAAGCTGGAAAGAAATTCAAGTCTAAAAATTTGGATGCAGAAAGGAGGAGACGGTGCAAGCTTAACACTAAACTCCTCACTCTCAGAACTTTGGTTCCTAACATTACCAAGGTACATATAAAATCATCATTATTTGATGCTAGTTCTTATATTTCAGTCCATGATATATAATGCATATAAACCATATCTGACTAATTTTCAGATGAGCAAGGAATCTACACTTGTGGATGCAGTCGATTATATACAAAGTCTTAAGAAACAAATACATGAGCTAAAGCTTGAGCTTTCGAGCATTCCTGAAACGAAGAAGGATAAGCAAGTAAGCTCATCAAGTAGTGAAAGCATTACTCCTGAGTTTTCGTTCCAAAGCCCGGTAATTTCGAAATCTTATTCACACTATGACATTTTTAATGCATGATATAAGTCATATAAGTTACTAAACATAAGTATTCTTTTGTATTAATGTCTTTAGGGAAATATTGATCTGCATCCTATGGGAAGAAACAAATTTCATGTGAACATGACATGCAAAAAAATTGCTGGAAATTTTGCTAAATTGCTTGAAGAACTTGCTAGATATGAGCTTGCAATTACTGATATTAGTTTCTTTTCATTTAGTGGGTTCGATCATATCGTGTTCTGTGTTGAGGTATAAGTTTTACAGCCTGAAATTGATACAATCTCTTATGAATGTTATTAGCTAGCACAATTATTTTTCGATCCTCCATTTTTTTCCTTTTCTTTTCTTTTTTTTTAGGCAAAAGAAAGGAAGGAAGTTTCTGCTGCTGAGCTGAGGAAGATGCTTCAGGTAATTGTTGGAGGTTCTGAAGAAAACTGATTGTACTAATTATAGGTTTAATTTCAAGATTTTTATTATGTTTATGTTTTTAACAGATATACTGTTGTTATATTCAACTTCTACTAGATTGTGATTTCATACAAATTATGCTTTCTATTTCCTTTGCTGTGTATGCAAGTCATGCTGTCATTAATGTAAAACAATTGAGTTATATAATGGAAATAGCTTTCTTTCTTATTCTTCTTCTTTTTTTTTCCTTCTTCTTCTTTTCATGTTTATTTATCTGTGCCATGGAATATTAGGTAGTGATAGAATAATAATGTGGTCTGGGTATTTTTGTGCAAATATTAAAAGGTTGACTAATTGAAATAATTTGTGTACATATTGTCTGACATAAAACCTTTAATTTTGTATTGACAAAAAAAAGCAAGAAAATTTTCTTAGGGTACATTAAACGAATTCGCAAATATATACTGAACAAATATCATGTACATGTGCTTACTTTCAACTTTCAAGCTATGGAGATGAACATTTCGCTTGGTTTGTAACAAATGAAAATTGAAGCGGTTTACATAAATTAAAAAAAAAAAATTACTGAAGTAATGCAAACTACTCTTGATAAACATGGTTCTTGTTCATTTAAGCTATCAATCATAACCAGGATTCCATAAGAAATAAAATACTTTCCTTCCCTTAAATATTTCAGCTCCATGCAAGAAATGTACACTATCCCACTTTTATATCATATTCTTCCTAATATAAATGATATACACCTTACGGTTACATAACTTACTCTAGGGGTAACAGTAAATATACTATTACCAGTCAATCGGTTACTATTTTTAAATAAAATCGGTATACCAGTTTAATCGGTATGATAATCATAAATTTACCATTTTGTGCGGTAAATTGCTGCTAATATTTTTTTCAAAACCAGTTACGATAAATTTATCAGTCAATTTATAACACGTGGATACTCTTGTTTGATTTCTTCATGTCTTTTTTTAAGTAACACTATAAATTGTATAATGAATCATCATTGTAGTGGAAAAACATGTCAAGTTACTGAAATGATAATTTATCATTACCAGTGTAACGATTACCAGTTTATCGGTATATATATACCGATCTTCTGTATATTAGCAAATCGATAACGGTAACGATAAGCAATTTCAGCTTACTAGTAAAAATGGTACGGTTACGGTCTCTGTAAAATGGTAACGGTAACCATTATCATAACAGCCCTAACTTCACATGTATTATGAATTCGACCATGGCATCTAAAGCAAAGTGTTATTGTAAATATATGCAGGATAACGGGAAGTCTTCCCTATCCCGTCCTCCCCCCCCCCCCTTAGGCTCATGAGGTTGCTACTATTTCAGGTTCTGGATTTACAGGTTGTGACCCTAGGCTGGCTGTCTTTTACTTCTTTTTTGGGTATCCTTGCGGTCCTAGTGATTGCTCCTTCCCTTTGAGTTTTGCTTGGGTCTAGCAAGCGCTTTTGTGGTTCTCGGCATCCTTCTGCCTTCTCCTGGTATGGCCGACATACTTTGACATCATCATTGGGTGGTGGCTTTGCTGGAGCTCGATGACGATGTCAGATGGGCGGCGGATTTATCCGGAGCTCATCCAGTATGTTCTGCTTCTTTTGGGCTTTCCCCGACTTAGAGGAGTCTGTTACTGCGGCTGGCTTTGCTTCTGCTTCTCCTTGGGCTTTGTTGTTGGGTGTTGTGGTCGGCTGTTTCTGGGTCCTGTTTCCTTTTGAGGCTCTATCTCTTCTGGTTTGGGTTGGTTGATTCGCTAGTGGACTGGCCTTACCTCTTGGGTTTAGGCGGGATTGTTGGTGGATGAGGTGGTTGATTTTTACCCTTTTGCGGTTGTGGCTTCGGGGTTTCTGGCTTTCTGTGCTGTTTTTCCCTCTCTTTCCTTTTGTTTTTTGGGCTTGTATTTCCTTTTATTTGTGGTTTGGGGTGATATTCGTTCTCTTTTTGTCGCGTCTATTTTGTAAGCCACCGGAGAAAGGCGCTTTTTCTCCTTTATATATATATATATTTATATTAAAAAAAAAAGATATGCATTTTCATTGAAAAATGACGTGTTTTTGGTGAAAGTTGTTTTGATAAGAATCGGAAGGGGATTTTGAAAATTACAAAGGATGTTTGAAAAAATGTCTCATACGTAAATCTTCCGCTTAACGTCTACGACGCGTTCGACCAAATATTAAAAGGTCCATAAACTGAAATAAATTGTGTACAAATATTGTCAAACAAATCATTCATTGTGAACGTGGGTTAAGTTAATTAAAATTTTCATAAATAGTGGATAGATTTGATTTGAATATCCACATAATAACACACAATAGAGGACGGTGGAATTAGTGTGTCAGGAAATTGAGATATAAAAAGGCTTAATTTTGTATTAACAAATGGAAGTACGAGAATGGATGTTATTAACTACATTTTGTAATGATTGTCTATCACTCTTCATCAAACATGTGACAAGTACAAGCACACTCTTCGAATATGAAAGTGCGCTTAATGTTCCTCAACAAATATCATATACAACATTATTTCTTCTTCATGTAACGTGTTACCTTCATTCAAGCTATACAGATAAACATTTTTCCTTCTTTGTGACAAATGGCTATATAAGTGGTTTGTTCAAATAAAAAAATATGGACTACAAATGTAAATCTTAAACTACTAAAGATATACATGTTTCTTCTTCATTTGAAGCTATCACTTATAAATGAGGATTCCATAACAAATACTTTCCTTGCCTTCTTATATACTTCAGCTTCATCCAAAAAATATACACTCTATCATATTCTACCTAACATAAATGATATACACCTTACCATTACATAACTTCTCCGCGATATAACTTCTTCCATATTATGAATTCGACTATGGCATCTGAAGCAAAGCGATAGAGGCCATTGCGAGCTTCCATCTGATCTCAATACTTCATGTAGACGGAAATGGCAGGGAAGGAAGGAGGAAGGCTAAGCCATGGGTTTCGGAGTTCAGGCAGTCATCACTGGAGGAGACAAGCCATATACCTTCACGTTCATCAGGAAATTTTGATCGTCACAGTGATCAAATTCAAGGGTTGATCGAATTTAAGAGTCCAGGCAAGTAAAGCCTGAAGGTGAAAAGAGAGCATTGTTCAACTCGATTTGAAACTCGGAAAGTGTGGTTGCTCGGCCGGAATCTGATGGAGGAGGCGACAGTTCTTGGTTCAAGTGAGCGGGTCCGGCGTTGACTTTTCAAAAGGATCGCCGGAGAGAGAATGGAGGTTATTGAAGTGTTCGTTCGGGTGAGCTTAGCGTAATGGTGATGATCGCCAGTGGAACAGAGGCATGTGGTGGTCGGAATATGGTGGTTTCCGGCATCACGTAGTAGAGTGTTGGGTTCAGGCTACCAAAACTGGAGTGGAAGAGAAGGTCATTTTAAAGCTCGCCTCGATGAGATAAGGAGAATGGTGGTGGTCTTGGTGGTGGAAATGGTCGGAGTAGGGCGCAGTTTTTAGTCAAAGATAGCGAGCTCGATGGTTGACTGACATGGAGGAGCATCGCAGGCGAGGTGAAGGTGATAGGTTGAAGCATCTTGGGCTGATGAGTCTAATGGCGGTGGCGGCGAGGTGATTTGTTGTTTGTATCGGCGAAGCAAGGTGAGGAAAGGATGAGTCGGGCTCGTTCAGGAGGTCAAGCGGGGAAAAGAAGAGGAGGAGGAAAATTTGTGATAAGTCCTTAGGCTTTGATAAATTGCAAAGGAAGGTAAACTGTTTTTTTGAAAAAGTAAAAGGCCAAAGGCCGGCTAGATAAATGAATTAATCGAATACAAAACCCACACCCGAAACACCAACACCCGAAACAAAATGCTCACCCAAAACACTACAACTCCACAGCAACCAAACCCTAGCCGCAAACAGAAACGAAAGAAAAAATAAAAATGGCGACCATCGCAAACCACCAGCCACCCCTAAACAGCCAAAAACACCTCACAGGGGCTTTCGAACTTTCTCCTGAGCTTTAATGTCTTCTTTAGCTAACCCCGGTTGAAGCTCTTCACTGAAATTAGAGGATTTAATACAGTTGAATCTCTTCCTCTTCCGGAGTTTGATGCTATTCTCCAGATCCATGCTATCATCGTCAGAGAGATGGTGATTGGGAAAGTGCGAGGCTTTGCCCTTTCCGTTATCGTTGTTATCCTTCAGAGCATCTGTTGAATAGCAGCGACTTGGAAGATTAAAGCCGATTTGAGTTGTATCTTCAGAGATCTTGCTACTCTCACCCTTGCTCCAGCAAGATATGTGATAAACTTTATTATTTAGCAAACTTTTATAAAAAAAGATCTTGCTTTTATTGTCGCTGACGTTGATATTGATGTGCTCTCCCTTGTACAACAACTTGATCTCCTTGGGAACGCTGCTGGATGCGCGGTAGCTCCTTCGAGCTGAACATGTAAATACCCAGCATTATTGTTCATAATATGATAAGAATAAGAGTTATTACTAATAATATTATGATCACTTCCCTTGCAGTTATAGGAAATGTTATCAGCTCTGGAATGGCCGCCTCCAGTTAGATAGCTCCGGGAGTGGCTGTTGGAATTATTGGGAGCATAGAATTGGCAGTGATTGTGTCTTCTTTGGGAAATATCAGTAGAGTGTTTCCCCCTGAGTAAGGAATCTTCTACTCCTGTTTCATATATGTCCAGATTGCTTTTTTCTTGATGCTTCATAGTTTTCCTGCTAAGAATTTGAAAGTCAGTGTATATGTTGTTCCAAAGTTGGTTACTATTCCTTTCAGTGTTATTATGAAATCTAAGATTTCTTTCTCTCCAAATATGGTAAATAACCGTTGTAAGCATGATAGATGCTATTTTGAAGTCTTTAGATTTTGGATTGTATCTGCTTTGGATATATCGAATACTCTCTTCTATATTTTGAATGGATTGATGTTGATAAAATCTTAAAGAATTTTTAGCATTGAACCAAACATGCCTAGAGTAGATACAATCAAAGAAGAGATGCTCTGCATTTTCAACACCATTATTACATAGCAGACATCTATTATCTGCATTTTTAAACCATTTGGCACATCTTTCTTTTGTTGGAAGTCTGTTGAGAATGGCAAAGTAGGAACAGTGGGCCATTTTGGGACAATTTGATTTACACCAAATAACTCTTTGCCAACTGACTTCAGTGTCATCCCCCTTGACAAATTTCCAAACATTTTTAAAGGAGAATTTTTCTTTTGAATTAAGTTCCCAAACCCAAGTGTCTCTTTGAAGATTTTGATCTATTGAGATGTTGTTAATAGCAGCTCTAAAGATATAAGCAGCTTGATGCTTTTTTGAATTCCATGCTTGATTATGAATGATGCTTTGAACATTTTCAGTTGTATTGCCAAATAGATACATGTTATTCCATCCTAATAGATCAATTAGGGATTTTCCAAAAATCCAAGGGTCGAACCAAAGGCTAGTCATGGAATCAAAGGATATAGTGATGCAAATTGGATTGCTGATTCAGAGGATTAAAAATCAACGAGTGGTTATGTCTTTACCTTAGCAAGGGCAGCAGTGTCATGGAAATCTACTAAACAAACATGCATAGCTCGATCCACTATGGAATCGGAGTTTATCGCTTTAGATAAAGCAGGCGAAGAAGCAGAATGGCTTCGTCACTTTTTAGAAGATATTCCATTTTGGCCTAAACCTGTACCGGCCATATGCATACACTGTGATAACCAAGCTGCGCTAAGCAGAGCACACAACTTTGTGTATAATGGAAAGTCACGACATATTCGTCGACGCCATAACACAGTTAGACAGTTACTCTCAAATGGAACTATTTCCATAGATTATGTGAGAACAAATGATAACCTATCGGATCCATTTACTAAAGGTTTATCAAGAGAGAAAATTGACTGCGCATCGAGGGGAATGGGTTTAAAAGCCTAAACCACCAAGAGTTATCTTATACGGAAACCTATCCTAGCGACTGGAGATCCCACGGACTAGGATCAATAGGCAAACCAGTTCTGAATAACTCAAGACGTAATGCATTTGCATGGACATAGTCCAACTCCATTCCTATGGTGCACAATATAAATGCATGCCTACAGAAGTATTTAAAGGTTAAAACTATGTTTTCTAATGATGACCATATCTTGGAAATAACAAGTGGGGTATATGTAGGATACTCTTAATGGTTGCGATCACATATGTTAGTGTGAGCTGGGTCGGCTCTATGAGAATATTAAAAGGCTTTTATTCTCTAAAACACTCGCAGAACCAAAACTTGTTCAGGACCAAAATGAACAAAACCAAGAGATTGGATGAGAAGGGAATCAATGCTTCGTAAAGCTTATTGTCTGGGTATACAATAAAGGCCAACGGTTCAAGATGAAATAATTCACCGATTAGCCAAGTAGATCCGATAAGTTTTAATTAGGGAAAGTTCAAAGTGAAATATCTACTTATCCACGATAAAGCATTATTCCATATGTACTTTGTGATATTTCGCTTTGTGTGGGGGATATGTATATTATCATTCATGTGGGGGATTGTTGGAATTCCTAAAGGTAGAATGAATGGAAATATACAAAGTCCCACATCGCCAAATTATTGAGAGCTATATTGGTTTATATATGGTTTTCTCATGAGGAGGTTGGGGGCCTGGGGCTCCCAAATGTATGCTTCGTTGTGAGGAGGGAGATCATGCATCACCACCACACGCGCGGCCGCCGCCGTCCGTCCGATCGAACCGGGTCGGATTTGGGTTTGGGTCTAATATGATACTCGTATTTTTACTGCAAACTGGACCAGGCTTTCTGATAGTTGCAGGCCATATGAACAGATGCAGATCTGTTCGGAAGCGGACGCGGGTTGAATAGTCGCGAACAGTAGCGGGTGCGACCCGTTAGAAGCAAACAGATGCGGCGCGAGCGGGTGCGACCCGACTGAAGAGGCGCAGGCGAAACGGTACGAGCAGGTGCGAAACAGTACCATTGGACTCAAGCAAATGCGCAGGCGGGTGCGACCCGTTAACGAACAGTAGCGACCAAAAGGCAACGGGTGCGACCCGTCAAGCGGACGCGACTGTTTGAAGGGATGCGGACGAAATTATAAATAGGAGAGAATACTGATCACATTCTCATCCAATTTCAATCTAATTTCTTCTGCTACTTTGCTCTACTGCTCAACATTCCATATATATCACAGAGTTGACATACTCATTACAATCGTGCAGATTACGTCTGTTGTATCTTGGGAGAATTTTGAAATAAAATTCTTAAGGAAATTGTTACGACAAGCCTCAGATGCTATACGGTTAGATTTCTAGTTATTCTATCCTTTAATTTTGTTATACTATTTATTCAAAATAGTATAACGCTGTTGTTGTAATTTATTTACAACATTAATATTGTTATAATAATTAATACAGAATTCTAGTGTAGTGGAAATCTGAGTTATAAACTTGTGCGACGAGTTTATATTTGATTATTCTCTGTTTTGGTATACTAGACGTATAACATCTTAAGAATTTTAGCTGTTTTAACTAAGACAGAGATGGAAATAGTAGAAAATCAGTTAAATAAAAATATCAAGATATTGAGATCTGATCGAGTTGGAGAATATGAATCACCATTTGAACAGTTCTGTGCCGAAAATGGTATAATTCATCAAACAACAGCTCCATATTCACCACAACAAAATGGTGTAGCCGAGAGGAAGAACAGAACGTTAAAAGACATGATTACCGCCATGCTTTTAACTTCTGGTCTACCGACGAACTTGTGGGGGGAAGCCTTAAATATGTCTAATCACATATTAAACAAAGTCCCTCATAATAAAACAGGAACAATTCCATATGAGATATGGAAAGGACACAAACCAAGTTTTAAATACCTCAAAGTGTGGGGGTGCTTGGCAAAAGTTCCAGTTCCACCTCCCAAGAAAGTCAAACTTGGACCAAAAACAGTAGATTGTTACTATTTAGGACCAGCCCAAAATAGTAGTGCCTATAGATTTTTGGTATTCAAGTCTGATATAACTGATATTCATGTAAATACAATCATGGAATCTAGAGATGCCTCATTCTTTGAAGACGTGTTTCCGCACAAAAGGTATGAAGGGAATAATGTCCCTAAAAGGACAAGAGAAGAATCAAGCAATTCACATGAAGATGAAACTCATCATGAGATTGAGGAAGTTGAACCAAGAAGAAGCGTAAGGGCTAGGACTTCCAAGACATTTGGTTTGGATTTTTTCACATATGTGTTAGAACATAAACCTCAAACGTACAAGGAAGCAATGTCATCTTCTGAATCTTCATGTTGGAAAGAAGCAATCAAAAGTGAGATTGATTCAATTCTAAGTAATAAAACTTGGGAAATTGTTGATATTCCACCTGGAATAAAACCTATTGGCTGCAAATGGATTTTCAAGAAGAAAATGAAAGCAGATGGCTCTATCGACAAGTATAAAGCCAGATTAGTAGCCAAAGGATATCGTCAAAAAGAAGGAGTAGACTCTTTGATACATATTCGCCAGTAACACGAATAACCTCTATAAGAATGCTAATAGCAATTGCATGAATTTATGGACTAGAAATTCATCAAATGGATGTAAAGACAGCATTCTTAAATGGAGATCTCGATGAGGAGATCTACATGGAGCAACCTGAAGGTTTTATTTCCAAAGGAAATGAAAACAAAGTCTGTAGATTAGTAAAATCATTATACGGACTAAAACAAGCTCCAAAACAATGGCACGCAAAATTTGATAGTGTCATGATGAGAAATGGTTTTCGTATAAATGAATGCGATAAGTGTGTTTATTATAAACAAATTGGACAATCATATGTGATGATTTGTTTATATGTAGACGATATGTTAATATTTGGTCCAAATACTCAGGTAATAGAGACCATAAAGAAGATGTTAACTAGCAATTTCGATATGAAAGATTTAGGAGTTTCAGACGTTATTTTGGGAATCAAAATAATAAGAACTCCTAATGGAATTGAATTGTCTCAGTCACACTACGTAGACAAAGTGATTGAAAAATTCCAAGACTATGGAATTAAAGGAGTGAGAACACCTTTTAATCCATCAGAAGTACTACATAAAAACACTAATGAGAGTGTAATGCAACTAGAATACTCTCGTGTAATAGGATGTCTCATGTATCTCATGAATTACACAAGACCAGATATAGCTTATGCAATAAGTCGACTGAGCAGGTATACAAGCAATCTAGGAAAGGAACATTGGAAAGCACTAATGAGAGTGCTTGGATATTTAAAAAATACCACAAATTATTCCTTACATTATGGAAAATATCCTGCCGTCTTAGAAGGATATAGTGATGCAAATTGGATTGCTGATTCAGAGGAATCAAAATCAACAAGTGGTTATGTCTTACCTTAGCAAGGGCAGTAGTGTCATGGAAATCAACTAAGCAAACATGCATAGCTCGATCCACTATGGAATCGGAGTTTATCGCTTTAGATAAAGCAGGCGAAGAAGCAGAATGGCTTCGTCACTTTTTAGAAGATATTCCATTTTGGCCTAAACCTGTACCGGCCATATGCATACACTGTGATAACCAAGCTGCGCTAAGCAGAGCACACAACTTTGTGTATAATGGAAAGTCACGACATATTCGTCGACGCCATAACACAGTTAGACAGTTACTCTCAAATGGAACTATTTCCATAGATTATGAGAGAACAAATGATAACCTATCGGATCCATTTACTAAAGGTTTATCAAGAGAGAAAATTGACTGCGCATCGAGGGGAATGGGTTTAAAAGCCTAAACCACCAAGAGTTATCTTATACGGAAACCTATCCTAGCGACTGGAGATCCCACGGACTAGGATCAATAGGCAAACCAGTTCTGAATAACTCAAGACGTAATGCATTTGCATGGACATAGTCCAACTCCATTCCTATGGTGCACAATATAAATGCATGCCTACAGAAGTATTTAAAGGTTAAAACTATGTTTTTTAATGATGACCATATCTTGAAAATAACAAGTGGGGTATATGTAGGATACTCTTAATGGTTGCGATCACATATGTTAGTGTGAGCTGGGTCCACTCTATGAGAATATTAAAAGGCTTTTATTCTCTAAAACACTCGCAGAACCAAAACTTGTTCAGGACCAAAATGAACAAAACCAAGAGATTGGATGAGAAGGGAATCAATGCTTCGTAAAGCTTATTGTCTGGGTATACAATAAAGGCCAACGGTTCAAGATGAAATAATTCACCGATTAGCCAAGTAGATCCGATAAGTTTTAACTAGGGAAAGTTCAAAGTGAAATATCTACTTATCCACGATAAAGCATTATTCCATATGTACTTTGTGATATTTCGCTTTGTGTGGGGGATATGTATATTATCATTCATGTGGGGGATTGTTGGAATTCCTAAAGGTAGAATGAATGGAAATATACAAAGTCCCACATCGCCAAATTATTGAGAGCTATATTGGTTTATATATGGTTTTCTCATGAGGAGGTTGGGGGCCTGGGGCTCCCAAATGTATGCTTCGTTGTGAGGAGGGAGATCATGCATCACCACCACACGCGCGCGCCGCCGCCGTCCGTCCGACCGAACCGGGTCGGGTTTAGGTTTGGGTCTAATATGATACTCGTATTTTTACTGCAAACTTGACCGGGCTTTCTGATAGTTGCAGGCCATATGAACAGATGCGGATCTGTTCGGAAGCGGACGCGGGTTGAATAGTCGCGAACAGTATCGGGTGCGACCCGTTAGAAGCAAACAGATGCGGCGCGAGCGGGTGCGACCCGACTGAAGAGGCGCGGGCGAAACGGTACGAGCAGGTGCGAAACAGTACCATTGGACTCAAGCAAATGCGCAGGCGGGTGCGACCCGTTAACGAACAGCAGCGACCAAAAGGCAACGGGTGCGACCCGTCAAGCGGACGCGACTGTTTGAAGGGATGCGGACGAAATTATAAATAGGAGAGAATACTGATCACATTCTCATCCAATTTCAATCTAATTTCTTCTGCTACTTTGCTCTACTGCTCAACATTCCATATATATCACAGAGTTGACATACTCATTACAATCGTGCAGATTACGTCTGTTGTATCTTGGGAGAATTTTGAAATAAAATTCTTAAGGAAATTGTTACGACAAGCCTCAGATGCTATACGGTTAGATTTCTAGTTATTCTATCCTTTAATTTTGTTATACTATTTATTCAAAATAGTATAACGTTGTTGTTGTCATTTATTTACAACATTAATATTGTTATAATAATTAATACAGAATTCCAGTGTAGTGGAAATCTGAGTTATAAACTTGTGCGACGAGTTTATATTTGATTATTCTCTGTTTTGGTATACTAGACGTATAACAATTTGTTAATATATAATTTGGAGGATTTTACAGTCCAAATTTATACTTGGTGGGAAAACTAAAAGAATGATATTTTCAAAAATAAACATTTCAATTATTATCGGTTAATTCATTATCAAACGAATTTATTTATTAAAGTATTGAAATTTTGTTCAACTAATTATGGGAAAGTTATGTGACATCTTTTCAAATTAAGTATATCACTTAATATCTATGTTTAAATACCTTACGTACTAACTTATATGAAAACCACATAGCCTTTGGCACATATTTCCAATAAATGTGATTTTGTATAGATTTTGGGATTTAAGGAATTCATTTTAGAAATCCCTTGGAAAATGAATTATGAAAGTGACGAAGCCAATGAATTTGTGTAATGAGAGTGCAGGATTAGTTGATGTTGATTTCTACTTTGGGAAAGATGGCCAGGAAGCATCACTTTGAGCATTATTGATCATGTATATGATTTTATACTATGAGAAGACTAATTTACGTCAGTTTAAGTCAATAACTATACACCAGTCTGATAGATATTTTGTTGTTAACTAAGTAGATCCTATTATATGTTAGTCGATTATGTACAAGTCATATTATACCTTGTTGTTGTATTGGGTTGCTGAGTCGCTTATTTTGGTCCAACGCTTTCGGTTTTGGTGCATTTTACAGGAGTTGAAAATTATGGTGTTATAGAGATCACTACAAGAAAAGTTTGTTTCCTTAGCAGCAGTGTACAGTGTTTTTGAAACGGTTGTCATGAAAGGGTAAACTTACGGTAAATTTTATTGGCGTGCACGCTGTGTAAAATAAAGGCGGTAAATTTATTTTTCTTTCCTCATTTTCTATAAACTCCCCTTAACAAAGACTTCCTCCAATTTCAATTCCTCATCCAAATCAATTTGCTTCCTCCGAAAAATAATTTCGCCTTCCACGTTGTAGTCGTTGGCGTTGCAATCTCGTTCCCCTAGTTTGAGCTGTAGTCAGTGGACGCGAATTGGCAGCCAACAGCGCCATTTGTCCTCGAAGTTTCACAGTAAGTTATAGCTGATTGGCTTTTGCCTTTATTTCTATTTTTAGATTAAGTTTCAGATTGTAAGATTTGTAAGAAAGAGAATAGAAACAGTATGAAAGAAAACAGAATTGTATTAATCTCATTATTCTCTGTTCTGTGTACAATACAGTATTTATATATGAAATAATAGAGATTGGGCTTTGGGCTTTTATATTGCCCGCTACCGCTTTATTACAAGTACACTACTGCTTTATTACAACAGATACTACTTCATTACTCCCCCGCAAACCCTAGCTCCTTTAGGGTTCGAGGCGGAAGAGGAAAGACGGCGATCAAAAGATTGCCTTGAAATTGCAAGAGACAATTTGAGAGAAAAACTTCAGGAATGATGCTGGCTTCATTTCTATACACTGGAAGACTATATGAATTGACAGATCTCGTACGAGGGCTCGATCTCTCCTCTAGCAACAGTAGTGACTGGAGGACTATATGAATTGACAGATCTCGTACGAGGGCTCAGTCTCTCCTCTAGCAACAGTAGTGAGAAAGTCAGAACATATGAGGAATTAGCAGATCTTTACAAAGACTCGACCTTTCGTAAGTTAAAAGAAGGTAAGTCAGGTATGATTTTTGTTGCTGTTACTGCCATTCACTTGTAGTTGCTCTCTGAATCTGGTAAAATTTGTTTTGGAAAGTGATTTAGTAAGTATGTCGGCTATTTGATATGTAGATGGTAGGTGATTGACATTCAGCTTTCCATTATTGACTTGATCTCTAACGAAATATAAGTCCAATTCCATATGCTTTGTACGAGAGTGTAGAATAGGATTTGCAGATAAATGCACTGTACTCAAGTTGTCACACCATACAATTGGTTTATTTTCCGTTTTAACTTGTAGTTCAGATAACAGTGATTCGATCCACATAATCTCTGACACAGCGTTGGCTACACTCCTGTACTCAGCCTCGCTGCTAGATCTAGCAACGGTAGTTTGTTTTTTTGAGCACCAGGAGACAGGATTTTTTCCAAGAAATATACAGTAGCCACTTGTAGACCTTCTGTCATCTGGGTCATTAGCCCAATCTGAGTCAGCATAACCAGTGATGTTTAGTGTCTTACTTGCTTGCATAGTTAATCCAAAGTCTATTGTACCCTTCAGATACCTTAGTATTCTTTTGACCAGTTTCCAATGATCAGAGGTAGGATTTTGCATGAATTGGCTTGCTTTGTTGACACTGAATGTTATTTCTGGTCTTGTAATCGTTGCATACTGTAGTGAGCCAACTACACTTCTGTACTGTTTTTCATTGAATATTGCTTCTCCCTGATGTTTAGATATTTGTACGTTGCTAATCATGGGAGTTGATATTGAGTTTGCTTTATCCATTTTTGCTCTGCATAGAATTTCAGTAATGTATTTCCTTTGACTTAATTGAATGGAGTTGTTTGGGAGTTTTTTGACTTCTATACCCAGGAAGTAGTTTAGATAGCCAAGATCTTTGATAGAGAACTCTTGACCTAACTGCTCAATTAGCTTGTTGACTTCAATCTCACTGTTTCCTGTAACAATGAAATCATCAACATAAATCAGTACATATATTGTGGTAGTGTGATTGAATTTTGTAAATAGTGATATGTCAGATTTTGTTGAGTTGTATCCCAGTTTGATGAGTGTAGCTTTTAGCTTTTCAAACCAAACTCTTGGTGCCTGTTTCAGTCCATATAGTGCTTTATTTAATCTGCACACAAGTCCTTTGTTTTCATCTTTGATAAAACCATGTGGTTGTTCCATGAAAACTTCTTCCTGCAAAATGCCATTTAAAAAAGCATTAGTAACATCAAGTTGCTTGATGGTCCAATTCTTGTATAAGGCAATAGTAATAACTACTCTAATAGTTGTAGGTTTCACAACAGGTGAAAATGTTTCTTTAAAATCAAATCCTCCTTGTTGTGAATAACCTTTTGCAACTAATCTTGCCTTATACTTAGAGATTGTACCATCTGCATTCCTTTTTAGTCTAAAAGTCCATTTGCACCCAACAATATTTTTGTCCTTGGGTGCTGGAACTAATTTCCATGTATTATTCTTGATTAATGCATCATATTCATCTGTCATAGCAGATTTCCAGTTTTCATTTTCTATGGCCTGAAGATAGTTGCATGGTTCTTCAGTATTTAAGTTAGCATTGTAGACTTTTGGCTTGAAGATTCCACTTTTTGATCTTGTCACCATGTGGTGTCTTGTAGCAGTATTTTCCTGCTGTTGACTTATAGTTTCATCATGTTGTTGTTTGCTTTGACTTTCTGATCTTTGAGATGATTCATCATATTGCATGCTAACTCTTTGCTGAGATGTGTGATCAGGGATACAAACTGTGTCATCCTGTTCTTGACCTGGTCTGGTACTGGATTGACTGGTGCCAGGCATAGTGAGTTGAGGATCGGTGTTGTCACTATTGACTTGATTTGTATTGGACTTGTCAGGCTGTTCTGATATGATTGGCACCGCAGGTATAGAATCTCTTGGATTGTATATCTTTGTAGTTGAATTGATCACTGTTTCTTTGAATGGGAATATTTTTTCATTGAAAACAACATGTCTTGATAAGAAAACTCTTCCATTGTTGTCTAGACATTTATACCCCTTCTGATTTATAGCATATCCCATAAATGTACATGGGGATGATCTATAGTTTAATTTGTGCTTATTGTAAGGTCTAAGATAGGGAAAACATAAGCAACCAAAAACTTTTAGATGTAGATAGTCTGGCTTGACATTGAACAACATTTCCAGAGGACTTTTCATTTTCAGTATTTTAGTGGGGAGTCTATTTATTAGAAATACTGAAGTTGAAAAAGAGTCTGGCCAGAATTTTTGTGGCATTGATGATTGAGCTAATAAAGTCAAGCCAGTTTCTACAATTTGCCTGTGCCTTCTTTCTATTATACCATTTTGTTCAGAAGTGTGTGGACATGTGATTCTATGTACTATCCCTTTGTTTTTAAAATAATTTTTTAGTGGTAGAAACTCTGTTCCACCATCAGACTGAAACACTTTAACATTATGATTTGTTTGTTTTTCAGCAGTATTTATAAATTGTATAACAGCATTATATGTTTCAGATTTGGCTTTCAAAAAATATATCCATACATATTTAGAATAGGCATCAATAAAGGATATATAGTACTTGTAACCATAGTCTGTACATATTGGTGCTGGTCCCCACAAGTCAGTGGCAACCATTTCCAGTGGACTATTATATATAGTTTTAGAATCTGAAAATGGTAGTTTGTGACTTTTACCCATTTGACAATATGTACAGATGTATGGTAAGGTACAGTTAACAGAAGAGATAGCATTGTTATTCAACACATGTTTCACAATTTTTACATTGGGATGACCAAGCTTGCTATGCCACAAGTCAAAAGTATTACAGTTTTCAGTCTGTCTGTTTTCAACACTATTACACCACACTCTTTCATTTTCACAATATCTTGACTTAGCCAAACAGAATTTGTATAGCCCTTTATGATTTTTACCCTGCAGAAGATTTTCTTTGGTTAGAATATCTTTGACAACACAGTGTTCAGGATAAAATTCAAAATACACTTTATTGTCCTTAGCAAATTGTGACACACTTAACAGGTTTCTTTTAATTAAAGGGGCTCTAAGTAGGTTGTTTAAATATAATTTTCTTTTTCCTGGTATAACAGACCTACCAGTGTGTGTAATAGAAATGGGGTTACCATTACCCATGTGAATAGAGTTTGTACCTTTGTATTCCTTGCCACCAAGATTTAGATTATTCAGATTGTTTGTGATATGATTGGTTGCTCCCGAGTCTGGGTACCAGCTGTCTTCATTTGCAGATTCAGTATTTCCAGATTCAATGTTGTTTGCTGTTTGATTGTCTGAGTCTTGTTGAATCTGAGCCATATTTGCACTTGAGTTTGAATTTCTTTGGTTGTTAGGGCCTTGACCTGGTACATAGTTTAAGTTTAATCTGAAATAACATTTGACAGCAGTGTGACCAATTCTTTCACAAATTTGACATTTCGGTTTGTAGTTGTTGTTGAATCTTCCTCTGCCTCTTCCTCTGTTAGAGGTTCCTCCTCTTTGTATGTTATGACCACCTCTGTTATTACTTTGACCTCTGCCTCTATAGTTGGCAGCATAGTTGGCAGTGATATCTAATTCTGGGGATTTCTTTATGTCTAATCTTGTTTCATGGGATAATAGAATAGAGTGAATATCTTCAATGGATGGTAAATCCTTTTGAGATGTGAGAACAGCAACTACAGCCTCATACTCCTCATTTAAACCATTAAGAATTGTCATAAGGTGTTCAGAGATAGACACCTTGTGGTTAGCTGCTTCCAAACAGTCACATATTGACTTAATCTTGAATAGATATTCTCTCATGGTCATGTTGTCCTTTTTTATCATATGTAACTGCCTTTTGTATGATAAGATCTTGGCAGCAGATTGAGAGTTGAAAACTCTTTCAACAGTTGACCAGATTTCAAATGCACTTTTACATCCTGTAATGTGAGATAATAACTTGGCAGTAATAGAGGAAATCAACCATGAGCAAATTAGTCTGTCTTGTCTGTGGTATCTTGTGTATTCATCATTGGTTATGACTTTTCCTTCTTGATTTGTGATACAAATAGGTGGAATTTGGATGGTGCCAAGAATATATCCTTCGAGGCCATACCCTTCTAAAGCAGTTTCAACTTGTAGTTTCCACAGTATATAGTTATCTTCAGCAAGATGAATGTTGACTAATTGGCTTTGTGGGCTAATTCCAGATTTGAGAAGATTTTCAGCACCATTGATGGCATGCTGAGAATTGACAGCACTGGTGGCGGTGGCTGAGGTGTCTTCTTCAGCCATGAGATTGAAAGTGAACAGCGAGGCTTCAAGAAAGGAGAGGTCTCACAGAAAGGTTGATATGCTGCACTTTTCAGGTGATTTGCAACCAATAATGCTTATATGATGAACTTTCTCTGATAGGCTTTCTTTGGATGGCAGTTTCTTGAGATTTGACTGTGCACTTTGAATTTCTTGATGAGATTTCGATGATTTGATGCTTTTCTTTACTGCTTGAATGTAAATTTGAGAAGTTGCAGCCGAACTGAAGTTCTTGGCAAGGCACTCTCAATTTGATTCAGGTAGTATCCTTAGATGAGAAGAACTTTTGTTCTTGGATAAGGATTCAAACCCAAATGATGAAATTTCTCTGATGGGTTTGATTATTTTTTCAAAGAACTTTTGTTGTTAGGCAAGAAAGCTCTGATACCATGTAAGATTTGTAAGAAAGAGAATAGAAACAGTATGAAAGAAAATAGTATGTAAGATTATTTGAGTTAGTATGCCTATCTAAGCATTTCAGGGTTGCGTTAGTATGCCTATCTAAGCATATATGGATTTGAGTGTGTGTGTATAAATATTTGTTTGTGGGTCTGCTGTTAAGGATGAATGTGGGTTCTATGTGTATATTTTCCTATTGTCATTCACACATGAGAGTTGGATCTTGTTTTGCTGAGAATTACATCATGCTTGATTTTTTTTAGCTCTTAAGTCCACCTTAGAGCGTTTCCTTGAGCTTCATTTGTCATTGAATGTCATTGAAAGTTTGTTCTCCACTTCATATTTATTCATTTGCTCTATTTTCATATTTGTATCTGTATATAATAATATCATCTTGCAATATATTGTTTGAGCTTTTCTTGTCGACTTTGTGGCTTTCCAATATATTTATTAACTCCATTACAACTTCTTGAAAGCTCTATACTCTTTAATTGTCTTGTTTGCTTTGATTTGACTTTTGCCTCTCCCTGTGTGTGTTTCATCTTTGTATATGTCAACTATATAGCTTTTTTTCATGTTGCAACGTGTTATTGCTTATCTTCAACTTGTAATATTTATTGAATTTATTAGTGGTAATTGTCATACGGTTCTTCCAGGTTATAAAACCAATAAAATTTGGTATAATAGAGTTTTTATGATAATCCTAACTTCAGCAAATTGAGTTGACTTTAGTTTTTTATTTCAATTACACCGTTGTTAATCATGTTAATTTACGTTGAAAAGTAAAGTAGAGAATAAATACAGAAATATAGATACGTAATATTGTTTTTGTGAATGTCTAAAATCAATGTACATCAAAATCTCAAGCACGTGGTTTGACTTATGGTAACAACATTTCCTATGAATCAATCAAACTAGTACAAGGTCAAAATGGGTACTCTAAACCCATCATTTGAGGTGTTGTCCACATCTGGTGATACTCATTTAAATGGTGATGACTTTGACAAGGTTTGATTAAAAAATTACTTCTCACGTGACTGAAGTGAAGTTGTAAATGAGTTTTTTAGTAGGGATAGAGTTTTTGTTGGCATAACCATATTAGATTTCTGTGAATATGTAGGAGTATATTAGATAAAAAGTTAAAGACCAACTGACCCTATTGCATTTTTCAGTACCTAATGTTTTGTTGGTAGACTTCATTACTATGTAAACACTAGCATTTATCAACTAATATTGACATTGCACATTTATATCCATGCAGAATTCGAAAATATGTTGATATATCCATATAGAATGTTCATTTAGAATGCGATTGTGCAGTAGTGGTTAAGACCTCAACCTAGACAGGATTCAAGTAATTTTTGTAGATCTATCTGGTATTTGATTTGTAGAATTTACATTCTCTGCACATGCGGTTGGTACAAACATCTCATGAAAAATATTAGTTTTTAAACTCATTTATAAGGCATTTGTGACTATCATCCATGTAGAAAATTGTTGACTGGCTTGCTTTTTTCAGGTATAGTGCATGGTTATAGTTAGGATGTGCGTGATCGTTCTGGGGCAGTGTGCACTGTATATAGAAGAATGATGGTTCTAGGTTGCAGTCCGAACACTGGTACCTATGCACAACTTCCTAATAGGCAGTAACGACTTATTTTTAAATTACATCTATAAGTTTTACTCTTTTCTTGTATAGTAGAGTTACTTTTAGATAAAGGATAATTATTGTCATTTGGTTATTTACCGTATAAAAAAAATTACAGTAGTGTTCCTCGGTACTCTTTTACAAGGGCAAATAGCATTTCATTTAAAGAATCAAAAGATTAGTCGTAAATGTGAATTAAACAGTTGATAGGCTTTTCCTATAGGCAATATTTCATTTATCGATAGATATTTAAAAACAGGACACGATTTTTCACGCATTACATTTTCCGAGCATTTTTTTTTGAAATCATGTACATATGTTTCATTTTTTGGACTGTTACTGTGTAAACCTAGATTGTGTCTGTATACCTTAAATTTAATTTTGTGGAGCATGGAGCATAGATGTGTGTGTATGTCTATATATATATATATATATATATATATATATATATATATATTAACCACATACTTTCATCCAATTTTTTTAAACTTAGTAGCTATCGCTGTATATTTATTTGATCAAAATTGCTATGTTTGATTGCCATATGTACTAGTTCATTTCATGTTGGTAAATATGACGACATATTAAAATTCAACTAATTTTTAACTTTTTTACTGTGGGCTGATCATATTTTTATCTTAATATTAGGTTATGACCATTTGATGTGTTGCACAGACATTCCATGCTCTCGGCTGCTACCTTCATCACAAGTGGTACTAAGAGGCAGTTTATTGTGTTAACCATTATTTGGATCAGACTATTCGGTGGTGCATTTTGAAGGAATTTAAGTGTAGACTAACTTTAAAAGTTACAGGTACACATAATTTCTTTAGGAACAGTAATTAAGAAGATCAATCGGTTGTCAACCGAGTTTTTTGTCAAACTGGGCAAGCTATTTGGGCTATGCTTGGTTGTTGAATTATATTATAATAATGCTTCGGGAAAAAAAGCAACATGCGCTGTATCTTTTCTTCAAAAATTTAATATATGTTCGTGTTGATGAGCATAGTTAAGCATTAGATGTAGCTATGAGTTTACTTGGTTAGGGTACATAATTTTTTTTAATGGCTCTAGTCTTCAAAATAAGGTGATAACCATTTTTTGTAATGATGCTTAACTAAAGTAATCCTTCTTGCTATGATACTGCCTTGGCACACCAATCTTTCACGTTTTTCCCTAGAGTTGCATGCCATTTTCTACTCGGTTTTGTATTAGATCTTCATGTTCTGTTTTTTTTTCTTCGGTTTGTATAGTCAAGGACCTTCAGTTTTTTTCGACTTGAGCTCACCAAATGATCCATATAATATAGAACTATGAACTTTTCTGTTTTTTTCACAAACATTAATTTGAAGAACTTGGACCAGGTGATTTGACTCATATTATCAGTAATTTACTTGATAAATCCAACAAATTTTCAATTAATTTATTTAGTACTGACATGCAAATTTCGTTGTCTAATTTATCAATTATGTTCCCCCAGCATATCATATGTAGTTTATGACTAGTAGTCCGGCTAGATTTAAATGTCGTTCTTTCATTAATACGATTTAAATGCTATTGAGAGAATATCTTTTGATTTACTTTGATATGTTAATAGTTTGGCCGTTGAATTATATAATTCTGAATTTAATTTCAAAAAGACATTTCCACATAGAACAAATTAAGGAATATGGAAGAGATTTGAAGATTGTTTTTTTTACTTCACACGATTTGATTTTGCAGATTAGCCTATGGTAGATGACTCACTAAAGAATGGTTTGATAAAAAAGAAGGAAAAAAGGATTAGTAAAGATAAAAGTTTTCACTTTTCCATTTGATCTATATTTTAAAACAAGCTTATTAGGATACGAGACTTTTGTACCTCTCCTTTTAAAAAGTTAAGTCAAAAAAGACGTTTTGTAAAAATAGGTTTCACGAGCAATCACGTTAATTTTTTTTCACAAAAATGTACAATTTATAATTTAAATATTTATTTTATAAAAATTTACTGTTAAAAATGTAAATATTTATCGTATTGCAAATATTTATAGTATAAACTGTATATTTTTGCTGAAAATAATTACATAATGTTTTTTATGAAACTTGCTTGTGAGAAGGCTTTTGTATTAAATTTGAAAATAAACGACCATATTTATAAGTTTTAGCATATTTATTGAAAAATATGCAAACATGTGAAGTTTTTTTTTTGAAATGGTACTTAGATACAATATGTCACTGGAACAGCATATCACAACTCGTATGTCAATATATGTTCGAATCACGCTAAAAAAGTTTCGAACTTGTGACCTCTCGCACCAAAGTCGAATCACTTAACCATTGGAACAATGGTGCTTGTCAACATGTGAAGTTTCTTCACCATAAATATTTACGGTTTTTTTAAAATTCAAAACAAAAAAATTCATTTTGATTATGAGAAATATGATTAAAGTTTAGATTTAATTATCGAAGAAACAAAATATTATTTTTATCGAAAATAAAAATAAAAGTGTAACTTATAACATGTTTTCATGTAATAAGTTGAACATAGAAGGCAGATACTACTTTACACTTATCTTGGGGTGTTTAGGGAATCCTATTGTCAGTGCAATTGTTTTAGCCTTAAATCAATATTTAATCCATAATTATGGACCTATAATCAAAGCTATCCACTTAACCATCAGAATATATCAAGTTCACCTCCATCATGGATATAAATAGCGCAACCTCCGGGAATAAAGTCCATGACCTAAACATGATTTTTGAACTGTGAACGTAAAAAAGAAAATAGATTGATCAAATTAAACTACGCAAGTTGTAGAAGGTTAAAAAATAAAATAAAAGCAAGGATAGGAATGTGCCACATTACATAGTAGCAAGTATCATTATCAGCCAATAACTAAAGCCTAACCCTGCTGATTCTGCCAACTATACTGTTGCTTATTACTCTCGCCTTATTTTTTGTCTTGCGCCTAGTTTTCTTTCCTTGTTCGACTTAAATCCCAAAGCAGCTTTTTATACTTTCTAACATGCGCATATAACAGCAGCATGTACTTAATTTTCTTCTTCTTTTAACATTCTTCAATCAATACTTTATCTACCATGATTTGTCAAAAGGTAAAGCGTACGTGTACTTAAATAATATATACATATTACATAAATAATATATTACAATACTACATATAGTTGAAAAACCTTTGATTGAAATGTTGCTTTGATTTTTAGATATTTGCTTGTTTTCATATTGATTTGGTGATGGAAAAAGGCTGGGTGCATTTACACAGGTAATTGGATGATACTTAAGTGAAAACTTAATTTGAATACTTAAAAAAACACATATTAAAGTAAATATTTATACTATCTATTTTTCATCATAGAACTAGTATCGAGTACCAGCAAGGAGCATGGAATTTTGTGCAGGTTGCAAAGAAAGATTTAGCAACTACGGAAAAACAATTTATGTCCTTGCGTAGATTGTCGAAATATTAGTCATCACTATGACAAGATTGTCTATGAGAATTTGGTTATAAAAGGAATGGATCCTAAGTACAAATACGGTAAGTGGTATAATCACGGTGAGCAAATAAATATAGTTGAGGAAACGAAGTTGAGTGACACATATGATTTATTCCAAGCCGTTCACTATGAAGATGAAGATTTTGTCAATCATACATTTTTTGCTGATGGCAAAGAAAATGATGGTGCACGAAGACGAGAAGATGATTTACTTAAGAATTTGGAAGATGCAGAAAGCCCATTGTACCCCGATTGTGCAGGCCAAACAAAATTATCTGCTATTACTGCTTTGTATAATCTTAAATGTGAAACTGGATTGTTCGATACTGGTTTTGATAAGTTATTAAATGTGCTACAAGTGTTATTGCCAAAGGATAATGTACTTCCCAAGGCTATGTATGAAGTAAAAAAAATCTTAAAACATTTGATATGGTTTTGAGAAGATTCATGCTTGTAAAAATGATTGTTGTCTTTTTAGAAAAGAGTACAAAAACTTGAGTGTTACACTATAAAGGTTAATTAATTAAATATAATACACACATATATGATATATGTGTGTTACACTATAAAGGTTATAGTATACACTATAAATGTTATAGTAGATATGTCCAATATAAAATTTATCTTAGAATACTAATTTAAAATTAATTAAAGAGTTAATTGATTAAAATTAATTAGATAAAATTTAGTTAATGATATATTATACGTAAGACTATCATATAAGTAATATGAAATATAAAAGTTATATAACAATAAAACTTATAAGATATGTGTATAAACTAAATGTGGAACATTAAAGAAAACCAAATAGACTTGAGAAATAAATACATATGTAAATGTACATATACCGTGATTTTTGATGTGTTTGTCACTTGAATCGCTGGGGTATTTCATAAGAAATATATTATTTTATAAGTCAATATCACTCAATATATATTGAAGATTATGAATCTCCAATATAATGTTGTCCTCCACCATATATATATTAATAAATTACTTACATACTCCTTAGTTGTTGAGTAAACTCAAGCTAGGGATGGTATGCGTAGTATTATTAATATATTGAGCAGATGAGGTAAGATAACTACATGTATTTGTTGAGCAAACTCAAGGTACACATGCTATACTTAGGCCATCACGATATGGTCGGTATGAGTGAATAATCTCTTTCAATTTGTTGAGCAAACTCAAGGTCGAAATGCGATTAGAACAATGAAAAATAGATTAGGAGTTGTATGTGATACAACCAATAAGGAGTTATCCATCATTTGTGGGGCTATGATTTGTTGAGCAAACTCAAGGTTGAAATACCAAAACAAATGAGTCCTAACACCCACTAGTGAAGTTGTAAGACTTCTATGTTCCATCTTAGGGTTTGGAGAAACATAAAAGACTAGTGGGAGCCTTATTAGAAAAATGAAATGGAAACATTTAACCTTTCTAATATTGTAAGAACATCTGCTATATAATGTTATAATTATCTACAATGATAAATTTGTGCATTTAATATGATTGATAAAACGTTTGTCAATTAACATATATATACAAACTGAATTGAAAGTTGACAAATAGAAATATAATATATACTTACTAATAATTCTAATTGCCTATTATATAATGTTTCTATACCCATGCAAGTGCCTAATTTCAACTACTTAATACATTCGTAAGTTGGTCACCTATATGTTTATTTGGGTTAGACCGTGTATTGCATTTCATGAGTTTTTGAACTCTAAATGCAATTCAAGACTATGGATATTTGATCCATGTACTTTCACATATAAATGTTACATGGTGAACAGTCATAGTTTTTGAGGTACAATATTTCGATGTAGTTAGTTCATATGAGGTAAGCCAATAAACAGTATTTTAAGATCGTGTATTCAACTTGAATGATTTCAAACGGATCATATTTTGTTAATGTAACACAAGACCATAAACTACGAGACACATCTAAGAACTCGATCGTTGAAATGTCATCTTGATCGGTTTACATAAAGTGCAACATATTTGATGTCTTAAATGTTAAGAATAATCGAATGCGCTTTTGTAAAAGGTTTGTTATGATATTGTTGTAAGGTTTTCTTTTGAATAGTTTGACCATTTTAAAGAAAAACGAATGTATAACAGTATAAGAATAGATGTAATTTAAGGTAAAGTAGGAATGAAGAGAATGAATAGTCACTTCTGCTTCACAGAGAAACACTGGAAACAAGAATTGTAATACTAATTGATACTTAATATTGGAATATGAAATATGATTTTTATTCTAAAATGTATTTTCATATAGAAAATTATTTTCTATAACATTTATTTCTTTGAGTTCAAGATATTTGATCAAAGAACTCTCCACTGTAAACCAGTTGCAGAATATGAAATAAGTAAACAATATTAACAATATTAACAATATTAAGTAAATGGTGGACCTCTAAATTTAGTATGCTATTATAGTAATGGAGGAAATAGTGGGAGCATGCCATATAGCACCTAATGATTACATCAAATTACAAAAATTGTTTTTGTAAAATGTACCGAACATTATTTGTGAAATAATGTTTATTTTTGGTATTGACTAAAAAATAGATATAACTATATTTCAATATGAGTATTATGAATATTCATTATGAAATAGAACTATATTATGGAATTTGCTTTCATAGTAAAAGTGATGCAACAAAAATACGTATGTGTCTAATATTATTTACAGTTGTTTTGGAATTATAGACTAAACCGTAGTTTTGAGAAATAATTTTACTATATGATTATGAGTCATATGATACAGGTTAATTATATCTCAAACAATTAATGGCTATGCACCCATTTAGTGGGAGCATCATAAGAGTTGATGAACTCTTTGAATTAATACATATTAATGTATGCAATCACAAGTCTATTAACACCAAAAGGGTTCCACATACTTTGTTATATTCATCGATGATTTATTACCAACATGTACATATCTATTGGATACACATGTAGTAAGTTTATGATAAAATCATAGAATATAAAAGAAAAGTAAATAAAATAACATGCAATAGAATAAAATGATTTGATTTGGTCGAACAAGTGAGTATATTAGATAGAGTTCCAAATGTACCTAATAATGAATATAGATTCAATCTCAAAAGTCACTCCTCCATGTGATACATAATGATGCATCGATAAGGAGTAATCAGACATTGTTGGAAAATTTACGATTAATTATGAGTGAAGTTGAGTTAGTTTCTTTCTATAAGGTCATGCACTTAAGATTATTACACAAGGTTGATATTATTTCATCTAAACAATAGTTTACAAAATCATACAAGATAAGGGTTTGTAAGAAATCCTAACATTTTCTAGGCCAAGGAGTTGGCAGATTGTGCAAGTCGAAAGATTGCACGTAATAATTATTCATGAGGGATCTTGTATGAATCTCCAAAAGGTTTTTGGAAAGGTCTTTCATCAAATGACATATTTATGTTTTGAACGTAATTTTTGTAAACTAAAATTAGTTTTATAAATAAAAAGGTTCATAAAGCGTTTATAAATCCCTATTCTATTTTCACTAAGAAACAATTGTTGTTTCAAGATATATCAACTTCATTGTGAAGGAATTTCTTTGAGAAATTTTTGGTAGTTAAATGGAACTGGATCTAATCCATAGATAGAACTTATTATATGAGATGAAGTGAAATTAACTAACCTAAATGAACACATAGCATTATAATGTCTAATAAGTATTCTCGTACATCGAAGAGAAACTATGAGTTTCTTATTAATGTCAAAAATTTACATTACCCTCGATTGTTCAATTAAACCATTAAGATTGTTGACTCTATACGGTATGATGCGCAAATCTGAAAAAGTTACAAGTACGCTATCAAAATATGATTTTGGTGGTCATAACCAAAGAGATGTGATCCATCGGCCGAGATTGTGTCTTTATTGGAAAGACTGATGTGGTTGGAATTAAATGAGCAATGTTGATAAGAATAATATCGCAAATTTCAATTACTGAAATTAGTATAACAAATTCGATATTCAACATGTTCAAGTTAATTTAGATTAACTCACAAAATTATCGCTCGATAAGACTTAGTGTTTGGTACTTATGTATTGAAACAAAAAATTCTAAATAATGATTTAGAGTAAGCCGTTTACACATATTAACCAGAAATGCCTCAAAGTCAGTAGGAGCGATATTGGGTTTGTGAGTCTTTGGATATGATCCAAGAAATGATACGAATGTATCATTTTATAAGCATCAAGATTGAGTAAGTATTTTGATAGAAATATCAAATAGTTTGATTTTCAATCAAAGTGCAGAGGAAACGTGTGTTCATAAGAAAGAACGTTAAAAGGTAAATTGATATTTCTAAACTATAAGTAAAAAAACATTGTTGATTTTAACAATATGCTTGTATTAAAACCAACTTTAGTTGTTTTAATACTCAATTTTGGATTGTGTTACCCGGCACCTTGACCCGGCTACAAGGCGATAGTTGCAGAGGCCATATTCCCAAGGGAGAATTGGAATTGTAAGGGATCGGTGTAGCTTGATACGATCGGCCTATTTATGTGGTTCGGTATACTTAGCTCTGGGTCGGCATGTTTGTTAGGTATAGGAATTGGCAGTGGGTCGGCGTTAGAATATGGACGAGATGGTTTGGTATTAGATGGTGGTTCGGCCAAAATTGATCAGCCAAGATGGATCGGTCAAGGTGGGTCGGTATAGCTGGGTCTGTTGTGGACTAGTTGATGCTGTTGGCTACGATCGACCTAGGTAGTCCGGTTCGGATGGGATCGGCCTCGGAGGAATCAGTTCATGTAGGTCGGCTTTTAGCGGTTCGGTCTTGGAGAGCTAATGTGGGTCGGTCGTACATGGTTCAGCACACGTCGATCGTCATGGTAAGAGAGCTAATGTGAATCGGTCGTACATGGTTCGACATATATCGTAATGTGATGATCCTGAACTCGGCCTTCGAAAATCGGCACCCGTACTTCACTTGTACTCGAAATGCCGCAGATTCAAACGCCGAATCTGGCTCACCGGAGCTTATAACACAGTAAGTATAACAACACAGCGGAAGAAAGAAATGAATGATATCATATATAACTCCAACGAATACAATATCCAGAATGATATACAACAATGATATCAATATGATACAACAATATTAGAGACAAATAATAATGTTACAGCGGAAACAATAGAACTGATACTCCAAGTGATCTGACAAAGAGAATGAATCCAACAACTCCAACATCAAGCTCGAACCACCATCACGTTGCACCAAGATAAGCAATGTCAGTCGTCAGTGAACTCCAAACTGTAAACTAGCTCCAACTAGTCTACTAAACCTGACTATCTGAAAACCCCAACTCTAGACTGCCCATGTGGAAAATTGTGGGCACCCAGAGTTTAGGAAGGGAACAATAAACTCCGGATCAGTCATGGGACTGGTGTGAGTAACAAAAACAGTTGGCTTTAGAAAACAAAGTAAAATTGAAATTCGCAATGATTTTTGGAAAATGAAACTACCATAAGGCCTCCCGCCACACACACAATGCAAACGCAGAATTGGAGGAGATTTCCTCTTATGATAGTCAAACATGCTTACTACGCAAAATCATTGGATTATTATTATTAGTGCATAGTGGAAAACATTTCAAAAGTATAATATTAATCTTAGCCAGCATAGACATTCCGAACTATGCCTACTATAGCTACCGTCTAAACAGTGGTGACCACCATAAGTAAATGGCAGGTTCTACAACTAAAACCGTACTGGGTTCGTATTGTTTGATTGGATTTCCAATAAATTGTCAGGCTAAGGAACTTCCTACTGCCACATGGGAACGCCTCTGGAGGGATGTCCCGAGAACATACCCGGATCTCTGCCAACACAAGGCCGGGTTACCTCTGTAACTAGGTAACTACTACTCGAGTATGCCACCCCCCGGTCCTTTGGGACCTTTATCCGAGGCCTCGATCACACAACAACAATCACACAGTAAATGAGATTGGAGCAACCACATAGGTAAATATCTGGGCTCCATACCATAATATCACCTTTTTCCAGAAGGAAATGACATACCCTAAAGGGTGCGACCCTCATAACCTTTCCGCATCTTTCCTGTTTCGACCATTACCGGTTTGTGAGGCTCGATGTGGTCTTGTCCACAAAGCTATGCTTTACATGAAAGCCATGCTTTGATCAACAAATGGTCAACAAATGATCAGCAACACACAACAACACTTAGCATGCCACACTACCAAATTAGGAGTATATCGCTGATAACCATCAACTATATAACCTCTGAGCTCGTACGTCTCAGAGAAGGGTGTTAAGCTAAGAGAATAAATTCTCCGCCACCAAACATAAATGTATTTGAAATAAATCAGCTTTATATCTCAAAGTGTAATGTCAGACATACAACCATACAAGTTTGTTCCGGGTTCGAACAGAACCGAAGGCACTTCCAAAGAAGCCCTTGCAAATCCGGATAATTTATAATCACGTCTGGACTTCCCATCACAAAGGGTACTAAAATCTCTATACTAGGGATCAGCTGATGCAGAGACAATCAATGGTAATCCTTTCGTTTTCGAAAGTATCCGGTCTTCACCACCGGTCTTCAAATGCTATCCATATACATCGTATCATTATTCGGAATGGGTTATATGACACAAAGTCCTCTCCCGGCTAAACCGAATAATGAGCGTAATATTTAAAACATATGGATATTGGAATTCCAATTAAGTCACAACTTATTACCCAAAACTTTTCTTCAAATGGTTTAAACACATTACCATTTTAATCTTTTACATAAAAAGATTCATCTCACAAAGTTCACTCAGTTTCACAAAGATCTATTCATAGATTTTCCAAATCAATTTCCATTTCAATTGGACTAACTCATTAAATCTTTAAATCAAAGATTTAATTGATAGCTTTCAAACAATTCCATTTCGACCCTTTTATACGAAAGGTACACCTTTCCAATTTCAAAACAAAGTTCAACAATCTTTCACAAAGATTTATTCATAACTCGGAAAACCCTTTTCCTTTCAAACTTGAAATTCTTTTGACACAAATTGGAAATTCATTCCTTATATGAAAGCTTCTATTATTTGAAACAATTAGTTTCCATTCTAGAAAACTAATTACAATTTACATAATTTAAACCATTCAAGTACAAAACTTGGATTTAAAATTTAAATCTCCAAACCCATACTTTTTAGATGGTTAAAAATCCATATAAAACATATTTATAACTGGTATGGTCTTTTTAGACCATAATTCCCAAATCATTGAATTCAATTTCAAATATTGAATTCAAATTTTAAATCAAATTATTAAATATCAAGTTTTATTAATTTATTTAAAATAAATTTTACATTTGAAACTCATTTGCAAAGCTTTCAATTCAAATTCCAAAACTATTTGGGTTCACAAATTCAACCTTTGAAAATTGTCAACAATCTATGACTTAACTGATTTCCACGTGAAATCCATATTTGTGTGTGTAAAAGTGTGGTACAGGGGTTTTACACAATAGTGCAACATTACAAATCATCACAGATTCAAATACAACAATATATTTGATAAGCGGTATAAACTATAACGCTTATCTTTATTCACAGATCCACAGATATATATATATATATATATATATATATATCACAGATAATAAATTACATTCATTCCAGATAAATAACTACATTACAGGTCACACACAAATCAGAATATATCACAAAGCATCATAGATCAGGGAATATCAACAATTCAATCATTCAGTCAGGTCCAAACATTCACAAGTAAAATTTATTAATCAACTGATTTATTTAAATCAGATGTATCAATTATTAATCCGGGTTAATTATCATAAGTTAATTACAAATTATTTAAAATACATTTCCCTTTCAAATTCATTAGTTAATCTTTAATTATTAACTAATCAATCTTAATTAATGAACCAATTTAACCTTTAATTATTAAATAAATCTTAATAAATCACCATTATTAATTAATCCTTTCGTTTATTAACAAATAATTTACTCAAATTTCAAATCATCATTCAATTAATTACATTCAGTAATTATCTATTAATTACTTCTCTAAGTAATTATATTTTCCTAAATTATCAAGTGATTATTCTAGATTAATTAACTTAACTAGTTAACTTGAACTAACCCAATTAACTCAATTAATTATACTGAATGATTAATTCCTTAATTAATTACTTTTAAGTAATTATATTTAAAGACTCCACAAATGATTATTAAATCAATCAATCTAAATTTATTGTTAAAATGAATCACATTGATTTATTATTCAAATGATCTTAGTTAATGACCCTTATCAACTATTAAATTTCTTTAATTATTTTCCTAAAGGAATTTACTTATATAAATCATTATTAGTTTTACATTGATTCACCATTAAGAACTCATTAATTAATGAATTATAAATCATTAATCTTCATAAATTAAAGTAAACTCATCCATATTTATGATTAATTGTTATTTACAATATGTTGAAAACATTGTTTCAAATTTCCTTTTCAAATTTCAATTTAAATTCAAGATTGAAATGAATTCTTATTTACTTTTAAATGAGTTTAAACAAATGTTCCTAACATTTTAAATTTACATTTTACAATAACAATTAGTTATAAAGGAAATTTTAAAAAGTTTAAAATCACTTTTCTTTTTAAATTTAAAATTTACTTTAAATACTTAAGTTATAAATCTAAATTAATTTCAAAAATCTGGATATCTGGTTTAAAATTTATTTCAGTTTTAACCTTTAAATCTTCAACTTGTTTTATTTTCATTTACAAATTACAAATCTATTTTAAATTCAAATTACTCCAAACATTTAGTTGCTTTTAGAGTTATTAAAAACAATTTGAATTTTAAACTTTATTTAATTTCAAATTAAACTCCAATTCAACTTGAATTATATTGAGATTTTGATTTACCACTCAATTCAAACCTTGATTTAAATTTTAAATTTAGTTTTGAATTTCTGGAAACAGGTTCAGGTAAAAACTGGAACAAGGCTTGTGACCCGAGACTCCACCTTCTTTGCTTCGAGTAAACTACTCGATTTACCCGAGTACGACACAAGAAAAATTCAGCTCTTCCCAGGCAAACAACTCAACCACCCAGGCATACACCCCAGTGCTCGTGCACATGCACGACTATGGCCATCGCCTTCGGTCGATGCTGCAACGTCGAACAAGTCGACGATCAACCCCAGATCCACTTCCAACCACCTGAACTTCGCCTACGTCTCGGAATTCGAATTCGAGATAAAATTGAAACCTGGAAACAACAAACCCACCACCACCAATCCTGTCATCGCCTCGTCCTCATAGCTCCGACCACCTGAAGGTCTACGATTCCGGCCTCGACCTCGACTACCACCCAACTACCATTCCTCAAAAACTCGAAACACTCGATCAACTATCGGGGACGAACGAATCGAATTGCTTAGCCTTAGTAAAACTAGGTTTAGAAACTGAAACTGTAACGCCCCACTCCGAGACCCACATTAGCAAAGAGTATTACGAGGCAACACCATCTACTAATGCGGAGAATAGAGCCGGTTAGGAGCGACCATCTATAGCCTTGTCTTAATTATCTATTGAATACGCCGACAATGCCACTTCTTATATAAATGGATTGACATATCGAATAAATACTTAATACAAAGCCATAGGTGGCTGAGGATCTATCAGAATAAAATATAACAACTCAAATGTAATACACATCACAGAACAAAAGATCATCACATGCATTTACACATATAAAGATACATTACAGAGTTTACAAAATGATACATGTCAAGTGGTAAATCAAACCACAATATACAGCCGAGTCAATAGAGTATATATATCAGAGTTACAGACAAAAAGGACTACACAAAAAGCTATGACAAAAAGAAGCTAGCGGAGTAGTCCATGCGGAAGCAAAATAGGCTAAGTCCAATGTACGTAACCTGAAACATCTCGGTCTGACCCGAGTATAGAATACACGGGTCAGTCTAGCTAAACAAATCAGTTAGATATACTAATGATAATGAACATACAAACTCATAAAGTACCACAATTATCTCCAAAAGAGATATCCAAATCATCTAACATAAGATGAATCAAAATAAGCCGCATATCATCGGCAATTCGAATAAACAAAGGATATCATATCCCAAAACAAGGAACAATATTACTCCCACTTAGGAGATAATCCAAAACCCGCCATATCGGCCATCATAAGCATTAGTGGAAACATATCCAAAATCAATGCAATATAGCAAAGAATAGTGCCCACATAGGCAATATAAATTTCCATGGGGTAGTCGTACTCATATCGTGTGGTTCCATGTAACCATCGCCGAAAGGCGCTACTCAAGGGAAATATAATAATAAAACACCAGAAAGTCGCACGTGCTAAGACCAGAGTCTTTATGCCAAGTATTGTTAATCTAGTGGTATCATACGCCCAGGGGCGATACACACAAAGGCTCTACTCCCACATAGGAGTAGTTGTCCACATAGACAAAGCCAATATAATACTCCCACATAGGAGTAATTGTTTACATAGACAATCAATGACCTACATAGGTCCAGTACTGGCCGCCGAAGCTAATGTGTCATAAACTCTTGGAGAGGAACCCAAAAAATGTTAACGTGAGTCCCATACGCCACGTTCGCACTAAACGGTTTACTAACCGTTAGTCAATTTCACACTCAAAGCAGTACAAAGTTCACCTCATCTCATCGGTAAACCAGACCCGAAGGTCAAAACGGTCAAACGAACAGATTAGGAATTAACTGAAAAGATAAATGCACGTGTTCATTGGACGCATTTTATTTAATCATTTAATTCTCCTCCCTCTTCGCTCGAAGTGCAAAGTTGTGTGCGTGTGTTTTGAATAGAAATTATAAATTGGAGAAACGAGACAATTTGGAAAGATCGTTTTATAAAACCCATGTATGAAATAAAAAAGGAATCATCAAAGTCAAATTTGCAATAACAACTGATTGGATCGACACGAATCGATCGAAATTGGGAAACCAAAGCAAAAAAACAAATAAGCTGAGACAAGTAGGTCGGTCGACTGAACCAGAGGGTCAGTCGACTGGCCCAGAGCCTGGAAACTTTTTGTTTCTAGGTCAGTCGACTAACCTAGAGTGTCAGTCGACTGACACAGGGGTACGCAGTTTTCTGCCCCAGAGTCAGTCGACTGACACAGAAGGTTAGTCGACCGATACAGACCCAGGCAATTTCTTGGGTCTGGTTCAGTCGACTGACCTACTGGTTCAGTCGACTGAACCTGCTACCAGAGCAGAAATCAGTCTAGCCCCCTTTGGGGCAAAACTATACCGGAACAGGAGCGACGAGCGAGCGACCAAGTCCAAGGACTTACGTCCAGCGACAATCCAGGCTTATGTGGCCCTCCGAACACTCCGCTAACATGTTCAACATCAAAGAATGGATTTTTACAAAAATTGGATTCCAAAACCAAAAATTGGACAATTCACCGAATCGATCCAAACCGAACACAATTGAACATGAATTGAGGTTAGGAATTCTTACCCAACAACAACAAAAGCTATAAGCTTAGATGTGAGTTCAAAAATCTCAACTTTTAACACAAAAACAAATGATAAGAAGCTCAACACAAGGAAAAGATCAATCACTCTCCACTTCAACTATACAAGCTTCAATCTAAGATCAAAACAAGTATTTCCAAGATTAGGGTTTTAGGAATTTCTGAAATTAAAGAGGAGAAGAGATGGAGAACATGAATATGGAGCTTATCTAAGCTTCTTTTGGAATTTGGAGCAAGATTTGGAGTTTGCAATTGAATCTAGGGCTTGGAGTTTCTAATTCCTCTTCTCTTCCCCCATTTTCAGTTGTGCTTAAAGAAAAAAAATGAAATGAGAATGAATGGAGAGGAGAGGGCTGAGTTAAGGTATAGAATGAGTTGGGTAGAACCCAAACCCAAAAGCCCACTAGAAAATAGCAAAATTCAACTTACTCCAAACATATCGAAGCTTATACTCAAAAAAGTTGCTAACGCCATTTTGGACTCAATGGAAGTGGTCCCAAGTCCTAATTCGACCGTTTGCAAAAAGTAGCATTTCAGACTTAAATCCGATTAACGACGCTATATTTAAATAAAATATTTAAATATAAAATCGTAAAATATGCGGGTTGTTACAGATCTCCCCTCCTTAACAAAATTGCGGCCACGCAATTCCTAGAGAAGAATTTGTAACATCTACATACTTACAACCAAGAAGACAAGAAAAATAAGCTTGAGATAAAAAGATATTCTCACCATTGCTAAGAAATGATAGAAACCCCGGATAGGATCGCTCGATAAACTCTCTGGTTTCCGAAGTACAGTCATTGGGATTAGCGGACCATTGAACTTTAATGAGCGACACGTCCTTGTTTCGAAGGTGTCTCACCTCCGTAGCAAGTACACGAATAGGCTGCTGTACAATAGATAAATCTGGTGAGATCTCAAGCCCTTGCAAATCAGGAGAGTCAATAACAGAATCCGATTCTCAAAGACACTTCCGAAGCTGAGAGACATGAAACACATTGTGAACTCCGGATAGATGAGCTGGAAGTGAAACTCTATAAGCCACAGGGCCAATACGTTCAGTAATAGGAAATGGTCCCACAAAGCGAGGAGCCAATTTCCCCATCACACTGAAGCACATAACCACTTTCAAAGGAGAAACACGAATAAAGACAAGATCACCAACCGAGAACTCGAGAGGCTTCCTATGGTTATCCACGTAGGATTTGTGGCGGCTTTGTGCCTCTTTCATTCTCTGACGAATAAGGACAATCTTCTCAGAAGAATCATGAACAAACTCCGGGCCAAGAATAAGCTTCTCCCCAGATTCCAACCAACAAGAAGGTGATCGACATGGCCTTCCGTATAAGGCTTCGAAAGGAGCCATACCGATACTGGACTGAAAACTATTGTTGTAGGAGAACTCTACAAGGGGTAGATGATCCTCCCAACTACCTCCAAAATCAAGAATACAAATACGGAGATGATCCTCTAAGATACGATTTACCCATTCAGTCTGTCCATCAGACTGTGGATGATAAGCTGTGCTGAAATTAAGTTTTGTTCCCAAAGCTTGCTGAAGACTCTTCCAGAAATGACTGGTGAATAAAGGATCACGGTCACTCACAATCGAACTAGGAACACCGTGAAGTCTCACGATTTCCTTGATAAATAACTTAGCCAAAAGAGAAGCAGTCCTATTAGATTTAATAGGAATGAAATGAGCAGACTTAGTGAGGCGATCGACAATAACCCAAATGCTAGAATGGCCCGATCTCGTATGAGGTAGGCCATCAATGAAATCCATCGAAATCTGATCCCATTTCCACAATGGAATCTCTAGAGGCTGAAGGAGAACAGAAGGACACTGATGTTCGGCTTTAATACGTTGACAAGTCATGCAATTGCTTACATAACTCGCCACATCGCGCTTCATGCCTTCCCAATAATAAAGGCGATGCATATCGGCATACATCTTAATACTGCCGGGATGAATAGTATACTTAGACCGATGACAGTCATCAAGAATGTCATGCCTAAGTGCAGAATCAGAAGACACAACAAGACGGTTCTTCTTGCGAAGGCACCCATGAAGATCAATGCTGAAATCCCGCAACGCCTCATCACGAGATTCAGTCTCACAAAGCTGAATAAGATGCACAAGATCAGGATCACGCTGTTGAGCATCGGCAACACGATCCAATAAAGAGGGTCGAGCTTCCAAACTGAATAATGCAACCGGAGAATCAGAGGATGGAGCTCGATCACGAATATCACAAAAAGATAGAGTCTCAAGAATATCCCATTCGGCAAGCATCATAGAAACGACAGCCGAATGTCTGCGACTAAGCGCATCAGCAACACAGTTACCCTTACCAGGGGTATATTGAATATCAAAGTCATAGGAGGCAAGAAACTCGAGCCAACGCCGTTGCCTCATATTGAGTTCCTTCTGAGTGAACAAATACTTCAAGGATTTATGATCGGTATAGAGAATGAAGCGCTCGCCTAATAAATAGTGTCGCCAAATCTTCAAGGCGAAGACAATGGCGGCTAACTCAAGATCATGAGTGGCATAGCGAACTTCATTCGGACATAGTTGCCTAGAAGCATAAGCAACTACCCGATCCTTCTGCATAAGCTTGGCACCGAGACCACTACCACAAGCATCGGTGTAGACAACAAGATCATGATTCCCCTCGGGAACCACTAGAATAGGAGCATTAATGAGAAGTTCCTTTAATGTCTGAAAGGAAGCTTCACACTTGTCGGACCAAATATAACGAATGCCTTTCCGAGTAAGGCTGGTGAGAGGAAGCACAACACGGGAAAAATCCTTAATGAACCGACGGTAATAACCCGCCAATCATAGGAAACTATGAATCTCATGAACATTCTCAGGCCTCTTCCAATTCTGGATAGCTTCAATTTTTGAGGGATCGACCGAAATGCCGTCCGAAGATACAACATGGCCTAAGAACTTAACCTTATTCTCCCAAAAATGACACTTGGAGAATTTGGCTTTAAGATGATGGTGACGAAGAGTACTCAAGGCAATTCTCAAGTGATTAGCATGCTCGGCTTCAGACTTAGAATAAACAAGAATGTCGTCAATGAACACAAGGACGAACTTATCGAGATATTCCCGGAATACTCGATTCATAAGATCTACAAAGAAAGCAGGAGCGTTCGTCAAACCGAACGGCATAATGAGCCACTCGAAAGAACCATATCGAGTGCGGAAAGTTGTAAGGGGTATGCTATCTTCCACGACTCGGAGCTGATGAAAACCTGTGGCAAGGTCGAGCTGAGAGAAGACCTTAGCGCCACTAAATAGATCGAACATATCATCGATCCTCGGCAAAGGATACCTATTCTTGATGGTCAACTCGTTAAGCTTGCGATAGTCGATGCAGAGCCTAAGAGTTCCATCGGACTTCTTCACGAAGACGACCGCGGTACCCCATGGTGAAAAGCTGGACTGAATCAACTGCTTGGACTCAAGATCTAAAAGCTACTTCTTGAGTTCCTCATTTTCTTTGGTAGACATCCACGTGGGAGGACGGCCAACTAAATTCGCGCCGGGAATAAGATCAATGCGGAACTCGATCGCCCGCTTGGGTGGCAAACCCGAAACCGGCTCAAAAACATCAGAGAAATCACAAACAATAGGAATACGAGATATATCGTCATCTCGTGAGTCAAGAGAATGTAAGGCCATTTCGGAATTATCCACATTTCGAAGAACAAGTGACAGCTGAGTAGACGAATCTGGATGTCGAAGATATAAAATTCTTTCGGAACAAATAATCCTGGCATCGTATCTCACTAGCCAGTCCATATCCAAAATCATATCAAAATCCAAATAAAAAATAACGTGCAGATTCGCACGAAAAGAAAACCCACATAAAACAATTTCAACATCATCACAAAGCATGCTAAGGGTTGCGGATCCCCCAATAGGATTCGAAATCCTCAACGAAGTAATCATACAAGAAACATCCAAAGGCAAATCATCGATGAGCTTTTTCTGTATGAACGAATGCGAAGCACCCGTATCGAAAAGAACTCGAATACTACGGTTATGAAATAAAATAGAACCTTCCAAAATAGACGGAGATATACCTCTGGGCTGAGAAGGACCTCCAGAAGCCTTAGCAACATAAAGCTTGCCAGACTTGGCACTAGCAGGAGCAGTAGGGCAGGTGGAAACATGGTGACCTTCCTTCTTGCAATGATGGCAGAAGAGAGGTTTAGGACAAGCTCGAATCATATGATCAGGAGAACCACAATTGAAACACTTCCGACTGGAAGGTGTTCCGGCAAATTGAGAGTTAGAACCAGATTCAATAGACTTCTTCTTCTTAGAAGGGAGAAATCCCTGCTTATGAAATGGAAACTTCTTCTTATTGGGATTCTTGCGAACCTCAACATCATCACCACTATCACACTCCTTCTCGATGGCTTCGAGATGAAGTGCCGAGTCAACCAACTCCTCAAAAGAAAGCTTAAGCTGGAGCATTAAAGACTTCTTAAAATATTTCTTAAGACCAGAGACAAACTTTAGATTCTTCTTATAAGAAGTGCTAATGAATTCAAGACCATACTTAGATAAGGCCTCGAAAGATGCAACATATTCAGAAACGGAGGACTTCCCTTGCTTCTACTCAAGGAAGCGACGGGCTAATAAAACTTTCTCAGATTCAGGAACGAATTTGAGTTCAAATTGCTCCCGAAACCGAGTCCAAGAAAGAACAGACTCATCAAGTTCGGCTATAAGAAGCTCGTACCAATCAAGGGCACGCTCTTGCAATAAGCTAGAAGTTAAAAGAACTCGATCATGGTCAGAAAGATCCATGCGAGAGAAGATACGTTTGCATGTGCGAATCCAAGCTTGGACCTCAAGAACGGACTCGGAGCCTTTGAATGGCTTTCCACCAAGATGAGAAAAATCACTGCACAGGCATGCTGTTAACTCCTCTTTTTGAAGCGACCTAAAACACCAGCGATCTAGCGACCTAAAGATATAGCGACCTAGCGACCTAAAGGATATGCGACCTAACGACCTAAAGGATATGCGGCCTAACGATCTAAGGATATAGCGACCTAATGACCTAAAGGATATGCGACCTAACGACCTAAAGATATAGCAACCTAACGATCTAAAGGATATGCGACCTAACGACCTAAAGATATAGCGACCTAACGACCTAAAGGATATGCGACCTAACGACCTAAAGATATCACGACCTAGCGACCTAAAGGATATGCGACCTAATGACCTAAAGGATATGCGACCTAACGATCTAAAGATATAGCGACCTAACGACCTAAAGGATATGCAACCTAACGACCTAAAGATATAGCGACCTAACGATCTAAAGGATATGCGACCTAACGACCTAAAGATATCACGACCTAGCGACCTAAATGGTTGAACACTGCTAGCGACCTAAGCATGGAATGGTTCAACGACCTAGAGACCTAGCGACTTAACAACTAAACGACCTAAGCTATAGGTCGAACCAACTTAAGTCGTTCGACCAGATATCTCAACATGGCTAAGTCGCTCACGACCTTCAACTTACTACCCCGTTCAGATAGATCAAGTGCGACCCTATCAAGCCATAAAGCCGTGTCTTCTAAATCGCTGGCGACCCACGACCTAACTAAGGTCGCTCGCGACCTACGACCTATCACCTGCCCAGATTTTCTTCTATAAATACAGCACCAGCTCCAACTTCAAAGGGACTTTTTGGATCAGTTCTGGAACGCTGATACGCTGCTGTTTTCTCGACTCATCCAACACTTCAAACACTTCAAACACCAAAGACGCTTCAACGAACTCCAAGAGGAGATCAAACACATTCAACATGAATTCGAAAGATCCTTCTACATCAAAGTTCTAGCTATTCGTCTAAAGTGTGTTGTAATCAAAGTGTATTGTAAAGAGTTGTAACCGAATCATTAATAAAGAAGATAAAGTGGACGTAGGCTTAATTTCGAGCCGAACCACTATAAAACTGCTGTCTCTTTACTTTTCTGCTATTTTCTTCTTATTTCTAGTTCCCGTACCAACGGGTGGTGCTTTCACTTTATATCTACTTACACCAGGGTGTTAGCGTTCAATTTTTAGCGTTAACACGTGCAAAGGCAGAATTGCACGGAGGAGATGCATGAATAGGAGCTGGAGGCTGAGTGCTCCTAAACAACTCCAAGAACTGATCGGCAGACATATAAATGCCGTTCGGATGTGAGCCACTGGATTGCCCAACATCCGTGCGTCGTCCTCTGCCCCTTCCGGCCATTGGCTGAAAGATAAGATAAGAAAACGATTTTTCACAAGGTAGATATCATTAATTCAAATATGGAATACTACGGAATAAATGCGTTCGTAGACGTATTCCTAAAATTCTATCTACCACAAAGGCACGGAAAGAAAAAAGGCACGATGATTCAAAAATTCGTAACATTCGTACTACCCTTTAATGTACCATAATATGTGTCTATGTTCTATGTTTATCATATTTTGTTCTGAACTCAGCTCTGATACCAAGATGTAACGCCCCACTCCGAGACCCACATTAGCAAAGAGTATTACGAGGCAACACCGTTTGCTAATGCGGAGAATAGAGCCGGTTAGGAGCGACCATCTATAGCCTTGTCTTAATTATCTATTGAATACGCCGACAATGCCACTTCTTATATAAATGGATTGGCATATCCAATAAATACTTAATACAAAGCCATATGTGGCTGAGGATCTATCAAAATAAAATATAACAACTCAAATGTAATACACATCACATAACAGAAGATCATCACATGCATTTACACATATAAAGATACATTACAGAGTTTACAAAATGATACATGTCAAGTGGTCAATCAAACAACAATATATAGCCGAGTCAGTAGAGTATATATATCAGAGTTACAAACAAAAAGGACTACATAAAAAGCTATGACTAAAAGAAGCTAGCGGAGTAGTCCATGCGGAAGCAAAATAGGCTAAGTCCAATATCCCTAACCTGAAACATCTCGGTCTGACCCGAGTATAGAATACACGGGTCAGTCTAGCTAAACAAATCAGTTAGATATACTAATGATAATGAACATACAAAATCATAAAGTACCACAATTATCTCCAAAAGAGATATCCAAATCATCTAACATAAGATGAATCAAAATAAGCCGCATATCATCGGCAATTCGAATAAACAAAGGATATCATATCCCAAAACAAGGAACAATATTACTCCCACTTTGGAGATAATCCAAAACCCGCCATATCGGCCATCATAAGCATTAGTGGAAACATATCCAAAATCAATGCAACATAGCAAAGAATAGTGCCCATGTAGGCAATATAAATTTCCACGGGGTAGTCGCACTCATATTGTGTGGTTCCATGTAATCATCGCCGAAAGGCGCTACTCAAGGGAAATATAATAATAAAACATCAGAAAGTCGCACGTGCTAAGACCAGAGTCTTTATGCCAAGTACTGTTAATTTAGTGGTATCATACGCCCAGGGGCGATACACACAAAGGCTCTATTCCCACATAGGAGCAGTTGTCCACATAGACAAAGCCAATATAATACTCCCACATAGGAGTAATTGTCCACATAGACAATCAATGACCCACATAGGTCCAGTACTGGCTGCCGAAGCTAATGTGTCATAAACTCTTGGAGAGGAACCCGAAAAATGTTAACGTGAGTCCCATACGCCACGTTCGCACTAAACGGTTTACTAACCGTTAGTCAATTTCACACTCAAAGCAGTACAAAGTTCACCTCATCTCATCGGTAAACCAGACCCGAAGGTCAAAACGGTCAAAAGAATAGATTAGGAATTAACAGAAAAGATAAACGCACGTGTTCATTGCACGCGTTTTACTTAATCATTTAATTCTCCTCCCACTTCGCTCTAAGTGCAAAGTTGTGTGTGTGTGTGTTTTGAATAAAAATTATAAATTGGAGAAACAAGACAATTTGAAAAGATCGTTTTATAAAACCCGTGTATGAAATCAAAAAGGAATCATCAAAGTCAAATTTGCAATAACAACTGATTGGATCGACATGAATCTATCGAAATTGGGAAACCAAAGCAAAACAACAAATAAGCTGAGACAAGCAGGTCAGTCGACTGAATCAGAGGGTCAGTCGACTGGCCCAGAGCCTGGAAACTTTTTGTTTCCAGGTCAGTCGACTGGCCCAGAGTGTCAGTCGACTGACACAGGGGTACGAAGTTTTCTGCCCCAGAGTCAGTCGACTGACACAGAAGGTTAGTCGACCGATACAGACCCAAGAAATTTCCTGGGTCTGGTTCAGTCGACTGACCTACTGGTTCAATCGACTGAACCTGCTACCAGAGCAGAAATCAGTCTAGCCCCCTTTGGGGCAAAACTGTACCGGAACGGGAGCGACGAGCGAGCGACCATGGCTAAGGACTTACGTCCAGCGACAACCCAGGCTTATGTGGCCCTCCGAACACTCCGCTAACATGTTCAACATCAAAGAATGGATTTTTACAAAAATTGGATTCCAAAACCAAAAATTGGACAATTCACCGAATCGATCCAAACCGAACACAATTGAACATGAATTGAGGTTAGGAATTCTTACCCAACAACAACAAAAGCTATAAGCTTAGATGTGAGTTCAAATCTCACCTTTTAACACAAAAACAAATGATAAGAAGCTCAACACAAGGAAAAGATCGATCACTCTCCACTTCAACTCTACAAGCTTCAATCTAAGATCAAAACAAGTATTTCCAAGATTAGGGTTTTAGGAATTTTCTGAAATTAAAGAGGAGAAGAGATGGAGAAGATGAAGATGGAGCTTACCTAAGCTTCTTTTGGAATTTGGAGCAAGATTTGGAGTTTGCAATTGAATCTAGGGTTGGAGTTTCTAATTCCTCTTCTCTTGCCCCATTTTCAATTGTGCTTAAAGAAAAAGAAATGAAATGAGAATGAATGGAGAGGAGAGGGTTGAGTTAAGGTATAGAATGAGTTGGGTAGAACCCAAACCCAAAAGCCCACTAGAAAATAGCAAAATTCAACTTACTCCAAACATATCAAAGCTTATACTCAAAAAAGTCGCAAACGCCATTTTGGACTCAATGGAAGTGGTCCCGAGTCCTAATTCGACCATTTGCAAAAAGTAGCATTTGGGACTTAAATCCGATTAACGACGTTATATTTAAATAAAATATTTAAATATAAAATCGTAAAATATGCGAGTTGTTATAGAAACTCGCCACCGCCGCTTCCACGATGATCGATAACGTCTCCGAGTATTTTTCCCAGCAATGCCGATCACTCCTCTACCATTCCCAAGAACCCTGACCTTCCTCAACGACGAGATCTCCAGAATTCGACCTTATAATGAAATTTAAACAAACTCGAACTGCTCTTAAAATCTAACTCAAAAAATATAATTCTTGCTTTAAAAATCATTTTAAAGCATGAGAATTCAGTTCATATACCTGAATTCGAGAATTGAGAAATTTAAATTTTTACTTATTTTGAGTTTGCTTTTGATTTCTTGCTTTCCAGAGACTTCAACAGGTTATTTAAACTTGAATATATTTTTAAAAGTTAGTTCAAGGTCAAACAAACAACATTTTTTTTAATTCTAAGTCCAAACATCAAGTAGATTGAGCAGAAATGATTTTTGAAAGCAAAATTTTGTTTTCAGAGTATCAGACAGTAAGCCTATACAAAACACTTCTAGCTTTCAATTTAGATTCAGAGAATCATGTATATATATACAAGCTTATTCACAGATATATATATATATAGATAAATAATAGATTTATACTTTTAAAATTTGAGAAAAATATGCTACTCACAGTGTTTTCCAGGAGAAGAAAACAGAGCTTCTATTTATGTTGAAATCTGGTCTTCTTTGATTCTCAGGTTTGCCTTGATTTGTTTTGTTGTTTTAAGTTGAATTTTGTTTTAAGGTTTAAATGATAATTACTTCAATTTTTCTCAGCTTCAAAGAACGAAACTGGAATGAGAAAAGTTGATATATGGAAATGAAGTATACAGGGTATGTTATTTTGTACAGGGTGATGATATGGTTTTGGTACAAAACTATCATAGATTTTTTTCTTTGGTTTGGAGGCTGAAGTGATTTATGGTGGCTGCATTAATGGTTTGTAAAACTTATATATTTGCTTTCATTTCAGCTGTACATGTTTGAGATAATTGGTGGCTTCCTTAGCAAGCTTCACACTTTATATATTTGTATTTCTTTTTGAATGTATATGTTTGTTTCTTCATTTGGCAAGTGGTTCATGAATATGTATTTGTTTTGTTTCTTTTCTTTTTATTTGCTTTATTACTTAGTGATATAAGTGAGCTTCTACATTGAATATTTATTATCGATTTTTCTTTAACATTTATTGTCTCATATATATATATATATATATTTATTATTTATTTATTTTCTTTCTTGTGTCAAAGTCTATATTTTTATATTTATACGATTTAATATATATATTCTATTTGAATTGGGAAAACTCTCATCAATTTATCAATTAATTTTACAAATTTTATTCAAAAATTAATTTTAATTATCAATTTAAATTTAATTAAAATCCGAGATCGTTACAGACTTCCCCCCTTAAGAAATTTCGTCCTCGAAATTTGCCAGGGAGACACACGGATAGATGAAGAATATTTCATCAAATCAACTGAATATCTATTCTGCATTTGGCTCACCAAATCAGAATATCAATAATAGGTACGGGAACGATTTTTTTTAATTTTTCCACAAGATACTCGGGCTATCCAGATCTACGAAGTATGCAGAGGCATTGGTCAGTTCAAAGGAATAACTAACCATTCGTAGAACATATCCGGGCCTAAAAATGGACAGATATATGGATACAATTCCAAAACTTTTAGTTTAGAACTAAAGTAAACCTATCAACCATAACAACTAAAGCAACCAATTCATCCAAACAAACAATTTTGGCTTATTTGGAGTTTATGTCCCATGCAAATATATCAAATCTTCTTCTCGGATCTACCAGAAACCATCGAAGAATTGAAAAGAGATGCTAAACAAAAAAGATTGATAGAGAAAAGATTGTTTCCTTATCGTTACAGGGTATTGACCATTTGTAGTCGTATTCCCCTATCCCCTATCTCATCCTCTTCTTGCACTCATACTCACTATCAGTGGATAGTAAGAGAATTTACTGAGGCATACGGATAGATATCTTAAGGATACTCATTCTAGGGTATACTTCAACCTATCTCTAATGAGCTACTTAATGTGTTATACTCCTGAGCTAAAGTTCAACCTTAGCTCTGATACCAAATGTGATGATTTTGAACTCGGCCTTCGAAAATCGGCACCCGTACTTCACTTGTACTTGAAATACCGCAGATTCAAACGCCGAATTTGGCTCACCGGAGCTTATAACACGGTAAGTATAACAACACAGCGGAAGAAAGAAATGAATGATATCATATATAACTCCAACGAATACAATATCCAGAATGATATACAACAATGATATCAATATGATACAACAATATCAGAGACAAATAATAATGTTACAGCGGAAACAAAAGAACTGATACTCCAAGTGATCCGACAAAGAGAATGAATCCAACAACTCCAACATCAAGCTCAAACCACCATCACGTTGCACCAAGATAAGCAACGTCAGTCGTCAGTGAACTCCAAACTCTGAACTAGCTCCAACTAGTCTACTAAACCTGACTATTTGAAAACCCCAACTCTATACTGCCCGTGTGGAAAATTGTGGGCACCCAGAGTTTAGGAAGGGAACAATAAACTCCAGATCAGTCATGGGACTGGTGTGAGTAACAAAAACAGTTGGCATTGGAAAACAAAGTAAAATTGAAATTCGCAATGCTTTTTGGAAAATGAAACTACCATAAGGCCTCCCGCCACACACACAATGCAAACGCAGAATTGGATGAGATTTCCTCTTATGATAGTCAAACATGCTTACTACGCAAAATCATTGGATTATTATTATTAGTGCATAGTGGAAAACATTTCGAAAGTATAATATTAATCTTAGCCAGCATAGACATTCCGAACTATGCCTACTATAGCTACCATCTAAACAGTGGTGACCACCATAAGTAAATGGCAGGTTCTACAACTAAAACCGTACTGGGTTCGTATTGTTTGATTGGATTTCCAACAAATGGTCAGGCTAAGGAACTTCCTACTGCCACATGGGAACGCCTCTAGAGGGACGTCCCGAGAACCTACCCGGATCTCTACCAACACAAGGTCGGGTTACCTCTGTAACTAGGTAACTACTAGAGTATGCCACCCCCCGGTCCTTTGGGACCTTTATCCGAGGCCTCGATCACACAGCAACAATCATACAGTAAATGAGATTGGAGCAACCACACAGGTAAATATCTGGGCTCCATACCATAATATCACCTTTTTCCAGAAGGAAATGACATACCCTAAAGGGTGCGACCCTCATAACCTTGCCGCATCTGTCCTGTTTCGACCATTACCTGTTTGTGAGGCTCGATGAGGTCTCGTCCACAAATCTACGCTTTACACGAAAGCCATACTTTGATCAACAAATGATCAGCAACACACAGCAACACTTAGCATGCCACACTACCAAATTAGGAGTATATCACTGATAACCTTCAACTACATAACCTCTGAGCTCGTACGTCTCAGAGAAGGGTCTTAAGCTAAGAGAATAAATTCTCCGCCACCAAACAGAAATGTATTTGAAAGAAATCAGCTTTATATCTCAAAGTGTAATGTCAGACATACAACCATACAAGTCTGTTCCGGGTTTCGAACAGAACCGAAGGCACTTCCAAAGAAGCCCTTGCAAATCCGGATAATTTCTAATCACGTCCGGACTTCCCATCACAAAGGGTACTAAAATCCTTATACTGGGGATCATCCGATGCAGAGACAATCAATGGTAATCCTTTCGTTTTTGAAAGTATTTGGTCTTCACCACCGGTCTTCAAATGCTATCCATATACGTCGTATCATTATTCGGAATGGGTTATATGACACAAAGTCCTCTCCCGGCTAAACCGAATATTGAGCGTAATATTTAAAACATATGGATATTGGAATTCCAATTAAGTCACAACTTATTACCCAAAACTTTTCTTCAAATGGTTTAAACACATTACCATTTTAATCTTTTACATAAAAAGATTCATCTCACAAAGTTCACTCAGTTTCACAAAGATCTATTCATAGATTTTCCAAATCAATTTCCATTTCCATTGGACTAACTCATTAAATCTTTAAATCAAAGATTTAATTGATAGCTTTCAAACAATTCCATTTCGACCCTTTTATACGAAAGGAACACCTTTCCAATTTCAAAACAAAGTTCAACAATCTTTCATAAAGATTTATTCATAACTCGAAAAACCCTTTTCCTTTCATCCTTGAAATTCTTTTGACACAAATTGGAAATTCATTCCTTATATGAAAGCTTCTATTATTTGAAACAATTAGTTTCCATTCTGGAAAACTAGTTACAATTTACATAAGTTAAAACCATTCAAGTACAAAACTTGGATTTAAAATTTAAATCTCCAAACCCATACTTTTTAGATGGTTAAAAATCCATATAAAACATATTTATAACTGGTATGGTCTTTTTAGACCATAATTCCCAAATCATTGAATTCAATTTCAAATATTGAATTCAAATTTTAAATCAAATTATTAAATATCAAGTTTTATTAAGTTATTTAAAATAACTTTTACATTTGAAACTCATTTGCAAAGCTTTCAATTCAAATTCCAAAACTATTTGGATCCACAAATTCAACCTTTGAAAATTGTCAACAATCTGTGACTTAACTGGTTTCCATGTGAAATCCATATTTGTGTGTGTAAAAGTGTAGTCCAGGGGTTTTACACAATAGTGCAACATTACAAATCATCACAGATTCAAATACAACAATATATTTGATAAGCGGTATAAACTATAACGCTTATCCTTATTCACAGATCCACAGATATATATATATCACAGATAATAAATTACATTCATTCCAGATAAATAACTACATAACAGGTCACACACAAATTAGAATATATCACAAAGCATCACAGATCAGGGAATATCAATAATTCAATCATTCAGTCAGGTCCAAACATTCACAAGTAAAATTTATTAATCAACTGATTCAGTTAAATCAGATGTATCAATTATTAATCCGGGTTAATTATCATAAGTTAATTACAAATTATTTAAAATACATTTCCCTTTCAGATTCATTAGTTAATCTTTAATTTTTAACTAATCAATCTTAATTAATGAACCAATTTAACCTTTAATTATTAAATAAATCTTAATTAATCACCATTATTAATTAATCCTTTAATTTATTAACAAATAATATACTCAAATTTCAAATCATCATTCAATTAATTACATTCAGTAATGATCTATTAATTACTTCTCTAAGTAATTATATTTTCCCAAATTATCAAGTGATTATTCTAGATTAATTAACTTAACTAGTTAACTTGAACTAATCCAATTAACTCAATTAATTATACTGAATGATTAATTCCTTAATTACTTACTTTTAAGTAATTATATTTAAAGACTCCACAAATGATTATTAAATCAATCAATCTAAATTTATTGTTAAAATGAATCACATTGATTTATTATTCAAATGATCTTAGTTAATGACCCTTATCAACTATTATTATTTTTTAATTATTTTCCTAAAGGAATTTACTTATATAAATCCTTATTGGTTTTACATTGATTCACCATTAAGAACTCATTAATTAATGAATTATAAATCATTAATCTTCATAAATTAAAGTAAACTCATCCATATTTATGATTAATTGTTATTTACAATATGTTGAAAACATTGTTTCAAATTTCCTTTTCAAATTTCAATTTAAATTCAAGATTGAATTGAATTCTTATTTACTTTTAAATGAGTTTAAACAAATGTTCCTAACATTTTAAATTTACATGTTACAATAACAATTAGTTATAAAGGAAATTTTAAAAAGTTTAAAATCACTTTTCTTTTTAAATTTAAAATTTACTTTAAATACTTAAGTTATAAATCTAAATTAATTTCAAAAATCTGGATATCTGGTTTAAAATTTATTTCAGTTTTAACCTTTAAATCTTCAACTTGTTTTATTTTCATTTACAAATTACAAATCTATTTTAAAATCAAATTACTCCAAACATTTAGTTGCTTTTTGAGTTATTAAAAACAATTTGAATTTTAAACTTTATTTATTTTCAAATTAAACTCCAATTCAACTTGAATTATATTGAGAATTTTATTTACCACTCAGTTCAAACCTTGATTTAAATTTTAAATTTAGTTTGGAATTTCTGGAAACAGGTTCAGGTAAAACCTGGAACAAGGCTTGTGACCCGAGACTCCACCTTCTTTGCTTCGAGTAAACTACTCGATTTACCCGAGTACGACACGAGAAAAATTCAGCTCTTCCCAGGCAAACAACTCAACCACCTAGGCATACACCTTAGTGCTCGTGCACGTGCACGACTATGGCCATCGTCTCTGGTCGACGCTGCAATGTCGAACAAGTCGACGATCAACCCCAGATTCACTTCTGACCACCTGAACTTCGCCTACGTCTCGGAATTCGAATTCGAGATAAAATTGAAACCTGGAAACAACAAACCCACCACCACCAATCTTGTCATCGCCTCATCCTCGTAGCTCCGACCACCTGAAGGTCTATGATTCCGGCCTCGACCTCGACTACTACCCAACTACCATTCCTCAAAAACACGAAACACTCGATCAACTATCGGGGACGAACGAATCGAATTGCTCCGCCTTAGTAAAACTAGGTTTAGAAACAGAAACTTTCCACCGCCGCTTCCACGATGATCGATAACGTCTCCGAGTATTTTTCCCAGCAACGCCGATCACTCCTCTACCATTCCTAAGAACCCGACCTTCCTCAACGACGAGATCTCCAGAATTCGACCATAAAATGAAATTTAAACAAACTCGAACTGCACTTAAAATCTAACTCAAAAAATATAATTCTTGCTTTAAAAATCATGTTAAAGCATGAGAATTCAGTTCATATACCTGAATTCGAGAATTGAGAAATTTAAATTTTTACTTATTTTGAGTTTGCTTTTGATTTCTTGCTTTCCAGAGACTTCAACAGGTTATTTAAACTTGAATATATTTTTAAAAGTTAGTTCAAGGTCAAACAAACAACATTTGTTTTAATTCTAAGTCCAAACATCAAGTAGATTGAGCAGAAATGATTTTTGAAAGCAAAATTTTGTTTTCTGAGTATCAGACAGTAAGCCTGTACAAAACATTTCTAGCTTTCAATTTAGATTCAGAGAATCATGTATATATATACAAGCTCAATCACAAATATATATAGATAAATAACAGATTTATACTTTTAAAATTTTAGAAAAATATGCTACTCGCAGTGTTTTTCAAGAGAAGAAAACAGAGCTTCCATTTATGTTGAAATCTGGTCTTCTTTGATTCTCAGGTTTGCCTTGATTTGTTTTGTTGTTTTAAGTTGAATTTTGTTTTAAGGTTTAAATGATAATTACTTCAATTTTTCTCATCTTCAAAGAACGAAACTGGAATGAGAAAAGTTGATATATGGAAATGAAGTATACAGGGTATGTTATTTTGTACAGGGTGATGATATGGTTTTGGTACAAAACTATCAAAGATTTTTTTCTATGGTTTGGAGGCTGAAGTGATTTATGGTGGCTACATTAATGGTTTGTACAACTTATATATTTGTTTTCATTTCAGTTGTACATGTTTGAGATAATTGGTGGCTTCCTTAGCAAGCTTCACACTTTATATATTTGTATTTCTTTTTGAATGTATATGTTTGTTTCTTCATTTGGCAAGTGGTTCATGAATATGTATTTGTTTTGTTTCTTTTCTTTTTATTTGCTTTATTACTTAGTGATATAAGTGAGCTTCTAACTTGAATATTTATTATCGATTTTTCTTTAACATTTATTGTCTCATATATATATTTATTATTTATTTATTTTCTTTCTTGTGTCAAAGTCTATATTTTTATATTTATACGATTTAATATATATATTCTATTTGAATTGGGGAAACTCGCATCAATTTATCAATTAATTTTACAAATTTTATTCAAAAATTAATTTTAATTATCAATTTAAATTTAATTAAAATCCGGGATCGTTACAGTTCGGTCATGGTGAGAAAGCTAAGGTGGTTCGGTCATGCATGGACGACATTTGTCGCTCGGTACATGTGGATTGGCACCTTGGACCCAGTCTCAGTGCTTCGGCGTACTGGTTTGGTATGCATCACGGAAGCCAACAAATTACCACAGGGAGATACGATCAATGCTTCATCACTTCGAGTCTCGTGTCTAACTGCTCCGAGTAATATGGTAGCTTGCTTCGAGTCATCCACATGCGACCTCTGGTTTGGCCAAAGTGGCTCGGTGGCATATGGGTCGGTCATCAAGGGTCGGTGTCCATGGATCGGAGAACATGGGTTTTGCTGAGGGCCGAAGTGTCTTGGTCATGGGCCTATGCAGGGAAAGCAGCCTGTCTTCGTCTATAAATAGAGGGCCAGTGGCATAATTGAAAGGAGCTTTTTTTGGGGAACTCCAGGGAGACTCTGTCATTTTCTGTACTCGTTTCTTTCCTATTCAAACTTGTATTCAAGTTGTTTATTTACGGATTGTATCTGTATTCAAGTGATTGGAAAAGTAATAAAGATCACATTCAAAGTGGACGTAGGCAGTTACACTGAACCACTATAAATCTGGTATTCTCGTTTTTTGTTGTTCTTTTTGCACTCAATTGCGTTACTTCTTTGCTTTAATTTACTTTCTTCATTAATCTCTCTACATAATTCTATTCAAGGGTGTTAGTGAACAATTTTGGTGCTAACATTTTGGTGCTTTCATTGAGAAGGTGCATGCTCAGGCTGTTAGGATCTACTTTGTCGCTACTGGATTGAGGAAATTCCTCGAAGGAGATCTGAGTTCATTCTCAAGAGTTCATAGATTCTACTCAGAGTTCCTACAGATAACTCTAACATGGCAAGACCATGTACCAGATCCGCCTCCCACAACACGGATGGTAATGAGACCGCCAACATCCAGCAAGTGGGACCCATCAATCAGCAAGCTAATGCAGGTGTAGAGCCCGCCACCATCCCAAACCAACCAGAAGTTGTCACTAGGGAAGAGTTCAATGAACTGAGAGGGAGCTCGTGGAAAGTAGGAGACAGCTTAACGAGCAGATTCAAACAAACGCTAACCTAATGACCCAGATCGCTCAACAATAGCTTCAGAACGCTGGAGGAAGCCCTACTTCCTACTCATTGTCCGATAGTTCTACTTAGGATCAAAATGGCACAAACTGGTGCCAGAACGATCACGCAAGATGGATACCAACTTGCCACCTCCTATCCAGACTCCGGATTTATCAGCTATGGTCAGGCAACTAATGAGGGAGAATCAAGGCTTAACCAACGATGACTCGGGCATATCTAGGAGCCATACTCTGTTTACAAATACCATCCTACAAGCTGAGTACCCCCGGAAATTCAGCATGCCTACCATTCCAGCTTATGAAGGGAAGACCGTTCCCCGATAACACTTAATGAGATACGAATGGATGATGGACTCAGCTAGGGCAAATGATGCGACCAAATGCAGATGCTTCCCAATAACCCTATCCGGAATCGCTACCATGTGGTTCACCAGACTTCCCCCACGATCGATCTCCAGGTTTGATGAGTTAGCGGTGAAATTTGTGGAACAGTTTAGGATCTATGCCACTCGCAAAAGATGTGATGTCGTTGTCCAGTGTGATCCAGGCTCCGGGAGAGTTGTTGAAGGATTATTTGCAAAGATTTCACGTTGCTGCTACCTAAGTTAGCAATCCGAATGACCATGCTATCCTTATGGCCGTGATGCAAGGAGTAGATCCGAACTAGGAGTTTGGTGACTAGCTAGCAGGCAAACCACCGACTACCTTGGAACGCTTTTATTCGAAGGCGAACCAATTCATGAGAAGGGAAGAGGCCAGGTGGTCAAGACGAAGCAGTGCGTCAAGGCCCAGCAAGGAAGCGGTGCAAAGCAACATTACGATAAAGCAATCTGGCGAAAACTCTAGCAAGGTCCAAGTCAATGTTCAAAATAAGCCGGAGCAGTCTAAAGGATCCGGAGGAGGAAATTCCGGACGAAAGAGGGAAGCAGGAAAGTGGAAACCAAGAATCCCAACCTATAGCGAATATACTCCTCTGAATACATCTTTGGAGAATATTTATTTATCAACTTGTAATACATTCCAATACCGAAAGCCACGCCCAAAGGAATCCGCTGAGGAACAAAAGTAAACCGGAAAGTATTGTCGGTTTCACAAGACCTATGGGCACAATACTGAAGAGTGTAGACACACCCATGATGCTATAGAAAACTGATTCGCAAGAAGAAGTTACAGCAGTTTGTTAAGAATCCGCAGGAAGGCAGACAAGGAACATCTGACCCCAATCATGAGCAAGCTTTTCATCAACCCGAGGAGCCTGCTCGGACCGGAGGAAGGCTAGTCATAAACACGATAATCGGTGGGCCTCATCCGGCAGACAAGAGTTGGCAAGAAATGGAACACTATGCTAGTTCCTTGAAGCATGCAGATTTCGAATGCTACTCGAACACAGAAGACGGGACTCCAGCGAAGCAGTGGCGAATGATGACTGATGATATAGTATTCAGGAGCAGGGATGCCAATCAGGTGGAGGCACCTACCATTGACCCGATGGTTATCTCAGCTACGATTGGACCGGCGCTTGTGAGAAGAATACTGATTGATTGTGGGAGTTCTGTTAATATTATCTTTAAAAAAGCATATGACCAAATGAAGATGGCGGCGAAGGATCTGAAACCATCTAAAGCCCGCATTCATGGCTTTAATGGTGCGTCTACTTATGCAATAGGTTTTGTCGAATTGCCAGTTGAACTAGGAGAAGGTGAACGTAGGAGGGTACGGATCCTACCATTCATTGTTTTGGATGTTGATTCCCCGTATAATGTTTTTCTGGGCCGACCGGCCCTGACGGAGTTTAGGGCAGCTTTGGCCCCATGGTGTTTGACCTTGAAATTTCCAACGGATAGAAGAGTTGGTGTAGTGCATGGCGATCAAGCAACTGGGCGTGCTTATTATGTGGCTGAACTGAGAAAGGCCCAACGAAGAGAGGAGGGCAAGGGTGTGGATAACCCTATCCACGTCCATGTTGTTGAAGATTGACAAGTAGTGCCTGAGCCTTGGCTTGGGCAACACAGTCGGATCTATAGAGACATAGATCCGAGTGATGACGATGAAGAACCCAAGGAGGCCAAGGCAGCATCGGCTGAATTGACGATTGTCATTCCAGTCGGCCATGATGACCCATCACAGGTGCTTAAGATTGGATCATAGCATAACCCCTCGATGATAGAGGATCTTACTGATTTCCTCCGAGCGAATCTAGATGTTTTCGCTTGGACCCATTTTAATATGTGTGGGATTTCTCCCTCCATCGCAAGTCATATGTTGAACATTGACCAGAGGTATGTGCCAGTGAAACAAAAGAGGAGAGGCATGAACCTGAAGAGGTCCGCTGCTCTCAGAGAGGAGGTGGATAAACTCAAAGCCAATGGGTTCGTCCGCAATGCCCTCTATCCTGAATGGGTATCTAATCCCGTACTGGTGAGAAGGGAAAACGGGAAGTGGAGGACTTGTGTTGATTACTCGGACCTAAACAAGGCGTGCCCTAAGGATAGTTTGACTTTGCCCAGAATTGATCAGTTGGTTGACTCGACAGCAGGACATGAATTGTTATCATTTATGGATGCGTATTCGGGATACCATCAGATCCCAATGCACATTCTGGAACAGGATCATACCGGTTTTGTCACGGACATTGGAGAGTAATGTTATGTAGTGATGCTTTTTGGGTTGAAGAACGCATGGGCAACTTATCAGCATTTGGTGAATCAGATGTTTAAAGACCAGATTGGTAGAACGATGGAGGTCTATGTGGATGATATGCTCGTGAAGTCGCGGCAGTCAAACGACCACATTCGAGACATAGCAGAGATGTTTGATATACTCAGATTTTATAGAATGAAAATCAATCCACTAAAATGTTCCTTTGGCATTGCGTCAGGGAAGTTTTTGGGTTTTGTTGTCAACGCGCAAGGAATCGAAACCAACCCAGAGAAGATTCAAGCTATTCGAGACATACAAGAACCCAAAACTATAAAGCAAGTACAAAGCCTGAATGGGAAATTTGCTGCGTTGAGTCGATTTATATCCAAAGCAACCAACAAGTGTATTCCTTTTTTGATGTGATAAGGAAAGGGAAAAGAAATTTTGAATGGACGTCGAACTGTAAGGACACATTCTGAGCTCTGGTGAGACACTTGGAGAGGCCCCTAGTTTTGTCAAAACCCGTAGACCATGAGGAGTTGTATGTTTACTTGGCCGTATCCCAACATGCCATCAGTGCAACTCTGGTTCGTGAGGAGGACCGAATCCAAAAGCCAGTGTACTATGTTAGCAAGCGTTTAACGGGGGCAGAGAAAAATTATCCTAAGATTGAGAAGCTGGCCTACTTCTTAGTGATCGCATCACGCGAGCTCCGTCCGTGTTTCCAGGCACATCCGGTCAGTATTTATACCGATGCACCTTTGCGGCAGGTGCTCCAACGATCGGAAACTTCTGGAAGGCTACTCAAATGGAACATTGAGCTGAGTCAGTTCGACATCACTTACCTGCTGCGGAGGGCTATCCAAGGGAAAGCACTAGCAGATTTCATTGCAGAGTTCACCATATCAGACGAGCCAAGTGGAAGTGATGTGGTTCCCGCTGTTCGATGGAAGCTATATACCGATGGGGCATCCAACGACCATTGTTCTAGAGCTGGTGTTATTCTTGTAATTCTCGAGAACCGATCGATTTGTTATGCTTTGAAACTTAATTTCTCCACTACAAACAACGAAGTCGAGTATGAAGCATTGATCGTTGGACTGAAGCATACCAAAGAACTTGGAGTGAAATCGGTTGAAATCTTTTGTGACTCACAATTGGTGGTGTACCAAGTACGAGGAGACTATCAAGCAAAGGGGCAAAGGCTTGCCCCATACCTTGCTCGGGTTCAAGAATTGTTGGCGGACCTCGAATACTATGATATTTCGCACATTTCGTGCGAACAAAATGGTGAAGCCGACTCCTTGGCAAAATTTGCAAGCACTGGTGATGCACAGCAGATGGGTTTGGTTCCCGTTGAAACTTTGAACGCCCTGAATATAAATGAGATGGAGGTAGATTTTCTGTCAGAGACGGAAACTGAAAAGGTGTAACGACCCGTAAATTTTATTTGTTTATTTATATATTTAATTAAAATTTTGTGAAACATTAAACAGTAAAATTTTGAAATTTAAATTTGATATTTGAAATGCGTCTGTTTTAACAAAGCAACTGGTAAATTTTCATCAGATAATTTGGAAGTTTATTTTCTAGTGTAATTTTATTTCAATTTATATCAGTTAAAATTGATGATAATAAAAGTGTTCCGAAACCTAAATATGTCAACATGAGAAAATTTATTTAGAACACTCTGAATCAGACTGCGAAATTCGTTTCGCGAAATTCGGACGTTTCTAGCCCCGTTTGGATTTTTTCGTACGGAATAGCAACGTATATCGGTACCGATTATCGACTTTTGATCGGATGATCGTACCACTAATATCTGTTTACCGTTTTGATCGTCTCGTCGTGCTGATCTCTACGGTATATTCAATTGTCAATTTCGATGTTATGTGCACGGTGGGATCTGTAAAACGATTTTTGTATCGGTACCGTTTTAAAACCTTTTGAATTCTTGTCCTTCCATCTACCTAACTGTTGAAATCAATAGCCATTAACTTCTTAATATTCAGGAATTTAATATTTAATGGTCCCACTTCCTATGGTTATTTCACAGGCCGTTTGACTCTCTGCCTTTCATTTGATTTCGTTCTAAAACAAAGAATATTGCATATAGCTTTAAACATTTATACTATTCATCCACTCGTTCATCTCAGCTCTCTCTCGACCTCTCACCATAGCTTCCACACCCCTTCCCCTCATCGCCCAAACCCATCTCCGTCTTCAGGTTCGCCCCTCCCTGGTGCCGCATGCAGCCCCTCCGACCATGCTCCATGCAAATCGAACCACCTCCGCTCGCCCATCTTTTCCACTGCCTCCCCCGACCAAGCCCACACTTCGAGATCTGCAACCTCCTCTGGCCTCACACCCGCACCACCCGTCAACCGACTGTGCTCCAGCCCCTCCACCTCTGCTCCGCCTCAACAATTGCCTGTCCCTCTCTCTCTCTTGCCATAGCACGCAACTTTGCCTCTGGTATATATATTTATGCTAGTATAGTATATATATTATATTATATGTTAAACTATTAACTGAGACTTGGTTGTATGAAACAGTTTTAAAGATGATATGTATAATGTGTTTATTCGTATAGGTTAGTTGTAAAATTTGTAGAGGTATGGTTGTGTGCAGTATATTATAGCTAGAAGTAAGTATAGGATATTTTGAAAGGGAATATATTATTTTACTTAAATACTGAATTTTAAATATCAGAGGTATATATATATATATACTGTTACGGTATATATAGTGGACAACACTATATAGGTAAGCTACACATTAGCTTGTATATATATAAAGGTATATACGCGTGTTACTGGATATAAATGGGTTATATACTATGTTTCAATTATAAAGGTGTATTATATACTGTTCATATTAGTTTGAAAATATATACTTAATGAAGGCATGGATATACATGTGTGCAGTGTAAAGGCTTATAGTATATCTTCGTCTTGCATATCTTTGATAAGTATTCGTTATACAATATATACATTTGTTTATACATATTTAAACTATCTGTGTTTATAAATAAGTATGAGTTTATATTTGTTATATATTGATTTTTGATGTTTGTATATTTAAAATATATAAGTGCTCTATTGTTAGTTATATATATTTTATATGAGTTATCTATAATAGCCTATATAATTGTTAGTGATTTTAATGTATATGGTAAACCATAAGATCTGTAATAAGCTTATATATTCTGGTATATATAGTTATACATCTGCATAATATTTTGCTTTGTACATAAGCATAAGCCATATTTATTGTAACGACCCTGAATTTTTACATTTGAAATGTGAATATTTAATTGAGTTAAATATTCGAATGATAATTTAATTTGAAATTCAAGTATCAAAATGGATTTGGCGATTAAATTATTGAATTTAATTACTGAAGTTGGGTAAAAATTTGTATCTTCAGTTTTAAGCTGATTAAAAATATTTTCAAGGCTTGGAAAATCTATATTGATAATTCTGAAGGTAATAGAACTTTCAGAATTGAATTTGAAACTGTTTTGTTCAGTTTTGAATTTTTTTTGTTTAAATTGAATTTAAAAATAGCGTTTCGAGGCACGGTCTCGGAATTCGATGAAACTAGTTCCACTGGATCCGTAATATTGTATTATTACTGGATTTCAATTTTCGTAATGTTTGGAGTGATCGTTTGGTCGTACGATAAGCAAACGCGCTGAAATTAAATCGAAAATTTAATTTAATAACTGAGTCCAAAAAGCTATCTTCCCCATACGATTGAATTTAAACTCGAAACCTTTTCCATTGCATTCGGAATAGGTGTATAACATTACGAACGCCTGGCGGCACGCCTCAATAGGAGTTCGTGATTTTAGGCAACGTAGATCGAGACAATTTGAATTTAAATTTAAAATATATTTATATATCTAAAGTCAATAGCTGAGATTCCTTTCAACTCAGCCATCCTACTCCTAAGCAAGCAGACCTGCTCTCTTCTTAATCACGTTCTCTTGTCTCCCCATTTCTTTACAAATCACATACGAGATCAGTTCATTCGGAAAGAAAAAAAATAAAACAAAAAAATGGCAGATGAATCAATCGCAACCCACCCAGTTTTCTTCCCTTTAAATCTTTCAATACGAACGAAAATTTTCTTCGTTCAAAAACGAAGATCTTTACCGTTAAAATATATGGCCTCCTTTCTTGTTCAAAAAACAATTCAAAGTTAGAAAAAAAAGAAAAGAAATGGGGATTGAAATCGGAGAGCCAAAGAGGCGAGTTCGTTCGTGAACGACAGTCGACTAGAGAGGGGAAAGGTCGCGAATGAGTATAGGGGATTCGCAATGGAATCGCGAGCAAAGATGGGGACTCGCGTACGACGACTACAGCGAGGGTAGGCGGGTTTCGATTTTGGGTGCGCGGAAGGGAAAGTCGCAGTTTTTGGTCGATAGAGACGGAGCGCGCGTAGAGGAAGGCAAGCAGGCGATGTCGAGCCGATGGTCGTTCGTTTGAGTCGCGACTGGTGGTCGACATGGCAGATGCTCAGATAGGGTTAAAGGGCATCGCATTTTGGGTGACTCGAGCCTGAGATGGCATGAGTTACTTACTGTTTTGTTTAATTCAATTAAATAAAATATATATACATGTATATATTTACAACGTATAAATTCTCCGTAAGGTTTAAAAGGAAAATTTGTAAAAGGAATTATATACGGATTGATTTGATTTTAAATACACAGTAAGATATTTTTGAATGTATATATACATAAAAGTTTTTTCAGTAAAATGAAGATAAATCTGTTTTCAATTAAATAAATGTATACATATAAGTGAAATAGTAAATATATGTATGTATAGGATTTTGAAAGTATAGGAATTTTAAAACAATATAGAGTTTATAAAGACTAGATTTTTAAAAGAAGGAATTGGTTTAAAACTAAATATTAGTTAAGTCAAATTTTAAATGAAAGTTGATTATTCGATTGTTCGAATATTTATAAATTGTATAAATTGTTTTATACAAGGTTAAAATCAAGAAAACAAACTGGATTGGAAACGGATTGCAAATTAAAGGTGAGATCTTGTCACTCAAATTGAAAGTTGAATTGCAGTTATGGATTGATTGACTGTTTGGATGTGATATAGTATATATAGTAATATATATAGCAATATATATATATATATATTGGAATATGTATATATTGGAGTTGTTGATTTCCCGCATTATATAGCGGATGAGACCCTATTGCGCCGCATAATAGCGGATGATATTTTATAAATCCCATATACCGCGATATTCCACCTCGAAGTGGAATTGGTATTGTGCTAACATCTGTGGATGCAGGGAAATAGGTTGGAGGGATCCAACTGGATTCCTCAAATTATATGAATTTGTTTCATATGCTGTGTGATTGTTTATTTATAATCTGGGAATGATTATATTTGTGATTGGATGTGTTGAAGGCTATAATTTAGCCGAATGTATTTATGGTATCGTTGGATACCAAAAATAAATAGAATTGGATTTTCAAAATAAAAGTTGGAAATTTTAAGTGAATTCTTTTTGAAATAATTGGGTGAATTTAAAAGAAAGGATTTAACAGTATAAAGTTGATTTTTGAAATCTTATCGAATTATTTCCAAAATATGGGAAAAGATTATTACAAATGGATTTTGAATAGTATTATTCGAAAGTTGGAAATTTTATTTAAAATGGAATTTTAAATGGTCTGGAAGGGATAAATGAATTTATTTTAAAAGGTGATTAATTTCTAGAAATCAATTTATAATTGATTTGGTATTTGAAAATAAATCTTTGGGAAATCGATATGAAAATTTATTTAATGTTGAATGAGGAAATTGATTTGTGTTGAAATGAATTTTGAAATCAATTTGTAATTGATTTGGTGTTTGAAATAAATGTTTGGAAAAATCAATTTGTGTTGAAATAAATTTGGAAATAAATTTGAAAATTGATTTGGAGTTGAAAGTGAATATTTGTGAAATCGATTTGAAAATCTTATTAAAAATGAATATTTGGGAATGTAAATTCAAACGGAATTTATAAAGGAAAGGGAAATTTGTTTTAAAAATAAACATTGATTTATTTTTAAAGTGTGGAAAATATGATTTGAAATTGGTTTTCAAAGTGATGAAGTATGGAAATAAATTTACAGATTTGGGATGTAAATTTGAAATAAATCGATAAGGATTTATTTAATTGGTTTAAATGAAAGTGATTTGAAATTTGTTTCAAATGGTTGAAGTGTAAACCGTATCTCGCGAAGAGATTTGAAATTAATAATTTGGGAAAAATTATTTAAATTGGTTGATTGTTGTGAATGTTGTTGATAGTTAAATAACCGACTATCAATATTTGCCTTTGAAATGGCATTTGAATTTGTTTTTAAAACAAGCGCTCATTATTCGGTTAAGCCGGGAGAGGACCTTGTGTCATATAACCCATTCTGAATAGTGATACGTCGTGAATGGACATTATTTGAAGACCGGTGTGAAGACCGGGTATTTGCGGAAATGAAAGGACAACCTGTCGAATGTCTCTGCACTGAGTTGCTCCGGTATAGAGATTTATATCACTCTTCTTGTGATGGGAAGTCCGGACGTGATTAGTGAATACCCGGATTGCAAGGGCTTCTTTGGAAGTGCCTTCGGTTCCGTTCGATCCTGGAACGGACTTGTATGGATGTGTGTCTGACGTTACACTTTGAGATGTAAAGCTGGTTTCTATCAAATACATTTCTGTTGGTGGCGGAGAATTTATTCTCTTAGCTTAACACCCTTCTCTGAGACGTACGAGCTCAGAGGTTATGTAGTTGATGGTTACTAGTGATACATTCCCAATTTGGTAATGTGGCATGCGAAGTGTTGTTGATCATTTGTTGATCAAAGCATGGCTTTATGAAAAAGCGTGGCTTTGTGAAAAAGCGTGGCTTTGTGAAAAAGCATGGCTTTGTGAAAAAGCATAGCTTTGTGGACCAGACTTCGTCGAGCCTCACAACCCGGTAATGGTCGAAACAGGAATGTTGCGGCAAAGGTTTTTAGGGGTAGCGCCCCTAGGGTATGCCATTTCCTTCTGGATAAAAGGTGATATCATGGTATGGAGCCTAGATATTTTACCTATATTGATGCTGCAAATTTATTATACTTTGTGGTTGTTGCTTTGTGGTTGAGGATCCTCGGGTAAAGGTCGGTGACGACCGGGGGATGGCATAGCTCATGTGTTAGCTACCTAGTTACAGCTGTATAGCATGAGGTAGCGTCGACCTTGTGTTTGCAGAGATCCGGTTAGGTTCTCGGGGCGTCTTTCCAGAGGCGTTTCCATTTCGGTGTAAGGAAGTTCCTTTGCCTGACCATTTGTTGGAAATCCAAAGAAACAATACGCGCCTTGTACGGTTTTAGTTGTATAACCTGCTATTGAACATAGTAGCTATAGTAGGCATACAATAATGGTTGTATGTTGGCTAAGATTAATATTATACTTTCGAAATGGTTTCGACACTATGCACTAATAATAATATTAGAAAGATTTTGCATAGTAAGCATTTTTGACTATCATAAGGAGAAATCTCCTCCAATTTTGCGTTTGCATTGTGTGTGTGGCGGGAGGCCTTATGGTAGTTTCATTTTCCAAAAGCATTGCGAATTTGTTTTGTTTTCTTTGTGAAAATAACTGGTTTACGATCTCACACCAGTCACCATGACTGACCTGGAGTTTATTGTTCCCTTTCTAAACTCTGGGTGCCCATAATTTTCCACACGGGCAGCCTAGAGTTATGTTATCAGGATATTCTGGATATTCTGGAGCTTTAGAGATGAGCTGGATGGCGAGATGTACTACTGTACTTGTTTATTTATTCCACTGTGTATTCTGTATGAGGACAAGTTTATGTAACTGTCCATTGTTGTATTGAGTTGTATATTGACTCTGATTGATGTATGTATAAACTGATATAGTCTTTTGTTTTAAAGATTATTCATTCAGCTATTATATATTGTTCCGCTGCGAATGTGAGATTCTGATATTGTTTCTGTTTCTATTTTTCTGTTCTTTCTTTTCTTTTGTCTTCTTCTACCTCTTCTTTTTAATCCTAATGGTTCGGTTTTCCGGCATTCGATTGCGCGGCATTTGATACAGTGGACGTATTAATATCGACTTTCGAGCGTCGAAAAGTCGAACCGTTACAAGTGGTATCGGAGCTGTTGGTTAAGCGACAACCCTGGCTCTGTTGGGTGTTACTCATTAGAGATAGAGTCAGTAGTGCTCTAGAATGAGTGTGAGTGTAATAATAGATATGAGTGCGTATTTGTTAGTGAATACAAAAATTTGTTTTGTATTGTGTTGACTTATCGGTTGATTGTTTATAGATTCTGGTCGGTGCAGTCTGGCCAACTGTAATCGATAGGGGTGTTTGATGTGTGTTTAGTGTTTGATGATAACAAAATATATATATCGTATTTTAGATGTGTTTACAGATTATACACATACAGGAATAACAAAAATTTTATCAACACAGAATTTAAATTCAAACTGAAATTTTATTCAAACAATCTTTTTATTACAAATTTTGAATAGTACAAATTCTGACTCTCACTATAACTGTACAATTTCTGAATACATCACAATTCGATTTTACATTAACAACATCACTACATCACTCAAACACTCATCTGCATTGTCCAGCTTCAGTGTTTGTCTTGTCTTCTGTGTACCTGTATAATTTGCAACTACAGCAGTAATCTGAAAATAAACAAATTTAAGTTTGCAAAAATATAAATTTGTTTTTATTGGTGCCTCAGATATATGGGTTATCGTCATCATCTTTGATTGTGTAATATCTGTGCATATCAGTATTTATTTCAGGGACAGGTATTTACGAGTGGCTGCAGTACACACGTATACACATGTGCACTGCCTCGCCAACTCGAGTACACAAGGTCAAATCAATATCAGATTCAACTCAAATGCAAATGGATTCGACCAAAATATCACTGCAACAATAAAAATGAACATGTACAAGATCAACAAAGTGTACACAGTGAAGTCTAAAGACAAGTAAAGTACAATAGTGAATCATCTACAGGTTCAAGTCCAAATGAACCAGACTACAGTGAAGGCAACTAATGAATGTAATTCAAATATACTCAAGTCAAAAATCACAGATCAGAGTTCAAGAAATTCCAGAAGTAAGAGCAATCTGAAGAAGCTCAAGTACAAGTGACAACAAAACAGACTCAACAGTTATCACAACAGATTAACAGGGAAGAACTCGGAGATGATCTAGAACAAGTATCACAGAGAAACAGTCAGAAGGTCAGAGAGTAAATCAATGTCAAGGCCATGGTCAACAACCAGTTCAAACAAGTTCAACAATCAAAACTAGGGTACATAAGCAACTGTCTACATGAGTTAGTTCAACATGTAAATGAAACAGTAACTAGACAAATACAACAATCCAGAAGTCAAGAGTATACAAGTCAGAATACAAGTATACAGAAGCAACCAGTGTCATCAACTACAGGATGAACACACAGTGAAATGTATCAAAGACAAGAAGACAAGTTCGAAGTCCAACCAGAGATAAACAGGTCGAAAAAATATCAATGCAGACTTACTAAATCAAGTGCGTATCGGAAATAGTCAAAGCAGATTAAAAGAGGAAAGCTTGTTGCTGTGGGACTCAAGACGAAATCAATTTCAAAAATCAAGCGCGTATCTTTATTGTTGAAAAAGTCAAAGATCGAAAAAGAGGAAAGTTTCTGGAATGATAAATCAAAGGATGATCGAACGTCACAAAATCGAAACTGTGGGTACGAAGCACTTTCTCAAAATAGCAAACATATTAAGGGAAAGTTTTAACAACGTGGGAATCAAGTAAAATCAAATCACACTTGTATATAAACCCAGAAATCATCATCGACTAAAGAATCGAGTTCAAGCATTAAAACCAGAGAACAAAAGGCACAATTCACATACCAAATCAAAGCTGAACTCGATCAAGTGGTGAATCAGAGCAACAAAGATACAACCCAATCATCACTGACAATCACGAACCAAGTACAAGTATTATCAGAAAAAGAAACATACCAATTTCAGAGCCGAAGCTCCAAATCCACAAAGGGAATCGCAAGCCAGAGCTACAAAGATCGACAAAGCCGAAGCTCCAAATTGCAGTAGGGAAAAACCCAAATTCCAAAGCTACAGAAAGTCGCCAGAAAACGAACAAGGGCAAAGCCCTAATTCATTCAAGCAAGCGTCGAAGAAGAGGAGCCAATTCATCAGAGAATCGAAGAATCGCTGAAAGCTCCAATTTTGGAGTCGCCATTTTTTTTATCTCAGAAATAATCGGGCCGAAGTAATTAGGGGTCGAAGAAAAAAAAAGGGGATCAGGTCAATGAAGACTGGAAAGTGGGCTGGGCTACTTTATTGAAGAAGAGTTTTAATATTTAAATTGGTCTAGGCTTTAATTTTAAATTCTTATCGGGCCAGGTTTTAATTTGTTAGTTTTGGGCCTAGTCTATTAAGGGCAAAATCGATTTAAATTTCCAATTTAAATTTTGCCCTCGTATTTAAACTGTGTCTTGTTTTTCACTTTGCATTTTCAAGGTCCAGTTAGAGTCAATCACCACCTAGGGTTTAGGTGTTGTCAGATTGTCTAGTTAGAATTAGTTCAGTGAGCAGGGAGGCTGCGAGTTTGCAAAGCTCTATAGGCGGGAGCAGAGTTTGCGAGTAAACGAAACTCTATAGGCGGAGCAGGGTGTGCGAGTCTGTAGGAGTGTTTGTGAGCGGGAGCGAGTGTCTGCGAGTCTGTCAGAGTGTTTGTAAGCGGGAGACTGTTTAATTCTAATAGAAATCTGGGAATGCAGCAGTAGGCAGGGGTTGCCGAAGCTGGGTAAATTTTGTGTGTGATTTACTTTACTGCATATTTATTTATCTGCTGTTTGCTTCCGCGTTTAATTTGAGAAAATTTGCGATAACCCTATTCACCCCCCCCCCCTCTAGGGTTAATCTAGATCCTACAAGTGGTATCAGAGCGAGGTAAAATTTTTTAACTCTAGAGTCATGAATCTATCAAATAATGCTTTTTCTGAGGGGCAATCTATTGTTAGACCACCAATGTTTAATGGGAGTGATTATGCGTATTGGAAGGTTAGGATGGGTATTTATCTTAGTTCTGTTGATTATGATGTTTGGGATATTATTGAAACTGGCTATACACCTACCACTATAACTATTGGTGATACTGAGATTCCTAAACCGAGAGATAGGTGGGATGCTAACGATAAGAAGTTAAAAACTACTAATGCTAAAGCCATGAATGCTCTGATCTGTGCTCTTGATAAAACTGAATTTAATAGAATTTCTCATTGTAAAACAGCACAGGAAATTTGGCATACTTTGGAGGTGACACACGAAGGAACTTCTCAAGTCAAAGAGTCTCGTCTAGCCCTGTTCAGCAATGAATATGAGAACTTTGTGATGGACAAAGGCGAGAGCATTAAGGATATGTTTGGACGCTTCTCAACCTTGGTGTACAATGCTAGAGCGCTTGGAAAGGTATTCTCTGAAGTAGAGCTAGTAAGGAAGATTCTACGAGTCTTACCGATGAACTTTAAGGCAAAAGTCACTGCAATACAAGAATCGAAAGATTTAAGCAAACTGAGCATGGAGGATTTGATCGGAAATCTGATGACGTATGAGCTTGAGTTGAAAGCAAAGGAGGAACGCATCAATTCCGAACCAAAGAAGAAGACGATTGCCTTAAAAAGCAGAGAAGAGAGCGATGAAGACGAAGTTGATCCAATTGAAGGACTTGCAGTGGCTGTCAATAATTTCAGAAGGTGGTCGAAATACAAGCCACGAAAGAAGAAGACCAGTAGTAATAGATCTAAAGATTCTGACAACTCTGAAAACGAACTAATCTGTTATAACTGCAACAAGCCTGGTCACTTCAAACCAAACTGCCCACTTCTCAAAAACAACAAAGGAAAGAAAAAGAAGAAGAAAGTCTTTGCAGCAACTTGGGATGATGAGGAAGTTTCAACTGATAGCTCAGAGGAGGCTAACCTGTGTCTTACGGTAAGATCAGATTCAGAAGCAAGCTCAGAGGAATCAAGATCAGATTCAGAAGCAAGCTCAAAAGAATACAATGAGGTAAAAAACTATTCTTATAAAGACCTTGCTTATTTCTACATCGATCTCACTAAAACAGTTGAAGCTCTTGATTCTAAAAATGAAAAACTGAAATCTGATAGGAAAAAGCTTATCCATGAAAATTTCAGGTTAGAAACTGAACTTGAAAAAATTCAAAACCTAGAATGTAAAAACTGTAAAACTTTAGATTCAGAATTATCAAAACTGAAGAATAATTTTGAGAATCTTGAAAAAGAAAACTTGAATCTAAAGGAAACTATTGAAACTAGGAAAAAGGATTTTATAAATAGATGCACTTCACTTGTGTCTGAAAACTCCACACTGAAAACCAAAGTCCAAAATCTTGAGAAATCACTGAATAACTTTTCTAAAGGAGAAAAATCATTCAATATGCTGTTAGGAAATCAATTGTTTGCTAACAATAGAAAAGGACTAGGCTTTGGAAAAACACAAGTTGAGGATAGTGCTAAAGGAAGGAGTGTCTTTTCTAGATGTGTAAAATGTGGAATTATTGGACATCGTGCTGAAAATTGTAGTCATAGGAACAAGAACACAAAATTTATACAAGTTTGGGTTCCTAGAAATTCTACAAACAATTTTCATGTCTATTGGAACAAAAATGAAAAGACAAAACAAGTTTGGGTTCCAAAAGGATTATTTATTCACAATTATTCTGCCACTAACAACCATGGACCTATAAAAAGGTCACATACATCTTTAACCGTATAGGTGTGGTGGCAGGCTAAGGAACAACATTAGTGTTATCTGGATTCTGGCTATTCCAAATATACAACGGGCGTCAAATCAACGTTTCTTAGCCTAGTATAAAGGTGACAGATTCACTATGAGCAAACAACGAATGATTATCGTACAGGTAAAACAGGTAGTTATCTTTATTTTCACACGATAGATAACCGGTAAGAATCTGCACCGTAATCTGAATTAAATTAGCCAGTTATGATTGATAATTCTGATTTTTAACCAATTATCTTGCTTGAAGTAATTGTGATGGTTGATAGAATCTATCTTGCTTGATCTTTAATGACATCATTTTCTTCTTGAACTTAATCTGTTTGGTCAAACTATGATTGATTTCTGATTGCTCATGCTCTAAAAAATATTTTGAGAAGCTGCTGAAACTGATGCTTCACTTATGAAAACTTTAAATTGCTTTTGAAATAATCTTGATATTTTAATTGTGATTCTACGAAAGGTATTCACACTCGCTCTTCAATTGATAAAAGTGTGTCTACGTTTCATTGTCATAGGGGTTTGTTTCTGAAGTTGAATCCGAGTCTGTTGAAATGGCTCTTAACTGCTTCTAGACCCCGTATTATGTTTTCTGTGTGTTTGTGTTTGCACGTTTCCACTCTAATTCTAAAGAATCACATTTGAATACCACTAAACGAAATTTTGAGATATTTTTCACACACACAAATTTGGACTATGATATCTTTCGTGTGAAAACTTTAATTTAGTTGGTTATTCTGATGTTGATTATACGGGTTCACTGGTTGATAGGAAAAGTACTAGTGAGACATGTTTCATGCTAGGACATTTATTAGTTACATCATTCACGCACGAAACACATTGATGTGAGACACCATTTTCTTAGAGATCACATTGCTAGGGAAAACATTTGCATTAAATTCATTTCAACTGAGAATCAACTTGCTGATATTTTCACAAAACCCCTCCCCGAAGACAGATTTTCCAGATTACGTTTGGATTTGGGAATTATGGAAATTGACTAATCATTTTTCAATTTTTGGTTGAAATACTCTTGGATATTTATTTTCAACTTCAATTTCTAGAATTCAAACCTGTTTTGGATATTATTCAAAGATTGATTCAAATATGGTATTCAGTAGTGGAAATACGTTTGGTTTATGAAATTTCATAATATGATTAATTTGGTAACTTATTCCACGACCATTTCTATTTCTACCATCTTTCTATCATTCATAATGGTTTTGAAAAATGAGAAGAGTGAATTGCTTTTTAAATTAAAAAGGAAAAATCAAAGAAAATTTTAAAATATTCCTCATGCATCCATTCTCATTTAAAAGTCCTTATGGTTATGCATGGATGGAGCTTGATAACTAATGAGTAATTGCTAATCCCATTTAAAAGTCCTTATGGTTATGCGTGGTTAGTAAGTGCTTATTATTTTTTATGCTTAAATGACAAATCTTTTTAAAATTAAAATAGAATAGAATATCTCTCTTCTCATTATAAAAATCAAATTATCGATCCATTCTCTAAAATGTGGAAATTGTTATCTTGTTATGATATATTATGATTTTTCCTTGTTTTTTCCATTTGTTTTCCCCTACTGTTTCATTATTTTTATCAGTCTTTTGATGATAACAAAAGGGGGAGAAGGAAGAGATTTTGATAAGAAAATAAGTATTTCTGGAATATTTATTTACCAAATTTGTTAAATGTTGTTAGTTATTTTCTATAGTTCTTTTATTCGACTGAATATGGAATAGTCTCAGTTGTAGGGGGGGTATTCATGTAGGGGGAGTATACATGTAGGGGGAGCTAAATATAGTCATGTTTAAACACATCTACTGAATTTCAAAATCTTTAATATATATGTTTGTCATCATCAAAAGGGGGAGATTGTTTGATGTGTGTTTAGTGTTTGATGATAACAAAATATATATATCGTATTTTAGATGTGTTTACAGATTATACACATACAGGAATAACAAAAATTTTATCAACACAGAATTTAAATTCAAACTGAAATTTTATTCAAACAATCTTTTTATTACAAATTTTGAATAGTACAAATTCTGACTCTCACTATAACTGTACAATTTCTGAATACATCACAATTCGATTTTACATTAACAACATCACTACATCACTCAAACACTCATCTGCATTGTCCAGCTTCAGTGTTTGTCTTGTCTTCTGTGTACCTGTATAATTTGCAACTACAGCAGTAATCTGAAAATAAACAAATTTAAGTTTGCAAAAATATAAATTTGTTTTTATTGGTGCCTCAGATATATGGGTTATCGACATCATCTTTGATTGTGTAATATCTGTGCATATCAGTATTTATTTCAGGGACAGGTATTTACGAGTGGCTGCAGTACACACGTATACACATGTGCACTGCCTCGCCAACTCGAGTACACAAGGTCAAATCAATATCTGATTCAACTCAAATGCAAATGGATTCGACCAAAATATCACTGCAACAATAAAAATGAACATGTACAAGATCAACAAAGTGTACACAGTGAAGTCTAAAGACAAGTAAAGTACAATAGTGAATCATCTACAGGTTCAAGTCCAAATGAACCAGACTACAGTGAAGGCAACTAATGAATGTAATTCAAATATACTCAAGTCAAAAATCACAGATCAGAGTTCAAGAAATTCCAGAAGTAAGAGCAATCTGAAGAAGCTCAAGTACAAGTGACAACAAAACAGACTCAACAGTTATCACAACAGATTAACAGGGAAGAACTCGGAGATGATCTAGAACAAGTATCACAGAGAAACAGTCAGAAGGTCAGAGAGTAAATCAATGTCAAGGCCATGGTCAACAACCAGTTCAAACAAGTTCAACAATCAAAACTAGGGTACATAAGCAACTGTCTACATGAGTTAGTTCAACATGTAAATGAAACAGTAACTAGACAAATACAACAATCCAGAAGTCAAGAGTATACAAGTCAGAATACAAGTATACAGAAGCAACCAGTGTCATCAACTACAGGATGAACACACAGTGAAATGTATCAAAGACAAGAAGACAAGTTCGAAGTCAAACCAGAGATAAACAGGTCGAAAAAATATCAATGCAGACTTACTAAATCAAGTGCGTATCGGAAATAGTCAAAGCAGATTAAAAGAGGAAAGCTTGTTGTTGTGGGACTCAAGACGAAATCAATTTCAAAAATCAAGCGCGTATCTTTATTGTTGAAAAAGTCAAAGATCGAAAAAGAGGAAAGTTTCTGGAATGATAAATCAAAGGATGATCGAACGTCACAAAATCGAAACCGTGGGTACGAAGCACTTTCTCAAAATAGCAAACATATTAAGGGAAAGTTTTAACAACGTGGGAATCAAGTAAAATCAAATCACACTTGTATATAAACCCAGAAATCATCATCGACTAAAGCATCGAGTTCAAGCATTAAAACCAGAGAACAAAAGGCACAATTCACATACCAAATCAAAGCCGAACTCGATCAAGTGGTGAATCAGAGCAACAAAGATACAACCCAATCATCACTGACAATCACGAACCAAGTACAAGTATTATCAGAAAAAGAAACATACCAATTTCAGAGCCGAAGCTCCAAATCCACAAAGGGAATCGCAAGCCAGAGCTACAAAGATCGACAAAGCCGAAGCTCCAAATTGCAGTAGGGAAAAACCCAAATTCCAAAGCTACAGAAAGTCGCCAGAAAACGAACAAGGGCAAAGCCCTAATTCATTCAAGCAAGCGTCGAAGAAGAGGAGCCAATTCATCAGAGAATCGAAGAATCGCTGAAAGCTCCAATTTTGGAGTCGCCATTTTTTTTATCTCAGAAATAATCGGGCCGAAGTAATTAGGGGTCGAAGAAAAAAAAAGGGGATCAGGTCAATGAAGACTGGAAAGTGGGCTGGGCTACTTTATTGAATAAGAGTTTTAATATTTAAATTGGTCTAGGCTTTAATTTTAAATTCTTATCGGGCCGGGTTTTAATTTGTTAGTTTTGGGCCTAGTCTATTAAGGGCAAAATCGATTTAAATTTCCAATTTAAATTTTGCCCTCGTATTTAAACTGTGTCTTGTTTTTCACTTTGCATTTTCAAGGTCCAGTTAGAGTCAATCACCACCTAGGGTTTAGGTGTTGTCAGATTGTCTAGTTAGAATTAGTTCAGTGAGCAGGGAGGCTGCGAGTTTGCAAAGCTCTATAGGCGGGAGCAGAGTTTGCGAGTAAACGAAACTCTATAGGCGGAGCAGGGTGTGCGAGTCTGTAGGAGTGTTTGTGAGCGGGAGCGAGTGTCTGCGAGTCTGTCAGAGTGTTTGTAAGCGGGAGACTGTTTAATTCTAATAGAAATCTGGGAATGCAGTAGTAGGCAGGGGTTGCCGAAGCTGGGTAAATTTTGTGTGTGATTTACTTTACTGCATATTTATTTATCTGCTGTTTGCTTCCGCGTTTAATTTGAAAAAATTTGCGATAACCCTATTCACCCCCCCCCCCTCTAGGGTTAATCTAGATCCTACAAGGGGTTTCTAAACTCTTAAACAAGATAAACTGACACAGTATTGTTTTAAATATGGTAAATGAAATAATTTTGCCCAAAACTATTTTTGTATAGAAAAGAAATGATTTTCTATGAATTATCATAGTATATGGATGTTTGGTTGTTAGGAGGTGATAATATTGAATTATTATCATTGTTGTATGGAAAATGAATAAAAAATAAAATGTATAACCAAAGATTTGGAGATAAATTCCTTTAACAAATGAAATTTATAAATATGAATTGAAAGATAAGGAAATAAAATTCATATACGAATGGAATTGGTAAATGTAAATTGTAAATGTGATTTATAATTTGAAATAGAATTCCAAGAAAATATTTGAAATAAATTCATTAATGAAATGAAATTGGTATGTGAATTTATAAATGAGTTTTATAAATTGAAAGGAAATGTGAGTAATCCTAACACAACTACTCTCTAAATCCAAGTGATTGTTTATGATTACTTCATGCCATATTTTCTTTGATTGAATGAGAAATTACTGATTTGAATCTTTCTTTGATTAGGATTCTAAGGTTAGTATTTGCATATGTTTGCCATGGAGGACAGCCTGATGTCATGATGTTTGCCTTATTGTTAAATGTGCGGCACAATTGCACATGTGCTTGCTTGCTTTGTGCTTGTGCATTGGTTTGTACATGTTTGATCTTCCCTTAGACCTGATTGGCCTGTTGAATTATAACATCTTTACATTGCTCCATTTGTTGTCTGATTTTACTTGTACCATACCCTCACTGAGTCACTGTTTTGAGTTCCAGTTTTAAACCTGGTTATGTTCCAGTTTTGAGTAATTATATATGAATAAATGGGTAAAACTTATTTTGTAAATCTATAAAAAAAATTAATCTATAAGCAGCTGCACTTGCAACTATTTTTTTAGTAACAGATTGTATAAAAAGGAGAATATATATATATATATATATATATATCTGTTTTGTAGTTTTCATTCTCTAATTTGAAAGTCAGGTTTTGAAAATTCCTAGCATAGTATGTGTGTGTGTGTATGTGGATTGTTTAGCGTAGTACATGTCCCACCTTTCCCTAAATCCTTAGAAGAAGAGTGTTGTTCATGCTTTCGTATGTGTTCTATAGCCTAGCCTATGGTTATGTAGGTAATAATAGCCTGACATCTACTGTTTTTACTTAAGGAAGAACCATTTTTTTTGCACTTTGTAAATGAACATAAGTTAGTGCCAGAAGTAGTAGCAGTTCGAAAACTTATATGGATATACTTGTATTTATAAACTTAGGTTATATAATAAAAGGTGTTTGATTTTTTTTTTTAAAATGTAATTTGGTTCTACCTTGCTTGTATGGTCATCTGCCTATTTTATTAGTGTCCTATGCTCCTAAGCCTGAACTGTCCATACTTTTGCATTCATCAATAACCTGTCACAATTTATTATTTTAAAAGCGTGGACTCGGTTGTACCTGTTCATGTTTTCGTATGTGCCTACATTATTCGTGCTGCATACGTTTTATTTTTATGTACGTATAGCTCTTTTTTTTACTTAACTAGTGGCATACAAATCTTTGAAACCTGTATGTGCGTTTTTTTAGTGTTAGTTTATAATATATAGGCATAAAAATTCTTGCATGACAGTTTTTCGTATGTAACCTTGCATGATGACTTGTATTTGTTTTCCTTTGAAATTGTTTTATAATAAACTATTTTACAAACTCATTGGACCATTTTTCGTACTCCCTCTAGTATAAACAATTAATTTAGATTAATTAATTTAATAATAATCATTTGTGAAGTGTACTTGCTTTATGGAAGTAATTAAGAAATTAATTACTCATTGTAATTAATTGATTATTAATTTACCATAACTAGCAAATTTATTCATAGAAGTTAATCTGATTTGAATTAATCAGATAATCAAATTAATCCTATTTATGGATGTTTGAATTGTATTGAATGTAAATTAGATGAAAGCGATTAAATTTGTATTGAAACTTTATAAATTGCTTATGGAAAGAATTTTGAATGCATTGCTTATGGAAACTATATGTTTACTGTTAAGAATAAATGAAATGTTAATAGATTTCCTATATATGTCACTTACATATTTAAATTGAGTAAGTACAGGTTTTTGGAGGCCGTTTGGCTGCATTTTGGTTGCGCAAAAATGCTAATAATAAGCCGCTTTGCTTTAAAATGCTAATAAAGGTACGCCTACGCAATACAAAATAGGAAATATGAACTGTTTTTCTGCTTTTCCGACCGAGTGGATCGATGTATATATATTTATATCTTTTGTCAAATTGCAAAAGCTCCTCCGTACAAAGGAGACTCCGCCAAAATTTTCTGAAAAATTTGGAATTTTTGAAAATTTTCACTTAACGACAAGTGATTTCAAATTGAATTTGAGATAAGGTAAATAGAATTCAATATCTAAAATGAAGTAAATTGAATTCAAATGGAATTGAAAATGCAAAGTTGACTGGAAATGAATATATAACTCTGTTAGTGAAGCGAAAATAAATATAAGAAGTATGTAAATACTTATATTGAACTTAAGAAATGGATAATGGAATTCGTAAGTAAAATTTAGAATTGAGAAATATTCTAAGTTAATAAGTGAATGAAAATTTAACTGGAAGTAGTAAAAATGGTGATTGTTAATGAGTGGATAGAAATCAAAATATAAAATGATTTTGAAAGCTATGATTGGAAATCATTGCTAGTAGTATACAGGTGTTATAAAGGTAAAACAAAATTTGGATTTTGATTTCGAAGATGAAATTGAATTTCTCAACAAAAGGTATGTATTTGAATTTCAGTATGAAATTTGATGAGTTTCTGATTTTGCCACTTGGCATTTTGTTTTCTATTGAAATTTGGGAGTCCGTAGGGACATTTTGTAGTCGTACCGAGTTAGCCGCGCAAAGGAGTCGCTGGCGAAATTTTTTCGAAAATTTCGAGAGTTAGAAAATTTTTGAGAAAATTTTGAATTCAAAATTTGAATTTGAATTGTTAAGAAAACCATATTATTTGGGACTTATGATTGATTTTGGAAAATTAGTTAAAGTAATAATGAATCTTTTGTGATAAAAAGATTTGGGTTGATAAGTTGATAAAATTGTTTGGTTTTGGGAAAATGATAAACGGGGATTGGACCATTCTTCTTAACTTGTAATTTTGGGACGAAATTCTTTTAAGGGGGGAAGATTGTAACGACCCTGAATTTTTGACATTTGAAATGTGAATATATAATTGAGTTTAAATATTCGAATGATAATTTAATTTGAAATTCAAGTATCAGAATGGATTTGGCGATTAAATTATTGAATTTAATTACTGAAGTTGGGTAAAAATTTGTATCTTCAGTTTTAAGCTGATTAAAAATATTTTCAAGGCTTGGAAAATCTATATTGATAATTCTGAAGGTAATAGAACTTTCAGAATTGAATTTGAAACTGTTTTGTTCAGTTTTGAATTTTTTTGTTTAAATTGAATTTAAAAATAGCATTCCGAGGCACGGTCTCGGAATTCGACGAAACTAGTTCCATTGGATCCGTAATATTGTATTATTACCGGATTTCAATTTTCGTAATGTTTGGAGTGATCGTTTGGTCGTACGATAAGCAAACGCATTGAAATTAAATCGAAAATTTAATTTAATAATTGAGTCCAAAAAGCTATCTTCTCCATACGATTGAATTTGGACTTGAAACCTTTTCCATTGCATTCGAAATAGGCGTATAACATTACGAACGCCTGACGGCACGCCTCGATAGGAGTTCACAATTTTAGGCAACGTAGATCGAGACAATTTGAATTTAAATTTAAAATATATTTATATATCTAAAGTCAATAGCTGAGATTCCTTTCAACTCAGCCATCCTACTCCTGAGCAAGCAGACCTGCTCTCTGCTTAATTACGTTCTCTTGTCTCCCCATTTCTTTACAAATCACATACGAGATCAGTTCATTCAGAAAGAAAAAAAAATAAAACAAAAAAATGGCAGATGAATCAATCGCAACCCACCCAGTTCTCTTCCCTTTAAATCTTTCAATACGAACGAAAATTTTCTTCGTTCAAAAACGAAGATCTTTACCGTTAAAATATATGGCCTCCTTTCTTGTTCAAAAAACAATTCAAAGTTAGAAGAAAAAAAGAAAAGAAATGGCGATTGAAATCACGAGAGCCAAAGAGGCGAGTTCGTTCGTGAACGACAGTCGACTAGAGAGGGGAAAGGTCGCGAATGAGTATAGGGGATTCGCGATGGAATCGCGAGCAAAGATGGGGACTTGCGTACGACGACTGCAGCGAGGGTAGGCGGGTTTCGATTTTGGGTGCGCGGAAGGGAAAGTCGCAGTTTTTGGTCGATAGAGACGGAGCGCGCGTGGAGGAAGGCAAGCAGGCGATGTCGAGCCGATGGTCATTCGTTTGAGTCATGACTGGTGGTCGACACGGCAGATGCTCAGATAGGGTTAAGGGGCATCGCATTTTGGGTGACTCGAGCCTGAGATGGCATGAGGTACTTACTTTTTTGTTTAATTCAATTAAACAAAATATATATACATGTATATATTTACAACGTATAAATTCTCTGTAAGGTTTAAAAGGAAATTTTGTAAAAGGAATTATATACAGATTGATTTGATTTTAAATACACGGTAAGATATTTTTGAATGTATATATATAGAAAAGTTTTTTCAGTAAAATGAAGATAAATCTGTTTTCAATTAAATAAATGTATACATATAAGTGAAACAGTAAATATATTTATATATAGGATTTTGAAAGTATAGGAATTTTAAAACAATATAGAGTTTATAAAGACTAGATTTTTAAAAGAAGGAATTGGTTTAAAACTAATTATTAGTTAAGTCAAATGTTAAATGAAAGTTGATTATTCGATTATTCGAATATTTATAAATTGTATAAATTGTTTTATACAAGGTTAAAATCAAGAAAACAAACTGGATTGGAAATGGATTGCAAATTAAAGGTGAGATCTTCTCACTCAAATTGAAAGTTGAATTGCAGTTATTGATTGATTGACTGTTTGGATGTGATATAGTATATATAGTAATATATATAGCAATATATATATATATTGGAATATGTATATATTGGAGTTGTTGATTTCCCGCATTATATAGCGGATGAGACCCTATTGCGCCGCATAATAGCGGATGATATTTTATAAATCCCATATACCGCGATATTCCACCTCGAAGTGGAATTGGTATTGTGCTAACATCTGTGGATGCAGGGAAATAGGTTGGAGGGATCCAACTGGATTCCTCAAATTATATGAATTTGTTTCATATGCTGTGTGATTGTTTATTTATAATCTGGGAATGATTATATTTGTGATTGGATGTGTTGAAGGCTATAATTTAGCCGAATGTATTTATGGTATCGTTGGATACCAAAAATAAATAGAATTGGATTTTCAAAATAAAAGTTGGAAATTTTAAGTGAATTCTTTTTGAAATAATTGGGTGAATTTAAAAGAAAGAATTTAACAGTATAAAGTTGATTTTTGAAATCTTATCGAATTATTTCCAAAATATGGGAAAAGATTATTACAAATGGATTTTGAATAGTATTATTCGAAAGCTGGAAAATTTATTTAAAATGGAATTTTAAATGGTCTGGAAGGGATAAATGAATTTATTTTAAAAGGTGATTAATTTCTAGAAATCAATTTATAATTGATTTGGTATTTGAAAATAAATCTTTGGGAAATCGATATGAAAATTTATTTAATGTTGAATGAGGAAATTGATTTGTGTTGAAATGAATTTTGAAATCAATTTGTAATTGATTTGGTGTTTGAAATAAATGTTTGGAAAAATCAATTTGTGTTGAAATAAATTTGGAAATAAATTTGAAAATTGATTTGGAGTTGAAAGTGAATATTTGTTAAATCGATTTGAAAATCGTATTAAAAATGAATATTTGGGAATGTAAATTCAAATGGAATTTATAAAGGAAAGGGAAATTTGTTTTAAAAATAAACATTGATTTATTTTTAAAGTGTGGAAAATATGATTTGAAATTGGTTTTCAAAGTGATGAAGTATGGAAATAAATTTACAGATTTGGGATGTAAATTTGAAATAAATCGATAAGGATTTATTTAATTGGTTTAAATGAAAGTGATTTGAAATTTGTTTCAAATGGTTGAAGTGTAAACCGTATCTCGCGAGGAGATTTGAAATTTAATAATTTGGGAAAAATTATTTAAATTGGTTGATTGTTGTGAATGTTGTTGATAGTTAAATAACCGACTATCAATATTTGCCTTTGAAATGGCATTTGAATTTGTTTTTAAAACAAGCGCTCATTATTCGGTTAAGCCGGGAGAGGACCTTGTGTCATATAACCCATTCCGAATAGTGATACGTCATGAATGGACATTATTTGAAGAACGGTGTGAAGACCGGATATTTGCGAAAATGAAAGGAAAACCTGTCGAATGTCTCTGCACCGAGTTGCTCTGGTACAGAGATTTATATCACTCTTCTTGTGATGGGAAGTCCGGACGTGATTAGGGAATACCCGGATTGCAAGGGCTTCTTTGGAAGTGCCTTCGGTTCTGTTCGATCCCGGAACGGACTTGTATGGATGTGTGTCTGACGTTACACTTTGAGATGTAAAGCTGGTTTCTATCAAATACATTTCTGTTGGTGGCGGAGAATTTATTCTCTTAGCTTAACACCCTTCTTTGAGACGTACGAGCTCAGAGGTTATGTAGTTGATGGTTACTAGTGATACATTCCCAATTTGGTAATGTGGCATGCGAAGTGCTGTTGATCATTTGTTGTGAAAAAGCGTGGCTTTGTGAAAAAGCGTGGCTTTGTGAAAAAGCGTGGCTTTGTGAAAAAACGTGGCTTTGTGAAAAAGCGTGGCTTTGTGAACGAGACTTCGTCGAGCCTCACAACCCGGTAATGGTTGAAACAGGAATGTTGCGGCAAAGGTTTTTAGGGGTAGCGCCCCTAGGGTATGCCATTTCCTTCTGGATAAAAGGTGATATCATGGTATGGAGCCCAGATATTTTCCCTACGTTGATGCTGCAAATTTATTATACTTTGTGGTTGTTGCTTTGTTGTTGAGGATCCTCGGGTAAAGGTCGGTGACGACCGGGGGATGGCATAGCTCGTGTGTTAGCTACCTAGTTACAGCTGTATAGCGTGAGGTAGCGTCAGCCTTGTGTTTGCAAAGATCCGGTTAGGTTCTCGGGGCATCTTTCCAGAGGCGTTTCCATTTCGGTGTAAGGAAGTTCCATTGCCTGACCATTTGTTGGAAATCCAAAGAAACAATACGCGCCTTGTACGGTTTTAGTTGTATAACCTTCTATGGAATGTGGCGGTAACCTGCTATTGAACGTAGTAGCTATAGTAGGCATACAATAATGGTTGTATGTTGGCTAAGATTAATATTATACTTTCGAAATGGTTTCGACACTATGCACTAATAATAATATTAGAAAGATTTTGTGTAGTAAGCATTTTTGACTATCATAAGGAGAAATCTCCTCCAAAACGCACGTTTGCATTGTGTGTGTGGCGGGAGGCCTTATGGTAGTTTCATTTTCCAAAAGAATTGCGAATTTGTTTTGTTTTCTTTGTGAAAATAACTGTTTTACGATCTCACACCAGTCACCATGACTGACCTGGAGTTTATTGTTCCCTTTCTAAACTCTGGGTGCCCATAATTTTCTACACGGGCAGCCTAGAGTTATGTTACCAGGATATTCTGGAGCTTTGGAGATGAGCTGGATGGCGAGGCGTACTACCGTACTTGTTTATTTATTCCGCTGTGCATTCTGTATGAGGACAAGTTTATGTAACTGTCCATTGTTGTATTGAGTTGTATATTGACTCCGATTGATGTATGTATAAACTGATATAGTCTTTTGTTTTAAAGATTATTCATTCAGCTATTATATATTGTTCCGCTGCGAATGTGAGATTCTGATATTGTTTCTGTTTCTGTTTTTCTGTTCTTTCCTTTCTTCTGTCTTCTTCTATCTCTTCTTTTTAATCCTAATGGTTCGGTTTTCCGGCATTCGATTGCGCGGCATTTGATACAGTGGACGTATTAATATCGACTTTCGAGCGTCGAAAAGTCGAACTGTTACATTTAACCTGAATGTAAGTTTGTGTACATATGTGCATACTTTTGTTTATATATATATGCATGAGTCGTTGGGTTATTGTATAAGTGTAATAGTTTACATTTATAAATCTACTATGCACTGTCTGATGTCATGTGGTTGTGTAAATATATTTTATAACTTACATTTCGAAAGTATATAAAAAGTGTAATTGTCGTGTAATATTAAATGTATTCGTTCTAGTGATTTTGAAAAAATCTCTTATGGTTAGTTTAAATATCGGTTCCAAATATATACGTATATATAGAGAGAGGGATTTTAAGTTGTTTGTGTGTTAAATTTAATATGGATTTTTAATTATAGATGTCTTAAGGATAATGGTTTTATCATATATATATGTATATTTATTTAATATGTCTCGAATTAAAATATTGATTTTAAGGAAAATTTATAACACATATATATTTTCGATTCATATTAAACTGATTTGATTTGTTTACATAGATTCCTGTTATCAGCTGTGTTCGTCAAACTCGAGTCCATCGTGCTTTGCTTCGAAATTCGTGCTTGGATCCGTAACTCATTCCCATTGTCCATCTTCTCTAACCTCGAAAGGTGAGCAATCACACACGATTAATGTTCTTATATTTATTAAATTTGATTTCAATTGAAACGTCAATTGAAATATGCTGTTGTTAGTTATTTTCATTGTTATATATATGCCATTATTTGTATCTGTTCACCTGTGACATCTGACACCGTTATCTGTTATTTATACTGATGATATATGCCTGCTACTGTTGTTATGTTTTATCATATCTGTTATCACTCTGCAAGTTCCCTGTTAGTATAGAAATCACTATGGGTTGAAATGATACATACCGGAACAGACTTTAGAATAGGAGAAAATCGTTATGGGTTGAAATGATAAACCCAAACGATTTTCATTCGAATTGAATTTGGGGTTGCGGGTTGAAATGATATACCCGTATATATTTAAATTGTGGATTGAAACGATAAATATCCGTATCACTTGACCATAGGATAGAAAATTATATACAGACATCGTTGGTCTATATATATATATATATATTTTGAAATGATTTCTATGGTTTTAAAAAGAAAAAAAATATGGTTTTAATAAATATTGATTTTAAAGATTTATTAAAGTTGATTTAATAAAATTGATATATGAGTATTTATTTAATATTTATATTTTCAGATGTAGAGTTTATAATGATTTGAAATGGATTTGAAATTATATTTTATTTAAGAATTTTTCTTAAATAAGTTTGATTTGAAATTTATTAAATTTGAAATTTTAAAGATATGATTTTATAACTTGAATTTGATAAAAAAATGACTTAAATGAATATTTCAAATTTATATAAATTTAAATGGGATATTTTGTTTATTTAAATTTGTAAATTAAAGTTGTATTTAAATGTTATGGAAATGATTAAGTAAATATTTCAAAACCAAATAATAGTAAAGTGAATTTGATATATATATAAAATTAGCCAATTTAGTTTTGAAATATTGAATATATAAAGCTTCGAAATATATTAAAATTGAAATGGCTTATTTTATGGTTCAAATATGTATTTGAAATCGATAATTTGAAATGGTTTATTTGGAAACTGAATTGAGTTGAAATTTTCGAATTGAGATTGAATTAAATGTGAATTTTGGAATTCGAGTTGATTTGAATTGATTTATGAATTTGCGGTAACCATTTGATTATATAAAGTATTTTTAAATTATATTTAAACTATTTTTATATTATTTTATAAACTATGGTAATATAAACTATTTAATCATTTTAATATATATTGTTTTAACTTATAACTTCTTTACATATATTATTTTATATTTATAAACTATTTTATTATATATACATATTTTAATATCTAAACTGTTTAAGAGGAAAGTGTTATGATTTCCAAAATGCTATGATTTCAAAGTTGTGATTTTCAAAGTGTTTTGATTAAAAAAAAGACTATGATTTCGAAAACGTTATAAATTTGAAAAATGCTATGATTTTGGAAATGGATATATTTGAAATGGAAATGATATCGTATTGATTTAGTTTTTGAAATGAAAATGATATTTCAGTTTTTGAAGTATAAACTTTTTAGAAATGACCACGGTGTTATAATAACGATTAGTTGTTAAAGAGACCGTGATCGGATATGGACATACTCTCTGTCGATACCGAAAACCACTTTAACAACTTTGTACGCAGTGGAGTTTCCAGAATGAAGTAGGATGGTGGCGACGATCCTAAGGTATACGCGTGGACCCAACTCCCGTGAGTTGGCATAAGGTGGCTAAAACAGGAGCGACCTCGGGCCAATGAGGTAGCACCTCTTATCGGACGCACTTCTTCGATACCATTCTATTACTTTGTGATTTGTCTGGGAGCACCCCTTGATTTGGGAGTGTTGTTCGAGGTGGAGCGGTAGTGGCTGCTATGCATTTCCATTAGTCCGTATGCGTAATTGGTATATCTACCCTGGTATTGCCTTGTGTGCCGTGTCACCTGCCATATCGAGCTTTACTACGAGTTGTGATTTCTCCCATAGCCTGTGGAGTATCGAGGGTAGCCCCCATTTTGGGAGTATGCTAATACTGGATAGACTACTGGGACTATTACGTGTTAAGGTGGAAAATGTAAAGCCTTAATGCTATTTAAAAGCATGTTTATTTTATATTAGACATTATTATAATAGCCTATATTACTACATAGTAGATAGTTTAACGGATCCTTAGAGGATGGTTATCCCAAACATCCATTGAGTTACTTGTATTTCAGTTGATATTTCACTTGAGTTGGATTTATTGATATAAGAATGTTAATCCTGACTCGAGTGTTTTGTGTTTTGCTTTATGCTCGGGTCAGACTGAGTGATACAGCATTTGAGACTCACCTTTGGAGTTGGAACTTCGCTTGGAGACCCAGCTATCTATCGATTCTGCTATTAGTTGTTCAGTCGATTCCAGTGATGCATTCAGATCTTGTATTTGATTATTGTATTGAGACATCTATGTACTCGTGACTTTTGTTGTATCTTATTTAACTTTGTTTATATATATAGTAGCTTCATGAACTACTATTCTTTTGCTTCCGCTGCATTATTGTTATATTATCCTGTGTCTATGATCTGTGATTATTTTATTTACTGTATATGCTGAGTTTTGCCAAATTTTATTTACAATCCATTGTTTTGAATTATTCAAGTCCGGCATGTGTGGATTTATTGTCGATTTGAACGGTCCAAAATACTAGGTCGTTACAAAAGGAGTCGTGGATGACCTCGTTCAAAGAAAAGTTGCTACGCAGAACCTTGCCCGAGGGAAAGAACGAGAGACGACAAGTCGTTCGCAAGGCCTCACGGTATATAATGCAGGATGGAATGATGTATCGGAAGGGATTCGCTGCTCCCTTGCTTAGGTGTATTTCCCACGACGAGATAAAGCGGGTTTTAAGAGAAGTCCATTAAGGAGAATGTAGCGACCATACTGGGAGGCAGACACTAGCCAAAAAGAAACTCCGCTATGGATACTATTGGCTAACCGTGAATCGGGACGCCACGAACTACATAAGGAGATGCGACAAATGTCAAAAATATGCAAAGATCCCAAGAGCACCGCCGACGGAACTCATGCAAATGGTTAGTCCATGGCCGTTTGCAATATGGGGGATCGATATAATCGGCTCCCTGTCAATCTCCAAAGGCGATGCGAAATACGAAATCGTCGCGGTCGATTACTTCACCAAGTGGGCAGAAGCGGAGCCATTAGCTACAATCACCACCAAAAAGGTCGTTAATTTTGTTGTGTGAAATATTATATGCCGCTTTAACCTCCCACGGACTATCATTACTGACAAAATTCAATTTGAGAGTAGAGAATTCAAAGAGTTCTACCGAAAATATTGCATTGAGAAAAGGTTTGCAGCAGTCGCTCACCCCAAAGCAAATGGGCAAGTTGAAGCCGTAAATTAGATAATCAAGTCCATCTTGAAAAAACGTGTGGAGAAGGCTAGAGGCAAGTGGGTGGATGAGCTTCCAACAGCACTCTGGGCTTACAGAACCACCCACAAGTCCGCGACTAGCCACACTCCTTTCGCCTTGGCATACGGCACTGAAGCTGTTACACCCATGGAACTTGAAGTTCCTTCTCACTAGGTAACTCATTATGATCCTAGAACGAATCGAGATCTTTTACTGGAGTCGTTGGACTTTGTCAACGAGAAACGTGACGAAGCTGATTTAAGGGCGGTTGTATACCGGCACCGAGTCGCCCGATATTATAATGAAAATGTTCGACCGCGAACTTTCGATGTGGGTGACCTAGTTTTGAAGCGAGTTTTTTGGGTCCCATCACATATGAATCCCACATGGGAAGGTCCCTACGTCATCGAACAGAGGCTTGGAGAAGGAACCTTCAAGCTAGCGACTGTTGATGGTGTGACATTCCCCAGGGCATGGAATAGCGAACATTTGCGCAGTTGTTATACTTAGTCTATTTCTTTTGCATTTTAGTAGCAATTGTTTCCAGTATGTGTTTCTTTTGTTGTTCTCTGTTTCCCACATGTAATAAGACAATTCAGTTTGTCCCTATTTTTTACAATCAATAAAGGTTTGAAGTTGTTTTTCTATGAACTATTGATGTTCCGTGTGTTACAACTCCATGGAAAAATCAAATTGCATTAATCTGTCTGGCATATGAACGCATACACAAAATTAAAAGAGTCCCCAGAGCACGGACTAGAGTACTCTGAGTCCCCAAAGCACGGACTAGAGTATAAACGATTCAAAAAATCTCTAAGTCCCTAGAGCACAGACTACAGTATAAACGATTCAAAAAATCTCTAAGTCTCCGGAGCGTGGACTAGAGTATTCTAAGTCCCCGAAGCGCGGACTAGAGTATTCTGAGTCCCCGAAGCATCGACTAGAGTGTAAACGATTCAAAAAAATCTCTAAGTCCCCGGAGCGTGAACTTGAGTACTCTGAGTCCCCAGAGCGTGGACTAGAGTATAAACAATTCAAAAAATCTCTAAGTCCTCGGAGCGCGGACTAGAGTACTCTGAGTCCCCAGAGCGCGGACTAGAGTATAAACGATTCAAAAAATCTCTAAGTCCCCGAAGCACGGACTAGAATACTCTGAGTCCCCAAAGTGCGGACTAGAGTATAAATGATTCAAAAAATCTCTAAGTCACCAGAGCGTGAACTAGAGTACTCTGAGTTCCCAGAGCGCGGACTAGAGTATAAACAATTCAAAAAATCTCTAAGTTCCCAAACCGCGGACTAGAGTACTCTGAGTCCCCGGAGTGCGGACTAGAGTATAAAGGATTCAATAATCCCAAAGTCCCCATAGTGCGGGTTAGAGTATAAATAATTCAAAAATCTCCATATCCTGTGAAAGCGGACTGGAGTTTATGTGACCCATAAGGCTCTGAATTTCAATTACAGATCAGATTATAAGCTAAGCGATGAGAGTCTGGAAATACAAAGAAGCAAAATTTTATTTACTAACCGAAAAAGATGTTTCATTACAACTTCTCCGAAGCCCAAAGCCAAAGTCTATCTACAGTGACTATATAAAAAAGGGAAGAAAAGGGGAAAAACTACATGATCTTAGCTTATTTAAGCTAAGCGAAACATGACCAGACGACAGCTACTTTTTAGGCTTTCTTTCCTTCTTCGACTTCTCCGAAGTCTCCTCAGCTGAGCGTTTTCTCCAGGACCCCTTGCTTCCAAGCGACGTGGTATCTGAGGAAGGAGGGGGAACTTCCAAAGGTGTGATCCCACCGGGGAGAATGACCTTCAAGGGCCTATTTAGGGGATCGTCGAGTTCCACCACCTAAGATTCTATCTTAACTTTGGTTTTCTTTTTCTCCTCCTCCTCGATTTGCTCCTTCATGCTAAGCTGGGAAGTATGCTCGGAAGCGCCTATGATTTCGACGTCGTCGTGTCCCTCTACGGGTGAAGGATCTTCGAGCTTATCTTCCTCAAGCGCCCCTATTACTTGAGCGTCAGGACCAAGGGTGTAGCCGGTGTGGAGTACTTCAGTCTCTTTTTCTTCCCGCTCCGTGGCGACATCGCTCCTTGGAGTCGGTTCAGGACCAGAATGACCTGCATGAATTCATGAAAAGCGAATGTTAAGATACGACAGTTATTTGCCAAAAGCAATGACTCTATGAACTTTAGAAGGAGGAGTCACGTACCAGCTTCCATTTGGCTCTCAGTCGTCTTGGGAGTATCACCCTCCAGAATTGGGGATAGAATGTGGATGCCAAGTCCAGGCTTCTCCGGATTGTAACCTACATGTTGCTCAGAGGGATTAAGTGGTAGAGTTTTGGTCAAGTCAAAGGGGGGAGGAATCTGGGGCTTGGAGCCCGACGGGCCAGCGGCATCCTCTTTTTCCTCTGATGTAGGGGAGCCTCCCTCGAAGAGGGCTTTCACTGCAGATAAATCTAAGGGTTCATTGCCTCGAAGCACTTCCCTCACCGGAGCCTCTTCATTAATCTCTTCGACACCTAGCTCTACTCTTTTAATTTTAATCAAAGTATCCCATGCTTTGGCAAGTGACTCGAGATAATTCTCGCCCAAGAAAGACAAGTCATGGTGCATGAGGACTCTTGCATTGAACTCGGCAATGAGCGGGTCGAATAAACATTTGATTTCTTCTTTGCCGACTTCGGTAGCAGCCTCGAGTCGAGAGTCAGCCTCTGTGAGCACCATCTTCTTGCCTTCCTCGCAAGCTGCTTCTTTTAGTGCTTCAACCCGAGATAACTCTTCGTCAAGTTTTGTCTTTAGAAGCTGTGTTTCGATGATCTCTTCGCAGTATCTTTGTGACTCTTCCTACGCTACAATTTTCTCTTCTCTCTCTTTAAAGAGCAATCCGTCTAGTTCTTTGACCCATCGAGCGAGAATGTCCTTTTCTTTTTGGATACAGTCTTTCTCCAAAGCTAGAGCACCGCTGTGTTGGATTGCCTCATTGAGTTCTTTCTTGTGAGTGGCCTCCAAGCGACTAACTGCCTCGGCTGTCTCCTTAGCATTTTTCTGGGCAGTCTCGAGCTGAGATTTGTATGAGGATAGCTTTTCATCCTGGCCCTTAATGGTGCCTTTGTCATGAATAGCTTCGAGATTGAGGCGATCAATCTCATGTTGGCGTTCAATAGAGACCTCTAAATCTTTCTCCACCAAGTGTATGAACGCATCATGCTGAAAATATACATCGTTGTTGCAAGCAATGGCGCTCTGTTTGACATGTCTAGGTATAGGATGGATTGTGGGGAGAAATTTCAGTCCATCGAAACATATCTTCAAGAATGTAGCCTTGAGCTCGGCTAATTTATCCACCGTCGACGGATCATAAGCGGAGACTAGGAGAGTCTGCCGGAGTCACGGATTTCTTACAAGGATCACGGGATTGCTTAGTACTCGAAGATCCAGAATGTTGGTCGCGAGTAATTTCGAACAGGGATCCCTTCTGAGCATACTTCTCCCTACTACATTCCGGATGATGGGGAGGATCGTTTGGATATAAATAATGGATGTGGGTTCTCCTTCTGGAAGACGATGACTCTCTAGAGCGATAATCTCTATCACCGCTGTCGTCCCTGTCTCGTCGTTTGCTGGATCCCGAGTCTCGACTGGAATGGTAAAAGATAGAGGATCTGTGAAGACGGTTAATGCCATGTGTACGCCCCATTTCCCCTGCACATAAAGTCAAATGAGGACAAGTTAGTAGGAGTCGCACAATGAATGGAATTCGAGTGCATGGTGGAGTGTAAGTGTTTGTGTGTGTCCTAGTGCAATCCCCCGACGGACCAGTGTTTTTTGCTTTACTTATTGGAGTTTTCTCTCCCTGATAATGAGTCTGAGCGCCTTCATCGCTTCTCGCGGGCGAATTAAATCCCATAGCCTCGGGGTTATTAAAACCATAATTCAGTATGTCGTCAGGGATGGTCGAGTCAGATAGGCCCTTTAATGAGCCTTCTAAGTTTTAGGGAGACGACTTCTTCTCGATCAGAGTTATCGTGACCTTTGAAGTTCTGCCAACTTTTTTCTTTTTCAACTTGTAAGCTAAACTCTTTTTCTTTATAGAAGGAGGTGGTGGTTCATCGGCGCCGGGTGCATCAGCTACTGGCGCTTGGCCGGAACTTACATTCTCGTCATTCACCACTAGCACCACAATTTCTTTAATCTTGCCTTCCTCACCAGCTTGTTCTTTGCCTATTTCCGTAGTCATTCTTGCTATAGTGGTACCAATTGGAAGGCTAGTACGGCGGCCCTCTTCCAGTAATCCGAACTTCGAGTGCAGTTCGTTGGTAATTACAGATTTAATGTCCCCGATCTCCCATAGGAGTAGCTTGGATGGCCTCGACGGCCTCAGAGTACCCGGCGCCTTCGGGTCATGGGCGAATATCTATAAGAGTTGAAAGAAGTTCAGAAAAGATGCACTTCGAGCCTTAAGACAAAGATTGGGATAAAAATGAGACTTACTCCCTTCTAGCCATCTTCTCGCGAAACCACGAGGACGGCGTATGTAGAACCACTCTTGTTTATACTGAGAAAATTTGCTCCACGCACCCATCAGGACTTGACATTTGGGGTGTGGCTCGAGGAATATGTAAGATGGACTGTTGGTACGTCCCTTGAAGCGGTAAATATAACGGATATCCTCATGTGTTGGGAGTCTTAGTAAGATGCTCATGAAAAGAATGCATGTACCGTGAATAAATGCATGGCTATTAGGGTGTAATAGTGCTGGAGCAATCCCAATATACTGCAACACTTCACGGATGAATGAATTGAATGGTGGCACACTTCCAGCCCAGCACATAAATTTGTTGTATGCAGTATATCCTGCTGGGGGTAAGTGAGGTCGATCTTATGCTGAAGGAACCAGAACGTCTTCGAAGGGGATTCTGTGGATAGAACATAATCAACGGAGAGAAGATTCATCAATTTTCGAGGCTTGAGAGTCGATGGGGTCATCCAGCACGATGGCCCCATCAACAGCATCGGGAGCCGGGCCTATAATCGCGATAGGTGGATCCAGGATGTCAGGTATAGGGGCTGACGATGGGTTCGGATTCCCTACTGCCTCCTGCCGAGAACTTGGCTCAAGCTTGTCAGAAACAGTAGCGGAGCTTAATTATTTGGACATCTCCAAAGAGCGATTGGTGTGAATAGATACCTGTTTAAGCTATACTTAAAAGATAATAGATATCAGATATAACAACAAAGTATTCCCCCATGTTGTGTGTGAACAAGTGCGACGATTCAAGCAAAGCGTACAAATAAATTAAAGTTCTAAAGAATAAAACATAGCGTGACAGAGCTTTAATTTTTCATCTCTAGAGACTGTCATTTTGACCGTCACCAAAATTTGTCCTATGGTCGATAGCATAAGTCTTGGGATCAGACATTGGCATCATATATTGTGAAGGCTTTTACTTATTTTTGTTCAGTTGGATTCGTGTTTAGAATTACTTGAATTATAGAATTGCTAGTTTGAGTTAAGTCCACGGGTTCATATGCTTTGGTTCTTGTCATTGTCCATTGTTTTATGCTTAGGCGTGTAATGTGTGGTCCTGGTGTATGTTGTGCTCAAGTTAAGATAGTCCAGGAAGCCAATGCCGATCCCAATGCTCGGTACCGAATCTAACACTCGATACCGAACCACTCTCTCGTTACCGACCCAGACCTCACTAGATAGCACACCGAACGACCCACTCGATTACTCAAATTACCAACCCACACTCTACCTCTCTCGTTACCGACCTACTATCTTCTTTAAACCACCAACCCACTACCTAACCCAAACAACCGACCCGCTTTTTCTCTCGGAGCACCGACCCAGATTTATAAAATCCTCTACCGATCGGCTATTATTGGAGTGTTTCAATCTGACTCTCCCTTAGGGGGTCAGCCTACAAGGGTTGCCGACCGGGTTTCCTTATTCCACGAGCACCGAATCTTTTTCTCTCAAAACGACAAACTATCTACAAAACGCCAACCTCCCTTCCTAAAACTACCGATGACGGCTCCTCTCGAATCGGTGCAAATCCATGCCAAAATTTCTCCACTATCTTCGCCCTATACACTCACTCGTCATGTTTTTCTCCTCTTCCACTCATCACGAAGGTCTGTATGCATACGCGACTCAAGCATGGTTCGGGTTCGAGGATGTATAGCCCGATATGTCCTAAGTGAAGTATGAGTCCTTACCTATGCATTAATTCAGAGTTGGGGCAAGTGATTCTTGGGACTTGGAGTCCAGGAGGATGGGGCAGCATGTTTGGAAAATGATGAAACAAAGTGGAGAATCGGTTCGGTGGAGAGAAGGAGCTTGGGTTTGGAGCAATGCTGGAGAAGAGAAGATATAAAGTGAGAAGTGGAGAGAAAGGAACGAAGGCGTTGTCTTTTATATATGGTTAAGGGGAGGCGAACAGGCATCTTCCTAATGACCCGGTCACCATGCTTTAGGGGGTCGGCAGAATGACGTGCCGACCCAACCCAGGTAACCGGTCGAGTGTATCGGCTTTAGCATGCCAATACCTCCCTTATTAGATAATAATAATAATAACGAAATAAAAATATAACATAAATATAAATGGCGATGATAATAGAATAAAATGTGTATATATGAATATATACATGTGCAATGGTAATTGAGGATGTTAGTGTCATAGTGACATGGATACTACCAGATAAGTGGAAAAGCGTGGGTTTAGAAAAACCACTATGGTTCAGCCTTCGAAAGGTTGCATACATTTAGCTTTTGAAAGGCTAAAACAGGATTTCAAGAATCTCTTTGAGACTGAACTAATACGTTTAGAAGACGCAAAGCTTCTTCGAAGACCGATGAAAGAGCGACAGTCAGTTATCGTTTTAAACGAACTAGCCTCTGGAAACAGGGATTACTCACTAATTCAAAGCGCATCGTGTTGATTCACAATACATGCTTTGGGGGGCAGATGTTACTCGGCACCATGGCCCGACTACAAGGCGATAGTTGCAGAGGCCATGTTCCCAAGGGAGAACTGGAATTGTGAGGGATCGGTGTAGCTTGATACGATCGGCCTATTTATGTGGTTCGGTATACTTAGCTCTGGGTCAGCATGTTTGTTAGGTATAGGAATTGGGAGTGGGTCGGCGTTAGAATATGGATATGAAGGTTTGGTATTAGATGGTGGTTCGACCAAAATGGATGAGCCAAGATGGACCGGTCGAGGTGGGTCAGTATAGCTGGGTCGGTTGTGGACTAGTTGATGTTGTTGGCTACGATCGGCCTAGGTGGTCCAGTTTGGATAGGATCGGCCTCGAAGGAATCAGTTCATATGGGTCGGCTTTTAGCGGTTCGGCGTTGGAGAGCTAATGTGGGTTGGTCATTCATGGTTCAGCACACGTCGATCGGTCATGGTAAGAGACCTAATATGAATCGGTCATACGTTGTTCGGCATATATTGTTCGATCATGGTGAGAAAGCTAAGGTGGTTCGGTCATGCATGGCACGACATTTGTCGCTCGGTACATGTGGATTGGTACCTTGGACCCAGTCTTAGTGCTTCGGCATACCTGGTTCGGTATGCATCAGGGAAGCCAAAAAATTACCATAGGGAGATACGATTAGTGCTTCATCACTTCGAGTCTCGTGTCTAACTGCTTCGAGTCATATGGTAGCTTGCTTCGAGTCATCTGCATGGGACCCTTGGTTCGGCCAGAGTGGCTCGGTGGCATATGGGTCGGTCATCAAGGGTCGGTGTCCATGGATCGGAGAACATGGGTTTTGTTGTGGGCCGAAGTGTCTTGGTCATGGGCCTATGTAGGGAAAGCTGCATGTCTTCGTCTATAAATAGAAGGGCAGTGGCACAGTTGAAGGGACCTTTTTTTGGGAACTCCAGGGAGAATCTGTCATTTTCTATATTCGTTTCTTTCTTATTCAAACTTGTATTCAAGTTGTTTGTTTACGGATTGTATCTGTATTCAAGTTATTGGAAAAGTAATAAAGATCACATTCAAAGTGGACGTAGGCAATTACGCTGAACCACTATAAATCTGGTGTTCTCGTTTTTTTTTGTTCTTTTTGCACTCAATTGTGTTACTTCTTTGCTTTAATTTACTTTCTTCATTAATCTCTCTACATAATTCTATTTAAGGGTGTTAGTGTCCAATTTTGGTGCTAATAGATTGTAAATGATGTCTTTTATGGTGAGTATAAAAAAATAGGGATTGTCCCAAAACGATATACAAGAGCACCCTATTAAAAAGAGAACATATAAGTTGGATTCCTTATGCATTAGCAATAAAAATTATCATACAGGTTATGTTGTGTATGATATTGTGTTTTGTTTATGTATTTGATACATGGAGCAAATATAAAATCCAAATTGATATCACTAAATGGTTGTTTGAGGTGTTCTCGTGTATTTATGAAATACTAGAAAATTGTTTATAGAAACAACGAACTCGTTATGATGAAACGTTTGGACACAAACTTTTATAAGTGTTATTGAGTATAACACGTCAATGATAAAATTCAAGTTAAAATCTTTAATTTGAAAATGTTTTAAAATAAAGGTGATTGTGGTCGATTCAACGAAATGTTGAGAACATTAACTTGAATAGCGCTATAATAAACCAATGTATATAGATATAAATGCACAAATTTATAATTGAGCCAAAGGTGATTCCAAATGTTGAGAATCCCATAATATTGTTATAAGATAACAATGTCATGAAATTGGTTATGATAGAACTTAAAGCTCACTAAAAGTCGAAAGACATACTTCGATTGTTCCACATGATAAAGGCAGTTTATTAGTGTCAGAGAGAGTTAATCGACAAAGTAGATAATTAAAACATAATAGCATACCCATTCACTAAGGGACTGACCTAATTGATTTTGAGAAAACTGATTGGAGAAGTTGGAATTAGATTCCATAATTGACCCCAAGTGCAAGTGGGAGATTGATAGAGTTAGGGTATGCCCTAGGGGAAATTATGTGATTTGTTACATATATCTAACTTGTTGACCAATCTTGTTCGAAATAAAAGGTTTTTTCTTCCTATTATATACTTGATATAATGTGAGTATATTAATTAATTAACTTAATTAAAAGTATATTTAATAGAAAAATCCATAAATAGTATATTTTGTGATAGTACTTACAAACACTACAACAAAAACACCCTTTAATAGCGTTTAAAAAACGCTATTAGAAGCTATTATAGCTTTTTTCTTACGTTGTATATTAACATGTTGTAATAGGTCAGTGACCTATAACAGCAACATACAAAACGCTATAAGAGATGCTATGGACAAGGACATTTCATAGCATTTTATGAGTGCTGTAAACATGACTTTTAATAGCCTTGGAAAGTCGCTATGAAGTGAAACTATAGCGTTTTCATGACTGCTATGTAAAAACAGGCTGGCACACATATGAAATATACAACAGCGTCTATAGACGCTATAGAACACAATATTTTACAGCGTTATCTGCTGCAATAGTACATTGTATGTATAAGTACAGCTACTTTCTATAGCGGTTTGCTGTGTTTTATTGCGTTGTTTTTTTGTTATGAAAATTGTTTATAGCACTATCATAATGATGTAGTATATAAAACTGAAAAAACAACCTTTCCATAGCACAGTTAAAACGCTATAAATTTTTATCCCTGCAGTCTTTTTACTAGGTACATCCAAGCTTACAATTCTACTGATATATTATAAAATTTCAAAAAACACAATTATCACATAATGATGTACGTAATCAAATGAAGACATAAGCCAAACCACAATATATATTTAAATATATATCCATAATATTTCGTACACAAAGTTTCAAATATTTGTGATCTTAAAAAAAACAATACATACAACCATAGCTGACCAAAACGATACATACTAAAAGCAAAGATATATGAACGTCAATACAAAATACGTTAATCCAAGCTTGACCGATTTGAAAGAGAATGAATGCAGCAAAATAATTTTTCCTTCCTTCCAGCTTGTAGTAACCCTGGTATCATCATACAGCACCTGTCAAAACGAAGCACATAAGTTATTTTTCAAATCCAAACATCATCCGCAAGTTATATAATTTTTCATAACAAAAAAGATAAAGACTGTTAGTACATCATTTTAACTAAATAGACTGCCAGTACATCAGTTTAACTAAACAGACATTGACGTGAAATAAAACAAAAATAACGTGTGATTTAGAAAATACAGCAACAAGAAGCGGATTATTACCAGGCATTATACAATACAGAAGAACAAAAACTGCATTTTCAGTTATAAATAAGATTTAAACAGCAAAACCCAATCACCCACTTCCTCTCACTGTCGCAAATGCCATATGCCAAACTCGAACTTAACCCTCTTAAGGTATCATTAAACTGACATTAAGTCTGGGAATTAGTATGTAACTTGTTAAAGTTAAATTCAAAAGCATTTTCTAATGACATATCTGTAGTGAAAAATTGGTGATTGATAACAATTCAACACCACGGTGCGCTGCGGAAGCGATTTCAATTCAAGACCTAGTATTGTCTATTTGAATACCAATGCAACTTAAATATCAATTATGAAAACACAATCAATAATATGAAAAACAAGAGACATAGAAGATTTAACGTGGTTCGGATATGAAGATCCTACGTCCACGGAGACCCAATAACCCTTTTATTATTATCACCAGAGATTACAAGTCAATACAATGATTAGAGAGATACAATAGGTGGAGACTCTCTCTAATCAATCACTCAATTGAAGAGATTAATAATAGAGCACTCAAAATAGAAAACCCCCAATTTGATTTCGTTAGGGTTTCTATTAATTACAATTATTGGAAATCTGATTAAAACCTAATCTCTTAATTTGGAAGATGATTAGGAGACAATATATAGGTGACCTAAATGATCTAGATCATCCATCCACGTCAAAAGAATCTGCACCATCAGTTTAGAGAACCAAGCTCCGGAATTTACAAAATTGCCCTTCAGAATTCGGAACTGGAAATAAAACTTTCGTCGCCTTAGACGTCTGACCAGGGGGGTCAGACGTCTGCAGATTGTTTCGGGAAACAATCTGCAGCAGGGTCAGACGTCTGACCTGGGTAGGTCAAACATTTGCAGGATGTTTCAACATGCAGTGATCTTCTCCTCTTCCAGCAACTCATCTCTCCAACCAACTCCAATGCATAGCTCTACCGAATCTTCACATCACACATATATGAATCGCATAAATTCAACACTCCACCTCGATTCAATATATGTATGTCTCATCAACAAAATATCATAGGGGTTATTGGATCTCGCGCCCAATGGCGCCTAAGAAGCTGGAATCAAATGGATCAAGTTTGAGCAATGCTCAAACTTATCCTTGGGAAGTGGCTTCGTCATCATATCTGAGGGGTTATTTGAAGTATTCACTTTCAACAACTTGATCTTACTCCGTTCTTCCTCCAGCATAAGAAAGAAACCTCTAACATCAATGTGCTTCGTTCATGAACTATAAGCCTGATTATGAACAAGATGAATTGCACTCTAACTGTCTGAAAATAGCTCCACGGTCTTCTGCACCATAAAAAGATCATCCAACAACTGAAGTAAATACAAACCCTCCTTAGTTGCTTCAACAATCGATATCAATTCTGCTTCGGTAGTTGACAAAGCTACAATAGATTGCAGCTTTGATCTCCATGAAATCGAGCCTATGCCAAGTGTAAAAACATAGCCCGACACTGACTTCCGTGCATCTCTATCCCCAGCATAATCTGAATCACAGAATCCTCTAAGTGAGATGTCGCCATCCACTCCACCATATAACAAGCCAACAGATGAAGTGCCTCTAAGATACCTAAGTATCCACTTTACTGCTTGCCAATGTTCCTTGCCTGGGTTAGACATATATCGACTTACAACACCCACTGCGTGGGCCAAATCTGGTCTAGTGCATACCATAGCATACATAAGACTACCAATAGCACTGGAATAAGGTATATCAGTCATATACCTTTTATCTTCTTCCGATGTGGGAGATTGGTCTTTTGACAATTTAAAATGAGAGCCTAATGGAGTACCAACCGGTTTGGCTTTCTCCATTCCAAATCGAGTGAGGACCTTCTCGATGTATTGCGCCTGAGTGAGTCTCAACTCTCTCCGCTTTCTATCTCTACAAATCTCCATACCCAATATTCTTTGTGCTTTTCCCAAATCCTTCATATCAAACTCCTTGCTAAGTTCAGTTTTCAACTCCACAATTCTTACCATACTCCGAGATGCAATTAACATATCATCAACATATAACAACAGATATATTAAATCATTATCACATCTCTTGAAGTAAACACACTGGTCTTTGAAGCTTCTAGAATATCCTTGTGAAAGCATAAACTTATCAAATCTCTTATACCATAGTCTAGGTGACTGTTTTAGTCTATATAGAGATTTGTTAAGTTTACAAACATAGTCAGGCCTGCTACTATCAAAGAACCCCTCCGGCTGCCGTAAATAAATTTCTTCATCCAGATCACCATGCAAGAATGCGGTTTTGACATCTAGTTGCTCCAATTCCATATCATAATGAGCCACTAATGCCAATAGAATGCGATTGGAGGTATGCCTAACAACTGGAGCAAAAATGTCATGATACTCAACTCCCTTTTTCTGAACATACCCCTTTGCTACTAACCTTGCTTTATATCTGAAATTTCCATCGCCGCCGTCTTTTACTCTATAGATCCACTTACAACCAATAGCTCTCTTGTTGGTGGGAAGGGGCACCAAATTCCAAGTATGATTTTTCTGCAAAGATTCAATTTCCTCTTCCATAGCAACTAACCAACTGGAACTGTCAACTGAAGCAATAGCGTCTCTATAATCTCTGGGTTCGTCATGAACAACATTCAAAGCATATGTTGCCATGTCATCGAAGTCAACGTCTTCGATGCTCAATCCAACAAAATCATTAAGCCAATTAGGCTTCTTCTTCTGTCTAACAGGTCTGATCTCTGAACTAGCTCCACCTTGAGTCTGATCCTCTGTACTAATCTCTGTACTTTCCTCATCAACCACGGTGTCATCGGAAACACCTTCAGAACTTCTATGAAAAGGAACAGTAGATGACTTACTTTGTGTTTGGTATTCTTCATTTGTCCTCTCATTGTCATCTGATGAGGAAGGCTCCACCTTCAACATAGCCTTCTCATCAAAAGGCACATGCCTGCTGGTAACAATCTTCCTGCTAATAGGACACCACAATCTATACCCCTTCACTCCTCTTCTATAACCTAGAAAGATACACTTGCGAGCTCTAGGTTCCAGCTTCCCTCTGCTCTCATGTACGTAAGCTGGACAACCAAACACTTTGAGGAATGAATAGCTAACAGGCTCTCCTATCCATACTTCTTCTGGGATCTTCATGTCTATGGCGGTAGAAGGTGTGCGGTTGATGAGGAAAGCCGCCATAGATAAAGCTTCTGCCCAAAATCTCTTTTTCAACTTTGTAGTCAATCTGAGGCAACGAGTTCTCTCCAATAATGTTCGATTCATTCTTTCAGCAACTCCATTGGACTGAGGGTCGCCAGGTGTGGTGTAATGCCTCTTGATACCTTCGGACTCACAATAATCGATGAATTCCTGTGATACGAATTCACCGCCGTTATCTGAACGGAGAACTTTCAATTTCTTTCCTGACTGCTTCTCAACTGTAGATTTCCACTTTCGAAACCTGTCAAAAGTTTCACTTTTCGACTGTAGAAAATATACCCAAACTTTACGAGAGAAATCATCTATAAATGAAACGAAATACCTGGCTCCACCAAAGGAGGGGCAAGGGGAAGGTCCCCAAACATCTGTGTGAACATACTCTAAGACAGCCTTTGCCTTATGCTCTCCAGTACCAAAAGAAATCTTCGTCTGCTTCCCAAGAACACACTCTTCACAAAAGCCAAGCTTTGAATGATGAACACCATCAATCAAACCTCGCTTTCTCAACTCATCCATGCTGCGCTCACCAATGTGACCCATCCGTAAATGCCATAATCTAGAAGAGTCCGAATCAACAGAAGTAATAGATGCTGATTCGCCAACTACAATAGTGCCCTTCAAAAGATAAAGATTTCCTGCCCTTACTCCTTTCATAACTATCATAGAACCCTTTGATATTTTCATCTTCTCTCCTTCAACTACAATCTTCAAACCAAGCCTACTCAGAGCCCCAATAGATATCAAACTTCTTCTCAAATCAGGTACATGTCTAACATCTGTAATAGTACGAATAACACCGTCAAACATTCTAACCTTCACACTACCAACACCAATCATACGGCAAGAAGCATCATTGCCCATCAGAACTTCTCCTCCATCAATCTCACGGTAAGTGGAGAAACAGTTCCTATCAGGTGTCATATGATAGGATGCGCCAGAATCGATCAGCCATAGGTTGCTCTTCCCAGAAGAGCCAAAAGCTGTAAACACATCGGTATCACTCTCTGTATCTGACTTCTCAGCGGTAGATGCTGAAGCTTGCTTTGGGTCTCTTCTTCTACCTTCAAGCTTGGGACAAGTTGCTACAAAGTGCCCTGGCCTTTTACAATAATTGCAAGTCAATTTATTAGGCCCCCTAGACTGAGACCTTGATTTATTTCGACCTCCACCATATTTTGACTTGCTTTGGCTTCTACCTCTCTGAACAGATAAGCCCTCTGTATCACTAACTAAACTAGTGCTTGCTAATCTATCCCTCAACACTTCATTATGAAGTCCAGCTTTAACATCAGATAGGATAATTTTACTACGACCATAAATCATAGAATTAACAAAAGCAGTGTACTCCTTAGGCAAGGAACATAAAAGGATTACTGCTTGAGCCTCATCTGTAATTTCAACTTCCGCTGCCTTCAAATTCATTACTAAGGTGGTTAGGGCATCCACATGCCCCATGAGATCAGCTCCAGGCTTCATCTTGTACGAATAGAGTTGTTGTTGCAGAATTATTCTGTTAGTTAGAGACTTGTCCTGATATGCATCAGATAATGCATCCCATAATTCCTTTGCCGTTTTCTTTTGAGAAAATTCTCGAAGAACCTCATCTGAAAGACTTAGTTGGATGGTAGTTAGGGCTTCATCTTCCATCTCTTCTAAAGTTTCACTATCTAACTCTTTCAGCTTCTCAGGCACAGAAATTATCTTAAAAGTCTTCTCCTTCTTTAATACGGCCTCCATCTTCATCTTCCAAGTTCCAAAGTCTCCCTTTCCATCAAAACGAGTAAGTCCATAATTGACCCCAGATCTACCAATAGATTTACTTGAAGTGGCCATTAATATCCAAACGGAACAATAACACCAGCTCTGATACCAAACTGTAGTGAAAAATTGGTGATTGATAACAATTCAACACCACGGTGCGCTGCGGAAGCGATTTCAATTCAAGACCTAGTATTGTCTATTTGAATACCAATGCAACTTAAATATCAATTATGAAAACACAATCAACAATATGAAAAACAAGAGACACAGAAGATTTAACGTGGTTCGGATATGAAGATCCTACGTCCACGGAGACCCAATAACCCTTTTATTATTATCACCAGAGATTACAAGCCAATACAATGATTAGAGAGATACAATAGGTGGAGACTCTCTCTAATCAATCACTCAATTGAAGAGATTAATAATAGAGCACTCAAAATAGAAAACCCCCAATTTGATTTCGTTAGGGTTTCTATTAATTACAATTATTGGAAATCTGATTAAAACCTATTCTCTTAATTTGGAAGATGATTAGGAGACAATATATAGGTGACCTAAATGATCTAGATCATCCATCCACGTCAAAAGAATCTGCACCATCAGTTTAGAGAACCAAGCTCTGGAATTTACAAAATTGCCCTTCAGAATTCGGAACTGGAAATAAAACTTTTGTCGCCTCAGACGTCTGACCAGGGGGGTCAGACGTCTGCAGATTGTTTCGGGAAACAATCTGCAGCAGGGTCAGACGTCTGACCTGGGTAGGTCAGACGTCTGCAGGATGTTTCAGCATGCAGTGATCTTCTCCTCTTCCAACAACTCATCTCTCCCACCAACTCCAATGCATAGCTCTACCGAATCTTCACATCACACATATATGAATCGCATAAATTCAACAATATCTATAGGTATAATAGATGGTTTTGAATTGAGGAAAAGAAATAAAGGCTAAATTTTCCAGTTAAAAAAAGAATCTGGATCATCATTATGCCTTATAGTCTGCCAATTCACAAATATACATTTGACGACTTCCAGTATCATCTTATGTTCTTTTAGTATTTTCAAAAATATTGAAAACAATTTAGGCTTTTCCAAAATGTGTAATACTGTCTACACAATGTAATAGAAAAATCAAAAGTTACATATAAACACTATAGGAAAACCGATTTTACATGCTGGCAATTTGAACTCTACTACCTCTTGACATACATGGATAGAAAAATTTACAGGATAGTATCAGATGGTTCCACCAGCCTCAAAAATAGTTTCAGCAGCATTGAGCTAGGCATGATATATGTATAAAACAAGATATAAAAATTGATATACGTTTCCAATTGATTGATTACAATTGCTTCTTAAAGAGAGTAGTTGTAAATATCCAAGTAGAAGGAGCATGGCATGCATACACATAAAATGTCTCTAAACTTTAAAATATGCAATATCCTAGAGTTTTCTTCCACGTTGAGGCTTTTAGAATATTTATACCACAAGAACAATAAATTAAACTCGAGCAAGTCGACAATGACTCAGTTACACATGACCTTTCAACTTAATTTTACTACATTATGATCTATAGCACTCTATAGACTGCATATATTATTGAGAGTCATCATGTTTCCAGTGTACTACTGACCAACAATTTTATTTCTCACTTGTAATGATGATAGCTAAAATGGATTAACTAACTATGATTGTCCTTAATTTTATTTTGGGTATATTTAAATATCTGACCCACCAACTTGAAACCATCTATTCTTCTATATGGTAACGCTCTGACTATTCCTACAAAAAATTTCTTATCTTTTTACTACTAGCAGATGGATGTGTTCATGTTATTTTCCAAGGATTTCATTTCTTACAACTTGTATAAAATTGCAAGCTCAAAGCAAACTAGAAAAAGAAACAAATATTATTGAGATTTTGATAACTTTAACCTGATTTTTAATAGATAAATCATCTGATCCAAAGAACAGAGACATCTGATCGAAACAGTTACTCGCAGCGTAGTCCTATATATATAGTAACCTCATCTCATCATCATTACTCATCAAATACCAATAACAGTAAGTATTATGGGTATAGAGAACTTACTAGTTTCTTCACTCACGGTATTGATCATACTAATTAGCTTGACCAATGGTCAAGCAATTCCAAACATGACAGCTAGTAGCAGCTCAGAAATTGCATCAACACAAGATGAAGCTGGTGGCCGCAGTGGAGTTGAAGCAGCTCAGCAAAGTTCAAGTAGTAGCAGTGGCTCATCAGATTCAGTTATTTTTTTAACTTGGTTATTAACTTGGTAGCAGTGGCTTAGTTCCTTGTCCTTCTACTGTATTTGTACCACTGCCTTGGAGTCTAATGCCCATAAGTTTTTTGAACTCTAACCACTGTAACATATTTTTGTTTTATTTTTTTTGTACCTGAAAAAATAAATTAGCTTGGCCAATGAAGGAATTTGGACCAACTAGGAATTGATAACCTGAAGGACTCGTAACTGTTGAAGCTACCGCCTTACATGTAGATGCCCATGTAGCTTCAAATGCCTTGTATAATGCTAGGAAGCCTATAATACACGCCACCTTAAGAGAAACAAAACAAAGAAAAATATTATGAAGGTGTGAAGATGATGTTTCTGTTAATACTACGAGAAGGTGCGAAGTTGCGGCAGTGCCTAAACTAAATGTACTATATAAATATATGTGACAGTGCCTAAACTAAATGTACTATATAAATATATGTGACAGTGCCTAAATGTACTATATAAATATATGTGACAGTGCCTAAACTATAATTTTGACATCACTACTTCTAATAGTTTCCTTATTTAATTTTCTTGGATTTTTAGGCCTGAATTATGATGATAAGGTGCTTGTATGATATGGTCAATTGTTTGGGTGATAAACTGGTGGTTGAGAATGGGTTTAGGAAAGCAGATATTCTTGATGTTGATGATGGGGTCTTGCTCTGTGAATCTACAAAAAAATACATGGGGATAATTGTTTAGATAATCATAGTGCCAGTGTAAAGGATATAGTGTTTGATTGTTGCTTAGAGGAGAATAAAGCAGTTTTATATGATGGAAGTGCTGGAAGTGTACACAGTATTATTGATATTGTGCACAGTGATCCATGTTTTCTAAAAGTCGATCATCCCAGTGTTTCAAAGGTGCACAGTTTTAGCTCTGATATGATATAGAGATATATGAATGAGTACGTCTTTTTGATATCACCATGGTTGGATTTGTTGATGAATTATGAGGTCCAATTGAGGGGAGGTTTTAATTGAGTTGGAAGGGTACATTTGATTTGATTGTTTTTGATAAGGCTAGGCAGAGTGTAAACAGTAAGCAAATAATTGTTTACTCTAACATAAGGTTTTGACGAGTTTTATTTCAATTTATACATAAAGCAAAATGGTACGTCATTGGGAGGTGTAATTTATAGCAAGATGCTACAAATTCACACTTCAAACATTAGGAGTTAGGTCCTACAGTCAGAATAAGATACAATTATTATTTTTGCACATGAAGGCCCAGTTTTATAAAATAGCTAAATCTAAAGATTACGGAAAACTGTCCTAGAGAATAAGCACATAATTCCTTTTGTTTATTGATTAAATTTTCAATATTATTTTTGCGCATTAGGTACTAGTTTCAAAAACAAACCAAAATTAGGAATCAAGGAAATTCAAAGATAAATAAGCACATAAATTCCTTCCTTTAATATAACTTGATATTTTTATCGCATCATTGATCATGTTCATATCTCAACCATCCTCTTCTATCAAACTCGGTTAAAATACATTACGAAAAATACATAGACGCGCCTTGACAACTTTGATTTTCTCTAGATTTTAGTCATGCCTATAGAAACTGAAAGGTATATATATTTACTTTACATGCTTTTTGAGACTTACAAGAGCCACTCTGTTAGTATCAATATGGCATCTAAAAGCATCAAATTATATGATAATCTTCAGACATCCTAAGTAACTCCGTAGCTAAAATACTAACTAGCTATAGTGGTGTGGCTAAAACACGTCAAAGTTAGTTAGTGTTCACAACTTCACAGGAGAGCATGACTTGGATTATTTTGCTTTAGCTGTGCAAGTGTCTTTGTTGGATAATAGGTATATGTAGCATATATGTAATAAATAAATGTTATTTTTCATTGAATCAATGTCTCTATGTAATATAAGCAATGTATTTGAAAATGTACTGAATATAACATATATGCGCTATATTGAACTTTATGATATACTTTTGGATTGGTAAGAAGAAAAATGTATTGAATTAAGCTTGAAGTCTGTATATGAAATACTTATACTATTACCTTGAATAATATGTTATATGCTTGAAGTTGGCCCTGTACCTATACTACTTTGTTCAACAGATGCAAGAATGAGTGAGTATTAGTTAATTTCTTAATAGACCGATGCACTCTAGTAATTAAACACTATAAAGCTGCATTTGTGGCTTAAAATGTATTTTTCAGGCGTATTATGTTGTACAGAAAAGTATCGGTTGAATTTATTTCCTTTTTTCCTTTTTTTCCTCAAATATGCAATTATTAATTTATTGTTCACATAATAACCTAAGAACATATGTGAACTATATTCAGTGAGAACGCAAATACATATAGGCCTGCTATTGTTAGTTGCTATTTATTGAACAATGACCGTCGTCACAAGGTGTACAATGTAGTCCATTACCCACAAAACAAGCTTTTCATTAAAAGAAAACTGAAATGCCATTACACTTTAACTCAACTGATACAAATACTTAAGGCCTAAAAACAAGAAATATATAACTGAAACAAAAATGCATGTCTATGATATAGTATAGTATCCACATCCATATGCAGTTCTACGATCTTATAATCTTGATTGTATACCAAGTTAAAATTGACAAAAAAATGCAAGACAAAGTTATGTGTAACTTGTTAGTTTATAAAATGTTTCAGATTATAATAAAAACCAACAACAAAAGTATTTCATAGAAATTCCCTGCAATCAAGTCACATGAATAAGCATCATCTTCTATTTAAGAAAACCTATTTATTTGTATAAAGATAAAATTAGAAGCGATAAAAGCAATATCTCACTTAATAACATGAGCAGCATCTCAATTTACGGAGTTAACCACACATATCCTAGAGGAATAATGAACTATTGAGACATAAATGAATAAATCAAAACTATAGATCCAAACTTATGCTATAAAGCAGTAACAAAAACTTATCGATCATTGTTTTCCGAAAATATGGGCTTACCTATGATAATAAATCATACAAAAACCAGAAATTTGAACACGTAAAATCAAAATTAGTTACCTACAAGAAGTCACTTCGGCGAAGATAGTTCAATCCAAATAGTTTGGAGGTTGGATCGATGAAGAAGGGAGAAAAATAGGGTTTATAGAACGAATTTCGGGAAAAAAGGGGTTTTGATGTTAAACTTGGAATATGTCAAATGGGAGGGAATGAAAATATTTTGCCGCTTTAATGTTTTGTTTTCATTTCGTGAAGGTTGGGGTATAATCTGATAGCGTGTATACGGTGTTTACTTAACATGTGAATGACAATACATGTGAAGGTTGAGTTTCGAGAGGACAATACATTGTTGGTAGACTAGTATGCCTTACGAATTTCACCTGGGTAGGCCATTACAAGTTTCCCCTGCATGTTATTGATACTTTATATTTATCTTTGTTTCAGATGTTACAGGAAAAAATAAAAAGATGAAACCTAAGTAAGTGTTTAGGCATACAAAGTAAAGTTTTTGAGTCCATATGTATCAGTGTTGTACATAGGTCCACTTTTCAATTAAGTTTTTATCGTATATATTATACATTATAAAAGATAGACCAAAATTTTAGAGTAGCATATAAATAAGCAATCTGTTGGTTTATAATCAGTTTTTACTTCTTAAAGTTGATGTCGTTGGTCTTATCCATTTCATTGTAATATCTTGATTATATCAATTAAACCTGTACTGACACGTCATTGTATGTATTTTGAGCCCAAACTCTGGACTTGCCAAAGACTGCAAAAGTTTTGTATAGATTCAAAATAAACTTTGAAAGATACACAAATGTGTATATCTACCTTATTACTTACAAGCAAAAATTCGAGTCATTTTTAACATGTATGATTTATAATTTAGAGCAGGAATATGATATGAGCAGAGACCATTTATAAATAATATAAGCAACTCACAGACGCAAGCTTACCGGGTTTTTAAAACCTTTTCAAATTGCTTGAATTTGGACATATCAGTTTATTTGCTTTTGACTCTAGCTGGTCGCATCTATTTTGTATGTCATGCTTCTCTTCAAATGTCCATGCATATTTGTCGGTCACCTGCATCAGTTAACAATCTTATGAACCATCCTGCAAGAATTGTGATTTAATATGCTCTAAACAATTTCATATCAATGCATAAACCAAGATTAAGGTATATAAAATAAGAAATTAGTTATACCAAAGCATTTTGAATAATTGTTAAGGAGAAAATAAATCAAATATGCATTCATGCCACTGTAAATAGTCTCCTTATCTAATAGAAAAGCACTTCTTATTCTCTTCAATTAGCAATACCTATGATAAAATAGACAACGATTAAGTATACCTCGGTAAACAACTCAATCATATGAGCAATTTACATTTTTGGACTAATTGTTTCCTTAAAAAAATCAGCGAACAAAAATTATGCATTTACAGAAAAATCATATTTTTAGAATAATCTGAAAACTTTATCAAATAGGCAGTCATGTCAAATATTACCACAATCCATTATCATCATTATCTTACATAAAATCCAATACTTTTCAAGTTTGCCTATAGTGAACTTCATACAAAAATTAGTCAAAGTTTATCACATTGATTTTTTGATCATTTGACTCAAATAAACTAAGAATCAATTTGTCAGAAGCCAAAGAGATTTGTTTGCATCAATCAAAATATAAATATGAGTAAAGCACATTCAATATCAATTTGCTCCCTATAAGAATATTAAGGGATGAAGAAATGATTAGGATTTCTGTTTACATTGTAGTAAATGGAAAAAAAGAACAGTTTTACCACAATTGATCAAGCTGACAGTTTTACCACAATTGATCAAGCTGTTTCTGTGGGAATTTACTGACAATAAAACCCCAAACAAACCTACAACATATAAAGCTTCAGATCAGAGCACGGTCAATGTGGTTTGCTTTTGGCTTTAGTCTCGTCCCGTTGTCTCTGTTCAAACCCAATATGATCAATCGATAACGTGTACCACTGTAATTCGTAATCGTTAAAAAAAAGAAAATAAAGCTTACTAATCAACCGTAATCGAACTAGGGCAACTATGATCAATCGATAACATGCACCACTGTTTCCACCCACTTCGGAGAAAGTCGAATTCAACCAAGGCGATTGATGTAGGGTAATGATCGAATAAACCTGAAAAAAATCAATTAAGGCACCTGACATCGAATTTAATAATAGAAAATTCATCAACATTCAAAATTCGTCATTAACCAATGGAAAATGGCACAAGTAAACCAAAATAACATACCAGTACTGTCGATTATGGAGCTCGCGACGTGGTGGCAGCAACACGGTGGCGACGAATTGGCGGTAGCACGCGACAAAGAGGAAGCAGTCAAAATAGCTAAGCGGACAAGGAGAAAGCAGCATGTGGCAGATCGAAGCAGTAGGAGCAGAGCATATTGGATGGCAGGAAGCTAATTGATTGGGGATTTTGTGGATTAATTTAGGATTTTGGAAGTGAGGCGTGGAAAAATGAAAAATTAGGATAAAGAATACGAGAGCAGGGATTGTAAAATGAGAGCGGGAATTGTCAAAAATGTACCGCCAGTTGTTTCCATTATTCAATAGCATGGATATTGAGCTTTTTTTCATTAAACGGCTGTTAAAATAACTAACAATGGCAAGTCATATTAGGTTGCTATCCTTTTGTGCTATTAATAAACCATTTTCTTGTAGTGAAAGTATTGTAACCGTGAGTAATTTATCACAACGAAACAAATATACCATTTTAAATGTTCCTAGTCAAAATGCATCGAGACTGGATATCGATGTATCCGTTGAGACTGGAGTACGTAACCCTCTCCAAATGTTGGGCAATGTATCACTTATGACTGTTGGGGGCACCTAGGGGTTACATACTAATAGTTATTGGATAACTATGGAATGACTCACTCGATAGTTTTCTGTTGGTTAATATAACTAAGGTCAAACAGAAATATCGATGTGATTGATTTACACAGTTCTCTCGACTTGAGAATACAGTGGAACTTCAATATGAAAGCTCTGCTTTAATTATAGCCAAATCATGGCATGGCGTCCATCGAGTGACTATAGTTGGGTCGAGTGGAAGCATTGGAAGTGAAGCATTATTCAAGAGAGGATTCGTCTCCTCAGTTATATGATGTTAGTATCACAATCAACTCAAGTCAACTCAAAGTCAAAGTCTCTAGCCAGAGCATTTCGGTTAATAATAATTGTTATTATTGAACCAAGGACTTTGTATTTGGACTATAAAGTTGAATGTGGATGATGTTGGAATTTTGACCATTACCAAATTCCATAAGTCCAAAGTGATATAGTTTTGACAAAGAGAATTGGTGTAAACAAATGTCACAACCTGGTAACGCTTATTAAACTAAAATTGGATTTTACCGAAAATGAGTAAGGGATAAATTTGGCCATAATGTCACACCACCTGCTAAGTGATGTGTGAACGTTAAAATTAGAATAGTTCGATGTTAATCGCTGACCAAATTTACACCCAAGAGTTACACAGCTGAAATGATGAATTCCCTTAAGACCAAACGATTTAACTAGTTTATAATTGTTATAACTTAATTAAATTAATTAATATTTATGAAATATTAATTATAAAATTTCAATATGATTTGAGAAATAAATAATGTTATATATATGTATAACAGTTATAAATATATCGATCAATATATAATATCGACGAGCGATTAAATTAGATTTGATTGCATAGTATTTTGGTTTGGGATTAAATGGGTTTAAGGCCATCATTAGGGCTGCAAAATTTCGGTTTTGGGAAGGTCTAGGGGTTGCTAAAACATAGGGAATTGGCTTAGAGATAATAGGTTGAGATCAAGTGAGAATGGGTAAAAAGGTTTTCTTCGTTTCTCTTTAATACAACCCTATATATATATATATATATATATATATATATATATATATATATGTATGTATGTATGTATGTATGTATGTATGTATGTATGTACGTACATACGTACGTATGTATGTATGTATGTACGTATGTATGTATGTACGTATGTATGTATATACGTACGTACGTATGTATGTACGTACGTACGTATGTATGTATGTATGTATGTATGTATGTATGTATGTATGTATGGCTAAAATAATGACTAACCTTTTTTTAGCTTCCATTACCTTCTACATTGCTGGCTAAAACATAGCTCTTAATTCACTCCAAAATTCTCAAATATATTTCAAATTAAAATAATACTATTCGATGGTTAGAGGTCGGTGATTCCGGACTTGCAATTTGACGAATCAAGAACAGTAAAGGAATGGAAGTCATTGCTTCAATGTGGATTCAAAGGCATCATTAAATTGGTAATTTTAATTCATATTATAGTAACTAACTTATATTTATGATCTTATAATGAGAAATTTCATATCTGTTTAAATATATTGCTACTATATGTTTAGTTAGGTGGGATTTTGTAAGTAGATGTAGTTGTCACGAATCAGTTTGGTTATGTGCATAATTTGTTAAATATACTATTTGATTTATGTATAGAAAAATGTTGTTTACTGTACAAAATCAATTTTTGTCATTAATAACTGTTTTATATATATTTATTAATAAATTCATATATATATATATATATTAGTGTATATTTCTCTCTCATAATAGCATATATGCATATATAAAATTATATATATGATTTAAAAAATTTAGTACACTTATTTAAATATAATATGAATTTAGAAATTCGAAAATTAATTATCATACATATATTCATATATTCATATTTTTAAATTAACATTTATTGAATTTTGAATTGTTTATTATATATAAAATAACTATTACATTAAAAATTCAATTTTATATATTTTTTAAATATTATATCATTCTAGAAAACTATAGGAAAAATTTAGGATTTTTTCAATAAACTTTATTGTTTTTAATAATTAATATTATTTTAGAAAAACTGTTTATGACTTATTAAAAATAATAATTTAATTGAAAAATTCTTCAAAATTTTTCGTAACCTTTCATTCATGATCCTAGAATTTACAAAATTTTATATTTTAAATTTTTAATAATATATTATTTTAATTAAATAATTATTGCCGAAATCAATGTATTCATTTTTAAAAATAATATTTCAACTTTGAAAAATCTCCAGATTTTTTCTAAGCTCTATTTTATGATCCTAGATTTTTGAAAATTGTAAAATTTGAATTTTCATTAATATATTATTTTATGTTAATTATTTATGGATGAAAACATTATTTTATTCATAATATATACAAATTAAAATACTAAAATATTATGTTTACAAAACTAAGTTAATTTTGAAATATAAATAAATTTAATAATTGTTTTCTCTCTTTCTATATATATTTATCTATATATAAATGTTTTATGTTCATATATTATATATAATATATTTATACATACATGTGTATGTGTGTGTGTGTATTTTGTAATACATATACATGCACATATTTGGACAACATACATGACATACAAAATGAGCTAATATGTTTGTTGCGATGTAAATCCCAACATCTACATATGGACATATTATACCTTTCACAGATTATTATGTTACACATGCACTCACACATATATGTATATGATACATTTATGTATAAACTAAATCAAATAAAATTAATTTCATATCTTAATATATTTAAATTTAAATAAAATAAATGATTTTATTTAAATTAAATTTAGAAATGTTCTAATTTAGTTAGACTTCATAGGCCCAATAAAGATCCAATATGGTAAATTTTTTGAAATTCACCCATAACTTTCTCTGCGGGCTGGTCCAGTTCCAATAGTTTAGGATTTCCAACTAATAATAAAAACTACTTGTCATTAACATGGGGTTGACAGAAGAATGAGCACTAATTTAACATGCTTTCAGTTCCAGAGAGAATGATAAGGTTTACCGAAGTGGGGATCATGGTCGGTGCCAAAAACATTGACATATATTATTACCATGTGTAGACAGAATGATAAGGTTTACCCGACTGCTTCTAATAAATCATTACCAATGAGATCCCAAGTATGCTTATGTATTTTTTATACACATCCATCAGGGCCTAGGCGACTGTCGGAATCAATCTGAAATGTGGCATTCTTAACCTCATCCATATTTATTCCATTGCTTATCATAGCCCTTGCATGATCTATTAATAATTTCCTATGCATCGTTTTGTGCTAATGGTCCAGCAGTGCTTTCAGTGTTGAATAGCCTATTGAAAAAAGAATTGCATTAGTAGCCAATTCATTTTGATCATATGTAGGTTCACCTTGCTCATCCAGCAAATGTTTCATTTGGTGTCTCTGCCTGCTTGATATTTTACTGTAAAAAACCTGTTGCATTGACCACCCCCCCCCCTCAAAGAGCAACTTGACTTTTGCTTTTTAATAGCTCTCTGCACGTTCAATACAGTCCAACTCAAGAAGATTTATTTATTATAGTTCTATCAACTCAAAATTAATAAGATCTGATATACATATATAATACATTATTTTTCTCCCTGATTCTCTTACCCATCCCCTTTGTACTTGTTTTTGCTTTATTGCATTGTTGTAGTAATCTTTTTACTTCTTTCAGTTTACATAAAAAATCAAATAAAGCACATCCATTACATTACAGCCCCCATCCACTTTTAACAACATAATAATTTCCTTCAAATTTCAATACAACACCACTGCATTGTTATATTTGAAAAGAATGTTTCTATGTGCATTGAATTGGTTTTTGTGTTCAATAAATAACAGGGCATGTCCACTTGTAGAGTGATTCAATTCCTTTGCAGTGTAATCTTGATTATTTCATTAAATTCAAAATCGATCAACATTCTATTAATCTTACTATGCATTGAATGAACCCTTCCTCCCTTCCATGCGAATGTGTTACCAATGATGATACGTCTTGTAAATCTGCATTGATTATTGTTTCAAAGATTACTTTCTTGTCATTTGACTCTAAACTAAGTGGTGGTGAACCTATACTTAAAAGGCATTTTATCATTGTATGTGCACTTTTAAGTATAGTACTTCTTAAAATTTGTTTACACATATACCTGGTTCAGCAGTCGTAAACTAAGGACTTTAACCCCCATTTTATCAGCTTCTTGAATCGTGTTCTCGATTATTCCGTTAATTCCTTTCCTCATCCATGAAAATCGATACTGCAATAAGAATCCAAAAAGTATCAACTACACTTTCTAAAATAGTTACTTTCCTGTAGAGAACATAAATTTCACTCTTCTACTTGGCTAATAGCGTGAATATCTTACAGAGTTATTGTTGCATATGCTCAGTAATATGTAAGAGTTAAGGTGGTATTAGCACCTTGTGATGTGTTTTGCTTTATTTCCCAACTACCAAGCCTGAAGTTATTATTGCATATGTTGTGTGACTGAGCAAGGTTCAGCAGCACCTTATTTATACAAAACTGTTGGCATTTTCTTGATTGGTTTATAATGGTTTTGTTTTAATTTACAAAAAATAGGTAAAAATCCAAAAAGTAAGAGTGTCGTAGTGAAGAACAATAGTCAGAATGATGACAATAATGATGTTCAATGTAAGGACCCGATTCTTCGACTTCCGAAAATCGACATCGATACGTCCACTGTATCAACTGTCGAGCCATTGAATGCCGGAAAACCGAATTCTTAGGGTTTAAAAGAAGAGGTAGAAGAAGAGATAGAAGAAAGAAAAAGAAGAACAACAGAACAACATCAGAAACAGAAACAATAGCAGAATCTCACATATCGCAGCGGGACAATATAATAGATAATCACTAGTCTTTTAAAACAAAGGACTATATCAGTTTATACATACATCAATCAGAGTCAATATACAAAAATAGACAGTTATATAAACTTGTCCTCATACAGAATACACAGCGGAATAAATACTATCAGATACAAATACTACGTCTCGTCATCCAGCTTATCTTCAAAGCTCCAGAATATCCAGAATATCCTGATAACATAACTCTAGACTGCCCGTGTGGAAATTGGTGGGCACCCAGAGTTTAGAAGGGAAACAATAAACTCCAGGTCAGTCATGGTGACTGGTGTGAGATCGTAAAACAGTTATTTTTCACAAAGAAAATAAAATAGATTCGCAATGCTTTTGGAAAATGAGACTACCATAAGACCTCCCGCCACACACACAATGCAAACGCAGAATTGGAGGAGATTTCTTCTTATGATAGTCAAAGATGCTTACTACGCAAAAATCATTGGATTATTATTATTAGTGCATAGTGGAAACCATTTTGAAAGTACAATATTAATCTTAGCCAGCATAGGTACCATTATACTATGCCTACTATAGCTGCTATGTTAAATAGCAGGTTCTACAACTAATACCGTACAAGGTTCGTATTGGAAAATGGATTTGCCAACAAATGGTCAGGCTAAGGAACTTCCTTTCCTACTGCCGAATGGGATCGCCTCTGGCTGGACGTCCCGAGAGACAAACTGCTCTCTGCCAAACAAGGCCGGGTTATCCCTATAATAGGTAACTCATGAATATGTCATCCCCCGGTCCTTTGGGACCTTTATCCGAGCGCTCGGTAACCAACATCACACATCATAAATAAAGTGTGTCCACATGAGTAAGTATCTAGGCTCCATACCATGATACCACCCCTTTCCAGAAGGAAATGACATACCCTAAAGGGCGCGACCCTCATAACCTTGCCGCAACATTCCTGTTTCGACCATTTCCGGGTTGTGAGGCCTTGACGAAGTCTCGTCCACAAAGCTACGCTTTTTCAAAAAGCCACGCTTTGGGTCAACAGATGATCAACCTATGATCACAAAGATAAATGATCAAACAAATGATCATATCACAAATGATCAAACACTGATCATCACACAGCAACACTCAGCATGTCACATTACCAAATTGGGAATATATCGCTGATAACTTCAACTACATAACCTCTGAGCTCGTACGTCTCAGAGAAGGGTGTTAAGCTAAGAGAATAAATTCTCCGCCACCAACAGAAATGTATTTGAAAGAAATCGGCTTTATATCTCAAAGTGTAATGTCAGACATACAACCATACAAGTCTGTTCCGGGATCGAACAGAACCGAAGGCACTTCTCACGAAGCCCTTGCAAATCCGGATAATTTCCAATCACGTCCGGACTTCCCGTCACTAAGGGTGATAAAACCTCTAAATCGGAGATCAACCGATGTAGAGTAACTCGACGGTAATCCTTCCGTTTTCAAAAATATCCGGTCTTCAACACCGGTCATCAAATGCAATTCATAACGACGTATCACATATTCGGAATGGGTTATATGACCCCATGGTCCTTTCCCGGCTAACCCGAATAGTGAGCGCTTATTTAAAAATAAGTGTGGCATTCAAATTCATCCAATTCACAACAAATACCCATTCAAGGTAATTATTGATAGTCGGTTATTTAACTATCAATAAAGATGCGCAACATCATCAGATTCCAAATAATTTTCCAAATTATTTATTTTCCAAAATATCTTTACTAGATATATAATTTCCACACTTCAAAAATAAATCAACATTTATTTTTAAAACGAATTTCCATTTCTTTTATAAATTCCATAGTGAATTTATATTTTCAAAATATCCACTGATATACGATTTTCGAATCGATGTCAATATTCACTTTTGATTTATCTTTACAAAGATAAATCTCAAAACGTTCATTTCATATTGGAAAAGTAATTCCATACTTATTTAAAAATAAGTGATTCACAAATCTATTTATTTTCAACATTTGAAAATATTCGATATACTTAAATCAAAATTAAGTATATATTTCATTCTTTAAGGAAATCATTTACTATAACAACATCTATTTGAGTCAAAACGAATGTTACGTAAAACATCGTTACGACGACTCAAAATCACTAGTATAGGGATTCGAAATTAAGATAGATATGTAAATCCCAATACTATATAAAAACATTTCCTTTCGGAAATCATTTACTATAACAACAGTGTTATAGTCCACCATTTCCTTCTTCCTCGAAAACGTCTATTTCAACAATGAATGTTGAAATCTATGATTTCGATATTAAACACTTTTGAAAACATCGTTAAATCGTTTTCATTCTATTTCAATATCACTTTCCCAAGACCAGATTCATTTTACTTAATAATATATATTCACTGTCCAAAATCGTGAATATACTTCACTAGCCAAATTTTCAATATTTTCTACACATTTTATTTCAAGAATTATCCACTATCCAAAATCGTGGATAAAATTCCAACCAACTCTTATTATTTGCAACATTTAACTTAAAGGATAATTCGCTGTCCAAAATCACGAATATATCTCCTTTAATAACTTCTATGTTTAAAATTACCAAATTCAATTGGTTTCGGATTTATAAAACAACGTTTATAAATTCACCTTTATATTTCATAACAACTTTGATTTATAAATCTCCTTTATTAACAAATTCAATCAAGATCCATTTAAAGGTAAAAAAATCAAATTTATAAGTTAATTTCTTATAAATCTTTCATTCTACAATTTCATTCATTTTCAACTTCACAATTTATAAATCTATAAATTTCATACACTTACGAATTCCATAATTATTTCATTTTTAACACTTATAAAAACTCGTTTTATAATTCCAATATTTTCAATTTATAGATATCAATTTTATAAATCTTTTTATACAAATCGTTTATAGTTATTCAAAAATCCCAACTTAAACCATTTTATAAATCAATCAACTATTTATTTCAAAAATGACACTTTTGTTATATTTCACAAAAATCATAATTTCTAGAACTTTAAAAGTTGAACGTTTATAAATCAATTCAAAAATTAAATAAACGTATACTTTCAAAAATCACTTTAAAATCCTTTTAAAGTAAGAATCGTTATTTTTAAACTTCAAAATTGAATCCGATGATGCAACACACCAAATGGTCAATCACGGCAACAAACATCATATATCGATATGAAAATCAACAAATATCACAATATCTGTAATCAAATAAATACTGGTGAGGAATCCAGTTGGATCCCTCCAACCTGTTTCCCTGCATCCACAGACGTTAGCACAATACCCATTCCACTTCGAGGTGGAATGTCGCGGTATATGGGTTTTATAAAATATCAATCCGCTTACTAACGGTGCAATAGGGTCTCATCCGCTATACAAGGCAGGAAATCAATCAATCCAATATATACATATGCCAATATGTATATATTGCTATATATATATATATATCCTACTATATCTAATATCACATCCAAATAGCAATCAATCAGTCAATAACTGTAAAAACCAAATTTTCCTTCGAGTGAGAAAATCTCACCTCTGCTTTAATTTGCCATCTGTTCACTTTAATCCTGATTTGGTTTTCCCGGTTTGACCTTGTATAAATAATGTACAATTTATTAATATGCAATATAAATTGAATAATCAATTTTTCGTTTTGATAGTTTTAAATCAACGAATTTCTCCTTTAATAATTTTAGTTAACTATAATTAAATTTTAAACCAATTTTCTCCTTTATTAATTTTTTTTTCTTCCGGCTTTTGAAAACAACAGCAGTACTCTATCCTACTGTATAGAAATAATATATATCTCCAGATCAAGATTAAAACTGAAATTAACTTAAAACTTTACCTTACTCTCGAATTTGAATGTTGCAGTCGAAGCCATCGCCTTCCCGAGCCTCGCGTGCTCAGTCGCGATTTCAACCGAGTCTCCGCCTATTGACATCCCAGTCACCATGAAAACGAGCTCAACACCCAGGCGACGCGATTCTCGCCTTCGACCTTGCTCAACGCCATGAACGCTGCCACCCGGAGTTCGAACACGAACCCCTCTTCGTCGCGACCTCCGATCACGAGTCGCCATTGAACTGCGAGACAGCGCCACCATTCCCCTCGCATCAGCACCCACGCGAAACCCTATTCGCGAAATCCCCATTCGAACATCAATCGATGTTTGACCGCGAGCGTGAGGTGATTCGAACCGCGCCCATTAAATTCTGAACGAGATTGGTTTCGATTAAATGAAGACATGAAGGGGAAGGCTCCGCCACTTTCTTTTTTGAATCTAGAACGAAGAACAGGCTTTCGTTTTGAAAGGAGGGTCGACTCAAGTAATTTTGAACTGGAAATGGAAAAAGATGGGTTTGCGAATTAAATTGAAGAAACGAGGAGATGCCTCTTCTGCCATTTTTATTAGAACGAAATGAATTTGATTTCTATTTGATTTTCGTGTTCGAACTTTTTTTTTTCTTTCGGCTATTGGATTTTTGATTTCGAAAGCAAGGAAGTAGGAGATTTTATTTCGAACGTATGCGGCCATTAATTTATTATCTTTTGATTTGAACGAAAGTGTTTTCGTTCTGCTTGCGTGATGATATTTAGAAAGGGATGGAGGGAGACAGGAGAACGTGTTTGCACGATTAATTTTCATGAATTCAGGCATGTTTTAAGGAGGAAAAGTGACTGATGTGATTAGTACGTGAATATATATATAAAGTTTTAAATTTGAATTTTCGATATAAATGTTCAACGCGTTTATTTAACGTACGCTCACACGGCAACTCCGATTGCTACGAAAATTGAAATCCGGTAATAATTCAATATTACGGACCCAATGGAACTGGTTTCGTCGAATTCCGAAACTGTGTCCCGGAACGCTATTTTTAAATATCAAGTCAAACGATAAAATTCAAAACTGAACAGAACAGTTTCAAATTCAATTCCAAAGCTTCTATTATCTTCAGTGTTATCAATATAAATTTTAAAAGCTTTTGAAATATTTTTCTTCAGCTTAAAATTGAAGATTCAAATTTTTATTCAATTTTCAATAGATTAAATTTTAAAATTTAATCGCCAATTCATTCTGATAATTTGAAATTCAAGTCAAATTATCATTCAAATATTTAAAATTAATTAAATATTTTCAATTTAAATTGTCGAAAATTCAGGGTCGTTACATTCAAATTCAAGACAATCCACAAGCAGTCAACGACAATACAATGCAACAAGAAGTAAATGTTGAAGTTGATGTAGAAAGCGAGAGAAATGGAAATGTCGATGTAGTTCCAATTGCAAAAAAAATATAAAGGGCCAACTAAAGTGAGAAGGCTTCCTTCAAATATTTCAAATCGAATAGAAGTTGAGTTTAGTGGACAAGCTGAACCAATAGGAGATGAGTCAGTCAAGTTATCTTCTTATGTAGGTCCGCTTGTACGAGAACATGTTCCAGTTACATTGGATGGTTGGAAGAAGCTAAGCAACGAATTAAAGGTTGTTCTTTGGACCTCCATTTAGGTAAGAAATAATTTAAACTATACTATACTGTATGTACACAAGGAGCAATACTCAATATTTTAAATTATTTTCAATCCCCAGTTTACATAAAAAATATTTGACGGTTCATATTAGCTTGCGATTTTGAAAAGGTTAAATGTTTTAAATAATTCAATATTTTGAATAGATGATCTTGATGCTTTCATGTATGTTTTACTTATAAAATATCCAAAATTCTGCATAAATGTTTTGCCAATGGTTATAACATATGTAAAGAAATCATCTAAATTCCAAATGTCAAATACTTCTATAAGCTCATTCGAATTCTACTTTTGCAGTTATAATTGCAACTTTGGTATTTCTACGTAGATAGTTTTAGGAATAAAATTTTGGATTTTTGTTTTTCATATTCTTCTTTAATTTTCTTTTGTTAACCTGCACTGAAATAAATTTCTTTTTTACTAGATCACAAGCAACCAAAAGAGGTTTTTTGAATAACTAGGAACAAACTATAAGATGTAGATACCAAACTCTGGGTACATACTTGGTTTTATATGCACACTTTTGTTAATAAGATTAGAATTCATGATATTCTCTCACTCGGCGTACACCATATACCAATTGGGCAATTACATGTAATTTTTAATCTGATTCATTTAAATAAATACTATTCATACTTTATGTATTTTACTCAAAAAGCTAATTAACTACGCACTAATTATAAAATATCAACAATTTGTTTAAATCCAGTATTATTTAAATAAATATTATGCTAGTGATATCCAGAATTTTGTAGGTGAAAAATAATGTTTGGGTTAAATCCTATCAACAATCTTTAATTTTGTTTTGGAATCTGATAGTATGAAATTAATAAGGAAAATATAATAATTTGGATAAATCTTTATCAAGGTATACAACTAATTATCCTTTTTTATACATTGGTTAGTTATGCTGATACCACTCTCTATATCAACAACCTAGAGTTTTAAATCTTACCACTGTACGAGTGATTGTCGGCTTTGGATAATAACAAATGCCTATCCACATAGGAATGTCCAAAGCATAATAATAAAAACATTCAGTATTACTTCCATATGTCTGTATTTACATGTTATAGAGTAACTTTAGCAGTAGGTACAAAGTAAACTATAAGCAACCATTCCTTTTTTTATCTTTTCGTTATATGAGACATGGCTCTATAACTTGATGCCATTATGGTATTTTTAATCATCTGATTATGATATTTATCAAAAATTTCTTTTTAATCCTTTATCTGCTACTACACAAACTTTAACTTATTAAGTTTGGTAAAAATAACTCATTAAGCTAAACCAATCCGAGCCAAGATCAGTGGGACTTTTTATTTACGTTTATTTTTGCAAATTATCAACATATTATATAACCAAAATTTCAATTGTTTTAATAAATAAATATTGCAGGCTAGATTTAAATTGGATGAGGACTGGCAAAAAGTGTCCATATTTCACCAAATGGGATGAATTTTTATATCTTCAAAAAGCATCCTAGTTCGCAAAATATTAAATGCAAAGAATGAAGAGGAGAGACTACAACTGAAACTCGATAATATCAAAACTATGGCAGAGTGGAAGAAGTTTATTAAGTTGAAAACAGCTCCTGAGTTTAAGGTAAATCAGCCATAATACATTTATCTCTCTTTATATTTTTATAAACACATTCAAATACAAAATAACACTTATCTCTGTTTGATTTTATTAACTTTTTTAGATTACAAAGTTAATTTTCTAAAGAATCTTTTATGTGCTTTTGAACATTTCAGATGGTAAGTAATAAATTCAAAGCTATTAGAGACAATCAAATACCACACACATGCCGCCATAGAGGAATGGCTCGATTGGCTGAAGATATAGTAAGAAAAAATTATTTATTTATCATAATGTTCATTAATTAGTTACTTAATATGATTTGTTGTTTTGATGATCTTTTGAATGTAGAAAAAGAACAGTGACGATCCCTCTCTTGTCCCTAGAGTTGATGTTTGGATCAAATCTCGGATTAGAAAAGATGGCAAACTTGTGAACATAGCTGCTGTGATACCATTGTAAGTACTTCTAAATTTTTGATATACTGGAATTGTTTGGTCATGTGCCAGTGTGATATTAGTGTATAATATTAATATTAACCTCTGTAGGAAAAGCTAAAAAAGGTTGACAGTGGATCACATTCTGGCTCAATAATCAATTACAAAGAAGATGCCCTGTCACAAGTGTTAGGACCAGATAGATTTGGACGATTGAGAGGAATGTGAAGGGGTATGACCTTCACCAAGGCAATTTGGTCACATGTTAGGGACAAACAAACAGTACAAATGCAAAACAAAATTTCAGAATTACGGACGATGGTTTACATGCTAAAGAAAAATCAGGTATGTTCGGACATTTTCTTTTTTTCAAGGTTTTAAGGGTTATTTAAAAAAACGTAAAACGGTCAGTTTTTAGTCAATTGGTTAAATAAAACACTTTGGGTCATCCAAACATCTCTAACACAAATTATTCTATGATTATTAACATATGATGAAACCCAAAAAATTATCACTGAAGACTAAATTATCAAAATGATAAATTCTATAGACCAGAAGATTGCTATGTATCTGTAGGAAAAATTATACAAACACTGAAACATTACAAATTGAGTCAGACTTACCTTGAGAGCATGTAAGTATTTTCTGTAACTAGTTCACCCTTTTTTAGTGTGTTTGTATCCTAAATATACCAAACAACATCATTTTTAACATAACTCAAGATATAAAACAACCATAATAAGCTATCGAAGAAAATGTGCAATTATTGTTTCAGCTTGTGAGCTCAATTTATGATAAACTATCTGTGATTGAATTGCATGACAAGCACGGGCTTGGGCTTGTACCCTGAGTAGTGCTTGCATGCGTCTGAAAGTTTCAGCTGTTTTTCCTGGTTATGTTGCCTCTAACTAGGACTTGAAGCTTCACCAATCCTTTCAATGGTACTAATGCTCTTCTTTTGAATATATCAATAGAAAAAAAAATTAGTGCATGAAAAGCAACAATAAATTATTATTTAACCAAATTATATGATATTTGCAATAATTTACATGACAAAGAAACACCAAATTAACATGGCTTATGATTTTCGAAATAGGATTTATTTCTCATTCTTAGTCAATTTTTTTGCTTTGGTGTGTAGAACTACAAAAAAGTGCACAGCGTGTCTATGCCTGACAAGAATACACAAGTGGCAACCACGAAAACGATCAATATTTCTATATGGCTGCACTTCATAGCATATACCACACAACATAAACAAATTTATAAGTTGTAGCACTTTTTTTTCTACCTATTCAAGATGTTTTAGTAGTAGAAAACTGATATAATAATATTTTAGTAGAAAGTTTAAAAATAATTGAATGAAATCTTATATAGGTTGGTTAAACATACAAAACATTTTAATAGGGTCATTAATGTACAAAAGTAAGGTTTGAAGGAAAATGCAAAAAAATACATGGATAAACATAAATTAATTTACCTGTAATTCTCATCTAGCAAGAGTTGGTTTTAGTACAATTAGCAGCATCAATAGCACCTTCAGCTGCTCCAGCTCCTATTAATATATGTATCTCATGAATAAAGAGAATAATATCGGTACTTTGTTTCATTAGTTTCTTTGGTCTTTCTTCAAACTCTCCACGATATTATGTATTGGCAACAAGAAGCCCCTTATCAAGTGTAATGACCTAAATATTTTAAAATGAAGAATATCAGGTATTGCACTGAAGCACAAGTTTCACTCATTTTCCCAAAATGTAGTTGAAAAGGAAAAAAAAAAGTAATACATGGGTCGCAAGTCTCAGAACTACAGAAGTAGCACAAAGATTTTTAAGTTCGGTACTTTTTTTCCTCTGAAATCCCCATGATGGATAAGAACAGGTCTTTCAGACTGAGCAGTTATATCAATGTTTTATTATCAGATCACAATTACAGAAGTAAAGTGTGACTCAAGGTATCTAATAAAGTTTACAACTAGAAGCTAAGATTTTATGATCATTCAAATACAAATATATGTCAGACATGATTTACTGTTACGCTACAAAATTGTTAATTTACAAGTTGATGTATATAACAATATATCATAGCCACTGTCAAACAATTACATGTTTTTGAACCACTTTCCCTTCTATTGTTTATGGAACATCTCCAATTGCAATGCGTTGAGCTAAACCCTCGACAATACTAGTTTTCCAACACTAAAACGGCAATGAAATATTAATTATTCTCGTCCATTGTTACTTAATTTGTATTATTTTATTTAACATACAAAATGACTACTCAATTGACAATACTGAGAATTTATGGAAATATTTCAATATAATGTGTGCTTCAATAATTAATATACAAGGTTAGTCATGTTGTAAAATTATTGGTATGACAAGGTTATGAAAGTCGAGGAGAAGCAAGCACACATCAAAAGGTAAAAGTAAATGTGATGTCATTTAAATTTCGGCAACTAATTCCATAACCACTATAGTTTTCTTTTGATCGATTGTAGGGCAAGCATGACAAGAAACATGATACATGTGATTTATTGGATTGGTGTGAGACAGATGAAATTGTTGTAGGAGGAAGAGTTCTGTCAAGTGATCCAAAGGAGCTTGTCCAACAAATTCCTTTAAGGTCAGATGCAATGAAAATTATTATAGATATTTTGAGGAAATCAAATGCTTTTTTATAGAGGCCTACACTTAGGTCGACACACATTGGAGAAGTTGAAGGCGAGATAGTAGCATAGCCAGTCAGTAGAGTCGTTTTGCACAGTATAGATCACTTTGAGAAAGAAGACAATGCGGTAAAATTTTAAATTATTTAGTAACTAGCATTTAATTTGAATACATAAAAAAATTTACTTCATCAGTATTTTCTCTTCTTCATTAGAGTAAAACTAGCAGCATAGATCATAAATGTAAGTTGTTAGATTGGAGTGGGAATAAAGAAATAGTTGCTGAAGGATGGCTACACTCAAGTAATCCAAAAGAACTTGTGAACGACCTACCACTTGGACCATCTGCAATGGCCATTTAGGTAGATAATCCAAAAAATAAAGATGCTTATTTATGGAGGCCTACCATTGGTTTGACATAAGTTGGAGAAGCAGTTGGTATGAAAGTGGCATGGCCTGGATCGAGAGTAGTTGCTGAGCAAGTTAACAATGCAACATTTTCTTCTCATATAGTTGAAGTTAATATGGTCGAAAAGGTATACTTATTTATAATTAATTCATTCATTTATCTTACTAATTTTTTACACATATAATAAATAGATTTTTTCTTAATTGATAGAGTGCAAATTCAATAATAAATAGTGAGTGTAAGATGATCGATTTTGATCGGAAGGGAGAAATTGTAACTGAAGGACGTGTGTCTTCAATTGATCCAACCGTATTGGTTCATTTTGTTCCTTTAGGAATAAATGTAATTAAAGTTTGGATTGACGTTGCAAATGCTCCAAATGCACGTTTATGGAGACCAACATCCAACTTACAAAACATTGAAGATGCCATTGGTACTGCAATTGCTTGGCCTACTGATAAAGTTATAACAGATGCAAGTTCAAGTAAGCGTAATTTAACTTAATATAATCATCTTTGCAAGTTCAATTGTAGCCATAAACTGCAGTTATGGTATTCTTGCATGATCTGCATTGTAGACTGTACATGAAAAAAAGATACAAAACAACAGAAAATATCATTTATAAAAATACATTTAGAGGTTTGAAAGTATAAGAACAAACTTAATAACTACAAAACTAGATTGGCTTGATGCATTTATAGAAATTAATCATTTTTGTAGAATAAATTTCAAACCATCCATTCAAACTGAAATACATTATTCCTAGCTAGCATTTAAGTTTGTTAAATATAGAAATTAATTCATAATCTATAAAGGAATTAAAAGACGTTATCCAACATTTGATATTACTTGTAAAGCTGCTTAAGTCGTACGTATACAACACGTAGATTACGAGTAAATGGATAGGCCTAAAACTCTACACCAGACATATTAGGGACCATAGTTTTGTCACAACTCTTTACATACATATCTGTAACAATGATACCAACTTGAAGTAGAGTTGAAAAGTTTTTGGTAATCTTCGTTTCTATTTCCAATTAAGAAAACACAGTATGTATAAACAAAAAGGAAGGCGATTTGTAATTATACATATCTCCATCACTATCTCTATACTTCTCCATCATATTTCTTCCGTTTCATGGATAATAGTAAAAAATTAACAAAGAAAATGATTATACATTGCTTCTGCTACATGCTTAATTCATAACAAAATTTATCTACCCAGCGGTCTTGTTTTGGCAATACATAGGTTACCCCAAAACTCATGCCATCCTAATGAAAATTGGATCTTTATATTTAGCTTTAAAATATGCATGATAAACAATAGAACACATATATACAGACTTGGCCTTAAATGTGACAGGTTTAGTTTTATTTTATACCAGAGGTAGTATCAACAATATTCAAGAGATTGAGAACCAGCTACTTAAATGTTTTAGTCTATGTACACCTAATAAGGTACACATAACTATCGAATTTTTAGTTTGCAGGTGGATAGATATATTTGATGGGAAAAAGTAGCAACCTGTCGCAACAAGTCATGGGTTCGAAGTTACTTTTGATGTTATCTACATTTTGGTTTGTATGCTGTTATGTATTACTACCTGTAGTCACTAACCGCAGCTTGTTCTACATTATGGACTTATATGAATTTGATAATTTATGTTTTATTATGTGGTGTTACATTTTGATTAAAAGATGTGATTAATATAATATGTTGATTATAAAGTGTGTGATTAATATGATATATATGTTCCTTTTGAAATATGTGTGTTTATATAAATCGTGTTACATATAAATTTACATACCGAACTGTAACCTGCATATTGATGGGAAACTGTGCAAAATACAAAAGCGTTTTACAAAACGCTGTTAAAGGTTTCTACACCATACCTAGCTATTATACATATAACCATATCACATCACATTTATGTGGACTCACTTCCTTGGTGTGCGTCATGCACTATAGGGTTGCATGTTGTCAACTGTCACGTCAATCACATATCGAACTCACTTCCCTAGACTCACTTGTTGTGCTATAAGGTCACATATTATCCTCGCATACAAAATGGAATCACATCCTAGACTTGCCTCTTGCACTACAGGATCACTTACCATCCATCCTCCACACTGGTTCATCGAACCACTATAGGGAGCAAAGCAATACCCAGATCACCTCCTTGTTCCACGGGCTTGTATCTGTAACGATCCAGGATTTTGGATTATTTGAAATTGTCTATTTAATTGGTTTTAAATATTGGAAAGTAAAATTTTATCGATTTAATAGATTGAATTTCAAATATAATGATTTATTGATAATTTAATTATTGAATTAAATAATTGAAATCGTGAAAATAATTTAAATCTTGAATTTTTTTGGGAAAAAATAGTTTAAAGGCTTATTAAATTTATATTCATAAGAATGAAGGTAATAGAACTTTTAAATTGAATTTAAAAGTGATTTACTCAATTTTAAAATTAACTCGTTTAAATTAACATAAAAAATAGCCTTTCAAGACATAGTCTCGGAATTCGACGAAACCAGTTCCATTGGATCCGTAATAGTGTATTATTATCGGATTTTAAATTTCATAACGTTTGGAATTATCGTTTGGTCGTACGGGATAGAAACGTGTTGAAATTAATATTGAAAATTCAATATAATAATTGGGTCCAAAAAATTATCTTCTCCATACGATCGAATTAGGACTTGAAACTTGTTCCATTGCGTTTGAAATAGGGGTATAACATTATGAATGTTTGACGGCATGCCTCGATAGGAGCTCGAAATTTTAAGCTGCTTTAAACGAGATATTTGTAATTAAATGATATTTTAAATTGTTTAATGTCAAACACAGCTGTATTTCTATCTTTTCAAGCCACCCTACTCTTCAAGTCAACCGACCTACCCATGTCCATCATGCCTTCCCCTTTATATCTCGCGCCTAGTTTCAAAGACAATGAAAAAAAGAAAACAGAACTTCAAAATTCCATTTTCCAAAATTCACTCAACGGAAAAATATGAAACTTGTTTTAAAATTCACGTTTTGATAAGTGCTTCGATCTAGTGTGTGTTTTGATGAGTGCGACGTCATTTTAGGAGGCTCGATTATAAAGTCGAACAACGGTTCGTGCTAGGGATTGAAATTTGGGCTCGATTTTGAAGCCGATGTGGAGATTTGAGTGAACATTTGAGACGAGCACGTTGAGAAGCACCTGGGGACAAGTTTTGGTGGTGTGCGACCATGGATATAGGCGCGTGACATTTTGAGATGCTATGAAGGATCGAGCAGGTCGCGATTTAAGGGGGTGGTCCGGCACTGTTGAGGTGATGGTAGATAGGTCGGGTTCGAGGAGAGAAAGCCAACAGCGCTGTCCGTTCGTCAATCAGCGGAGCGTAGCTCCGTGTCACTAGGCAGACGTGCACGCAAGGATGGATTCTTCATTTTCTTGCAAGCGACAGTTTGGAGAAGAAGATAGGAGAGTGGGCTAAATTTTCATGTTGGGCTGGGTAAAATTTGAGTGAAAGTTAAGTTATTTATATATAAATTATTAATTTAAAATTTCCAATAGTTATAAATATCATATCTCGTTCATTTTAGATCCAAATCCAACACGGTCAGTCGCGTTGGATTAGTATTGGCGAATCCTTCGACATGTAATTGGAATTTCATGCTAAAATCAAACGTCAGTTTGATTTTAGATGAAATAGAATGCGGAAGCAATAACAAAAATCAAGGTGAGTGTTTCATAATGCTCACAACATACTAAAATTTTCTGATGTTTGTAAATTGATATCATGAAGTTATTTATTTTATTGAGTGTCATTTGGCAGTTAAATTGACGTATAAATTGATATCTGAATTATATGTAGAAATTAAAATTGACAGTCAAATTTGAAATTGGAATTGAATTGCTAGTAAAATACTCGATATTAATAACTATGAAATTGTTTTGAATTATATTGTATGTTTGTATGATTAATTGCGATAGATGCTAATTGATTGATATTTGGATGATTGGATGTTTATTTATTTTTATATATCTTATTATTAACTGGGAAATTATTTACAGTATATAAAACTGTAAATTGAATTATTTCGAATAAATTAAGAAATAGGTTGAAATGTTATATACCTATGACATTTATTTTGTATTGAAATGATATATATCCACCCCTGAATTAAATTGAAATAATTGATAACTTGGCTATAGGATAAAGAATTATATACGGATACCGGATTGGTTAAATGAAATGGTTTTAAAATTACCGGTTTGAAATTTATTTAAATGATTTTGATTTAAAAGAAATAAAAATCAAATTTATAGAAATCAAATTATTTTCGCACTTGAGCCCTGAATGTTGAAATTTGAATTTGGTAAAGGGAAATTGCTTAAATAATCGAGGTGAGGTTTCGAAGTTATAATCAGAATATGATTTGAATTTTGAAAATTGATTTGTTTTAAAAGGATTTGAAATTTCATTCGAACATTGAAATTTTGCTAAGTAAAGGTAATTTAATTGGATATATAGATTTGGACTCAAGAATGGAATTCGTTTTATATTTAGAATCCTAATTCGAAAATTTAAGTTTAATTTGAATCCAGTGATTTTAATCGATATCTTTGAAAATCGAACTCGAATTTATACAAATCGAAATGGTTTGAAATTGAGAATTGAACTGAAATTAATTCAAATTGGAATTGAATTGAATTAATTAGCATGAGATGGAAATTGAATTAATTTGGAATCGAAATTGAAATCGATTTGAATATAAACTGGAATCGAAGTTAATTCGAATTGAAATCGGAATTGAATTGATATAAATGGAAATGGAAATTGGATTGATTTGAATTGAGAAGATTTGGAAATTGAATCAGTTTGACTTTGAAACTATTTTTCAAATGAATTATTTAGTGTAAACTGTTTAAAATCTATATTCTTTAAATATTCAAATTATTTTGATTTTCCAAATTATTTTACTATATAAACCATTTTAATACTCAAACTATTTTCTATTAAACTATTTTAACTATTTAACTATTTTAAACAATTTAAATTTTCAAACTATTTTTCTAAAATTCAAACTGGTTAAGGTGGGAATTATTATATTTAAATCATGGATTTAAATATGAATTAGGTCTAATGAAGTTATAACCTAAATGGAAATTTGAAAAAATTTTGAAAGCCAAATCGTGATATTAAGGCGAAAATGATTTTGGAATGAAATGGCATATTTTGAGTAAATATAATGATTTCGAAATGGATTTGATTTTGAAGCGAATATAATATTTTGATATCAAGTACGAACTATTTTCGAAATGTAAAAGTACCAACCGGTGTGAAAAATGACGTTTGGTTGTTAAAGAGACCGAAGCCGGATATGGGCATACTCTCTATCGATACCGGAACCACTTTAACAACTGTGTGCACGGAGGAGACTCTAGAACAAAGTGGTTGGATTTGGCGATGATTTGCTGGATTTGAAGAAGGAGAACAATGTTGGATAGACCCCGGCACTTGTGCCAATTTGAAATGACTAAAACAAGACGGCTTGATAGGGCCAAGTGGGCTAATTACCTCGAGCGGACATCCGTTCTTCGATTTTCTTAGACTCAGTCCATATCATTACTCTTGTTGTTGGTTTAGATTGGTGCACCTTGATTGGGATAACCTCCCTTTGATTTGATATGGGATGGATGGACATGGTGGTGTTAGCACCAAAATTGGTCACTAACCTCGTAGAAGAAGATTGTGAAGAGATATAAGTGATGAAATCAAATTAAACAGAGAAGACAGTGCTAATCTAAATACAGAAAGTAAGAACACCAAATTTATAGTGGTTCAGCGTAATTGCCTACGTCCACTTTGAGGTTAAACTTTATTGATCTTCTTTATAGTTGATTACAAATACAACTCGTGAATCAAGTGCTTGAATGAAGTTGTTAAGTAGAGAAGATGAGTCTTGAAAATGGCAGAGTCTCCCCAGTGTTTTCTCTCCCAAAAAAGGATCCATTTCACTGTGACCCTGCCCCTCTATTTATAGGCAAAGATGGGCTGGACTTCCCAAGTGGGCTGTTGGCCGAACACAACAGCCCGAGTATAATGAGCGCTGTATGCCGAACCACAGATGTGCCGAACGCTCTAACGCCGAACGGTCCCTTCTATGCCGAACGAGGTGGTTGATGTTTGGGAAGTGTAGGGTGTTAGTCAGTTGAAGCCGAACGCTCTTCTAGACGCCGAGTGCCCTTACGCCGAATACTTCTAATCCCACCGGGTACTACGCCGAGTACTCCTGTATGCCGAACCACAGATGCTGCCGAGTTCTCCCTGATGCCGAACAGTCTCGTATGCCGAGCAGTCTTGACGCCGAGCGCTCTCGTTGCTGAGCACTCTGGTATGCCGAGCAGTCTTGATGCCGAGCACACTTGTTGCCGAGTACTAGTTGGATGTTGGGTGCCTCGCCGAACACTCCTGGATGTCAAGTGCCTCGCCGAACACCATGGGAGGCCGAGTACTCCTGTATGCCGAGCAGCCTTGACGCCGAGTACTCTTGTACGCCGATCAGTCTCGATGCCGAGTGCTCTTGTATGCCGAGCAGCCTTGATGCCGAGCAGTCTTGATGTCGAACAGTCTTGATGCCGAGCAGTGGTTGACGTTGAGTGCCAGTTGACACCGAACACTGCTGAGTATTTCGCCGAACATTACTGGACGCCGGACACTAATGGATGCCGAGTACTACGCCGAGTACTCATGGATGTCAGTTGCTTCGCCGAACATTCCTGGATGGCCAGTGCTTCGCCGAACACTCCTTGATGCCGGCCACTCTCTGATGCCGAGCACTTATTGCCGAGTACTAGTTGCCTGGTCAAATCCCCAGGAAACACTTGCCCCCCAAAGTGTATTGCGTGGCCGAACATGATGCGCTTTGAATCTGGTACAATCTACCTCGGAGGTACCTTCTCGAGAATGCTAGCGAAGGAGGTGCAAGACGAACGAGATTTAGATGCCGAACGATACGCTCGAAGCCGAACGTTCCTCGTGTGCCGAACGTCACACTGCTACGATGCCGAACCCTTCGGTGTTGACCGGTTCTACCGGGTATAGCCTCTTCAACTTCTACCTCCCTCTATATAACCAGGTCTTCACCGTCTCTTTTCCTTTTACGCCTTCTTTTCAGTCATTCTTTAGAGACTTTCAATTCTTGCCATCCTACCAGATTTGAGACCTAATTGATCCTTCCTCAATTTCGACTTCCGAACTAGGTATCAATCCTTCTGTGATTTAGATTACTTCAACACAAGACTTAGGTTGTTTTCATGGGAAACGTGACCTTTCCATGATCGTATAATAAGCGTCGAGTAGAAATGGCTCGCATGTTTGGAGTTGTCTAGTTAGGGCTAGCTCCTTTGCGCCGAACAAGAATGGAAGGAAAAGAAAGATGGGATGCTGAACGGTGCAGTCTTCGCCGAGCGATCTGTCCCTGACGTTCGGCGCAGACGGTGATGGTGTAGGGTGAAGTTGACATCGTGGTGGAGAGCCACTTTTAGCCGAATGATAACCCAGACCGAACCGTCGACATGCCGAACATTGAATTCAGCCGAACAATTGACATGCCGAACAATACAATTGCCGAACACTTGACATGCCGAACAATACAATTGCCGAACACTTGACATGCCGAATAATACAATTGCCGAACACTTGACATGCCGAACAATACAATTGCCGAACACTCTTTAAACCGAGCCAAACACAGCCGAACACTATACTTAGGACGAATAATCTTGAATGCCGAACATTACTTAAATGCCGATCAATATAAATGTCAAACTACACTTAGGCCGGTTACTTTAGAAATCATATGTCTTTTGAATCTGGAACTGTAATCACCTCAAGGCGGGCTTTTTGAGACGGTCAGCGATGACGGTCTTCGAAGGCGATGATTCGAAGCTAATTATTATATCTTTTAAAACATTCTTATTGTCTGTACACAATTGCTTGCACTAGTTCACACACCACGTGGGGGGGAAAACTCGTGTTGCTAATTCTAACGTTCAACGTTTTTCAAGTATAGCTTTCCCAAGCATTTAGCCAGGTTCATTATTTATTCGGGATGTCGAGAAAATCTAGTTCTGCCACCATATCTGACAGACCTGGGCCGTCAGCAAGGCAAGGAGCCGCTGATTCTTCTAACCCGTCAATTTCTCCCGCTCATAACTTGGCGCCTGACGCTCTGGAGGCAACCATCTTACTAGACAATCCGATCGATTCTCAAGCTTCGAAGATCAACGAAGCTGCTCTGAGGCGGATATGCTCTATTCACGGGATTCCTTTTGCCGACGTGTTAGTCCCTTCGAGACACGATCGCCCTCATCTGCCCCCAGTGGGGTACACTACCTGCAACAAGTTCATGTGTTGGATGGGCAGCGTGCCTCCCTTCAACTTATTTCTCCAGGACGTTCTGCAGTACATAGACATGGCTCCATCGCAACTGCACCCGAACGGTCATGCATTTCTATATGGGACTTACTTACTCTTCATGGCCGTCTTCTCCAGACCTCCAACTCCCGATGATATCCGATATATTTATATGTTCAAGAGACAGAAAGATAGCCCCTCCTTTATGTTCCTCGAGCCATACCACAAGTGCCAGATCTTGACAGGGGCCTGTAGCAAATTCGCCCTGTACAAACAGGAATGGTTCTATGTGCGCTGCCCTTCTGGTTTCGCTAGGAGATGGGTTGAAGGCAGTAAGTCTCTCTGCTGAATCGTTATTCATATTTAATTGGAGTCATGCTTTTCCTAACTCTTCATTTCATCTTTTCAGGTGTCAACCCGCGTCCGGAAGGCCGGGGATATTCGGAGGCTGTTGAAGCCATTAGAGCTCTTCCTGCTGAGGATCAAGACATCCGGACTATCATTTCAAATGAATCGCTGTCGGGGTTCGGCTTGCTAGCCCCTGGTCGTCGGATCAGCCTTCCAGAAGGTGTTACAATTCCCAAACCTCCATCTGGTAAAGGGAAAAAACTTGCCGGACCATCATCGCCTCGCGCTCCTGACACGCACGAAGAAGGCGAGCGCAAAGAGGATGATGCCCCCGAAACTCAGGGCGAGAACGTGGGTCCCGCTTGGAATCCGGCAATCGAAGTTCAGGATATTGAGACATCATCCTCCCCTTCGAAGGGAAAGAAGAAGTTGAAATACACGGTTCAAAAGGAGAAAGTTGGTGGCACCTCAAAAGTTACGCCTACCCCTCCTGAGAAAGAGGCTTCTTCGCAGCATCTGGAAAGTTCCTTGAGAGGTCTATCGAACCTTTCTATTCCCGAAGACATACTTAATTACGGGTTCGATGATCCTGAAGCTCTCAAATTCTCTTCGCCCGCTAGAGGCAATGTAGGAGTTCAACTCCCGGCTCAAGGAGACAATACTCTGATTAGCAAAGATAAACGAACGGGTCCGTCGGGGGGAACACTAGGACACACACGCACATGCGCATTCCATAATATACTTCAAGTCTTTTTAATTCGTGAATTCTCCTTAACTCGTTGTTATCTCCCTTCTTTGTAGGTGATATGGGCCGCTCACACGGACTTGATCGCCTTCAGGGGTCTTCTATATTCCATCACTCCGGACGGGATTCCGGTTCAGGCAGACGCCGGGACCGAGGTGATTATGAAGATAGGGACAATCGTCTGCGCGAGTCGTCTCACCGCAAGAAAGCACACTATCAATCTTCCCAGTCCCGCGATCTTCCTCCTACAACTGAGCCGGATAAAGAGAAGTCTTTGCAGAAGGGTTATCAGTCTGATGCTGCTCGAGAACAACATTCCAGTTCATCGAGTACGAGGCAAGTTCGAGAGCAACGTAAAAGAACGGAATTCTCTAAGCCTCCTCCTCCTATTCCTGCCGTGGACCCAACTGTTGCGGAAAAGATGGTCGACCTTAAGGCCAAGTTTCTGAAAATCTGTTTTGACGGTTTGAAATTCCTCCCGGCCATCCATCACATTCCTGGGCACGTGAAGCAAAGTGCCATTGCCTGCAACAATGACGTCTATGTTCAGCATGACGCATTCGTGCACTTGGTGGAGAAGATCTCGGAAGTATCTGTCGAGCGTCAACACGAGATTGACCGTCTGAATCTGGAGGCTGACAACGATAAGAAAATCATCAAACTCCAAGACGAAGAGCTCGCTTCGTATAAGTCAAAGCTAGAAGCTGCTGAACAAGGTGCGAAAGATACTGCTGAGGCAGTTGCTCGCTTAGAGGTGGCTCACAAAAAGGAGCTTGACGAAGCAGTTCAGCGCAGCGGCACCCTTGCCCTAGAAAAAGACTCTGTCCAAAAAGAAAGGGACGCGCTCGCTACTCAAGTCAAAGAGCTGAAAGAACAACTCTCCAAGGAGAAAGAAGACAAAATAGCTGCTCAGGAAGAATCGCAGCGATATTGTGATGAGATTGTTGCTACTCGACTCCTGAAGACAAAGCTCGACAACGAACTTGCCGGGGTCGAGAAAATGAAGGATGAGGCCCGTGAGGAGGGCAAAAGAATGGCTGTGGAGGAGCTTGATTCTCGCCTTGAGGCGGCCGCAGAGGCCGGCAGGGAAGAGGTCAATAGTATATTTGACCCGCTGATTGCCGAGTACGGAGCTCGCGTCCTTATGCACCGCAACCTAACATTCTTGGGCGACGGCTACCACGAATCCCTGGCTGAGGCATGGGAAACTCTGATAAAGATCAAGAAAGTCGAGTTAGGCTCCGAAGAGATCGACGAGGATGCATTGGTGAAGGAGTTCCTGAGGGGGAATGAGCCATCGGATTTATCCGCAGCATTGGCTCTTTATGGCAAAGGCTCTTCCCCTTCGAAAGAGAAGAACGACGAGGCTGGCCCGTCAGAGGCCAACGCTACTACTCCTCACATCGCCGCTCCTTATGCTGCTCAATCGGCCGGTCGGTCGACACTTGATCCATTCGAGCAGCATGCCAGTTATGATCCCGAAGATCCCGGGCTCGGCGTTCATGTGCTGTCACCTATCCTGGAGGGTGAAACCCCGCGCGCCACCGATAGCCAACCGGATCCTGGTAGGAAATTCTTCTTTCTCTAGAAGTCGAAGAGATCCCGTCATTTTTCAGCAATGGTCATTCATTCTAATGCCCACTTCTTATATTTTCATGCAGGTTGTTCTGACGCCGAGCTAACTCCGAGGAGCGATGACGCCAAGGAGGAAGCAGGGAAAACAAGCGACGTTGCTCACGCGGGGGTAACTCCCGGTCCAGACGCTCAAGTGATCGGGGCGCTTGATGATGACAAACTTGATACTTTGTGACGACCGCCCATGACCCCTGCACCGAATCTAGAGATAGTGCGCTGTAAACTGTGCCAGGCGACCATGGACGATTGTCAGGGTAGATTAAAACAACAGAATCTATCGTATCACTCACAGCGCATGGACAAAATACAATAGAACATATGTATAGTGAAGCTTTACAGAACAAAATGACATCTTATAAAACTCCATAATAGTTGAATACAAGCATTCATATAGTCAATACATCCAGCCTCACTACATATCTCTCAGAGAATACAAAACAGCGGAATATCCAGTACATATAAGAAGATAATATGCAACCCTCCAACTCGTCTTCGATATCAGCATCGTGAGAAGAGAACAGCACCTGTCACCTGCTACCTAGTCTGCCCGTCCCAAAATGGACGAACAGCCCAAGGCAATAAGAATTAAAACATAAAGCCTTGAGTCAGACAACAGTCTTAGTGAGCAGTAAATTAACTAACAACATACCAAAAGAGCATAAAGGAAAAGGAATAGGAATACAACCCTCCCACTCCAACCTCATTCTACAGTGATAGCCCCCAGACACACACTAAGCAGAAGCAAACATAGCAGAGCATACAATTTAAAGTAAAGCTACTATCACTCGAGTCAAGGGCGATGTTTTCCAAGTACCAAGGCCTAAATCAGATAAGCACTCAGAAAATACCGCTCTTGAGTCCGAACGACGATACAACCAAACATCCATGACTCTGGCTATCACTGTTATCATTGCTTCGATATCACCGTTAATTGAATGACCGGCACATTCTTTCAGTCGTCCGTCAAGGGCTAATGGAAACCCCGGTTCTAGACATAACTCCCGCACGTCGTCGCAGCCCGTGCCTAGGACTATCGAATCTGCCCAGAGTACTCGACCATCAACAGTTGGCCGTTGGGACTATCGAATCTGCCCAAACGTACCCTTGCTTAGATCATGCTAGAACCTTCAACAACGATGCTATCCAAGCCTCCTAGTCATCCTCCTCGACGACTATTCTCATATCCATTCATTATCCTCAACTCGAATCATATCACCGAGTTATCAACATGCTTGGAATGATCCCGTCTGGATTAGACCAAGTCTTCATCACATGATTGCCTCGCTTCATTACATCCTCGCAAAGCCTCATCTCATCATCACATCATCAAATCTATGCATAAGAGCTTCATCATCCCGCTACATATGCCACGAGCAGCTTTCCCAATTCAAGAGCCTTTCCCTTAGCTTTTGAATTGTCTTCGGTCTAAATCTAATCATCAATCATCTAGTTCATAACAATCAATCAAATCAAACATCAATCCAAACAATCAAGCATTCAAATATGATCTAAGTAGACAATTATAACAATAATGGCATTTTCGTAATTAAAGAGTTGAAAGTCCAATAAGCATGAAAACATGGATTATATCTCTACAAACTTGATGAATGAACTTGCATAGGTTAGCATATGATAAAATGGATGTAACATCATCATGAACAATGGATCTATATGGATCTACACATAGGATGAAGAAAATGCATGGAAATCACTATTTTAACACCAAATCGGGCCAACAATCCGATATACTCCTTTGGATCCGTGTGAGAGATAATCACCACTCACCAAATCACCTAAACAAACCCAAATCAACACACTTCAGATCTGGACAGCAAAGGATCAAGCTAGATCTATCACAAATTCGCCTCAAATGAAGAAATCTCTCTTGAAAAGATGAAGATCTTCAATCTAAGCTCTTGAATCTTCAATCTTGATCTTCGATTTGGATGGATGGAAGCACTAGATTAGAGTGGAGAAAAGAAGTGAAGAAGTGTAGAAGTCGAGCTCTCAAAATGGCAGCACTTCGTCGCTTCAAAATCCGGATCCCAAAAAGTGAGAACAACCCCTCCTATTTATAGCTGAAAACTGCCCTTAAGTCGTAACTCGGCTATCTCCTTAAGTCGCTGCCGACTTAACACTATGCCGACCTACGACCTAAAAACCCCCACGACTTAACAGAGCCTCCGACCTAACCCTTAGCCAACAACTCCGACCTAACAGACAAGCCTACGACTTAACATGCGCGCGACCCAACTTATTCGAGCTACACGACCTAATACACGCGCGCTCCCTCCTAAGTCGCCTGGACGACCTAACAACTTAGCACCATTCGACTTATAAAACCTTGCGACCTAACAACTTAGGCTTCTACGCGACCTAACACATAACGACCTAAAACAACACGCGACCTAACACATAACGACCTAAAACAACATACGACCTAACTGCGCTACGACCTAACACTTATGCGACCTATCTCCTTAGGTCGCTAACTCGGCAACTCCTTAGGTCGCTAACAAGCTAACCCCTTAGGTCGCTAACACGGCAACTCCTTAGGTCGCTAACAAGCTAACCCCTTAGGTCGCTAACACGGCAACGACTTAACAAATAACTGGTCAGACATGCTAACTACTAGGTCGCTCCAAAATACTAAGTCGCTAACCCGGTAACCATTAGGTCGCTAACTCGCCCTGCCGACCTAACACTTAGCTCACCGAAACTCTTAGGTCGCTCACAACATTCTCTTAGGTCGTTGCCGACCTAACTCTACCCCAGCATACTTAGGTCGCCTACTACTCTTCCTTAGGTCGCCTAAACCTCTTAAGTCGGTCACGACTTATCACTTAGGTCGGTCACTACCTTAAGTCGGTCAACCACACTCCCTTAACTCGGTGAGTTCCTTGAGTCGGCAACTCGACCCAGACTTGTTGCTTAACTCGTCCAAACTCCTAAGTCGGCTACGACTTAGGACTTAAGCAAAATTCTGCCAAAACCAGAAATGACTTAACAACCATACAACCAAAGGTCAATCATTTTAGAATGTTTTGATCCGTAAAAATACGGGTCGTTACATTCTCTCCCCCTTAGGAATTTCGCCCCCGAAATTCCAAACAAACAAGGCAATCAAAGCTATTCTGTACGCCTATCATCCATAACAATCAATAAACCATGCATCCAATTCTAGCTTAGCGTACAGAATTCTAAGACTTAGAACAAGTTACAATTTCGTTAGATGACACGACACCTTAGGGCCATACCTTGAAGAGTTCAGGATGAGCTGCTTTCATCCTCTCTTCCACCTCCCACGTACAGTCGTTATCATCATCACTCCATTGTATCTTGAGCAACTTAACTATCTTCCTCCTAAGCTGTTTCGTGTCAGTTTCAACAACACGAAGCGGCTTACGAGGTCTTCTATCAACTGGATCAACTTCGAAATCTTCACAGCTATCAGCAGAAACTACGGTATTCGAGTCATGCACATACTTCCGTAGATATGATACATGAAAAACATTGTGCACACCCGACATCTTCTCCGGTAACTTCAATCTATAGGCGAGCTTTCCAATTCGCTCGATGATCGGGAATGGTCCAACAAATCTCGGAGTCAATTTTCCTTTCTTCCCGAATCGAATAACATTCTTTAGTGGAGAAATCTTCACAAAAACCATATCACCAACGTCGAATTCCAAATCCTTTCGACGCTTATCAGCATAACTCTTCTGACGGTCTTGGGCTGCCTTCATTCGTTGCCGAATTATCTCTATGCAATCTGAAGTCTGACGAATCATTTCTGGCCCAAGCATCAGCTTTTCTCCAGTTTCCAACCAACATGTCGGAGAGTTACACGGTCTTCCATACAATGCCTCATATGGTGCCATACCAATGCTTGACTGGTAACTGTTGTTGTATGAAAACTCTACCAAATGAAGGTGATCTTCCCATGATCCTCCGAAGTCCAAAACACAAGCTCTAAGAAGATCTTCCAAAACTCGGTTGACTCTCTCGGTCTGACCATCTGTTTGAGGGTGATAAGCTGTACTCAAACACAACTCGGTTCCCAAAACTTCCTGGAAGCTCTTCCAAAATCCACTAGTGAACAATGGATCTCGATCGCTCACTATACTCTTCGGAATACCATGGAAATGAACTATCCACTTAACATACAACTCAGCCAACTTTGATGCAGTCCTAGTCGATCGAACAGGAATGAATCATGCACTCTTAGTCAGACGATCCACAATGACCCAAATCCCTTCATTTCCCGTTCTGGTTCTAGGCAATCCATCAATAAAATCCATCGACACTTGTTCCCACTTCCATGTAGGAACTTCTAAGGGCTGAAGCAATCCACTTGGCTTCTTCTGTTCAGCCTTTACCAACTGACAGTTCATACACTTGGAAATGAAATCTCCAACATCCTTCTTCATGCCTTCCCAGTAGTAGGTTCTCTTCATATCCCGATACATCTTATTTCCACCTGGATGAATTGTCAGCTTCGAGTGATGACTTTCCTTCAGAACTTCACTCCTCAATTCATCTATATCGGGAACAACTAGTCGTCCTTGCTTCCGAAGCCAACCCTCTCGATCGACCTCGAATCCTTTATTCTTTTCTGGATCCAATCCAGATTCCAATTCACGGATAATCTTGACAAGCTTGTCATCTCGCTTTTGGCCCTCGCTAATCCCTTCCACAAGAGAAGGTCTTATCGATAAGTTTGCCAATATTTCAGGTTCTAATTCGCATCTAGGCCTGAAGTCAAATCCAGCTAAATACTCAAGACTCTTCCATTCAGAAAACATGGCTCCCAATCCTGCATGTCTTCGACTTAACGCATCTGCCACTGCGTTACCTTTTCCCGGAGTATAAGCTATACCAAAATCATATGATGCTAAAAACTCTAGCCAACGTTGCTGCCGAAGATTCAAATCCTTTTGGGAGAAAAGATACTTCAACGACTTGTGATCCGTAAACAACTCGAATCGAACTCCCAACAGATAATGTCTCCACATCTTCAGAGCAAATACAATCGCCGCTAACTCCAAATCATGAGTTGGGTAATTCCTTTCATGCGGCTTCAGTTGTCGACTGGCATACGCAACAACTTTATCCCTCTGCATCAGCACTGCTCCAAGTCCAGTACCACATGCGTCGGTGTAAACCACCATCTCATCATTCCCACTTGGAATAGTCAAAACAGGAGCACTCGTCAATCTCTCTTTCAGGATTCCGAAAGCTTGCTCACACTTAGCATCCCAACTGAACACTTGGTTCTTCTTCGTTAATCCTGTTAACGGTGCAGCTACCTTGGAGAAGTCTTTGATAAACCGTCGATAATATCCTGCTAATCCAAGAAAACTTCTCACATCTGATGCATTCTTAGGTCTAACCCAATCCTGGATTGCTGCCACCTTAGCGGGATCAACCGCTATTCCATTTCCAGAAATCACATGGCCTAGGAACCTCACTTCACTCTTCCAGAAGTGACACTTCGAAAACTTAGCCTTCAGCTGATGTTTCCGTAAGATCTCCAAAACAATACGCAAGTGCGTCTTGTGCTCTTCTTCCGTTCTGGAATAAATCAGAATATCATCCACGAACACAAGTACGAACTTGTTCAACTGATCTCTGAACACTCTATTCATAAGATCCACAAAATATGCTGGCGCGTTAGTCAATCCAAACGGCATTACCAGCCACTCAAAGAAACCAGATGGTGTCCGAAAAGCAGTCTTCGGCACACTATCCTTAGCCACTCTCAACTGGTGAAATCCCGTTGCCAAATCCATTTGAGAAAACACCTTAGCTTCGTGAAGCTGATCAAACAAGTCATCTATCCTCGGCAATGGATACTTGTTCTTCTTAGTCACCTTATTCAGCTCACGATAATCGACGCACAATCTCAACGACCCATCTGCCTTGGTTGCAAACACAACTGGTGCACCCCACTCGGACACACTACGCCGAATGAATCCTTTCTGCAAAAGATCATCAACTGCACCCTCAACTCCTGCTGTTCCCTAGGCGCCATCCGCCTGAGAGGCATCACAACAGGTCTGGCTCCTTCAACTAGATCTATACGAAACTCGATCTCTCTATGCGGCGGCAACCCTTTGACTTCGTCAAAGACATCCTCGAATCCATTTGCGATTGGCACTAAAGACAGTCCATCCCGTGGAACAACTAGCGAATACATGAAGCTCATGAAGACGCCTTCCTCATGCTTACATCGTATCACAATCTTTCGCCCTTCCACATTCCCGACTGTCACCTCCAGCCTCTCACAATCAACCTTAGCCGCATACTTCCTAAGCCAGTCCATACCCAAAATAATTCCGAACCCCGCAAAGTTCAGAACAAAACAATCACAAACAAAAGAGCAACCATGACTCGATACAACTAAACCACGGCATAACATACACAAACAAGACGAACCCCCAACTGGATTAGTCACAACCAATGGTCTATCAACAATATCCGGTTCCAAACCTAACCGGCCTACGAGTTCATTACAAACAAATGAATGCGACGCTCCAGTATCAAACAGAACTCTAACTGGAACACCACATAGGAAAAGAGTACCTTGAACAACTACACTCTTTCCCTTCTCTTCAGCAGTAGGAGCTTTCGAAGATGACGGAACAGCCCCTAAAGCATAAGCTTGCACAATCTGCCTGTCCTTCCTCGGTTCTGGACAATTCTTCCTGAAATGCCCCGGCTTGTCACAGTTGTGACACTTCATCGGTGCCTTCGGATTCTTACAATCCTTAGAGAAATGGCCCTTCTGCTGACAATTGTAGCAAGTCACTTCGCCTTTCGGCTTCTTCTGGCCATCCTTACCTTTCTGCTGCTGCTGCTTCCTCTTCTGGTTTCCACCCGGCTGTGGTTTAGATTCTCCCTTGGTAACAGCAACAACAGGTCCTTCCTTAGGAAACAGACTCTCATGTCTAAGAGCTTTCTCCACAAGCTTCTCAAATGAATCGTCCAAATGATCCACCAACTGCCTCCCAAGATAACTATCCAAGCCGGTCACGAACTTCTCATTCTTCTGATAAGCAGATTCAATATATGACCGGGCATACTTGGACAAAGCTTCGAACTCAGAAACATACTCAAGAACTGATCTTCCACCTTGCTTGAGCTCCACAAACCTCTTGAACAGAACAGACTTCTGAGCTGTAGAAATGAACTTAGCTTCAAATCTAGCTTGGAATTGCTCCCAAGTAATCTCTTCTTCCGGAGTAGTGATGGTAATAGAGTTCCACCAATCAGAGGCTCTCCCTTGAAGCTGCCTTGATGCCAACTTCCTCTTAGTTGCATCATCAATTCCCAAATCACCAAAGATCCTTCTACAAGCATCAATCCATCTCTGGACTTCAATAGTTGATTCTGTTCCCAAGAAAACCTTCCCTCCAAGAGCAGTATAATCCTTGCATAGCTTAGCAAAATCCACTGGTTTCGGAGTTTGGACTTGAACTCCTACATCTACTGCTGCCCCCGGAACTGGTATCCTTCTCATGATTGAAGTCATCATAGCTTCGAACATGGCTGCATAATCAGCAGTCTCTTCAGTAGCACGGCCTTCCCTAGCAGCTGGTCTCCCTCTTCGACTCATTCTCAATATCTATAAAAAGGAATGATTAGAACATCTAGAGAAACAACTGCACAAAGGACTCAAACTCTACCAAGCTACTATATTATATATAGTATTCATCCATCAAAATACAATTACGTCTCTCATACGTAGTTACTTCAGCGAGCGTTGGGTAAAATCGATTAACCAATGCTCTGATACCAAATGTGACGACCGCCCATGACCCCTGCACCGAATCTAGAGATAGTGCGCTGTAAACTGTGCCAGGCGACCATGGACGATTGTCAGGGTAGATTAAAACAACAGAATCTATCGTATCACTCACAGCGCATGGACAAAATACAATAGAACATATGTATAGTGAAGCTTTACAGAACAAAATGACATCTTATAAAACTCCATAATAGTTGAATACAAGCATTCATATAGTCAATACATCCAGCCTCACTACATATCTCTCAGAGAATACAAAACAGCGGAATATCCAGTACATATAAGAAGATAATATGCAACCCTCCAACTCGTCTTCGATATCAGCATCGTGAGAAGAGAACAGCACCTGTCACCTGCTACCTAGTCTGCCCGTCCCAAAATGGACGAACAGCCCAAGGCAATAAGAATTAAAACATAAAGCCTTGAGTCAGACAACAGTCTTAGTGAGCAGTAAATTAACTAACAACATACCAAAAGAGCATAAAGGAAAAGGAATAGGAATACAACCCTCCCACTCCAACCTCATTCTACAGTGATAGCCCCTAGACACACACTAAGAAGAAGCAAACATAGCAGAGCATACAATTTAAAGTAAAGCTACTATCACTCGAGTCAAGGGCGATGTTTTCCAAGTACCAAGGCCTAAATCAGATAAGCACTCAGAAAATACCGCTCTTGAGTCCGAACGACGATACAACCAAACATCCATGACTCTGGCTATCACTGTTATCATTGCTTCGATATCACCGTTAATTGAATGACCGGCACATTCTTTCAGCCGTCCGTCAAGGGCTAATGGACACCCCGGTTCTAGACATAACTCCCGCACGTCGTCGCAGCCCGTGCCTAGGACTATCGAATCTGCCCAGAGTACTCGACCATCAACAGTTGGCCGTTGGGACTATCGAATCTGCCCAAACGTACCCTTGCTTAGAGCATGCTAGAACCTTCAACAACGATGCTATCCAAGCCTCCTAGTCATCCTCCTCGACGACTATTCTCATATCCATTCATTATCCTCAACTCGAATCATATCACCGAGTTATCAACATGCTTGGAATGATCCCGTCTGGATTAGACCAAGTCTTCATCACATGATTGCCTCGCTTCATTACATCCTCGCAAAGCCTCATCTCATCATCACATCATCAAATCTATGCATAAGAGCTTCATCATCCCGCTACATATGCCACGAGCAGCTTTCCCAATTCAAGAGCCTTTCCCTTAGCTTTTGAATTGTCTTCGGTCTAAATCTAATCATCAATCATCTAGTTCATAACAATCAATCAAATCAAACATCAATCCAAACAATCAAGCATTCAAATATGATCTAAGTAGACAATTATAACAATAATGGCATTTTCGTAATTAAAGAGTTGAAAGTCCAATAAGCATGAAAACATGGATTATATCTCTACAAACTTGATGAATGAACTTGCATAGGTTAGCATATGATAAAATGGATGTAACATCATCATGAACAATGGATCTATATGGATCTACACATAGGATGAAGAAAATGCATGGAAATCACTATTTTAACACCAAATCGGGCCAACAATCCGATATACTCCTTTGGATCCGTGTGAGAGATAATCACCACTCACCAAATCACTTAAACAAACCCAAATCAACACACTTCAGATCTGGACAGCAAAGGATCAAGCTAGATCTATCACAAATTCGCCTCAAATGAAGAAATCTCTCTTGAAAAGATGAAGATCTTCAATCTAAGCTCTTGAATCTTCAATCTTGATCTTCGATTTGGATGGATGGAAGCACTAGATTAGAGTGGAGAAAAGAAGTGAAGAAGTGTAGAAGTCGAGCTCTCAAAATGGCAGCACTTCGTCGCTTCAAAATCCGGATCCCAAAAAGTGAGAACAACCCCTCCTATTTATAGCTGAAAACTGCCCTTAAGTCGTAACTCGGCTATCTCCTTAAGTCGCTGCCGACTTAACACTATGCCGACCTACGACCTAAAAACCCCCACGACTTAACAGAGCCTCCGACCTAACCCTTAGCCAACAACTCCGACCTAACAGACAAGCCTACGACTTAACATGCGCGCGACCCAACTTATTCGAGCTACACGACCTAATACACGCGCGCTCCCTCCTAAGTCGCCTGGACGACCTAACAACTTAGCACCATTCGACTTATAAAACCTTGCGACCTAACAACTTAGGCTTCTACGCGACCTAACACATAACGACCTAAAACAACACGCGACCTAACACATAACGACCTAAAACAACATACGACCTAACTGCGCTACGACCTAACACTTATGCGACCTATCTCCTTAGGTCGCTAACTCGGCAACTCCTTAGGTCGCTAACAAGCTAACCCCTTAGGTCGCTAACACGGCAACTCCTTAGGTCGCTAACAAGCTAACCCCTTAGGTCGCTAACACGGCAACGACTTAACAAATAACTGGTCAGACATGCTAACTACTAGGTCGCTCCAAAATACTAAGTCGCTAACCCGGTAACCATTAGGTCGCTAACTCGCCCTGCCGACCTAACACTTAGCTCACCGAAACTCTTAGGTCGCTCACAACATTCTCTTAGGTCGTTGCCGACCTAACTCTACCCCAGCATACTTAGGTCGCCTACTACTCTTCCTTAGGTCGCCTAAACCTCTTAAGTCGGTCACGACTTATCACTTAGGTCGGTCACTACCTTAAGTCGGTCAACCACACTCCCTTAACTCGGTGAGTTCCTTGAGTCGGCAACTCGACCCAGACTTGTTGCTTAAATCGTCCAAACTCCTAAGTCGGCTACGACTTAGGACTTAAGCAAAATTCTGCCAAAACCAGAAATGACTTAACAACCATACAACCAAAGGTCAATCATTTTAGAATGTTTTGATCCGTAAAAATACGGGTCGTTACATACTTGGACTTCTTGCTGACTCTGTGTTGTTCAAACATTTTTGGACGTGGCGTACCTCTCGTCCCACATCTTTCGAGTACTTGGACTTCTTGCTGACTCTGTGTCCCGGGGACTTGGAGGCTTGAAATAGTTTATGCTCTAGTCCGCGCTCTGGGGACTTAGAGTACTCCGATCCGCGCTCTGGGGATTCGGAGATTTGGAATCGTTTATACTCTAGTCCGCGCTCTGGGGACTTAGAGTACCCCAATCCGCGCTCTGGGGATTCGGAGATTTGGAATCGTTTATACTCTAGTCCGCGCTCTGGGGACTTAGAGTACCCCGATCCGCGCTCTGGGGATTCGGAGATTTGGAATCGTTTATACTCTAGTCCGCGCTCTGGGGACTTAGAGTACCCCGATCCGCGCTCTGGGGATTCGGAGATTTGGAATCGTTTATACTCTAGTCCGCGCTCTGGGGACTTAGAGTACTCCGATCCGCGCTCTGGGGATTCGGAGATTTGGAATCGTTTATACTCTAGTCCGCGCTCTGGGGACTTAGAGTACTCCGATCCGCGCTCTGGGGATTCGGAGATTTGGAATCGTTTATACTCTAGTCCGCGCTCTGGGGACTTAGAGTACTCCGATCCGCGCTCTGGGGATTCGGAGATTTGGAATCATTTATACTCTAGTCCGCGCTCTGGGGACTTAGAGTACTCCGATCCGCGCTCTGGGGATTCGGAGATTTGGAATCGTTTATACTCTAGTCCGCGCTCTGGGGACTTAGAGTACTCCAATCCGCGCTCTGGGGATTCGGAGATTTGGAATCGTTTATACTCTAGTCCGCGCTTTGGGGACTTAGAGTACTCCGATCCGCGCTTTGGGGATTCGGAGATTTGGAATCGTTTATACTTTAGTCCGCGCTTGGGGACTTAGAGTACTCCGATCCGCGCTCTGTGGATTCGGAGATTCGGAATCGTTTATACTCTAGTCCGCGCTCTGGGGACTTAGAGTACTCCGATCCGCGCTCTGGGGATTCGGAGATTTGGAATTGTTCGTACGAGTCTGCATGTCGTGAATGATAATGTAGTTTATCATCCAATTAAGAGATATAGAAACTTCATAGAAAATATGGCTTCAAGCCTTTATTAACGAAGATCAACTAAATTGCTTGATTACAACTTTCAAAAGGAAACTAAGTCATTATTGAATGGAAACATGCAGGAAATAACAGTGCCTACAACAGAAAAAGGAAAACATGCTAAATGTAATAGTGACACAGATGTTCACTGTTCCATGCTCGGGGGAGTGTCGCGCCATCAATGGTCGCTAGCTTGAATGTTCCTTCTCCATGCTTCCGTTCAATGGCGTATGGACCTTCCCAGTTGGGATTCATGCGTGATGGTACTGGGAAGACTCGTTTCAGAACGAGATCACCCACATCAAAGATTCTTGGGCGGACTCTGCCGTCGTAGTAACGCTTGACTCGATGTCTGTGCGCTGCCGCCCTTAACTCAGCTTCTTCACGATTTTCGTCGATGCAGTCCAGTGATTCCAGCAAGAGGTTTTGGTTCGTCTTGGGATCATAGTATGTCATTCGGTGCGATGGAACTTCAAGTTCCACGGGTATAACGGCTTCAGAGCCGTATGCCAAGGCGAACGGAGTGTGGCCGGTCGCGGACTTGTGGGTAGTTCTATACGCCCATAATGCTGTCGGGAGTTCATCTACCCACTTGCCTCCAACCTTCTCCAGACACTTCTTTAGTATGGACTTGATTATTTTGTTAACGGCCTCGACTTGTCCATTAGCTTTTGGGTGTGCAACGGCGGCGAACTTTTTCTCGATGCCGTACTTTAAACAGAACTCTTTGAACTCTCTACTTTCGAATTGCGTTCCGTTGTCTGTAATGATGGTGCGTGGAAGGCCAAAGCGGCATATAATGTTTCGTACAATGAAGTTAATGACCTTCTTAGAGGTGATAGTGGCCAAAGGTTCTGCCTCAGCCCATTTTGTGAAATAGTCGACTGCAACTATTGCGTATTTCGCACCACCTTTGGATAGAGGCAAAGAGCCGATTATGTCGATCCCCCAGATCGCAAATGGCCAAGGACTGATCATTTGTGTGAGTTCCGTTGATGGAGCCCTCGGGATTTTTGCATATCTTTGACACTTGTCGCATTTTCTTGCGTAGTCCGCGGCATCCCGGTTTACGGTGGGCCAGTAATATCCATAGCGGAGGATCTTCTTTGCTAGCGTCTGCCCCCCAGTATGGTCGCCACATTCCCCTTCGTGAACTTCCCTCAAGACTCGCTTTGTTTCATCATGAGCGATGCACCGTAATAATGGGACTGAGAATCCTTTTCGGTACATGGATCCACCCTGCATTACGTACCGCGCAGCCTTCCGAAGGACCTGTCGTCTTTCACTTCTTTTTTCTGGTAAAGCCCCGGTTGTCAGGTACAGTTTGAATGGGGTTATCCACGAGTCCTTCTCGATTTCTGTTTCCAACACGCGATCGATTTTCATCTCGTCTATGCTCGGGGCATGCAAGACTTCAACGGGATACAATCCCATTTGTTGAGCATCGTCGGTACTTGCGAACTTAGCCAACAAGTCGGCTTCTTTGTTCTGTTCTCGCGGGATATGTGAAATGTCGTAACGCTCAAGATTTGATAGTAGTTCTTGGACCTGAACGAGGTACGGAGCAAGCTTTCGTCCTTTTGCTTGGTAGTCTCCTCGTACTTGGTAAACCACCAACTGCGAGTCACAAAAGATTTCGACTGATTCGATCCCGAGTTCTTTGATGAGCTTCAAGCCAGCGATCAGTGCTTCATATTCAGCTTCGTTGTTCCTAGCCGGGAAATCGAGCTTCAGGGCATAACAGATTGATCGGTTTTCCGGAGTTATAAGAACTACGCCCGCGCCGGAGCAACGGTCGTTTGATGCACCGTCAGTGTATAGTTTCCATCGAATGGGGGGAATGATGTCGTGATCGTCCGGTTTGATGGGTATGGTAAATTCAGCGATGAAGTGTGCTAACGCTTGCCCTCGGATGGCTCTCCGTGGTAAGTACGCGATATCGAATTGGCTCAACTCGATGTTCCATTTTAGCAATCTTCCAGAAGTTTCCGGTCGTTGAAGTACCTGCCTCAGGGGTTGATCGGTATAAACACCGATTGAATGCGCTTGAAAGTATGGGGGCAGCTTGCGTGATGCAATCACCAAGCAATAAGCCAATTTCTCGATTTTAGGGTAATTCTTCTCTGCCCCTGTCAAACGCTTGCTAACATAATATACCGGCTTCTGGACTCGATCCTCCTCACGAACCAAAGCTGCGCTTATCGCATGAGGGGATATAGCCAAGTAAACGTACAGCATCTCATGGTCAACTGGTTTAGATAGCATTGGTGGGCTCTCCAGATGCCTTACCAGATTCCGGAATGCTTCCTCGCAGCTAGACGTCCATTCAAAATTTCTCTTTCCTTTCTTTATTATGTCAAAGAACGGGATGCACTTGTCAGTTGCCTTGGATATAAATCGACTCAGCGCAGCTACTTTTCCGTTCAAGCTCTGTACCTGCTTTATAGTCCTGGGCGCTTGTACATCTCGAATAGCTTGGATCTTTTCTGGGTTGGCTTCGATTCCCCTAGCGTTGACGATGACTCCTAAAAACTTCCCTGATGCAACGCCGAAAGAACACTTCAGCGGGTTGATCTTCATTCCATAAAACCTGAGTATGTTAAACATTTCAGCTAAGTCTTGAATGTGGTCGCTTGACCATCGTGACTTCACGAGCATGTCATCCACATAGACTTCCATGGTTTTGCCCAGCTGGTCCTTGAACATTCGATTCACCAAACGTTGATAAGTCGCTCCAGCATTCTTCAATCCGAAGGGCATCACTATATAGCAATACAGCCCGACATTTGTAACGAAGCTGGTGTGTTCTTGGTCCGGAATATGCATTGGGATTTGGTTGTATCCTGAGTAAGCATCCATGAATGACAGTAACTCGTGTCCTGCGGTGGAATCGACCAACTGATCGATCCTAGGCAACGGGAAACTGTCCTTAGGGCATGCTTTGTTCAAGTCGGAATAATCTACGCAAGTCCTCCATTTCCCATTCGCCTTCTTTACTAGCACGGGGTTGGAGACCCATTCCGGGTAGAGGGCGTCGCGGACGAACCCATTTGCTTTGAGTTTGTCCACCTCCTCTCCAAGAGCAGCGGACCTCTCCGGATCCATTCCTCTCCTTTTTTGCTTGACTGGGACGTATTTCGGGTCTATGTTCAACATATGACTCGTGATGGTGGGAGAAATCCCACACATATCAGAATGCGTCCAGGCGAAAACATCAAGGTTCATCCGGAGGAAGTCGCTAAGGTCTTCAGTCATTGCGGGGCCTAGCTGTGATCCGATCTTCAGTATTCGCGAAGGGTCGTCACGGCTAACTGAAATGTCAATTGTTAATTCAGCCGGTGCCGCCTTCTCTTCCCTGGGTTTCTCATCGTCGTCTCTCGGATCTATATCTCCGTAGATCCGAGAACTATGCCCGAGCCAGGGCTCGGGCGCTACTTGTCAATTATCCGCATTGAGGATGCGGACGGGGTTGTCCGCAACCTTTCCCTTCTCCCTCCGGTGGGCCTCTCGGAGCTCGGCCACATAACAGGAACGACCAGCTGCTTGGTCACCGTGAACAATGCCTACTCCTTTGTTAGTCGGAAACTTCAAAGTTAAGCACCACGGGGCTAATGCCGCCCTAAATTCAGCCAGGGCCGGCCGACCCAAGAAAACATTATACGGAGAGTCCACATCCAAAACTACAAAGGGTAGAATTCGTACCCTCCGACGCTCGCCTTGTCCCAGTTCAACTGGTAACTCGACATATCCTACTGCATCAGTCGCAGCGCCGTTAAAGCCGTGGATACGAGCTTTGGATGGTTTCAAGTCTTTTGTCTCTAGCTTCATCTGATCGTAGGCCTTCTTGAAGATGATGTTGACTGAACTTCCACAATCAATCAAAATTCTTTTTACATATGCTGGTCCGATCGTTGCAGATATGACCAAGGGATCGATGGTCGGAGCCTCTACCTGATCAGCGTCTCTGTTCCTGAACACAATATCGTCTGTCATTACGCGCTGCTGCTTAGCAGGGGCTCCGTCCTCCACGTTCGAACAACACTCAAAATCTGCATGCTTCAAAGAACTTGCATATCGCTCCATCTCCTGCCAATTCTTATCCGCGGGGTGAGGCCCACCGATGATTGTATTTATGACCAGTCTACCCATGGTCCGGGCAGGCTCCTCGGGATGACGTGGAGCTGGTGCACGACCTGGGTTGGACGTCCCCTGTCCTCCTTCTTGTGGATCCTTCACAAATTCCTGCAACTTCTTCTGCCTGATCAACTTTTCGATAGCGTCGTGCAAATGTCTACATTCTTCCGTATTGTGTCCATAAGTCTCATGGAAGCGACAATATTTCCCGGTCCGCTTCTGTTCTTCAGTTGATTCTTTTGGACGTGGTTTTCTGTACTGAAAAGTATTGCAGGTGGATAGGTAAATGTTCTCAAGTGGGGCGTTTAGCGGAGTGTACTCGCTGTAGCTGGGAATTCTCGACTTCCACTTTCCCGCTTCTTTCCTCTTTCCTTGACTTCTTCCTCCGGATTCTTTGGGCTGCACAGGCTTACTCTGGACATTGGCTTGGACCTTTCCCGAATTGTCTCCAGATTGCTTTACAGCAATGCTGCTCTTGATTGACTCTTAGGCAGGTCCCGGTGCCTTATCTCGTCGTACCCACCTAGCTTCTTCTCTTCTTATGAACTGGTGTGCCTTGGAGTAGAAACGCTCTAGCGTAGCTGGAGGTTTTCCTGCCAGCCAGTCTCCAAACTCAGAATCCGGATCTACACCTCTCATTACAGCCATTAGAATTGCATGGTCATTGGGATTACTGACTTCAGTTACCGCAACGTGGAATCTTTGTAAGTACTCCTTCAGCGACTCTCCGGGATTTTGGATTACACTTGACAGAGACATCACGTCCTTCGGGCGTGTAGTGTGTATCCTGAACTGCTCAATAAACTTCTTTGCCAACTCTTCGAAGCTTGATACGGATCGCGGAGGAAGTCGGGTGAACCACATAGTAGCGATCCCAGATAGAGTAATCGAAAAGCACCTACACTTGGTGGCATCATTTGCTCTGGCTGAATCCATCATCCATTCATACCTCATTACATGTTGTCTGGGGTCAGTCTTTCCTTCGTATGCAGGAATGGTTGGCATGCTAAACTTCTTGGGGTACGCCGCTTGCATCTGTTCTCCCAGTTGTCTCCTGCTTTCCCTAAGTTCTCTCATCAAGTCATTGAACTCCACTCTGGTGACAACTGGAGTCTGTTCTTGAGCGGCAATCCCTGCACTCGGGATCGCTGGTTGATTGCTAGGTCCTGCTTGTTGCACGCTAGCAGTCTCTTGGGCATCCGCATTAAGACAAGCTGACCTGGTACGTGGTCTTGCCATTGTAGAGTTATTGGTATGAACTCTGAGTAGAATCAACGGATGTCCTATCAGTAAGTCGGATCTTCTTTGGGGGATTTGTTCAATCCAGTAGCTTCAAAGCAGATCCTTGAGGTCTGAGAATTCGACTCTCAGTGAAAGCACCAAAGTGTTAGCACCAAAATTGGTCACTAACCTCGTAGAAGAAGATTGTGAAGAGATATAAGTGATGAAATCAAATTAAACAAAGAAGACAGTGATAATCTAAATACAGAAAGTAAGAACACCAAATTTATAGTGGTTCAGCGTAATTGCCTACGTCCACTTTGAGGTTAAACTTTATTGATCTTCTTTATAGTTGATTACAAATACAATTCGTGAATCAAGTGCTTGAATGAAGTTGTTAAGTAGAGAAGATGAGTCTTGAAAATGGCAGAGTCTCCCCGGTGTTTTCTCTCCCAAAAAAGGATCCATTTCACTATGACCCTGCCCCTCTATTTATAGGCAAAGATGGGCTGGACTTCCCAAGTGGGCTGTTGGCCGAACACTCCAGCCCGAGTATAGTGAGCGCTGTATGCCGAACCACAGATGTGCCGAACGCTCTGACGCCGAACGGTCCCTTCTATGCCGAACGAGGTGGTTGATGTTTGGGAAGTGTAGGGTGTTAGTCAGTTGAAGCCGAACGCTCTTCTAGACGCCGAGTGCCCTTACGCCGAATACTTCTAATCCCACCGGGTACTACGCCGAGTACTCCTGTATGCCGAACCACAGATGCTGCCGAGTTCTCCCTGATGCCGAACAGTCTCGTATGCCGAGCAGTCTTGACGCCGAGCGCTCTCTTTGCTGAGCACTCTGGTATGCCGAGCAGTCTTGATGCCGAGCACACTTGTTGCCGAGTACTAGTTGGATGTTGGGTGCCTCGCCGAACACTCTTGGATGTCAAGTGCCTCGCCGAACACCATGGGAGGCCGAGTACTCCCGTATGCCAAGCAGCTTGGACGCCGAGTACTCTTGTACGCCGATCAGTCTCGATGCCGAGTGCTCTTGTATGCCGAGCAGCCTTGATGCCGAGCAGTCTCGATGTCGAGCAGTCTTGATGCCGAGCAGTGGTTGAGTTGAGTGCCAGTTGACACCAAACACTGCTGAGTATTTCGCCGAACATTACTGGACGCCGGACACTAATGGATGCCGAGTACTACGCCGAGTACTCATGGATGTCAGTTGCTTCGCCGAACATTCCTGGATGGCCAGTGCTTCGCCGAACACTCCTTGATGCCGGCCACTCTCTGATGCCGAGCACTTATTGCCGAGTACTAGTTGCCTGGTCAAATCCCCAGGAAACAGGTGGACAGTCATAGCTATGATGCGTTACCACCATCCCTATGACCCGAATTGGTAGTATGCTACCTTGGGCATTGCCTCACGTGCCTTGTCATACTTTTATCCCTATACGAGACCACTACGATTTTGGTTTAATGTTGTCGTATCGCGGTGCATCCCTATCCACCGACGGCTTACTAGTGTTTTGTATGAAAACTGTACGACAATGCTTAAAAACGCATTAAGGGAGATCGATGTAAAGCCTTAACGCTATTTTGATATCTTATATTACTGATAGACATTATATATATTGTGTATTCTACTATATACACATACTTTGACGGATCCTTAAGAGATGGAAAAACCTGTAACATCTCTTGAGTTATTACACGCACGTAAAATCTCAAACGCCATGAAACTCATGTTATATGCGATATCGATTTGACTCACATAAGAATATTTTAGTCCTAACTCAAGTGTTTTGTCTTTTCATTAGGCTCGGGTCAGCCCTGAGTTTTTCAACTTAGCGAAGATTTATTCTGGAGGACAAAGACGAAGATTTGGTATATTATTACTATTATTATTCCTGCATCATGTTGTCTGCTACATTATTTTATTTATTCCTGATGTATGAATAACTCTGATAAATGTTGTATAGATTATAATCAAATGTATAATATAAACAGCTTCATGAACTGTTTATTTGATTATTATATTTTTTCGTTTCGCTGCGAGATTCTGTGTTTGTTTTCGTCTTCTTTTCTTATTTTTCTTAATTAACCCCATTGATTATCTATGTTCTGAATTGTTTAAGTTGGACATGTATGGATTATTTTCAATTTAAACCTTCCAAAATATGGGTCGTCACAGTTGGTATCAGAGCTTTGGTTTAGCGATAACCTTGGATTTGAGGGGTTACTCATTAGAGATAAGGTCAGTAGCACCCTAGAATGAGTTTGAGTGAATTAATAGATATGAGCGTATATTTGTTAGTGAATATAAAAATTGTTTTATATTATGTTGGTTGATTTGTTGAGTGGCTTATGGATTTTGGTCAATACGAGTAATTAAAATTATTGAAGGGATCTCTAAACACTTGAACAGAACAATTCGACATAGTATTGTTTTGAAATTGGCTAAATGAAATAATGTTACCCTGATTATATTTTATATATAAAGGAATAATTTTCAAAAATTATTATAGTATATATAGTGTATTTGGTTGTTAGGATGATAATATTGATTATTATCATTAATTAGTTGTTGTGCCTTAATAAAAGATGTTTATTAGAAAATAAACAATGCTAAAACATTTGTGAAATGTTTTAAGGAAGTGAAATTTTGAAATATAATTTATAAATGTGACTTATAAATTAAAATGGATTTAAATTGAGAAGTTTTGAATCTAAGTCCCGGAGATTTTGAAATGTGTTTCAAAGTGTTTTGGAGAAAATAATTGTAATGCCCCATCTCTATACTCACACTAACCAAGGACACTACTGGGTAATGTCATCAATTAGTACGAAGAATAAGGCTGTTGAGGAGCAACCTTCTGTGTAATTGCTTTGTGCGAGTACCGATATGTCAGATGGTATGTCATGCATTTCATTTCAAGAGGAAATCTGATATATCAAATACAAACTCAAAGCTACTACACCGTGGCTATGTGGCCTTCGGAAACAAATATAAAATGAGCATAACATAAATCGGTCACAGATATTCATATCACTAAGGCGGAAACAGATATGAATATAACACATAGAAGTGTACAACAAAGTAGTGGTCATACAAGATCCACAGCATCACAAAAGAATAGGTACAAGTGCTAGACAAAAGAATATGTATACATCAAGGAGTCTCTATCTCGAATGTATAAAAATAAAAACAACTAAGCTAAAGTAGTTAGCCAAAAGTCAAAAGCTAGTCCCTGCTAAGAAGTATAGTGGAAGCACCTGAAACACCCCGGTCTGACCCGAGTATTATTTAAGAAGAAAAATAATAAACGGATCAGTCTAGCTATAAATATCAGATAAGATGAGATAGGATAAGAGATATAACAAATATATAAGATAACAACAAAAATCAAACAATATCTCAAATCTTCTCATATACCAAAAAGAATGTCATATTCTTTATTTTTATTCACTGAACCTCAAATATTGATAAAGCTTATCAATGCAAATCACAAAAATTGGTGAAACACAATTTCCAGATATCATCAATTAGAAATCGAGAAATCACAAAAAGGGGGAGGCCTATCGTAAACGGGAGCATGAAAACTCACCAACACGTGTATCACAAACGGGACGTTATCCCATGAGTCGCTAACCCATAGAGTTGGTGCAACGACGTAGTACAACGGTATGCCCGAGGAACCTGAAACTCAAATAAGCCAGAACAATGACGTAGTACAACGATATGCCCGATGAACCAAACTCCATAAGCCCGTAGGTCGCTAGCCTATAAAAAAATGAGACGAAGCTCAACATAACGGGGTACTGTCCCCTACATGGACAAAGAGACATCGCATATTGCTAGTCTAAACCATAAAATGATCGTTATAGATCAATAAAAGTGTAAAATACACCAAGCTAATAAATATATGAGTTTAGCTTCATGTCCCATAACCATTGGCTTAACTTAAATATTTACGAACAAATTGTAGATTTCCACTCGAAAATTGTCACAAGATTTCAATCGAACAAGTCTAAGAATTAACCGATGAAGTAAACACAAGCGTTTCATACCACTTGTTTTGCTAAGTCGTCTAATTGGATTTCTCGTACGAATGAGGTAAAGGTTTGTATATACTAATAGATTGGAAAACAGTTTTAAAAATGAACTTTGTATTAAAAGAAATGTTGAAATCATTTTTGTGAAAGAGTTTGAGTATTTACTACTTGTATAGAAACCTTTGTATTTTAAAGTGACAAATCATAGAAAAGATTGTAAAAACAATCTATCACCAAAAATTCACATTCGACGACGTGAATCAAAACCACGGAAATCGATATCAAATCCATCAAATGGATATTCCCAAAAATCCAGAAAAGAAGTCATCAAAGTCGATAATAAGTGACAACAACCAACCGAATCGACAAAAATCGATTAAAATGGAAATTCGCATAAAAACAGGCAAAGTGCCAGATTTTAACAGCACCAGACGTCTGGTGGTTCTCCTCTGACGTCTAAGCTGAAGGACTGGAATTTTTTTCCAGACCACTCAGATGTTTGAGCTTAGGGTCTGGAACGTTTGTTCCTTTGCCTCAGACGTCTGAGTGATTTACCAGACGTCTGAGTTGAAGCTCAGGGCAAAATTTGCCTAGGCCATTGATGGCCAATTCAACTCGGACGCGATCGAATGAGCAATTGTCATTAGGGATTTATGCCAAACGACAAACCATCCCTATAGGCTCTTCAATACACTCCAAACAACATGTCCAAACATCCATAATAGGATCTTCATAGATTTTGATTTCAAAATACCAAAAATTGGAAAATTCACCAAACCAATTCAATTCAAAAGCAATTGGACATGAAATAGATGTTAGGAATTTATACCTAACAACAATGAAAGCTATAGACATAGATGTGAGTTCAAGAACTCACCTTTAAACTCAAAAACAAGGAATGAGAAGCTCTAAAACAAGGAAAGATCAATCTCTCTTCAACTTCAACTCTAGAAGGTCCAATTTATGATCATATGCAAATATTTCCTAAGTTAGGTTATAGGAATGAAAATTGGAGAGGGATTGAGATGGAGAAGATGAAGAGGATGCTTACCTAAGCTTCTCCTTGATTTTAGAACTTGAATTTGAATTTCCTAATAATCTAGGGTTTAGGAATTTTAATTTCCCCTCTTTTACCCCATTTTTCTCTTTAGCTTAAGTGTTAAGAAATGAGGAGTAGAATAAATGAAGAGTAGAGGAGTTAGGGTATTTGGTTACCTTATTGGGTTAGTGGGCTAGAACATAACCCAAAGCCCAAATGAAAATACCAAAATCATAATCAACTCCAAACATATCAATGTTTATACTCAAAAAAGTTGTAAACATCGTTTTTAACTCAATGGAAGCGGTCTCGAGTCCGGATTCGATTATTTACGAAAAGTAACATTTCGGATTTTAAATTCAACTAACGATGCTATATTTAAACAAAACATTTAAATATATAATCGTAAAATATGCGGGTTGTTATAGACTCCTCTCCTTAAAGAAATCGCGTCCTCGCAATACTTAAGAAGAAAATAAAAGGTAACAACCACTCTAAGGCATAACAACACAAAAGAAAATTTTGAAGCGAGAAGTTCACCTTAAAGAGCACGAGAGAGTAAGTCCGGATGAGTTCGCTCGATGAATTCTCTGGATTCCCAAGAACAATCTTTAGGATTTGCGGACCATTGAACTTTCACAAGCAGAACATCTTTATTACGAAGGCGTTTAACCTCCGTAGCAATGATACGAATAGGATGTTGCTCATAAGTCAAATTAGGTGAAACCTCAATTTCTTCAATAACACCGGGCACAGGAATAGAATCGGAATATCTAAGGCATTTACATAGTTGAGAGACGTGGAATATGTCATGAATAGAAGAAAATTGTGCCGGTAATAAAAGGCGATAAGCCACAGAACCAATGCGTTCGGTGATGGGAAATGGGCCAATATATCGAGGTGTTAATTTTCTCGATCGAGAGAAACGCACAACACCCTTCATAGGTGAAACACGAATGAATACCAAATCTCCCACAGAAAATTCCAAATTCCTTCTTCAGTTATCGGCATAGGATTTTTGTCTACTTTGAGCATTTTTCATCTATGACGAATAACGTCAATCTTTTTTGGGGCATCACGAATAAAATCTGGACCTAAAACCAATTTCTCACCGGCTTCAAGCCAACACGAAGGAGATCGGCATGGCCTTCCGTAGAGTGCCTCGAAAGGTGCCATACCAATACTAGATTGGAAGCTATTATTATAAGAAAACTCAACAAGAGAAATATTATCTTCCCAACTTCCACCAAAATCAAGAACACAAGCACGAAGGAGATCTTCAAGAGTTTGATTCACACGCTTTGTTTTTCCATCAGACTGAGGATGATAAGCGGTGCTAAAATTAAGCTTTGTTCCCAAAGCTTTTTGAAGACCCTTCCAAAATCCGCTAGTAAATAATGGATCACGATCGCTAACAATAGAAGTAGGAACTCCATGCAATTTAACAATTTCTTTAACATAGAGTTTGGCCAAAAAGGGTACGGTCCGATTGGACCGAACGGGAATAAAATGGGCGGATTTTGTAAGTCTTTTACAATCACCCACAAACTGTCATGACTTGAATGGGAACGGGGAAGACCGTCAATAAAGTCCATGGACACTTGATCCCAGTTCCATACGAGAATGTCTAAAGGTTGCAATAACCCATCGGGCCTTTGATGCTCGGCCTTTACGAGTTGGCAAGTCATGCAATGCTTAATAAAGTTGGCAATATCAGATTTCATTCCATCCCAATAATAAAGTCGCTTCATGTCCGCGTACATTTTACTACTACCGGGATGAATGGTAAATTTAGAACGATGAGAATCTTCTAAAATGTCTTTGCGGAGATCACTAATATTTGGCACAATAAATCTACCAAATTTTCGAATGCCTCCGTGAGTATCAATATCAAAGTCTTTCAAAACATCAACCTTATTTTTATCCCTACAACTTTGGCTAAGAAGAGCCAATTCGGGATCTTGCTTTTGAGCTTCAAGGATGTGGTCTAAAAGAGAAGGATGAGCCTCAAGGCTACATAAAACAAGAGATAAACATGAATCGGATTCACGATCTCGAATCTCACAAGTAGACAAAGTCTCTAGATCATTCCATCCAGATATCATCATAGAAACAACCGCTTGTTGCTTACGACTAAGGGCATCAGCAACATGATTTCCCTTTTCGGGAGTATAGAAAATATCAAGATCATAAGATGCAAGAAATTCGAGCCAACGTTGTTGACGCAAATTAAGTTCCTTTTGAGATAATAAATACTTCAAAGATTTATGATCGGTGTAGAGAACAAATTTCTCTCCCAAAAGATAATGACGCCAAATTCTAAGGGCGAAAACAATAGCTGCAAGCTCTAAATCATAAGTGGCGTATCTAGTCTCGGCATGCTTTAATTGCATAGAAGCATAAGCGATAACACGTTCCCTTTGCATGAGAATGGCTCCCAAACCAACACGACTAGCATTAGTATAAACAATCAAGTCTTGGTTCCCTTCGGGGATCACAAGGATAGGAGCATCAGAAATGAGTTCTTTTAATTTCTAAAAAGCAGCTTCACATTTGTTTGACCAAATGTACTTAACTTCCTTCATTGTCAAACTAGTAAGAGGTACGGAAATTTTAGAAAAGTCTTTTATGAACCGACGGTAGTAGCCCGCCAATCCGAGAAAGCTACGAATTTCCGTCACACTCTCCGGTCTCTTTCAATTTTGAATCGCCTCAATCTTTGAAGGATCCACGGAAATTCCGGATTCAGAAATAATATGTCCTAAAAATTTCACACGAGATTGCCAAAAGTGGCACTTAGAAAATTTTGCTTTCAATTGATTGCTCCTAAGAGTTTCCAACATAATTCGAAGATGTTTTTCATGCTCTTCCTCGGTATTAGAATAAACAAGAATATCATCTATAAAGATGAGAACAAATCGATCGAGGAAGTCTTTGAAAACTCGATTTATAAGGTCAACGAAATAAGCTAGAGCATTCGTTAAACCAAATGGCATAACAAGCCATTCATAAGATCCATAACGAGTACGGAACGATGTCAATGGAATGCTATCCTCTGCAATACGAAGCTGATGAAAACTGGTTGCTAAGTCTAACTGTGAAAAGACTCTAGCACTGCTAAGTTGATCAAATAGATCATCAATCCGAGGTAAGGGATATTTATTCTTGATGGTGAGATCATTAAGCTTGCAGTAGTCAACGCAAAGCCTAAGTGTACCATTAGATTTCTTCACAAAGATAGCTGAAGCTCCCTAAGGAGAGGAACTAGAACGAATAAACTGTTTTGCTTCCAATTCAGATAATTGTTTACGCATCTCCTCATTTTCTTTATTGGACATACGATAAGGAGGACGAGTGACAGGTAGAGCTCCAGGAATTAGATTAATTCTGAACTCAATTGCTCGCTTAGGTGGTAATCCTAAAACGGGCTCAAATATGTCGGGAAATTCACAAACAACGTGAATGAGGGAAATGACTTCTTCCTCATCATCATTATCGTCATCATGCGGATTTAGAGAATATAGGGATGCCACCGAATTAGAATCTGAATTTTTGAGAACAATAGAAATCTGCTTAACAGATCGAGGATGTCGAAGATGGATAGTCCTCTCGGGACATAGGATATGGGCTTCATAACGATTAAGCCAATCCATTTCCAAAATCATTCTGAAACCTAAGTAACGCATAGCATGCAAATCGGCTCGAAAAGCATAATCACATAAAATAATCTCGACATCTTTACAAAGTAAATTGAGTGTTGCAGATCCGCCAACCGGATTCTCAATTCTCAATGAAGTCATCAAGCCCATAACATTTAGAGACAAAGCATCAACAAGTTCTTTTGATATAAAAGAGTGAGATGCACCCGTATCAAAAAGAACTCGAATAGGAAGATCACGAAATATAATAATGCCATCAAGGACAGAATGAGAAATACCTTGACCAAGAGAAGTGTTATTAGGAGCTTGCATAACATTTAGCTTTCCCTCTTTCTTGCCTTGAAGTTTGGGACATTAAGATAAAAGATGACCCGAACTTTTGCAATAACGACAAAAAGGGGGTTTCGGACAACTATTTGCATAATGGACCTTAGAACCACAATTGTAGCATTGCCCACGACTGGAGGTAGGAGTCTTTGCTATCGAAGTTGCTTGCTTCCCTTTCTTGTTGGGATTAGGGCCTTTGAACTTAATAGGCCTCTTCTTGTTATTGTTGAAGTTCTGTTTGGCACCCAAAACTTCAACATCACTTCCTTTATCGGCCTCTTCAAGTCGAAGAGTGATGTCTACAAGCTGATCGAAAGAAACTTCTAGTTTCATAAGTAAAGGCTTTTTGAGGTTTTTATTCAAACCATAGATAAACCTCTGATTTTTCTTAAATGCGGATTAATATACTCGACCCCATATTTAGAGAGGGATTCAAAAGATGCGACATGATTCACCTTGAACAAGGTCAATAAAGCGTCGAGCTAAAGTTACTTTTTCAGCTTTCGGCACAAACTTTAATTCGAACCTTTTCCGGAATTGCTCCCAAGTAAGATCCGCTTCAATAATTTCCGAAATCAAAAGCTCATACCAATCTAATGCTCTCTCCTGGAGCATGCTAGAAGCCACTTGGACTCGATGTAGATCCACAAGGTTCATGCGAGAAAAGATGCGATCGCATGTTCTAAGTCAAGCTTGGACTTCTATAACGCTTTCGGAACCCTTGATTGGCCTTCCACCCAAATTGGTATAATCACTGCACAAGCGTGCAAACTCGGATTTAGGATGAGTAGGCTCTGGAATGGATCCGTTAGCTTGAGGATTCTTTACAAGATCCAAAAGCTGTTGGGCAGACATGAATATGCCATCTTGATGAGTAGCACTGGATTGACCTGCGCTGGGACGGCCAGGTCTAACCATTTCTCTTCTTTAAGAAAGAAAGAAAGAAGAGGAAAAAAAGGTTATTCTCAGAATGAATATCAAACAAACTTGATTGATAAAATAAGGCATCATAAAAGGAAATAGGATAGAACGAGTCCTAAGACTCGAATTAAATCCTAAGGCACGATTCCTAAGAGAGACTTAGGAAAATGATCTTTGCTAGATTATTCTATATTGTTCCGAAGTTTGGCTCTGATACCAAGCTGTGACGCCCAACCTCTATACTCACACTAACCAAGGACACTTCTGGGTAATGTCATCAATTAGTACGAAGAATAAGGCTGTTGAGGAGCGACCTTCTGTGTAATTGCTTTGTGCGAGTACCGATATGTCAGATGGTATGTCATGCATTTCATTTCAAGAGGAAATCTGGCATATCAAATACAAACTCAAAGCTACTACACAGTGGCTATGTGGCCTTCGGAAACAAATATAAAATAAGCATAACATAAATCAGTCAAAGATATTCATATCACTAAGGCGGAAACAGATATGAATATAACACATAGAAGTGTACAACAAAGTAGTGGTCATACAAGATCCACAACATCACAAAAGAATAGGTACAAGTGCTAGACAATAGAATATGTATACATCAAGAAGTCTCTATCTCGAATGTATAAAAATAAAAACAACTAAGCTAAAGTAGTTAGCCAAAAGTCAGAAGTTAGTCCCTGCTAAGAAGTCAAGTGGAAGCACCTGAAACACCCCGGTCTGACCCGAGTATTATTTAAGAAGAAAAATAATAAACGGATCAGTCTAGCTATAAATATCAAATAAGATGAGATAGGATAAGAGATATAACAAATATATATGATAACAACAAAAATCATACAATATCTCAAATCTTCTCATACACCAAAAAGAATGTCATATTCTTTATTTTTATACACCAAACCTCAAATATTGATAAAGCTTATCAATGCAAATCACAAAAATTAGTGAAACACAATTTCCAGAAATCATCAATTAGAAATCCAGAAATCACAAAAAGGGGGAGGCCTATCATAAACGGGAGCATGAAAACTCACCAACACGTGTTTCAAAAATGGGACACTATCCCATGAGTCACTAACCCATAGAGCCGGTGCAACGACGTAGTACAACGGTATGCCCGAGGAACCTGAAACTCAAATAAGCCGGAACAACGACGTAGTACAACGGTACGCCCGATGAACCAAACTCCATAAGCCCGTAAGTCGCTAGCCTATAAAAAATGAGACGAAGCTCAACATAACGGGGTACTATCCCCCATGCGGACAAAGAGACATCGCATATCGCTAGTCTAAACCATAAAATGATCATCATAGATCAATAAAAGTGTAAAATACACCAAGCTAGTAAATAGATGAGTTTAGTTTCATGTCCCATAACCACTGGCTTAACTTAAATATTTACGAACAAATTGTAGATTTCCACTCGAAAATTGTCACAAGATTTCAATCGAACAAGTCTAAGAATTAACCGATGAAGTAAACGCAAGCGTTTCATACCACTTGTTTTACTAAGTCGTTTAATTGGATTTCTCGTACGAATGAGGTAAAGGTTTGTATATACTGATATATTGGGAAATGGTTTTAAAAATTAGCTTTTTATTAAAAGAAATGTTGAAATCATTTTTGTGAAAGAGTCTGAGTATTTACTACTAGTATAGAAACCTTTGTATTTTAAAGTGACAAATCATAGAAAAGATTGTAAAAACAATCTATCACCAAAAATTCACATTCGACGACGTGAATCAAAACCACGAAAATCGATATCAAATCCATCAAATGGATATTCCAAAAATCCAGAAAAGAAGTCATCAAAGTCGATAATAAGTGACAACAACCAACCGGATCGACAAAAATCGATTAAAATGGAAATTCGAATAAAAACAGGCAAAGTGCTAGATTTTAACAGCGCCAGACGTCTGGTGGTTCTCCTCTGACGTCTGAGCTGAAGGTCCGCACTAAAGAGTCATGTGAACGATACTTATTCAGAAGTGAAATTGTATGATCGAGTCAGCGATCAGATTTGGTATTGCGTACGGATGATATTGTACATCGTACGGGCTTAAGTAAATTAAATATTGGAAATTGAAAATGCAAAATATAAAATGATTTTAAATTATATGATTGGATATCACTGGTAAATAAGATGCAGGTATTTAAAATCAATAAAAATTTGGATTGCTCGATAAAAAGGTACATGTTTATTTTGTCATTTGATTTGATGGTTTTATGATTGAGCCACATGGCTTTTGTTTTCTTTTGTTGGTTTGGATCCATAGTGGCGTTTTGTAGTTGTTCGGATCTGGCCATGGAAAGGAGACGTTGACGAAATTTTTCAAAAATTTAAGGAGTTGGAAAGTTTTGAAAAAAAAATTAATAATGGAAATTTGATTTTGGATTATAACCTGATAGGATTGATTAAATAATATTATTTGGAATCTATGGATAAATTCAGAATTAGTAAAAAAAATGACAATGTGGTTTCAACAAATTGATTTTAGGAAGTTGTTTCAACTAATTTGTTTTGGGAAAGTTAATGGGTTTTAGGCCATTCTTCTTACCTTGGCAATTTCGAGAACGAAATTCTTTTAAGCGGGAAAGAATGTAACGACCCAGGATTTTGAGTTATTTGAAATTGTCTATTTAATAGATTTTAAATATTGGAAAGAAATTTTTTATCGATATAATAGATTGAATTTCAAATATAATGATTTATTGATAATTTAATTGTTGAATTAAATAATTGAAATCATGAAAATAATTTAAATCTTGGATTTTTATTTAGGAAAAAAATAGTTTAAAGGCTTATTAAATTTATATTCATAAGAATGAAGGTAATAGAACTTTTAAATTGAATTTAAAAGTGATTTACTCGATTTTAAAATTAACTCGTTTAAATTAACATATAAAAATAGCCTTTCGAGGCATAGTCTCAGAATTCGACGAAACCAGTTCCATTGGATCCGTAATAGTGTATTATTATCGGATTTTAAATATCGTAACGTTTGGAATTATCGTTTGGTCGTACGGGATAGAAACGCGTTGAAATTAATATCGAAAATTCAATATAATAATTGGGTCCAAAAAATTTATTTTCTCCATACGATCGAATTAGGACTTGAAACTTATTCCATTGCGTTCGGAATAGGGGTATATATGAATGCCTGACGGCATGCCTCGATAGGAGCTCGAAATTTTAAGCTGCTTTAAACGAGATATTTGTAATTAAATGATATTTTAAATTGTTTAATGTCAAACATAGCCGTATTTCTATCTTTTCAAGCACCCTACTCTTCAAGTCAGCCGACCTACCCACGTCCATCATGCCTTCCCCTTTATATCTCATGCCTCGTATCAAAGACAGTGAAAAAAAACAGAATTTCAAAATTCCATTTCTCAAAATTCACTCAATGGAAAAATATGAAATTGCTTTAAAATTCACGTTTTGACAAGTGCTTCGATCTGGTGTGTGTTTTGATGAGTGCGACGTCATTTTGGGAGGCTTAACTGTAAAGTCGAACAACAGTTCATGCTAGGGTTTGAAATTTGGGCTCGATTGTGAAGCCGATGTGGAGATTTGAGTGAAGATTTGAGACGAGCACGTCGAGAAGCCCCTGGGGACAAGTTTTGGTGGTGTGCGACCATGGATATGGGCGCACGACATTTTGAGTCGATGTGAAGGATCGAGCAGGTCACAGTTTAAGGGGGTGGTTTGGTACTGTCGAGGTGATGGTAGATAGGTCGGGTTTGAGGAGAGAAAGCCAACGGCGCTGTCCGTTCGTCAATCAATGGAGCGTAGCTCCATGTCACTGGGCAGACGTGCACGCAAGGATGGGTTCTTCATTTTCGTGCAAGCGACAGTTTGGAGAAGAAGGTAGGAGAGTGGGCCGAATTTTCGTGTTGGGCTGGGTAAAATTTTTGAGTGAAAATTAAGTTATTTATATATAAATTGTTAATTTAAAATTTCCAATACTTATAAATTCATATCTCGTTCATTTTAGATCCAAATCAAACGCGGTTAGTCGCATTGGATTTGTATTAGCGAATCCTTCGACATGTAATTGGAATTTCGTGCTAAAATCAAACGCCTATTTGATTTTGAAGCGAATATGATATTTTGATATCGAGTATAAACTGTTTTTGAAATGTAAAAGTTTCAACCGGTGTGAAAAATGATGTTTGGTTGTTAAAGAGACCGAGGCCGGATATGGGCATACTCTCTGTCGATACCGGAACTACTTTAACAACTGTGTACACGGAGGAGACTCCAGAACGAAGTGGTTGGATTTGGGAACAATTGCTGGATTTGAAGAAAGAGAACGATGATGGGTAGACCCCGACACTTGTGCCAATTTGAAATGACTAAAATAGGACAGCTTGATAGGGCCAAGTGGGCTAATTACCCCGAGCGGACATCCGTTCTTCGATTTTCTTAGACTCGGTCCATATCATTACTCTTGTTGTTGGTTTAGATCGGTGCACCTTGATTGGGATAACCTCCTTTTGTTTCGATATGGGATGGATGGACGTGGTAGGCGGTCATAGCTATGATGCGTTACCACCAGCCCTACGACCCGAACTGGTAGTATCCTACCTTGGGCATTGCCTCACGTGTCTTGTCATACTTTTATCCCTATACGAGACCACTACGATTTTGGTTTAGTGTTGTCGTATCACGACGCATCCCTATCCACCGACGGCTTAATGGTGTTTTATATGCAAACTGTACGACAATGCTTAAAAACGCGTTAAGGGGGATCAATGTAAAGCCTTAATGCTATTTTGATATCTTATATTACTGATAGACATTATATATAGCGTATTCTACTATATATAAATATTTTGATGGATCCTTAAGAGATGGAAAATCATAACATCTTTTGAGTTATTGCACGCATGTTGTACACCGGTAGGAGATGTAAAACCCCATAAACATCTCTGACGTCATGACAGTCAAGTTATATGCGATATTGATTTGATTCACATAAGAATATTTTAGTCCCAACTCGAGGGTTTCGTCTTTTCATTACGCTCGGGTCAACTCTGAGTTTTTCAGCTTATCGAAGTTTATTCTGGAGGATGAAGACGAAGATTTGGTATATTATTACTATTATTATTCATGCATCATGTTGTCTGCTGCATTATTTTATTTATTCCTGATGCATGTATAACTCTGATAAATGTTGTATAGATTATAATCAAATGTATAATATAAACAGCTTCATGAATTGTTTATTTGATTATTATATTTTTTCATTCCGTTGCGAGATTCTGTGTTTTTTTTCGTCTTCTTTTCTTATTTTTCTTAATTAACCCCATTGATTATCTATGTTCCGAATTGTTTAAGTTGGACATGTGTGAATTATTATCAATTTAAACCTTCCGAAATGTGGGTTGTCACAGTATCCTAGGTCGCCTATTTGTACCACAAGCTACTACATGTTTACTTCAACATCACATTATTTTTTATATCACAAACAACATACAAATCCATCTCAAACAACGATCATCATCACATAAATTCACTTTGGATTCGTAATGTTTCCAATAGCTTCACCAATAGCCTTCAAGCGTCTTCAAAAAACAAAATAATCTAGGCCAGAATCGATAAACGTTTATATATATTGGCTATTTTAGATCTGCGTTCAACCTATGCCCAAAATAGGCCACCAGTGTATCGGTCAAGCTACCGATGTACCAATCAAATAATTTTTTTGAGTTTTTGGCCGCGATTCTGACATTTCCACCACATCGTTTCGCCTCCAGTAGTCTACATACCACCTCTGGTTACTTGAGAACATTCCTACCACCTTACCCTACTTTTTTTATGTTTGGTTAATTCTTCAAATTTCATTATATATTCATTAAATTTTAAGGAAATGGTGAAAATCTAGTTTTTAGTTTAGTGTACATTCAAATCGCTCCCAAACCCCTGTTAATACTGAAATTAAATGATTGTAAATATATATCTACTCTATTCTAGACTACAATTCATCTACATAGGATTATAATTGCATTATATTGAGAGGAAACCAAGAATCGCTCACCGAAAGTACTTCTCACTGCCTAGGCCTCCGCTGTCCAGACTATTGTGCCTCCACATTTCAGAATTTTGTCTATAATTCGATATAAATGTGTAGTCCTCTCCAATAGCTTCGTGATGCCGCTGACTTCATATGATTTCATTGAGATTCGAGAGAGATATATTAATTTGAGTTTTTGTTGTGCAAAGAGGAAGAAGAAAGAAAGAATGTGCAGATGGTGGTTCCTCAAATGGAATATCAGTTACGTACTTGGTTTATATAGAAGGGGGAAAACATCAGTCAATCCATATTTCAAATTCAAACTTGGGCACCCGTTTAACTCAACATGGATTCAACTATAACTCTTCAATATGAACTCTAGACGAGGCAGACCAATATACTCCACGAATTATAAAAGGAGACAGTCGTAATGACGTTGGTTTCATCGTCAAATTCCAAAGTTGGAAAGATGATCATTTACGGCTCCTTATTTATTTGTTTATTTTATTTCCAAATTAAATTAAACTATTTCAACACTTTTATATTATTTATATTTAATTATTATATTTATCCAAATTTTGGGATATTACATTCTCCCTCTTACAAAGAATTTCATCCCGAAATTCATAAGGAACAGAAAATGTAATATAACACGCATATCTTTTGCGAAACAGAATCAATTAAGTAAACAAACATAGCATCCAATTTATATAACATTTAAATTAGCTTAATGAAATAGTATGATCAATATATAAATATGAATGTTGCCATGAACTGCCAGATTCTATCACTCACATTTATATCACTGACATTTCTAAATTTAATAAACTGGAAGTAGTTTTACCGTATGAGAATAATTGATTTATATCACTCACAAATCTAAATTTAATCAATTGCTCAACATATATCAGTTGAAAGAATATGCAATTTCAAACTTTGTTAAATGATTAAATATGCACACGGTCAAAGATCTCTAGCCCAAATGGTTAGATGGATGACGCTTTAGACAAACATTCTAAATGTTATGGGGTCGAGCTCCTGAGGCATTATAACAAGTGCTCCGTTTTAAATAAAATATCACATTTATCATATATTTTCTTTTATAAACATCATAGTTAAATCAATATTAATCACAAGAGGTGTAACAACCTGCATATTTTAATGTTTAGAATATTTAAATATTTTATTTAAATATAGAATCGTTAATCGGATTAAAGTCCGAAAAGCTACTTTTTGTAAACAGTCGAATTGGGACTCGAGACCACTTCCATTGAGTCCAAAATGACCTTTGCGACTTTTTTAAGTATAAACATCGATATATTTGGAGTAAGTTGAATTTTGGTATTTTCTATTGGGCTTTGGGTTTGGGTTCCACCCCAACTCACTCTATAACCAAGTTCAGCCCTCTCCTCTTCACTTCATTTCTATTTTTCTCAAACACTCAAGCAAAACTAAAAATGGGGGAAGAGCATAGGAATTAGAAATTCCAAGCCCTAGTTTTCAATTGCAAAACCAAATTCGTGCTCCAAATTCAAAGAGATGCTTTGGTAAGTATCTCCTTCTTCTTCTACAACTCATTCTCTCATTAATTTCAAAAATTTCCTAAACCTAATTTAGGAAATGTTCTTCTTTTGAGCTTAGATTCAAGCTTCTAGAGTTGAAGTGGTAGAGTGGTTGATCTTCCTTTGCTTTCAAGCTTCTCCTTCTTCATTTTTGGGTTTAAAGGTGAGTTTTTAAACTCACATCTTTGTCTATTTCTATCATTGTTGTTAGGTATGAATTCCTAACACTTATTCATGTTCATTTGCTTTTGATTTGAGTTGAATTGGTGAACATTTCAACTTTTGGTGTTTTGAAGTCAAAACTTTGAAAATCCTACCTTTGATTTGTGAACATGCTTTTGGTGGCGTATCGAAGAGCCTATTGGGTTAGGTTGCCGATTGGCGTAAACCCCTAGCGCCCATCGTTCGATCGATCGCCAATTGCTTGGGATTTTGCCCCTTGGGGGCTAGGCTGAGAATACTAGAATTTCCAGTTCAGTCGACTGAATTTTAAGGTCAATCGACTGAACCGAACCCAGAAAATTTCCTGGGCCAGTATCAATCGACTGACCACTCCTGGTCAGTCGACTAAGCCTAGAAACCGAAAGTTTCCAGGCATGATTCAGTCGACTGACCACCCAGGTTCAGTCGACTGAACCTAGAAACAGAAAGTTTCCAGGATTTGTGTCAGTCGACTGACCACCTTGGTCCAGTCGACTAAATCTGCTGTCTCTGCCTATTTTGCCTTTTGTGTTTGAGTTTCCAATTTTTAATCGATTCTTGTTTCTCCAATTTGTTGTTATCACCTTTGTTGACTTTGATAACTTCATTTTCGGGATTTTCGAGAATATCCATTTTGATGGATTCGTTATCGATTTCTTTGGATTTGATTCACGTCCTCATATGTGAATTTTGGTGATTGATTGTTTCTACAATCATTTTGTGATTTGTCACTTTTAAATACAAAGGTTTCTATACTAGTAGTAAATATCCAAACACTTTTACAAAGATGATTTCAACTCTAATTTTAATACAAAGTTCGTTTATAAAACCGTTTTCTAATCTATTAGTATATACGAACCTTTACATCATTCGTACGAGAAAATCTAATTAAACGGCTTAGCAAAACAAGTGGTATGAAACGCTTGCATTTACTTCGTCGGTTAATTTATAGACTTGTTCGATTGAAAATCCTGTGACAATTTTTGAGTGGAAATCTACAATTGGTTCGTAAATATTTAAGTTAAGCTAGTGGTTATGGGACATGAAGCTAAACTCTTATATTTACTGGCTTAGTGTAATTCACACTTTTTATTGATCGATGAAGATCATTTTGTGATTTAGACTAGCAATGTGCGATGTCTATTTGTCTGCAAGGGAGACTAAACCCCGTTTTGTGGAACTTTGGTTCAATTTGGCGGGGTAGCGACCCGTAGTCTTCGGGCCGTTTGTGGAGCTTCGGCTCAAAATTTATGGTTAGCGACCATGGAATAGCGTTCCGTTTGTGATACACATGTTGGTGAGTTTTCAAGCTCCCGTTTGTGATAGGCCTCCCCCTTTGTGATTTTTGGATTTCTAATTGATGACTTCTAGAATTTGTGTTTCACCAACTTTTGCGATTGGCATTAATATGTTTGTCAATATTTGTAGTTTGGTGAATAAAATAAAGAATATGATATTCTTTTTGGTACTTTGAGATTTTTGAGATATTGTATGATTTTGTTGTTGTTTTATATCATATTTGTTCTGGTATGACATTATTGTTATCATACATTCTTATTATATCTCCGCTTATATCTCATTCCTTTATCTGATATTTATAGCTAGACTGATCCGTTTATTATTTTCTTATTAAATAATACTCGGGTCAGACCGAGATGTTACAGGTGTTTCTGCTTGACTCCTTATCTAGGATCATCTTCTGACTTTTGTCTAACTACATTACGTTTGTAGTTTTTGTTGTTATACATTCGAGATATATACTCCGTGATGTATACCTATTCTTTTGTCTTACACTTGTAACTATTCTTTTGTAATATTTTGGATCTTATATGACCACTACTCTGATGTTCACTTTTATGTGTTATATTCATATCTGTTTCTGCCTTTGAGATATGGACATCTGTGACTGATTTATGTTACGTTTATTTCTATATTTGTTTCCGAAGGCCTCATAGCCACTGTGTGGTAGCTTTGAGTTTGTATTAGATATGTCGGATTTCGTTATACTATCGGACATGCCGGTACTCGCCCAAAGCAATTACACAGATGGTCGCTCCTCAACAGCCTTATCCTTCGCGCTAGTTGACAGCATTACCCAGTAGTGTTCTTGGCTAGCATGAGCATAGAGGTGGGGCGTCACAGCTTGGTATCAGAGCCAAACTTCGGAACAATGTAGAATAATCTAGCAAGGATCACTACTACAAAACATGCCATTTGCATCGGTTGTTTACCCCCCTTTTGCATCAATTCAACAACCGATGCATATGCAACCGATGCAACAGGCTTAACACTTTTGCATCAGTTCTGAAACCGATGCAAAAAGGTCCTTTTTGCATCGGTTGTTACTAACAACTGATGCAAAATATCATGGTTGGTTGCTTGGACACACCCCCATGTTGCATCGGTTTTTTATAACAACCGATGCAAACTAATCCCTCTATTACATCAGCTATTTATACCTGATGCAAAAAAGCCATTCTCAGAAATCATTATTACAGTACTCAAATAGGCAATATATATATATATATATATTATTGATTATAACAAACAATTATTGCATGCAATATTACAATCATTCAAAATTAAATTTGATGGCAAATACAAACTGAATAACATAATACCAAATTAAATTTGATGGCAATATTTCCTCTTACCGTGGCTTCTCTATTACATACATATATCACTATCACATTCAGAAAAACAGTGAAAACTCTTATAGTTGCACACTACCTACATAACAACTGGCAGTGTATATCACCACCTTAACATCTGCTCTACCATTTCAAACCAAACCACTGCTGCAACACTACAACTCCACCAACACTGCTTTTTCCTGTCAAACATATTGCGACATTCATCTAAACTTCATTTTCTCCTTCATCTAAAAACACATCAGTAACCACCTCATAACTGCTCACTCATACATACAAACTACAGCCACCTTCATACATAAACCAACCTCCTCCCATCGCCACTTCTCATTTCCCATACATCCTCTTAACCAGCAACTCTTGCTACTGCCTCATCAATCTGCTGAACAACATATTCAACCAGAGAACATCCCATACTTCACTATGTAGTGCACTTGTGCACATTATCTGTGCACGGAAACATTCAAACTGCCTCACTTTTGCAACATTACCTTATCCCACACCCTTCTACACAAACCACAACTTCCCCTACCAACTCAGTTCACCAAGTCACGTACCATTCTTCTGACCATCTCTGACATATCAATCAACTGCCTAGTCATTTCTGCACCAGCACATCATCATACACTTCCTCAACCTCTTGACTACCTTCTAGCCACAACAACAGGCCCGAAACTTCCTCTGCCCGATACCTTACAGCCACAGATACATCACCAAACAGTGCACTGCACATCAAATAAACCTTCCACTGTCTCGACATGACCTACTCATATACCCAAATCCAACTGCCAACATCCCCAAACATTGCCGCTTCAACTGTACTTCATTACCCCTCCGCTATAAACTGCTTTGATATAAACTACACTCTCAATATCACCTCCTCCTCTGCTATAAACTGCAATGTGCCACCCCATCAATTTGCATCCACACTGCCAATACTGTCCGCAGTGCAATAAACCCTCCCAACCATATATCAAATATCACTCTACTTCAACACCCATGTACATCACTTGCATTTCAGTGCATAACTACCACCACAGTGACCCAAACTGCTGTGCATATCTCACCACAACCACCGCTACACTTGCCTCCAACACCTCACCACAGTTCAACCACCAATGCAAAGGGCAGTACATGGAAGCGTGAAGTTTGCAATTCATTTTGCTGAAAAACAATAAAGCAATCAATTTTTGAAAGGCAAAGGATGCAAAAAGGTCTATCGCTGAAAATTTAGAAACAATCCAATACAAAGTGCTTAATTAATAAGAGGTTTTTAGTGGTCCTGTATAACTTCAGGTGCAATGATAGAATTAACAAAAAGTTAAGAACACAATAATCAATAACAAATTCATCCAAAAGGTCAAAACTTCTGTCCCGTTATTTAATAGCCAATGTATCTTTTTAATGATAGTAGCATATATATAACCTACAGAATTGGTCACAGACATGTCTCAGTATATCATAACATGTTAAATTGTAAGGGTCATATTCGGTAATGTAGAATTTTATAAAGGCAATTAGTATCATAACAGTTCATCCAAACACATTTATTACCAAACTATCATACTATTTTAAAACTTTGTAAGGCGCACAATAGCCACGAATGAAAAGTCACATATTAAGCTACAAACAATAGTATCATTCTAAAGAAAGTCTATTATCTGTAACTGTGAGGTCCAATCATTTATGTCAAATTATATTTGAGTCAAATTCTCGGGTAATTAAAATAGAACCATACTTTGATACTTGCATATATTAGCTGCAATGTATATAAGCAGTGATGTAATGAGTAAGCATCATAGTTGAGAAAAATGTTGATAGCCAACCGAGTGAAAGCATATATACAACATTAAACTCTGTGGAGCATGTAAAACATATTGGTCATTAATATTGCAACAACCAAAGCTTTAAATTTAGCTACAAATGGAAGCCAAATATAGTTACTCGTATTTATCGTGCTCTTACGAACATGTGTAGCGGGGAACATCACAGCACGATTGTATCCAACCAACAGTGCAATTTAGATTTTAATCGACTGTTCCAATAGTACAATATCACAGCATGATTGATAATGAACAATAGACTATTCCTATAGGTAATCGACTGTTTGCTTCTCAAATACTCGACTGTATACAACCAGGAAGCTCTAGAGAAAAACTAAAGTGGTTACAACAATTACCATCTCTGTTCAGCTCTTTCTTTTATTTTTCTTGTCTGGTGATAATTTATGATGTTTGTTTACTTCTTGCTCTCTTTTTGATATGTGTTCGATATTGGATGATGCTATGTACATATTCATATACAGAATTAAAGGGTAAACAGCATATAAACAAAGAATAAAATGTAAATGTTAAGAATGAAGGTAATTAAGGGTACCTTGAGTGGTTATAGGTGGTAAGTCGGGAAGAGGATGATCTGAGAAAAAGTAGGATTTGAGGTCTGCTTTGAGAAAATGGAAATGATGGGGATGTTTTGATTCTAGATTTTGAAGCTCCTGTTTTTCCCATTCCTCTATCCACGGCTCTTCTCCACCTGCCATCGGCTTCTTCTTCTCTTCGTTTATAGACACGATAGATTTTCATTGGGTTTAGGTGAGTACTTTTTATTTTCGTTTATAGACATGGCTCTTCTCCACCTACCAAAGGTTGAAGTGTCGATTGGTAATCTCATGTCCTATGGAGAAAATGTGCAAGCCAACGGAGAGAGAGCACAAGAAAAAAGAACCGTTGCATATTAGATAAATGAGGGTACTGACACTGACATGGATGAATACAAACTCGACTTTGTTGGCAAAAATTACAAAATGTTCAAGAGATTCAGAAAAATGGAGAAAAGATAAAAGTTTGAAAACTACGACATGTATTAATTCAAAGGGTAATTGTTTTTACCAAGGAAAGGCACATCGCAGGAGATAAGATATGTATTAATTCCTAGTACACATTTCAACATGAAACAACTAAAATAAAACATCGCATAATAATTTAGGGAATATAGCCAGAAAATCTAATTGTTGTCTAGGGCTCACAATAGCAGTTGTAAATAACCGCCTCCGTCGTTCCGTCGCTCAAGCCTGCATTTGTTTACAAAGATTAGTTTACTCAAGTAGATAGGTAGTTAACCCTATAACCCTAAATAATCAATCATGTTCTAGAAACCACCTTTGACATCAAACAGATACTATTACCGCTCTAAACATGTTCGCTTATTGCTTTTCCGCTTATCAATGCCAAGTCTTTCGTGTTTGTTTCCAGGTCAGTCGCCTTCTCATTGTTGGTAGTTAGGGTTTGAGATGAGAGAGAGGAGAAGAAGGTGAAGGAGAAAATGGGAGAGGAATTCGGTTGATTAAATCATGGATTTGGTTAAGGTCTATTGTTTTTTTGGAAGTAGGCGAAATAGTGGAAACAAATGGGTAAATAAGCGGCGGCAAAAAAAATTGGAATGGCGGGAATTAACGAAAGTGCATAACGAAGGGGATGCAAATTAATTTAGTTGCATCGGTCGACTTTAAAACCGATGCAACTACAACTATTTGCATCGACGTATTTGCATTGGTTGTTGGTGATAACTGATGCAAATTTGATTTTTTATTACCTATTGCTTTCTACGTACCAATTGCATCGGTTATTAAGACAGAACTGATGCAAATAGTTCTATTTGCATCAGTTTTTACTTCAACCGATTCAAATGAGGCGATGCAAATGGCCTGTTTTGTAGTAGTGGATCATTGTCCTAAGTCTTTCTTAGGAATCGTGTCATAGGATTTAACTCGAGTCTTCGTATCGTTCTATCCTATTTCTTTTTATGATGCCTTGTTTTATCAATCAAGTGTGATTGATATTCATTCTGAGATTAATGTTTTTTTTCTTTTCTTTCTTTCTTAAAGAAGAGAAATGGTTAGACCAGGCCGACCCAGCGCCGGTCAATCTAGTGCCACTCCCCAGGATGGAGTATTTATGTCTGCTCAGCAACTTCTTGATCTTGTGAGAAATGCTCAAGTTGTCGGACCTATTCCCGAGCCCACTCATCCTAAATCTGGGTTTGCACGTTTGTGCAGTGACTACACTAATTTGGGTGGAAAGCCATTCAAAGGTTCCGAGAGCATTATAGAAGTCCAGGCTTGGCTTCAAACATGCGACCGCATCGTTTCTCGCATGAATCTTATTGATCTTCATCGAGTCCAAGTGGCTTCTAGTATGCTCCAAGAAAGGGCATTAGACTGGTATGAGCTTTTGATCTCCGAAATTATTGAAGCGGACCTTACTTGGGAGCAATTCCGGGAAAGGTTCGAGTTGAAATTCGTGCCGGAAGCTGAAAAAGTATCTTTGGCCCGACGTTTTATAGACTTTGTTCAAGCCTCAAGGTGAATCTTCCATGACGGACTACGTCGCTTCTTTCGAATCTCTATCTAAATATGGGATTGAATACATCAATACCCCATTGAAGAAAAACCATAGATTTGTTTATGGCTTGAACAAGAGCCTCAAAAAGCCATTACTTCTGAAATTAGAAGTTTCTTTTGATCAACTTGTTGATATTGCTCTTCGTCTCGAAGAGGCGGATATAGATAGTGATGCTGAGGTCAAACCAAACATCAACAAGAAGAGACCTTTTAAATTCAAGCCTAATCCCAATAAAAAGGGAAAGCAAGCAACACCGGTAGCAAATACTCCTACATCTCGTCGGGGAGAATGCTACAATTGTGGCTCTAAGGACCACTTTGCAAACAAGTGCCCGAAGTCTCTTTCTTGCCGCTATTGCAAAAGTTCGGGTCATAACTTATCTTCGTGTCCCAAACTTCAAGACAATTAGGAGGGCAAGCTAAATGTTATACAAGCCCCTGCTAACACTTCTTGTGGTCAAGGTATTTCTCATTCTATCCTTGATGGCATTATTATATTTCATGAATTTCCTATTCGAGTTCTTTTTGATACAGGTGCATCTCACTCTTTTATATCAAAAGAACTTGTTGATGCTTTGTATTTGAATGTTATTGGCTTGATGACTTCTTTGAGAATTGCGAATCCAGTCGGTGGATCCGCAACACTCAGTTTATTATGTAAAGATGTCGAAATAATTTTATGTGATTACTCTCTCCGTGCCGATTTGCATGTCATGCGTTATTTAGGTTTCAGAATGATTTTGGGAATGGATTGGCTTACCCGTTATGAAGCCCATATCCTATGTCCTGAACGGACTATATATCTTCGGCATCCTCAATCTGTTAAGCGGATCTCCCTCGTTTTGAAAGATCCAGATTCCAATTCGAAAGCATCCTTGTATTCTCTAAATCCTCATGATGACGATAATGATGATGAGGAAGATGTCATTTCCCTCATTCACATTGTTCGTGAATTTCCTGACATATTTGAGCCTGTTTTAGGATTACCACCTAAGCGAGCAATTGAGTTCAGAATTAATCTAATCCCTGGAGCTCTACCTATTACTCGTCCTCCTTATTGTATGTCCAATAAGGAAAATGAGGAAATGCGTAAACAATTATCCGAATTGGAAGAGAAGCAATTTATTCAATCTAGTCCCTCTCTATGGGGAGCTTCAGCTATTTTTGTGAAGAAATCTGATGGTACACTTAGGGTTTGCGTTGACTACCGCAAGCTTAACGATCTCACCATCAAGAATAAATATCCCTTGCCTCGGATTGATGATTTATTTGATCAGCTTAGTGGTGCTAAAGTCTTTTCACGGTTAGACTTAGCAACCGGTTTTCATCAGCTCTGTATTGCAGAGGATAGCATTCCTTTGACATCGTTCCGTACTCGTTATGGATCTTATGAATGGCTTGTTATGCCATTTGGCTTGACGAAAGCTCCATCTTATTTCGTCGACCTTATGAATCGAGTTTTCAAAGACTTCCTCGATCGATTTGTTCTCATCTTTATCGATGATATTCTTAATTATTCTAAAACCGAAGAGGAGCATGAAAATCATCTTCGTATTGTATTGGAAACTCTTAGGAGCAACCAATTGAAAGCGAAATTTTCTAAATGCCACTTTTGGCAATCTCGTGTGAAATTTTTGGGACATATTATTTCTGAATCCGAAATTTCCGTGGATCCTTCAAAGATTGAAGCGATTCAAAATTGGAAGAGACCGGAGAGTGTGACGGAAATTCGTAGCTTTCTTGGATTGGCGGGCTATTACCGTCGGTTCATAAAAGTCTTCTCTAATATTTCCATGCCTCTCACTAGTTTGACAAAGAAGGGAGTTAAATACATTTGGTCAGACAAATGTGATGCTTCATTTCAAAAATTAAAAGAGCTCCTTTCCGATGCTCCTATTCTTGTGATTCCCGATGGGAACCAAGAATTTGTTGTTTATACCGATGCTAGTCGTGTTGGTTTGGGTGCCGTTCTCATGCAGCGGGAACGTGTTATCGCTTATGCTTCTAGACAATTAAAGCATGCCGAGACTAGATATGCCACTCATGATTTAGAGCTCGCGGCTATTGTTTTCGCCCTTAGAATTTGGCGTCATTATCTTTTGGGAGAGAAATTTGTTCTCTACACCGACCACAAATCTTTAAAGTATTTATTTTCTCAAAAGGAGCTTAACTTGTGTCAACAACGTTGGCTCGAGTTTCTTGCATCTTACGATCTTGATATTCTTTATACCCCCGGAAAGGGAAATCTTGTTGCTGATGCCCTTAGTCGAAAGCAACAAGCGGTTGTTTCTTTGATGATATCCGAGTGGAATGATCTCGCGACTTTATCCACTTGTGAGATTCGAGATCGTGAATCCGGTCTATGCTCATCTTTTGTTTTATGTAGCCTTGAGGCTCATCCTTCTCTTTTAGACCGCATTCTTGAAGCTCAAATGCATGATCCTGAATTGGTTCTTCTTGGCCAAAGTTGTAGGGATAAAATTAATATTGAAGGTTTGATAGACTTTGATATTGATGCTTGTGGCGGTATTCGAAAATCTAGTAGACTTATTGTGCCAAATATTATTGATCTTCGTAAAGATATTTTAGAAGATTCTCATCGTTCTAAAATTACCATTCATCCCGGTAGTAGTAAAATGTACGCGGATATGAAGCGACTTTATTATTGGGAGGGAATGAAATCTGATATTGCTAACTTTGTTAAACGTTGCATGACTTGCCAACTCGTAAAGGCCGAGCATCAAAGGCCTGGTGGGTTATTGCAACCTTTAGACATTCCAATATCGAGGCACTACACGGAAGGCCATGCCGATCTCCTTCGTGTTAGCTTGAAGCCGGTGAGAAGCTGGTTTTAGGTCCAGATTTTATTCGTGATGCCACAGAAAAGATCGACCTTATTCGTCATAGGATGAAAGAAGCTCAAAGTAGACAAAAATCCTATGCCGATAATCGAAGAAGGAAATTAGAATTTTATGTGGGAGATTCTGTGTTTGTTCGTGTTTCACCTATGAAGGGTGTTGTGCGTTTCAGTCGATCGGGAAAATTAGCACCTCGATATATTGGCCCATTTCCCATCACCGAACGCATTGGTTCTGTGGCTTATCGCCTTTTATTACCGGCTCAATTCTCTGCTATTCATGACGTATTCCATGTCTCAACTCCGGAAATGCCTTCGAGATTTCGATTCTATTCTTGAGCCCGGTGTTATTGAAGAAATTGAAGTCTCGCCTAATTTGACTTATGAGCAACATCCCATGCGAATTATTGCTTCGGAGGTCAAACGCCTTCGAAATAAAGATGTTTCTCTTGTGAAAGTTCAGTGGTCCTCAAATCCTAAGGATTGCTCTTGGGAATCCAGAGAATTCATCGAGCGAACACATCCGGACTTGCTCTCTCGTGCTCCTTAAGGTGAACTTTTTATTTCAAATTTCTTCTTTTTGTGTTGATATGCTTTTTTGTTGTTACTTCTTATTTATTTCTTAAAGATTGCGAGGATGCAATTTCTTTAAGGAGGGGAATCTGTAACAACCCGCATATTTTAAAGTTTAGAATATTTAAATATATTATTTAAATATAGAATCGTTAATCAGATTAAAGTCCGAAAAGCTACTTTTTGTAAACAGTCGTATTGGGACTCGATACCACTTCCATTGAGTCCAAAATGACGTTTGCGACTTTTTTAAGTATAAACATCGATATATTTGGAGTAAGTTGAATTTTGGTATTTTCTATTGGGCTTTGGGTTTGGGTTCCACCCCAACTCACTCTATAACCAAGTTCAGCCCTCTCCTCTTCACTTCATTTCTATTTTTCTCAAACACTCAAGCAAAACTGAAAATGGGGGAAGAGCATAGGAATTAGAAATTCCAAGCCCTAGTTTTCAATTGCAAAACCAAATTCATGCTCCAAATTCAAAGAGAAGCTTTGGTAAGTATCTCCTTCTTCTTCTTCAACTCATTCTCTCATTAATTTCAGAAATTTTCTAAACCTAACTTGTAACGACCCGTAAAATTTAATGGTTTTAAAAGTATTTTTAACTGGAAATTTGTGAAATTTTAAACAATAAAATTTGAAATTAAAAATTTATTATTTGGAATACATCTATTTTAATATAGCAACTGGTAAATTTTCATTTGATAAGATTGAAGTTTATTTTCCTGTGAAACTTCATTTCAAATCAAACCGGTTAATAACAGTGAATTTATAAGTTTTCCAAAACCAAAATATGTCAACAGGAGAAAATTTATTCAGATCATTCTGAATCAGACTGCGAAATTCGTTTTTCCAAATTTGGACTTCTACTGCTCCGTTTATCTTAATTCTAGCAAAATAGCAGCATTTTTCGGTACCGATTATCGACTTTTGATCGGATGATCGTACCACTGATATCTGTATACCGTTTTGATCGTCTCGTCGTGCTGATCTCTACGGTATATTTATTTCCGTATTTTGAAGTCCGATACACAACGGAAACGTTGATAACGATCCGTTGTAACGGTACCACTTTTAACTTTTCGCTTTCCTTCGGTTCCAAACTTTGAAGCGTGCTGTACAAACATCATAATTAATTGCTTTAATTATTCAGCTCAATCCACGGTTGCCATCCCATATCCGTTTTCTTTGAAAATCAAACCGTAAATTATTCACGTTTGTATTCAATTTTTTTTCTTTTTGAACGATTCATCTTTATTCACGCCTGCTCCTCCTCCTCTAAAAAAATAAAATAAATATAAAACCCAATTTTGCCTAGATCTCGTTCATACTCCCAGGTCGATCCACGCCTTCCCCTCCTCCTTGCTCCCTGATCGTGCCACCTCTATTCACCTGCACGTGCCAGCACCTCATCATCCCGCCACCTCGTCCACCAGCCGTGTGCGACCCAACTCCGATCCCACGTCCAGCAAACCCACCACGCAGGCCACCCCAAGCCAAGGAACCATCCCATCCCCTTCCACCTACCGAAGCCACCTCCAACCTTCCGGATCTGTACAACGCGCAGCCTCCCATTGCCCCTCTCATGCTCGCCCCGTTTTGGCCACCTACCGAACCTTCCCCGTTCAAGCTCTCTTCCTTGTTCGCCTTTTCTCCCCTCTGTTCGGCCCGCCAACCTCACTACCTCCATTCGCACGTAAGTCTGTGTATTTATATATCTACATATGTGCGTGTTTGGTGATTTATACTATTATATATATATATGTCAGTCCATTTATATGTTGGTCTACAGTTGGGTATGTGTACATCTACATTTCATGTCAGGTTTACATTTATATTACTGTGTTTGGTGGAAAGGCAAGCTCTCTCAACATATATTTATATATAAATAGGTCTGCATATGCTGTCATGAATTCTCAGTCTGCATACTTGATATTGTTAGCTTATATAAAAGCTTATATATGTTAGTCCTATATTTAACTTATTACTGATACAAAGTTGTTAAGTATATATATATATATCTAATATATTATTAGACTGCATAATATATTATAGCATGCGTGAAATACACTCAGTGGTAACTTTATTTTTAGTGTTTGTATATATAACATGAATAAGTACACGTAGGTGCAATGTTTTAATCATACTGTCTGCATATATATATATATATATATATATATATATTTTTATATAAGTTCATATGAAGCCTGTTCGATTATTTTATAAGTTTAGCTAGAGTATTGGTTATATAGATAATGTACATTGTAGTAATAGATTGGGTTATGGTAGAACATACTTGATAGTTGTGCTGTGTCAGTATTGATTTTTGCATTTTATGTACGTTTTATGTATTGTATTGTATAGGTTTGAAGTGATAGGTTAGTGTGTATATATATATTAAAGTTATGTGTTAAATGTAAAATGAACGTGGAATATATATATAGATGTAGATATTTTTGATTTTGATGTATGAGTTTTATATATATATTTATTAGTTAATATATATATAAGGATTTTATATTTTAATTTATGTTTTAATTTAAAAACAATGATTTTTTTTATTTATTTATATATGTATATTGTTTAATATTGTTTTAAATTAAATATTGATTTCTTGGGGATAATATTAATAATAAATATATCTAATTCATGTTTCTATCGAGCCGATTCTAATTGTTTCATCGATTCCCTTTTATCAGCTTATCCGTTGAATTCGCGTTCAATCTTGCCTTGCTTTGAAATCCTTGCCGGGAATCGTAACATACTCTTCCGGCAAATCATCCCTAGCCTCGAAAGGTGAGCAATCACTCACGATTAACGTTCTTGTATTTGTTAAATTTGATTTCAATTGAAACGACAATTGAAATTTGATGCTGTAGTTATTTAAATTGTTATATATGCTATTATCTGTATATGTTCACCTGTGACATCTGACACCAGTATCTAGTATTTATATGCCTGTTATTACTATTATCTGTATATGTTCTCCTATGACATCTGACACCAGTATCTGTTATTTATATTGATGATATATGCCCGTTGTTATATTTTATATTATCTGTTATCACTCTGCAAGTTCCTTGTTAGTATAGAATTCACTATGGGTTGAAATGATACATACCCGAACGGACTTTAGAATAGGAGAAAATTGTTATGGGTTGAAATGATAAACCCAAGCGATTTTCATTTGAATTAAAATTGGGATTACGGGTTGAAATGATATCTACCCGTATATATTTAAAATTTCGGATTGAAATGATAAATATCCGTATCACTTAATCATATGATCAATATATATACAGACACCGTTGGTCCATATATAAATATTTTGAAATTGAATTCTATGGTTTTGGAAAGAAATATATGGTTTTAACAAATGTTGATTCTTAAAATTTTATATATAAATGGTAATGATATATATAGATTTAATAATGATACTTAATTTAATTAAGATGGATTTAATACATATAATATGTTAAGTATTAAATTTATATTTGAAAATAGATTTGGAAATTTTTTTTAATAAGTTAAGGTTGGGAGGATAATTTGAATTTAGTAAAGAATTTTATTTAATTAAACCAATACAAAGCTTATTGAAATTAGAATTTAAGATATGATTTATAACTTGAGTTTGATTTAAATAAATTAATGAATATTTCTTGTTTAAAATAAATTTAAAGAAATATTTAGTAAAAATGAAATTTAAGGCTAGTTAAATGATATTGAATTTATTAAGTGAATATTCCCTGATTAGATAATAATAAAGTTAAATCAAGTGCTATATGAAACTGTTAAATTTAACTTTGGAAAGGTTGAATATTAAAGCCTTGAAATATATTGAAAATTTAAATGGTATATTTAGAACTGAATTGAATTGATGAATTGAGCTTTGAATTAAAATGGGAAAATTTAGATTGAATTAAATTGGAATTTGAAATTTGAGTTGAAATGAAATTTGAAAATAGATATTTTGAAATGAAATGATATTTGGGTTTTGAAGTATAAATAAATTTAAAATGACCACGGTGTTATAATGTATATTTCCACCTTGTAGATAGTTCTGAAGACCCTTAGAGGATGGTTATCCCAAACATCCTCTAAGTTACTTGTATTTCAGTTGATATTTCACTTGAGTTGGATTTATTGATATAAGAAGGTTAATCCTGACTCGAGTGTTTTGTGTTTTGCTTTACGCTCGGGTCAGACCGAGTGATACAGCATTTGAGACTCATCCTTGGAGTTTGGAGCTTCCTTTGGAGATCCAACTATCGCCTCAGCTTTCAGCTCTTCTAGTTGATTTGTTCAGAGAAGTCATCTGTTGTATTGAAGACTTCACTGCATTTGAGATATTCTGTTGTATTTTATTTCTAACTCTGATGTTTATATAGTAGCTTCATGAACTACTATTTTATCTATTCCGCTGCGTATTATTGTATTACTCTGTGTCTGTGATTCTGTGATTGATTTATTTACTGCATATGCTGAGTTTTGCCAAATTTAAATTAACAATCTGATATTTTGAATTATTCAAGTCAGACATGTGTGGGTTTATTGTCGATTTGAATGGTCCAAAATAGCGGGTCGTTACAGTTGGTATCAGAGCCAGGTTCTAGGCAAACTTAACATATATGGTAAACTGATTTGCGGAATCACTTTCGTTCTGGCTTCTCCCTAATTATATTCTTATATGAGTATATCCATCTTCTCTTTTTGAATTTTAATTATCTCATCTTCGTTCGAGTCCTTTCCCTTTGTTTTGAAACTCCCTTTGGTTTAATTTCCCTTAAATTTCGAACTTCTATCTTGTTGATTTTGGACTCATTGAATATTTGAATGATAGGAAACTATTTTGTAATGGCAAAATCAGAAGAGCAGAAAGCAGCCCGTCGGGCACGAAGAGCACTGGCCCGTAAGGAACGGGAGGAAGCAATCGAGGAACAAGAGAGGCTGTGGAGAGAAAGAGCAGAACCGGGTCCTTATGACCATGTCATTTGTTATCGGTGTCAGGAAAAGGGACACTATGCAGTCATGTGCGGGAAAAGGAATGTAGGAAAGAAGAAGGAGGGCAAGCGTTTTCGATCCAAGATCTTCTGTTTTAGATGCCGTAGTGAGGGGCACTTTCCCAGTCGCTGCCAGAAGGTGAAGAAAGTGAAATCTGCACCCACTACATCAGTCGACCAATCAACCATTTGCTATCACTGTAAGAGGCCTGGGCATATAGCCAGGAATTGTTCTGTGCGAAAGTATGGAAAGAAGGTTGCGTACCCGCAGTTCATTAAGGAAGATGGGAGTGTAGTGCACCTATGCCAGAAATGCAGATGTTGGGGGCACATTGAGGGGGAGTGTTCTGGACCCGTTGATGTACCACCTGGAAGAATTAATACTGATGCTTTGTTTATGTAGGAGTGGTAAATCTGTGGACCTTTTGTTATCTGTTGTATGTTAGGTTGCTTTAAGCGAACTCTATTGTATCTTTTGCTTAGCTGAAGTTGTAAAACTGGAGACATTTATGCTTCTGTTTTCGTATGTTATGAATTCGAGTCTTTCCAAATTTTGAATGGAAATTCTTCTGTATCGATATATGTTATATATCTCTAATCTTAGTGGGGATTTGCTTCGATTAGGATTCCTTTGAACTTTGGAACGTTCCCTACGGTTCCAAAACTCATTCTTGTCTCCCCCTATTTGTATTCTTTTGATTCTGGAGTATCCCATAACTCCACTTCGAATGATCTCTATAAGAATAGGATCCCACCAATCTTTGAATGATTTGTGAAGGGGTGAAACTCCTTCACAATCGGCATTGATTCACCGGAGATTTCTATATCTTTGGTTTAGATGCCGCTATCTCTTGCGATCGAATGTTGATTTTTCTAGGAATTCTGCATCGATCTTGTTCCTGAAGTCACGGTTGACCCTAGGGTCATCCGCGATTTATATCAGTATATTCATCTTCTATTTTGAAATTTAATTATCTCATCTTCGTTCGAGCTTATCTTCGAATCATAATTCTATTTGATTAAGAGTTCCTCTAATTTGAATCTCTATCTTTGTTTGAAAGCCATTCCTAAATCAACCTTTGAAAATCGGGTTTGTTTGTATTCTTGAAATTGTTTTCTAAACCGAAATTATTATTTTGATAAGTATGATTATATTCTATATATATAAGTGAAATGTTTTCGATAAAGATTATATACCCTTTTTAAAATGAGAATTTGAGGTTTCGTAAGGATTTGTAATTTTGAAAAAAAAAATATATAAGAAATTTGATTTATCTAAAAAAAATTTATAACTGAAGGATTTTAAAGTTGAAATTCGAGAATTGAACCCCGGTGTTTTGAAATTGGTTTTAAGATTTTGAAATATATAATAATAATATGATTTAAAAGTATTTTTCCGAATAAGAAATATTTCAAATGATTTTAATGAGTTTTCGAATGATTCCGAAGAAATTGCAAAAGAAGTTTGAGAAAATAGAAGTCCAGAACTCACTTATGTCGCTGGAAAATAATTTCGGTGATGAGTGCACGCATCATCGACATTGATTTTCGAGTTTCAGAGTGTGGGATAGGCCACTTCAGTAGCTTTGCTATGCGAGTGATTTTGTGAAACCATTTTATTTCAAATTCCGAAGTAAGGTTTGATATTCGAAAGATATATGTATATATATATATATATATATATATATATATATATTTGAAATGATTTGAAATGAACCGGTGTTCAGTCCTTGAGTTTCGAATTTAAAACCTATCTATTAAAATTGATTTATTGATTTGTTGCTGATTTCCAACTCTTGGATTTGAAAATGATTTCTTCAACTATTTTGAAGTTCAAGCACTTCCAAATCAAGGTTAACTTTTCAAAGCTAAGAAATTTTGAAAAGTATTTTGATAAGTATATAAGTTTGGTATGCATGTTTAAAGTATGTAGTAATATGATTTAAATAAGTTGAAACTGTTTTGTTAAGTAAATGAATAAGGCAATTTCGAATTTTTTCTAATATCAAATTTAGATTTGAAATGTTTTGAAAGAATTTGGTCTTCAATATATTTGAATAAAATTTAGTTAAATGTTTTAATTTAGTAACGTCTTTATGAAACTATATATTTAACAAGTTGGAATAAATATATAATTTGTACGTATGCTGTTTTATTCGCATAATTAATTTGATCCAAGTTTGAGTACACAAAATCGAGGTGAATTACACCATTCCGTGTTAGGATTTTTCATTCGATTCTTGATGGCGAATATTTGATATGGATTTTGGGCTTGATTCTAGAATTCTCTATCGTAGTATATGGCTATGCAAGGAGACTGATGGTTTCTAGTCGAGAAACCATATCGAAATCCGCATTAGGGAAGTCGAATGGACAATACTAGTTCGAAAGCGAACTTGTGTGATCCAGCGAGCGATCAAATGTGATTCTGCGAAATGATGATGTATGTACATCTTATATTCTAATATCATTGATATATTTTGACGCTGAAATTGAAAGCTGTCGAGTTAGAATATCTTTGCTTACTAAAAGAAAATTCCAATTTAAATTACAAAGATATATAACCCATAAAAGCAAAGATATTCGATCCCATATAGCTCTTCGTATAGTGAAATTTATTTTGAAAAATATGATCCTTATATAAGATGGACCTTACATAAATATAAGATGATTTTGAAAACATTTGATTTTGGAAATGAATTGGTTGACTTAAATTATATTGATTTGGAAATTTGGATTTATTTTCTAAATCTATTATTTTGGAAACTTTAAAACTAAAGATATTTAATTTGAGGAGAAATAATTTGGTGAAATCGTATATGATTTTGGAATTGAACTGATATTGAAACAAATTAAATTTGAGAACCTTATGTTATTAAACATTTGATTTGGGAGTTGTCGAACTTATATAAAATTGATTTGTATGAGTATGAAATTGATTCGAAAACTATAGATTTGAAAAGGTACTCAATTTGAAAGTGAAATCTTATATAATTGAAATCTATATAAGTATGATTTGATATACTATTGATTTTGCAAAGTATTTGATTTGAAAATTAAATCTTATATATAATGGATTTTATATAAGTACGATATTTGAAAGTGATTTGAAAAGGTACTATATGATACATATTTTCGAAGTAAAGATATGGAAAGTGCCTTCTGCTTGATATCCGATTTGTGGCCACATCTTGGATTCATTCTATCGATATTATTCTCTCTGATTTTGGTTTTCCGGATATGATACTCGAGTGTCCTTCGAATTCCATGGCGTTACCCATGGTCTTATTTTTTCTCTCGTGACTGCATAGCGCAACTGCCTGGCTGAGTCTTGCCTAGGGGTACGGATTGTTTCCTGGGGGATCCAGGCGTAACCATTGTGTATCCTGCATTCTACTAGTCATCATGGCGTAACTCGCAGGGCTGAGAAAGCTTACGGATATGGATTATTTCCTGGGGGACCCAGGCGTAACCATTGTGTATCTGCGAACCATGGTTGGACAAAGGTTTTGTTCGTTTTTGTTTGGATTGTACTTTCCATATCTGTTTTTAAAAGTTTTTCCAGTATTTTCACTGGGTGTTGAAACAAGTCTACTAAGTACCTGGAGAATTCTAGTTTTGCACCTGATCAACGCACTACCAGAGTCTACAGGAACAAGGATAAACTTGTTGAAACATCGAGTTATAAAAGTATTTTCGAAAGAAAATTTGTTCGACTATAAAGGTATTTTATTATAAAAGTATTTCCAACAAAGAAATTTTGTATTAATATTTGAAATTGAAATTCTTATGGTTCTAATTTACTATTCGTGCCCGATACTATTGTTTTGAATCTATCTTATCTACTCAGCTTATTTATTCACTTATTTGTTTCCAAATCCTCCTCCTTTTCCTTGTTGGCTATATTCTTTTAGAACATTGTTTAATTATAGACTACATGATTCAATAGAAAATTTTAGTGTTATAAATATTTTAGAAGTTATAAATTAAATAAAACATATTTAAAGTAAATGATTATTGACTTATTAATAATATTTGAAAAGTATTTTAGATGGAATTAATAAATTTATGAACTGGATTTAATGTTTTCAATTAGCTTCTTTGTAAAAATAAGTAATAATAAATAATTGTTTTCAAATGATTTTCATACATTTATAAAGGTGTCATTTAAGCATACAAATGGTATTTATAAAGGAAGCAAGAAATTTTACAAATGGATTTTTGAAAGGTTTTAAAGTATATAAGATAATTGAATTGCAAATGAAGTTTTCAAATTTTAAGTAAAATTTATATAGTTTAAATTAATTGTTTAATCTGACTTTCAATCTATCTTTTCTGTCCGGTTGTTTCTATTCTTCTTCCTTCTTCCTTTTCGAGGACGAAAAGTTTTGAGTGGGGGAGAGTGTAACGACCCGTAAAATTTAATGGTTTTAAAAGTATTTTTAACTGGAAATTTGTGAAATTTTAAACAATAAAATTTGAAATTAAAAATTTATTATTTGAAATACATCTATTTTAATATAGCAACTGGTAAATTTTCATCTGATAAGATTGAAGTTTATTTTCCTGTGAAACTTCATTTCAAATCAAACCGGTTAATAACAGTGAATTTATAAGTTTTCCAAAACCAAAATATGTCAACAGGAGAAAATTTATTCAGATCATTCTGAATCAGACTGCGAAATTCGTTTTTCCAAATTTGGACTTCTACTGCTCCGTTTATCTTAATTCTAGCAAAATAGCAGCATTTTTCGGTACCGATTATCGACTTTTGATCGGATGATCGTACCACTGATATCTGTATATCGTTTTGATCGTCTCGTCGTGCTGATCTCTACGGTATATTTATTTCCGTATTTTGAAGTCTGATACACAACGGAAACGTTGATAACGATCCGTTGTAACGGTACCACTTTTAACTTTTCGCTTTCCTTCGGTTCCAAACTTTGAAGCGTGCTGTACAAACATCATAATTAATTGCTTTAATTATTCAGCTCAATCCACGGTTGCCATCCCATATCCGTTTTCTTTGAAAATCAAACCGTAAATTATTCACGTTTGTATTCAAATTTTTTTCTTTTTGAACGATTCATCTTTATTCACGCCTGCTCTTCCTCCTCTAAAAAAAATAAAATAAATATAAAACCCAATTTTGCCTAGATCTCGTTCATACTCCCAGGTCGATCCACGCCTTCCCCTCCTCCTTGCTCCCTGATCGTGCCACCTCTATTCACCTGCACGTGCCAGCACCTCATCATCCTGCCACCTCGTCCACCAGCCGTGTGCGACCCAACTCCGACCCCACGTCCAGCAAACCCACCACGCAGGCCACCCCAAGCCAAGGAACCATCTCATCCCCTTCCACCTATCGAAGCCACCTCCAACCTTCCGGATCTGTACAACGCGCAGCCTCCCATTGCCCCTCTCATGCTCGCCCCGTTTTGGCCACCTACCGAACCTTCCCCGTTCAAGCTCTCTTCCTTGTTCGCCTTTTCTCCCCTCTGTTCGGCCCGCCAACCTCACTACCTCCATTCGCACGTAAGTCTGTGTATTTATATATCTACATATGTGCGTGTTTGGTGATTTATACTATTATATATATATGTCAGTCCATTTATATGTTGGTCTACAGTTGGGTATGTGTACATCTACATTTCATGTCAGGTTTACATTTATATTACTGTGTTTGGTGGAAAGGCAAGCTCTCTCAACATATATTTATATATAAATAGGTCTGCATATGCTGTCATGAATTCTCAGTCTTCATACTTGATATTGTTAGCTTATATAAAAGCTTATATATGTTAGTCCTATATTTAACTTATTACTGATACAAAGTTGTTAAGTATATATATATATCTAATATATTATTAGACTGCATAATATATTATAGCATGCGTGAAATACACTCAGTGGTAAATTTATTTTTAGTGTTTGTATATATAACATGAATAAGTACACGTAGGTGCAATGTTTTAATCATACTGTCTGCATATATATATATATTTTTATATAAGTTCATATGAAGCCTGTTCGATTATTTTATAAGTTTAGCTAGAGTATTGGTTATATAGATAGTGTACATTGTAGTAATAGATTGGGTTATGGTAGAACATACTTGATAGTTGTGCTGTGTCAGTATTGATTTTTGCATTTTATGTACGTTTTATGTATTGTATTGTATAGATTTGAAGTGATAGGTTAGTGTATATATATATATTAAAGTTATGTGTTAAATGTAAAATGAACGTGGAATATATATATAGATGTAGATATTTTTGATTTTGATGTATGAGTTATATATATATATTTATTAGTTAATATATATATAAGGATTTTATATTTTAATTTATGTTTTAATTTAAAAACAATGATTTTTTTTATTTATTTATATATGTATATTGTTTAATATTGTTTTAAATTAAATATTGATTTCTTGGGGATAATATTAATAATAAATATATCTAATTCATGTTTCTATCGAGCCGATTCTAATTGTTTCATCGATTCCCTTTTATCAGCTTATCCGTTGAATTCGCGTTCAATCTTGCCTTGCTTTGAAATCCTTGCCGGGAATCGTAACATACTCTTCCGGCAAATCATCCCTAGCCTCGAAAGGTGAGCAATCACTCACGATTAACGTTCTTGTATTTATTAAATTTGATTTCAATTGAAACGACAATTGAAATTTGATGCTGTAGTTATTTAAATTGTTATATATGCTATTATATGTATATGTTCACCTGTGACATCTGACACCAGTATCTAGTATTTATATGCCTGTTATTACTATTATCTGTATATGTTCACCTATGACATCTGACACCAGTATCTGTTATTTATATTGATGATATATGCCCGTTGTTATATTTTATATTATCTGTTATCACTCTGCAAGTTCCTTGTTAGTATAGAATTCACTATGGGTTGAAATGATACATACCCGAACGGACTTTAGAATAGGAGAAAATCGTTATGGGTTTAAATGATAAACCCAAGCGATTTTCATTTGAATTGAAATTGGGATTACAGGTTGAAATGATATCTACCCGTATATATTTAAAATTTCGGATTGAAATGATAAATATCCGTATCACTTAATCATATGATCAATATATATACAGACACCGTTGGTCCATATATAAATATTTTGAAATTGAATTCTATGGTTTTGGAAAGAAATATATGGTTTTAACAAATGTTGATTCTTAAAATTTTATATATAAATGGTAATGATATATATAGATTTAATAATGATACTTAATTTAATTAAGATGGATTTAATACATATAATATGTTAAGTATTAAATTTATATTTCAAAATAGATTTGGAAATTTTTTTTAATAAGTTAAGGTTGGGAAGATAATTTGAATTTAGTAAAGAATTTTATTTAATTAAACCAATACAAAGCTTATTGAAATTAGAATTTAAGATATGATTTATAACTTGAGTTTGATTTAAATAAATTAATGAATATTTCTTGTTTAAAATAAATTTAAAGAAATATTTAGTAAAAATGAAATTTAAGGCTAGTTAAATGATATTGAATTTATTAAGTGAATATTCCCTGATTAGATAATAATAAAGTTAAATCAAGTGCTATATGAAACTGTTAAATTTAACTTTGGAAAGGTTGAATATTAAAGCCTTGAAATATATTGAAAATTTAAATGGTATATTTTGAACTGAATTGAATTGATGAATTGAGCTTTGAATTAAAATGGGAAAATTTAGATTGAATTAAATTGGAATTTGAAATTTGAGTTGAAATGAAATTTGAAAATAGATATTTTGAAATGAAATGATATTTGGGTTTTGAAGTATAAATAAATTTAAAATGACCACGGTGTTATAATGTATATTTCCACCTTGTAGATAGTTCTGAAGACCCTTAGAGGATGGTTATCCCAAACATCCTCTAAGTTACTTGTATTTCAGTTGATATTTCACTTGAGTTGGATTTATTGATATAAGAAGGTTAATCCTGACTCGAGTGTTTTGTGTTTTGCTTTACGCTCGGGTCAGACCGAGTGATACAGCATTTGAGACTCATCCTTGGAGTTTGGAGCTTCCTTTGGAGATCCAACTATCGCCTCAGCTTTCAGCTCTTCTAGTTGATTTGTTCAGAGAAGTCATCTGTTGTATTGAAGACTTCACTGCATTTGAGATATTCTGTTGTATTTTGTTTCTAACTCTGATGTTTATATAGTAGCTTCATGAACTACTATTTTATCTATTCCGCTGCGTTTATTGTATTACTATGTGTCTGCTGTGATTGATTTATTTACTGCATATGCTGAGTTTTGCCAAATTTAAATTAACAATCTGATATTTTGAATTATTCAAGTCAGACATGTGTGGGCTTATTATCGATTTGAATGGTCCAAAATAGCGGGTCGTTACATAACTTAGGAAATGTTTTTCTTTTGAGCTTAGATTCAAGCTTCTAGAGTTGAAGTGGTAGAGTGGTTGATCTTCCTTTGCTTTCAAGCTTCTCTTTCTTCATTTTTGGGTTTAAAGGTGAGTTTTTGAACTCACATCTTTGTCTATTTCTATCATTGTTGTTAGGTATGAATTTCTAACACTTATTCATGTTCATTTTCTTTTAATTTGAGTTGAATTGGTGAACATTTCAATTTTTGGTATTTTGAAGTCAAAACTTTGAAAATCCTACCTTTGATTTGTGAACATGCTTTTGGTGGCGTATCGAAAAGCCTATTGGGATGGGTTGCCGATTGGCGTAAACCCCTAGCGCCCATCGTTCGATCGATCGCCAATTGCTTGGGATTTTGCCCCATGGGGGCTAGGCTGAGAATACTGGAATTTCCAGTTCAGTCGACTGAATTTGAGGGTCAGTCGACTGAACCGAACCCAGAAAATTTCCTGGGCCAGTATCAGTCGACTGAGCCTGGAAACCGAAAGTTTCCAGACATGATTCAGTCGATTGACCACCCAGGTTCAGTCGACTGAACATGGAAACAGAAAGTTTCCAGGATTTGTGTCAGTCGACTGACCATCTTGGTCCAGTCGACTGAATCTGCTGTCTCTGCCTATTTTGCCTTTTGTGTTTGAGTTTCCAATTTTTAATCGATTCTTGTTTCTCCAATTTGTTGTTATCACCTTTGTTGACTTTGATAACTTCTTTTTCGGGATTTTCGAGAATATCCATTTTGATGGATTCGTTATCGATTTCTTTGGATTTGATTCACGTCTTCGTATGTGAATTTTGGTGATTGATTGTTTATACAATTATTTTGTGATTTGTCACTTTTAAATACAAACGTTTCTATACTAGTAGTAAATATCCAAACACTTTTACAAAGATGATTTCAACTCTATTTTTAATACAAAGTTCGTTTATAAAACCGTTTTCTAATCTATTAGTATATACGAACCTTTACCTCATTCGTATGAGAAAATCTAATTAAACGGCTTAGCAAAACAAGTGGTATGAAACGCTTGCGTTTACTTCGTCGGTTAATTTATGGACTTGTTCGATTGAAAATCCTGTGACAATTTTCGAGTGGAAATCTACAATTGGTTCGTAAATATTTAAGTTAAGCTAGTGGTTATGGGACATGAAGCTAAACTCTTATATTTACTGGCTTAGTGTAATTCACACTTTTTATTGATCGATGAAGATCATTTTTGATTTAGACTAGCGATGTGCAATGTCTATTTGTCTGCGAGGGAGACTAAACCCTGTTTTGTGGAACTTCGGTTCAATTTGGCGGGGTAGCGACCCGTGGTCTTCGGGCTGTTTGTAGAGCTTCGGCTCAAAATTTATGGTTAGCGACCATGGAATATCGTTCCGTTTGTGATACATGTGTTGGTGAGTTTTCAAGCTCCCGTTTGTGATAGGCCTCCCCCTTTGTGATTTCTGGATTTCTAATTGATGACTTCTAGAATTTGTGTTTCACCAACTTTTGCGATTGACATTAATATGTTTGTCAATATTTGTAGTTTGGTGAATAAAATAAAGAATATGATATTCTTTTTGGTACTTTGAGATTTTTGAGATATTGTATGATTTTGTTGTTGTTTTATATCATATTTGTTCTAGTATGACATTATTGTTATCATACATTCTTATTATATCTCCGCTTATATCTCATTCCTTTATTTGATATTTATAGCTAAACTGATACGTTTATTATTTTCTTATTAAATAATACTCGGGTCAGACCGAGATGTTACAGGTGTTTCTGCTGGACTCCTTATCTGAGATCATCTTCTGACTTTTGTCTAACTACATTACGTTTGTAGTTTTTGTTGTTATACATTCGAGATATAGACTTCGTGATGTATACCTATTCTTTTGTCTTACACTTGTAACTATTCTTTTGTAATATTGTGGATTTTATATGACCGCTACTCTGATGTACACTTTTATGTGTTATATTCATATCTGTTTCCGCCTTTGAGATATGGACATCTGTGACTGATTTATGTTACGTTTATTTCTATATTTGTTTCCGAAGGCCTCATAGCCATTGTGTGGTAGATTTGAGTTTGTATTAGATATGTCGGATTTCGTTATACTATCTGACATGTCGGTACTCGCCCAAAGCAATTACACAGATGGTCGCTCCTCAATAGCCTTATCCTTCGCGCTAGTTGACAGCATTACCCAGTGGTGTTCTTGGCTAGCGTGAGCATAGAGGTGGGGCGTGACAAGAGGCAAAAAAATAAAATAAAAACATATTAATCCTAAAATTATGTTTTATCTAAAATATTTTGTTAGTTTTGTGGAGCGGTATAATTGAACCAACCAAAATTAATTAGATTTAGAGTTAATTTTCATTTAATTTATTTTAGTCCAGTTTAACAACCAACTTCCAATGCTAAATTTATCAACCCATCAAACGGTCGTTCTTCTGTACTGCTTACCAAACAGCCAACAGCTTCACAAAGCGAACAAGTAATGGCCATGCAAAGGGAACAGTAGAGGTCAGGATCGACCCTATTTGTAATTTGAAATTTCACAAAAATAGACGTTGGTTTATCGTTTTCCCAGCCTCACTTTTTAATGTTTACCTTTTTTATATTTAAAAAGTATTTTTCAATCACATTGCTTTTTGAAATAGCTGAGTAAATCGCTCATTAACTCTTTCCATTTTTTCTTCCTAGCCATAAAGATTTTGTGTAAAATTGCTCCACTTGATCTCTTTCGGAACTCTAACCCTGATAGCTGTAAGCAGCCGGAGCTGTTCCCTTCTTTCAGGTTAGTATTGCTCTTTCTAGATTAAGATTGTTGAAATTAGGGTTTTTGGGGTTAATGCGGGATCGATTTGAATGCATGACGCAATTTATCTGGAAATTGTTTGCTGAATTTTCTGCTTTGCAGCTTGTTTGCTTGGAAATGCGATAAATTTTGGTTTTTTGTATTGATTACACTGCACTTATGCTTACAGTGTGTGAAAATAGGTGAATTTGTGGATCATTTTGGGGTAAATATAAATAAGCTGCATTTGAAATTCTAGCAGATAAAGAGAATGGGTGGAAATAAAGGGAGCACAAAGAGTGGTGGATTTTTTCATTTATTTGATTGGAACAGAAAGTCTCGGAAGAAATTGTTCAGTGTTTCACCTGGTATATTCTTTATATTTGCTTATTGCTACGTTAAACCTTGCAACTTTTGCTTAATTTATTGCCCATGGTATTATTTAGCAGGAAATTTGTTTTCTTTTCATGAACGAAATGGTAGAACTTATTAAAGATGAATGAGAGTTGTAAAAGGTGAAAAGACCATTTTCACATTGACCTTTGTAACAACTATAAATTTACAATAGTAGTTTTGGACCTTTTGTTGTCATGATTTTTGTTCTTACTTTTGTTACGAAAATTGACCTAGCTTGACAGTTGGGGAAATGGTAATTAATGATTATTTTTGTAGAACAAGGCAGTTATGGTGATTTTTTTTTGTATCAAAAAGGAAGTTCAATCCTTGAGAAATGTCAATCCCACAATCTTTGCATATTTCACCTATCATTTTGCCGACATTGTCAACTTAGCCGTGTAAGTATATTACAATATTCAAGTTCATGATTGGTTTTAAATTGTTTGCCAAATTGCAGAAAGCACGAAACATGAAAAGAGAGATGAAGATAAGTTGGCAAGAACACGTTTTGGTTTGGTACATGTCTTACCCTTTGATTAGACGACTTCAAGAGGAGTGGCCATGTATATCAGTTAATTTTATTGCTGCTTTCTTTCAGGTTGATGACGATGTAACCACGCCAAAATCTAGTGGGAAGGGAAGTTGTGATTATAGTTGTGCATCATCCGTGACTGATGAAGATGGCATTTCTCATAGAGCCCCTGGCGTAGTGGCTAAGCTTATGGGTTTAGACTCTATGCCCATATCATATGGATCTGAACCTAGCTCAACTCCATTTGTTGACACACACTCTCTTTGCAGAAGTCAAATCAGCGACAAAAATCCTAAAAATTACATCACTCATCAGTTTAGTCATATATGTAACATATCAGATGGTCATACAAGAAGACCTGTTGATATGAGGTCTCAGAAGATGCCTAGTAGCCCGATCGAGAGGTTTCAAAATGAGACTTTGCCCAAAAGATCAAACAAATCTATTCCATTAAGTCATCACAAATTGTTATCGCCTGTCAAAAATCCTGGTTTTATCTCTGCTAAAAATGCTGCATATATAATGGAGGCAGCATCAAAGTCTTTGAATTCAGAGAATCACTCGAATTCAAGAACTAGAGCTTCTTCACTTGGCTCATCTTCTACTTCAATTAGAACGTCGATTTTTTTAGACTCGACTAAAACTCATAATGATGAGGTTGTTTTTAAGCATTTTGGAAGACAACATTTAAACAAAAGTGGTATCTGTCCTGAAAACACAACTGATCCTAGTGCAAGGGATGTTAAGGGTAAAGGGAAATCTATATCTTTAGCGATTCAAGCTAAAGCCAATGTTCAGAAGAGAGAGAGTTTATACTCTTCTTCTAGGAACTCGTTAACGCAGAAAGGCCATAGTGATTCAAATCAAAGTCTTAACAGCCAACCAAATTACCATAAGAGCAAACAACAGAAAAAGGCAGGAACCAACAATTCATCAGGTGCTCTGAGGCAAAATAATCAGAAGCAAAATTGCATAGCAAGCAAAAGCAAGGTATCTTCAAAGCAATTGACGTCTAATCATGGTAATAAACATATAATAGTAGACACTTCTTCAGCAAAGAACAAACCTTCAAATAAGTTCTCAGTGGCCTCTAGAGTTGATTTTGATAGTGAGGGATCCTCATCCACCTATAAGGACTTTCCTCAAAAGAAAAGATTTATAGAGAAGGGGTTTGTTTGTGAGAAAAGTAGATTTGCTGATGATTTACTGGTTAATAGAAATAAAAAGCATCTTCAGCCAAATGTGGTTATAGACGAGCATTCTAAATTTACGTGGAAGGACAATGATAGTATAAGTGATGGAGCAGATGTAGTATCTTTTACATTTACCTCTCCTTTGGTAAAACCGACATCTAGAAGTAGGTTCTCTACGCCAACTAATGGAAATCTATGTTGCTTTGATACTCATATTCAGAAGAAAGATCAAGTTGCTAATGAAGAACTATTCTCCCGTGACATGAGTGTTTTAAGTGGCGACACTTTGAGTATTCTACTGGAACAGAAACTAAAAGAGTTAACTTCTAGGGTTGAGCCTGTTCCATCTAGTTTGCAAGGATCGATATCTGATCATGAAACTATTGGCACAAAAATATTAGAAAAGGACAAAGTTGGAAATATTTTTAGATGTGGTATCTCTTCAACCAATGGCGAGGTTCATGGCATGAATAAACTGGAGGTATGTTTCACTTAGTACTTAGTAATATTGTCTAATGTATGTGTAATATTTATGCCACATGGTTATTTACACATCACAATATTTTGTTTGAGTTCAAATATGAGACGCTCAACAATGTTATATCAGATCATTAAAAGGCGTCATATCTAAAACCTCGTGTTCAATAGAAAACTAGTATAATATGATATAAAAGCTTAATTTATCATTAATTTTACAAACTTTAACAGTAGCATGAATGCTGCCTCCATCTGATTCTGTTGAAAAAATTGAAAAGACCTCTCTAGATGCTCATGCGTTGCTGAAGAGAAAAGCTAAGTTGTTAGCGTGCAAGCTACTTTATTCTGAGATACGAGGCTAAGATCAACTAATGCATGCTACTGTAGTAACATAAAATAGTACATGAAATAGTACATGAAATGTGCTTGTATAAGTATAGATCCTTCATAATTATTATACAGCTTAGCAAGGTATGTGCATAATTTACCTGGAAGGACAATGATAGTATAAGTGATGGAGCAGATGTAGCATCTTTTACATTCACATCCTCTTTGATAAAATTGTACATGAAATGTGCATGTATTAGTATAGATCTTTCATAATTGTACACCTTAGCAAGGAATGCACATAATTTAGTATGAATTTGATCATTTTTCTTATGGAAAATTATTTTAAACACAATGGTTGATAATAGCCCATGCCTCCATGAATCTTTACTCTTTCACCTCACCTCATACCTTCTTGTGCTTACCAACAACGTTTTTAGCGCTCATTGTTACAACAAAGATCTGAATATGTAACTAATTGAATATGCGTATTATTCAATTATATTTGTCGGTTTTCGTGTAGATTTTTCTTCTGGTAGTTTATATACATGCATACACACACACACGTACGTATGTGTCCACATGTACTCATACATGTATGTGTATATTTCATAGCAGCCTTTGTTGGAATTACTCTTGAAAATTAAACCGTTTTCCCGGTCATTATAGTGAAAAACACCCTGTAAATTATGAAGATGTATAAACTTTATTTCACTACCTCCTTCATTATATTCATCCGCGTAAACGACTCAATGCTAATCTACCAAAACTATTCATGTAAATTTGTTGATTTTCCCTTGATTTTATTTTGTCTCCATATATATTTTTTTAACTTAAAGAGTAATTCATTTTTTTCATTTTTTTCTTTCCATTTATTTTATTTTCATCTATGAGTCATATAATGCTTACATTAATTGAGGTTCATGTAAGCTGGTTGTAACCTCAAATTACAGAGAAGCGAATAATATACACGTTACAAAAAAAATTACTAGAAATTCTCCTAACATTCAGCTTTTAAAAATTAAAATTTTGTTTTTGCAGGAAGTGGAGGACTACAGTAGCAATAGTGATGCTCGAAACGAGCAAAATCACCCAAGGACAAGTCCTTTCTCTGTACTTGAAGCTTCCTTTTCAAGTGAAACCTACAATTTAACTGAAAACTCTGATACAACCAATGGTAAGTTCAAAAAAATAGACTCTCATCATGCTAAATTACACTATATAATCATTTGCCTTTTACTTGATAGGAATAAAACCAAGTTCATCTTCCATTCAAGCGCGAAACAACAACACTTGCAGCTCATTAACAAAATCTTCATCCTTAGAAACCGAGACAGAGCTATCAGACTCTGCCACTTCTGTACTAACAGAGATATCACACCATTCAGAATCAAGCCACAGCAAAGATTTAGAATTTGTGAAAGACATCGTAGCTCATACAAAGTCAGTTCTTACAGGACATAAGCCTAAAGACGATGCTCTTCTTTTTAACAAGTTAGACAACAGAAAACTGCTGTTCGATAGTGTAAACGAATGCATGGACCTGAAATGCAGCAAATATTTCAAGTGTGGGTATCAAGCTAGACTGAAAGGAGAAGCGATAATCGAAAATCATGAATTTTTGGCAAAGGAAATATACGGTGAAATATCAGAGTGGAAGAAGAGCATGGGAGACTGGGATGTAGATAAATTAGTTGATAGAGATATGAGTAGCCAGTTGGGTAAGTGGGTGGATTATGACATTGAAGCGTTCGAAGCTGGAGTGGAGATCGAGAAGGAGATGCTGGATTCTTTGGTTGAAGAAGTGATCGTCGATTGCTTTCGAACGTGTAAGTTTTTATGAATATATTTGAGAAATTGAATTGAAGTATTTGGTATAGTTTTTAGAACTATAGTTGGTACATTTGTTATCTGATGGCTCAAAAAGTTTGGGTACATACAAGTCTGAAGTATGTTAATGTGGGGATATTCAGTTAGTGAATTAAATTGAGTTGCGGTTTATTCATTCAGTATTTGTTTCATGGCATATTCTATTTGAACGCACGGGAATGCTAAGTAACCCCTATTGAATTATTTAAAATTTAATTCGACAAAAATGTTCTCAGTTGAATTTTCTACCTTGTTTTTTTTTGTGTGTTTTCGCGACACCGGGTACAATGTTTATGAGAGTATTGTTCCAGTTTGCGAGACAGATCCATGGATTCATAAATAACAACGTAGTGCGAGTGCATGATCTTATGTACCTACCACACAGTTGGCCTACGAGGTTTAAAAGCATAACTCGGAATTGACCTACGAGGTAAGTTTGTAAACCATCTAGGTTAGGTCTAGTGCATGGTAATTTTTCAAATTTTTTTTTAAGTACCACGTAGGTCTAGTGCCATGCATTGGCACTACGTGATTGTTTCAGAATTTACGGTAGGCTCTCTATCTGGTGTTCGCAAACGTTTAAAAATAATAATACGAAGTAGATATTGAATTGATGGCATTTTAGTCAAGTTTAATTTTAAATATTTCAGCTCAGCCTTTTCTTTTGGGTTCAAAGAATTTTGCCTTGTTTCATTTTGGATTCAATGCAAGCTCTGAATTGGTTAGAACTATAGAACTTTATACAGCAAATTAGTATCACTTTATTTTTGCATTCTTAGCACGTTTTCAGCATGACTTGTTATGGCAAGATTCTTTTGTACTTTATTGTTGAATTTATAATATCATTGATTTATATCTTTATTCGTTATGCTCTTGAAGAAGTGTTGCAAACTGACGTTTAAAAGTTTCGTAGTAATGTAATAGAACGCAAGTTACCATTTAATGTTTTGCAATATTAATTTTGATTCATTGCAGACTAACATTTTATTTGCTGCAAACTAACATTTTACTTTCTAGAGCTAATTATTATTGCAAACTAACATTTTACCAACGAGGGAATTAGGGAGAATGACAAACTTTGGAAAAAATTAGACCGAAGAATAACATGTTTTATTTTTGGTTGGAAGAACAAACTTTGAAAAAAAATTAAACCGAAGTACAATGCTAGTTATAACTCGACGGGGGAATTAATTTAAAGAACAAAAATTTATATATTTTTAGCTCCAAGAACACGGCCTCAATATTTTAATCACAAAGACAAACATTCTTCTAAAAATTAATCATAAGGACAAACATTCTTTCAAAATTATTCATAAGGACAAACATTTTTCCAAAACTGCTACCGATAAATACAAACTGATATCTAAAAACTGCTATCAATAACTAAAAACTGATACATAAAAAAAGTTGCCCTTCAAGCTCAAATAATGAAGGTCTGTTCTTGAGGCTAAAACGCTGAGAAATTTTATCCTTGACAATAATTTCCTGTAACTAGTATTATATTCATTTTTACACTATACAAAATGCTAGTTATAACTAGCATTATATTTAGTTTTACACTGTACAAAATGCTAACTATAATTAGCAATGTCTTCAGCCTAATTTTTTTTAAAGTTTGTCTTTCAGTCCAATCATGAAACTTGTTGTCCTTTTGTCTAAATTTTTTTCAAACTTTGTCCTTCAGTCTAAAAATGAAACTTGTTGGGCCCTTCAGCCTAAATTTTTTTTAGCTTGTCCTTGAGCCTATTTTCCACCTAATACAAATCAATATTTACTTATGCAATAAACTTCTTACCACTACAAATCAATATTTACTTCAACAATAGAATGCTTATTGAAATTGTAAAACCCATCTTGGAGGGCACTTAATGACGTTGCGGATCAAAATATTTTATGCTTGATATAACAAGGTATGAATTTTATTTACATAGCAATATAACTTTTATTGCAGCGTATATTTGTATTATTTCTACTAATAGCTACATGTCTCTCCAAGAAAATGTTGTGTGTGTGTATATATCATGTTATACGTCTAGTATATCAAAACAGAGAATAATCAATTATAAACTCGTCACACAAGTTTAGAACTCAGATTTCCACTACACTGGAATTCTGTGTTAATTATTATAACAATATGATTGTTGTAAATAAATTACAACAACAACGTTATACTATTTTGAATAAATGGTATAACCAAAATAAAGGATAGAATATAGAATTCTAACCGAAATATGTCTGAGGCTCGTCGTAACGATTTCCTTAAGAATTTTATTTCAAAATTCTCCCAAGATACAACAGACGAATTCTGCTTGAAATTGTAATGAGTATATCACTCTGTGATTTATTGTATGCAGGAGCAGGGAAGAAGAAGAGAAGGGAACGAAATAGAATTGGAATTGGATTTGAATGTGATCAGTATTCTCTCCTATTTATAATTTCGTCCGCATCCCTTCAAACAGTCGCGTCCGCTTGATAGGTCGCACCCGTTGCTGTTCATTACCAGCCTGCGCATCTGCTTGTACCCGCTCGTACCGTTTCGCTCGCGCCTCTTCAGTCGGGTCGCACCCGTTTGCGCCGCATCTGTTTGCTTCTAACGGGTCGCACCCGCTACTGTTCGCGCCTATTCAACCCGCGTCCGCTTCCGAACAGATCCGCATCTGTTCGTATGGCCTACAACTGTCAGAAAGCCCGGTCCAGTTTGTAGTAAAAATACGAGTATCATATTAGACCCGTACCCGTACCCGGCCCGGCCCGGTTCGGTTCTGTAACGACCCGTATTTTTAACACTTTAAAAATACGAATGAAAATGAAAATTTTGGATAAAAATTCGAAGGAAATAAAATTTTGTGTTGTTAATTGTGAATTACAAGTTAAAATACAAAACTGAATTCTGAAATAACTTATTTGTAAATTAAATATGGATGTTAACTTGTAATTAAAACGTAAGTAAAGATTTAAATTTGAATGTAACAAGTAATTGAATTGAATTGAATTTGATTGTAAACAACGAAATAAATAAAATGTACATTTAATATTGAAGTTATAATATGGAAATCAACGTAAATGAATGTAATTTAATATTACTGTGAATTTGAATAAGATGATAGCTGAAGAAAATGAAAGTAAATGAATTATAAACTATTGATAATAATGTATAAGTAAATGGTTGATTCAATAATGAAAGTGTAAATCGAAATAAAAGAATTCAATTGGAATTAAATAACTTGAATTTGAATTACAATATAATTGAACGCTGAATCTAATGTAAATCTTTTATACTGGATTTATAATGGAAAACTGCATTGTAAAAGATTGTTAATTACTGTGAAATTAAAAATGAAATTTGTGAACAATTGAAATTTGATTTAAAAGTTAATAATTTAAAATTGGGAATTTTATATTGAAATTAAACAGTAGAAATAGCCATTTTTACAACTATCTCGGATTTCGACGAAACCAGTTTCATCGGATCCGTAATAGTGAATTATTATAAGGTTTCAATTTTCGTAGCAATCGGACTTATCGTTTGGTCGTGCGAGCTTGAAACGCGTAGAAATTTAACGTCGTTAATTAAAATAATCGACTTCAAAAGGCTATCTTCCGCATACGATTGAATTAGGCCTTGGGACTAATTCCATTGCGTCCGGAACGGGGGTAAAACCTTATAAACGCCTGGCGGCATGTCTCGATTGGAGTTCGGATGATTTTGGACCTACCTTTATAAATACGCTTGCAAATCGAGACAGTTTTATCATTATTTCATTTCAGAAACCCTAATTCTATCTCATGGCCGTCACCTATTCAATGGCCAGAATCGCTCGAACTTCTTTCCTTAATATCTCTCAATCCGTTCAACGAAATCAAAAAATTCCAAAAGCAAAGTTGTAGATCTCGACGAGCTCTTCAAATCCATACGGTTGATCTATGCTTTTACGCCACGGATTCGCCCAGATCTGACTTGGAAGCGTGCGCGTTTTTCTTGGTTTGCGTGCAAACGGTGGCGAATGGAGTGGCGAAACTTGGCGCGGAGGTGGAGCAAGGCGAGGCGCACGTGATGATGCCCCCTGATCAACGTCCGGTCGCTCCTAGTTGCGCGCGTATGGAAGAAAGAGGCGTGCGTGAGTGGGTTTCTACGCGTGAAGAAGAAGAAGGTTAAACGGTTAATTAATTTTTATTATATGGCTAATCATGTTTTAGATTATATCGTTATATTAATTTAAGCGTAACTTTTGCATACGAGGTCCGCTTCGAAGCGAAACATCTGGCGACGTTGGAATCGCAACGACGAGAACTACGCTGCAGTTTAGATCCGAAGACATTTGGAGCTCGTTAAAATTTTAGGTTAAATCGAACGTTGTTCGATTTGATTTAAAATCGAAACTCAAGGTGAGTGTTTATACGCTCACAATTGACTAAAATAATTTATGGTAGTTAAATTTGACATTATGAAGTGATATGAATTTATTTGTCGTTGTTTGATAAAAATTTAATTGTCATATAGATTGTCGTGTGAATTCACCGTTGAAAATTTAAATTGACAGTAAATTTAAATTAGGATTTAATTGAAATCAAATTTCCCGATATTGATAACTATGAAATTGCCGTGAATTGTATTGACTATTGGATGATTTATTTCGATGGATGCTATTGGTTGATATTTAAATGTTTGGATGTTTATTTGCTTATATATATCCTGTTATACATGCACATGACACTGTGATTGGTTTAAGTAATATATATTCATCCCTGACATTTAATTGAAATAACTAATCACTTGGCCATAGGTTAGAAAATTATATACGGACACCGGGTTGGCTAAATTAAATGATTTTAAAAGTTGTTTGAAATTATTTAAGTGAATTGATTTTAAGAAAAAAATCCAATTTATGGAAATTGAATTATTTTGAATTGAAAGTCGAGATGTTGGAATTTAAACTTGGTAAATGAATTTGTTTAATTATTCAAAGTTTAGATTTTGAAGAAAAAAAATTGAAATACGGCGTAAATTTTCGAAAGTTGATTTGTTTTAAAAGATTGGACTTTTAATCGAACTCTGAATATTTCTAAGAAAATTTATATGAAATGATATTTCAAGTTTGAGTTTGAAATTGAAAATTTATTTGAAATTGAGATTTAATTAATTTGGAATTTAATTGAAATTCAAAGAAATTTGTGAATTGGACTAAATTAAAACTATTGAATTAAATTTGATGATAAAATTGATTTGAATGAGATTTGAACTGAAACTGATTTGGAATGTAATACTTAAATGAATTATTGAAATCCGAATATTAATCTAAGTTTATTGAATTGGAATTGTTCCAGAAATTAAGTAAACTACTTAATACGGATGTTTAATTTGAAGTATATTCTAAGTTGAATACGAAATGGTTTTAAAGCGAATCTTATATTCTTATATAAATATATGAACTATTTTGAAATGTGAAGTATTTAAAGTTTCGAAATATATCGGAAGTGAAATTGTTTATTTTATGGTTCAAATATGTATTTGAAATTGATAATTTGAAATGGTTTATTGAGAAGCTGAATCGAGTTGAAATTGATGATTTGAAATCTGATTAAATTTTAATTTTGAAATTCGAGTTTATGTGAATCGATTTGTGAAATTTGAGGAAGCTATATTTTATATAAAGTGTTTCGATTTCCAAAGAGTTTTGATTTTAAAAGACTTATGATTTCGAAAGCGGTATAACTTTGGAAAGTGATACGATTTTGGAAATGGATTTATTTAAAGTGAAATGTTTATATTTAAATCTTGAATTTAAATACGAATTGGGTTAAATGAAGTTGCGACCTAAATTGAAATTCGAAAATGATTTTGAAATCGAAATGAGATTTTGAGACGAAAAATGATTTTGAAATCGAAATGAGATATTGAGGCGAAAATGATTTTGAAACGGAATCTTACATCTTGAATAGATATGATGATATTTGAAATGGATTTGATTTTGAAGCGAATATGATATTTTGATATCAATTATGAACCGATTTGAAATGTAAAGAGCCACCGGTGTAATAATACGTAGTTATTAAAGAGACCGGGATCGGATATGGACATACTCTCTGTCGATACCGAAAACCACTTTAATAACTAGTATACGCGGAGTGTTGATCCAGAATGAAGTGGATGGTTTTGGTGAACGTGTTGATTTGAAGAAAGAGAACGATTTTGGATGACCCCTGACATGACTAAAACAGGAGCCGCGCCGGGCCATTGAGGATCGCCATCTCTAGCGGACACACTCCTTCGATACCATGTCTATTACTTTTGTGATTCGATTTGGGTGCACCCCGCGATTTGGGAGTGTTGTTTCGCGGTGTTGGGGTAGTAGCTGCTATGCCCAACATCAGTCCGGATCAGGCAACTACTAGTATCCTAGTTGGTATTGCCTCATGTACCTTGTCATACTGATTATCCTATTCGCGACCACTACGATTTTGGTTTGTACCTTGAGTATATGGATTGCCCTCTGGTGACTTCCGGTTTTGGGGAAACTACGGTCTTGTATATGCTCTTGGGAATATAAACTGTGTTAAGGGTGGAATGGGCCATGGCTTAACGCTATTTTAATACTTTTACTTTAATGTAGACATATTATAATAGCGTATTGTACTACATAGTAGATAGTTTAACGGATCCTTGAGAGATGGAAAATCCCGTAACATCTCTTAAGTTATTGCACTCACGTTGACACTGGATAGGAGATGTCAAAACCCGTAAACATCTCCGACGCCGTCACACTCATATTTTCTTATTCGATTTGACTTACATGAGATATTTTAGTCCTGACTCGAGTGTTTTGTTTTTCATTACGCTCGGGTCAGCCTGAGCATTTCAGTTTAGGTTGAAGACTTATTCTGGAGGACGAAGACGGAGTTTGGTATTACATCATTTGTATTCTACTATTGTATTATTTTTCCGCTGCATTGTTGTTTTATCTCTGATATGTATGTAACTCTGATTTATGATGTATAATAATAATCAAAAAAAATTATTTAACAGCTTCATGAACTGTTATTTTATTATTATATCTTGTTCCTTCCGCTGCAAGATTCTGAGTTTGCTTCTGTTCTTTCTTTCCTTTTCTTATTTAACCCCAATAACCATCTGCCTTTTTGAACGGTTGAGTTGGACATGTGTGGATTATTGTCGACTTGAACGGTCAAAAATGGCGGGTCGTTACAGTTGGTATCAGAGCTTTGGTTTAGCGATAAACCTTGGCTCTAGTGGGGAATAACTCATTGAAATAGGGTTAAACCTTATGAATGAGTTTGAGTGTATATGAGAGAGCGTATTTGTAATTTTGATATAAAAATGATTTTATATTGTGTTAATTTGTTCCGTTGAGTATTTATGAATTCTGGTTGGTACTTGGGACGCCAAGGCATCGATAGGAATTTCTAAACACTCGAATAGGACAGATTGACATAATATTGATTTGGACTATATTTTTATATAAAAGAACTATCTTGAAAATTTATAAATTTTGATTGTATTGGTTGTTAGGAGATGATAATATTAGATTATCATCATTTATTGTTGATTAGTCAATATTTCTAACTATTGACTATTAGACGATTTTAAGAAATGAAACTTGTAAATATGATTGACAATGAATATAAATGGTAAATCAAATAAAATAAAAATGAATTTAAATTAAGATGGAGAATTTAAATTCCGGTGTTTTGAAAATTTATTAACAAAAATTTGAAATGTATAATACAAGTATTATATGATAGTATATTCGATTAGAAATGGTTTTCAAAGGATTTTCAAATGAAGTAAGTGTTATACTCCCCTCTTGACACTAGAGAATGATTTCGGTGATGAGTGCACGCATCATCGACGTTTATTTCCGAGAGTCTAAGTGGGGGAGATCACTTAATAGTTTTTCTAAACCCTGTTTTGATTAAAAATTGTAAATTTCTAAAGTATGAAATGAAAATAGGTATATGTATATATATATTTCAATGCTGATTAAAATTCTTCTAAAAAGTATGATTTGAGATATAAAGATATTAGTATATATATATTTATATTTTTATAAAAAAATGGTTTAAATCGAATCCGGAGTTGAAATTCTTAAGTTCTCTAATAAGGAATGATTTTAATTATTAAACTAAAGTAAATCTTGAACTGTTTGAAACTTATGAATGGAAAAAGGTGAAATTGAATTTAAGTGTTAAAAAAAAAATTAATTTAAAATTGTAGTAGTAACCCTTAATTTGGAAAATAATAAATTGGAAATTTATTTAATAGGTATAACACTCAAATTGAACGAAAAGAAGTTGTATATTGTTTGACTACATTCTATTTGCATAGCTATAACTTACCAAATACTTAAAAAGTTTAAAATGCTAATAAGGATAAGTAAATGAATAATATACAAGTGTGATTGCAAATAATAAAAATGTGAAGATCTATTGATAGTTGTAAATATAAAGGAAATTTAAGTTGTAAAATGAATTAAATTTAAAATTAATTAAATATAAAATTAGTAAATGGAAACTAATTAAATTTGAATAAAACTAAATGTCAATAAACTTGGAAGTGTATGAAATTAAAATTTTGACTTGGAAATGTATAAATTGATTTAGTGTAGATTATGGATGGATGTTAATGGTTGATATGCATTGGTTGTTAGATGGATGATAATTGATTAAATAGAATTAATTAGTGTAAATGGAATTGAATAAATGGAATAAAATTTTTAAATAATTAAATTCAAATTTGAAGCAAAGTGTAATTAAAATATAATGGAATTCAAATTAAATTGAAGCAAATTGACTTGAATTTAAATTATGAATAAAACAAACTTGAAAAAAATCGGAAACAAATCGAATGTAAACTTATTTCATGGATAAATAAGAAAATAAACGAATTTGTGTTTATGATTGTTTCTTTAGAAAATTTAAAGTTTGATGGTTTGTACTTTGAAATAATAAAAGCAAAATTTTTGGAAAAAAATCCAAAATTGTCCAATATATGCTGAAACAAAAACAACCATAACTTTTAAATGGCTGGACGAAATTCAACGATATTAGACTTTTCGGAAAGCTTAGAAACTGTAGCACGACTTTTGTTTAGACTGTCTTGAGAAATTACTTCATTTACTTAGTTCAAAATTTGAATCTTCTCGCTGGCCTGTATAAAAAGGAAGCAAAATCAGTAGCATATACCCTTAGTATTTTCACCATAACATTTTACTGGTGTATCGGATTTTGACGATCTTGCACTTTCTGGAAAGCTAAGAACTTAAGTTAAAACTTTTGCTTTATGTGTTTTGTGTTTTGCTGTCATTTATATGGTCGAAAAGGGGAGTGAACGTCGTTGACCTGCGCAATTCATTGCCCAGGCTGAGGCGTATCCATTTAGAAAAATAGCCGTAACTTTTGAACGGATGGTCCGAATTCGATGATTTTGGACATTCCGGAAAGCCTGAAACGAATGCAACAACTTTTGTTTAGATTCCATTGTCAAATTTTATGGTTTAGATGACCAAAAACTGAGATTCGTTTGCTGTCCTGGAATTGGAATTGCAGTTTTTAAGCTAAACATGTTATATGTATGTTGTTTATGATAAGTATATCGATCTATCTTTATATGCATGGTTCTAACTTGGTAATTGAGAATTTTAGTAGGTAGCAAAGGGGTTGCGCTTCGCTTGTGGAGCTCGCTTCTGCGCTTAATGCAAAATGTAAGTTAAAATGCTAATAAACGCTAAATAAAAGGTACGTTCTCGGATTACGGTTTATGTTGTGGTATATTATTGTGTTCCCCATGTTTTGGGATGCCTCATTCTTGTAATGAGATGTATATCATGCAATTATTACCACTGTGAAATTTTTCGGTCCTAGCCGCGCAAAGGAGGTGCTGCCGAAATTTTTCAAAAATCCGGAAGGTAGAAAATTTTGTGAGAAAAAAAATCCTATAACTAAATTTTGCAAATAAGTAGAATATTTTGAATGAATTATATCTAAATGATGGTTTCCCCTTCTCCGTTCCTTTTCGAGGACGAAAAGTTTTAAGTGGGGGAGAATGTAACGACCCGTATTTTAACACTTTAAAAATACGAATGAAAATGAAAATTTTGGATAAAAATTCGAAGGAAATAAAATTTTGTGTTGTTAATTGTGAATTACAAGTTAAAATACAAAACTGAATTCTGAAATAACTTATTTGTAAATTAAATATGGATGTTAACTTGTAATTAAAACGTAAGTAAAGATTTAAATTTGAATGTAACAAGTAATTGAATTGAATTGAATTTGATTGTAAACAACGAAATAAATAAAATGTACATTTAATATTGAAGTTATAATATGGAAATCAACGTAAATGAATGTAATTTAATATTACTGTGAATTTGAATAAGATGATAGCTGAAGAAAATGAAAGTAAATGAATTATAAACTATTGATAATAATGTATAAGTAAATGGTTGATTCAATAATGAAAGTGTAAATCGAAATAAAAGAATTCAATTGGAATTAAATAACTTGAATTTGAATTACAATATAATTGAACGCTGAATCTAATGTAAATCTTTTATACTGGATTTATAATGGAAAACTGCATTGTAAAAGATTGTTAATTACTGTGAAATTAAAAATGAAATTTGTGAACAATTGAAATTTGATTTAAAAGTTAATAATTTAAAATTGGGAATTTTATATTGAAATTAAACAGTAGAAATAGCCATTTTTACAACTGTCTCGGATTTCGACGAAACCAGTTTCATCGGATCCGTAATAGTGAATTATTGTAAGGTTTCAATTTTCGTAGCAATCAGACTTATCGTTTGGTCGTGCGAGCTTGAAACGCGTAGAAATTTAACGTCGTTAATTAAAATAATCGACTTCAAAAGGCTATCTTCCGCATACGATTGAATTAGGCCTTGGGACTAGTTCCATTGCGTCCGGAACGGGGGTAAAACCTTATAAACGCCTGGCGGCATGTCTCGATTGGAGTTCGGATGATTTTGGACCTACCTTTATAAATACGCTTGCAAATCGAGACAGTTTTATCATTATTTCATTTCAGAAACCCTAATTCTATCTCATGGCCGCCACCTATTCAATGGCCAGAATCGCTCGAACTTCTTTCCTTAATATCTCTCAATCCGTTCAACGAAATCAAAAAATTCCAAAAGCAAAGTTGTAGATCTCGGCGAGCTCTTCAAATCCATACGGTTGATCTATGCTTTTACGCCACGGATTCGCCCAGATCTGACTTGGAAGCGTGCGCGTTTTTCTTGGTTTGCGTGCAAACGGTGGCGAATGGAGTGGCGAAACTTGGCGCGGAGGTGGAGCAAGGCGAGGCGCACGTGATGATGCCCCCTGATCAACGTCCGGTCGCTCCTAGTTGCGCGCGTATGGAAGAAAGAGGCGTGCGTGAGTGGGTTTCTACGCGTGAAGAAGAAGAAGGTTAAACGGTTAATTAATTTTTATTATATGGCTAATCATGTTTTAGATTATATCGTTATATTAATTTAAGCGTAACTTTTGCATACGAGGTCCGCTTCGAAGCGAAACATCTAGCGACGTTGGAATCGCAACGACGAGAACTACGCTGCAGTTTAGATCCGAAGACATTTGGAGCTCGTTAAAATTTTAGGTTAAATCGAACGTTGTTCGATTTGATTTAAAATCGAAACTCAAGGTGAGTGTTTATACGCTCACAATTGACTAAAATAATTTATGGTAGTTAAATTTGACATTATGAAGTGATATGAATTTATTTGTCGTTGTTTGATAAAAATTTAATTGTCATATAGATTGTCGTGTGAATTCACCGTTGAAAATTTAAATTGACAGTAAATTTAAATTAGGATTTAATTGAAATCAAATTTCCCGATATTGATAACTATGAAATTGCCGTGAATTGTATTGACTATTGGATGATTTATTTCGATGGATGCTATTGGTTGATATTTAAATGTTTGGATGTTTATTTGCTTATATATATCCTGTTATACATGCACATGACACTGTGATTGGTTTAAGTAATATATATTCATCCCTGACATTTAATTGAAATAACTAATCACTTGGTCATAGGTTAGAAAATTATATACGGACACCGGGTTGGCTAAATTAAATGATTTTAAAAGTTGTTTGAAATTATTTAAGTGAATTGATTTTAAGAAAAAAATCCAATTTATGGAAATTGAATTATTTTGAATTGAAAGTCGAGATGTTGGAATTTAAACTTGGTAAATGAATTTGTTTAATTATTCGAAGTTTAGATTTTGAAGAAAAAAATTGAAATACGGCGTAAATTTTCGAAAGTTGATTTGTTTTAAAAGATTGGATTTTTAATCGAACTCTGAATATTTCTAAGAAAATTTATATGAAATGATATTTCAAGTTTGAGTTTGGAATTGAAAATTTATTTGAAATTGAGATTTAATTAATTTGGAATTTAATTGAAATTCAAAGAAATTTGTGAATTGGACTAAATTAAAACTATTGAATTAAATTTGATGATAAAATTGATTTGAATGGGATTTGAACTGAAACTGATTTGGAATGTAATACTTAAATGAATTATTGAAATCCGAATATTAATCTAAGTTTATTGAATTGGAATTGTTCCAGAAATTAAGTAAACTACTTAATACAGATGTTTAATTTGAAGTATATTCTAAGTTGAATACGAAATGGTTTTAAAGCGAATCTTATATTCTTATATAAATATATGAACTATTTTGAAATGTGAAGTATTTAAAGTTTCGAAATATATCGGAAGTGAAATTGTTTATTTTATGGTTCAAATATGTATTTGAAATTGATAATTTGAAATGGTTTATTGAGAAGCTGAATCGAGTTGAAATTGATGATTTGAAATCTGATTAAATTTTAATTTTGAAATTCGAGTTTATGTGAATCGATTTGTGAAATTTGAGGAAGCTATATTTTATATAAAGTGTTTCGATTTCCAAAGAGTTTTGATTTTAAAAGACTTATGATTTCGAAAGCGGTATAACTTTGGAAAGTGATACGATTTTGGAAATGGATTTATTTAAAGTGAAATGTTTATATTTAAATCTTGAATTTAAATACGAATTGGGTTAAATGAAGTTGCGACCTAAATTGAAATTCGAAAATGATTTTGAAATCGAAATGAGATATTGAGGCGAAAATGATTTTGAAACGGAATCTTACATCTTGAATAGATATGATGATATTTGAAATGGATTTGATTTTGAAGCGAATATGATATTTTGATATCAATTATGAACCGATTTGAAATGTAAAGAGCCACCGGTGTAATAATACGTAGTTATTAAAGAGACCGGGATCGGATATGGACATACTCTCTGTCGATACCGAAAACCACTTTAATAACTAGTATACGCGGAGTGTTGATCCAGAATGAAGTGGATGGTTTTGGTGAACGTGTTGATTTGAAGAAAGAGAACGATTTTGGATGACCCCTGACATGACTAAAACAGGAGCCGCGCCGGGCCATTGAGGATCGCCATCTCTAGCGGACACACTCCTTCAATACCATGTCTATTACTTTTGTGATTCGATTTGGATGCACCCCGCGATTTGGGAGTGTTGTTTCGCGGTGTTGGGGTAGTAGCTGCTATGCCCAACATCAGTCCGGATCAGGCAACTACTAGTATCCTAGTTGGTATTGCCTCATGTACCTTGTCATACTGATTATCCTATTCGCGACCACTACGATTTTGGTTTGTACCTTGAGTATATGGATTGCCCTCTGGTGACTTCCGGTTTTGGGGAAACTACGGTCTTGTATATGCTCTTGGGAATATAAACTGTGTTAAGGGTGGAATGGGCCATGGCTTAACGCTATTTTAATACTTTTACTTTAATGTAGACATATTATAATAGCGTATTGTACTACATAGTAGATAGTTTAACGGATCCTTGAGAGATGGAAAATCCCGTAACATCTCTTAAGTTATTGCACTCACGTTGACACTGGATAGGAGATGTCAAAACCCGTAAACATCTCCGACGCCGTCACACTCATATTTTCTTATTCGATTTGACTTACATGAGATATTTTAGTCCTGACTCGAGTGTTTTGTTTTTCATTACGCTCGGGTCAGCCTGAGCATTTCAGTTTAGGTTGAAGACTTATTCTGGAGGACGAAGACGGAGTTTGGTATTACATCATTTGTATTCTACTATTGTATTATTTTTCCGCTGCATTGTTGTTTTATCTCTGATATGTATGTAACTCTGATTTATGATGTATAATAATAATCAAAAAAAATTATTTAACAGCTTCATGAACTGTTATTTTATTATTATATCTTGTTCCTTCCGCTGCAAGATTCTGAGTTTGCTTCTGTTCTTTCTTTCCTTTTCTTATTTAACCCCAATAACCATCTGCCTTTTTGAACGGTTGAGTTGGACATGTGTGGATTATTGTCGACTTGAACGGTCAAAAATGGCGGGTCGTTACAGGTTCGGTCGGACGGACGGCGGCGGCGCGCGCGCGTGTGTGGTGGAGATGCATGATCTCCCTCCTCACAACGAAGCATACATTTGGGAGCCCCAGGCCCCCAACCTCCTCTTGAGAAAGCTCTATTTAAACCAATATAGCTCTCACAATTTGGAGATGTGAGACTTTATATTTCATTCAATCTTTTAAGGAATTCCAACAATCCCCCACATGAATGATAATATACATATCCCCCACACAAAGCGAAATATCACAGAGTACATATGGAATAATGCTTTATCGTGGATAAGTAGATATTTCACTTTGAACTTTCCCTAGTTAAAATTTATCGGATCTACTTGGCTAATCGGTGAATTATTTCATCTTGAACCGTCGGCCTTTATTGTATATCCAGACAATAAGCTTTACGAAGCATTGATTCCCTTCTCATCCAATCTCTTGGTTGTGTTCATTTTGGTCCTGAACAATTTTTGGTTCTGCGAGTGTTTTAGAGAATAAAAGCCTTTTAATATTCTCATAGAGCCGACCCAGCTCACACTTACATAGGTGATCGCAACCATTAAGAGTATCCTACATATACCCCACTTGTTATTTTCAAGATACGGTCATCATTAAAAAACATAGTTTTAACCTTTATATACTTCTGTAGGCATGCATTTATATTGTGCACCATAGGAATGGAGTTGGACTATGTCCAAGCAAATGCATTACGTCTTGAGTTATTCAGAACTGGTTTGCCTATTGATCCTAGTCCGTGGCATCTTCAGTCGCTAGGATAGGTTTCCGTATAAGATAACTCTTGGTGGTTTAGGCTTTTAAACCCATTCCCCTCGATGCGCAGTTAATTTTCTCTCTGGATAAACCTTTAGTAAACGGATCCGCTAGGTTATCATTTGTCCTCACATAATCAATGGAAATAGTTCCATTAGAGAGTAACTGCCTAACTGTGTTATGGCGTCGTCGAATATGTCGTGACTTTCCATTATACACAAAGTTGTGCGCTCTGCTTAGCGCTGCTTGGTTATCACAGTGTATGCATATGGCCGGTACAGGTTTAGGCCAGAATGGAATATCTTCCAAAAAGTGACGAAGCCATTCTGCTTCTTCGCCTGCTTTATCTAAAGCGATGAACTCTGATTCCATAGTGGATTGAGCTATGCATGTTTGTTTGGTAGATTTCCATGACACTGCTGCCCCTGCTAGGGTAAATACATAACCACTAGTTGATTTTGATTCCTCTGAATCAGCAATCCAATTTGCATCACTATATCCTTCTAAGACGGCAGGATATTTTCCATAATGTAAGGAATAATTTGTGGTATTTTTTAAATATCCAAGCACTCTCATTAGTGCTTTCCAGTGTTCCTTTCCTGGATTGCTTGTATACCTGCTCAGTCGACTTACTGCATAAGCTATATCTGGTCTTGTGCAATTCATGAGGTACATGAGACATCCTATTACACGAGAGTATTCCAGTTGCATTACACTCTCATTAGTGTTTTTATGCAGTACTTCTGATGGATTAAAAAGTGTTCTTACTCCTTTAATTCCATAGTCTTGGAATTTTTCAATTACTTTGTCTACATAGTGTGACTGAGACAATTCAATTCCATTAGGAGTTCTTATTATTTTGATTCCCAAAATAACGTCTGCAACTCCTAAATCTTTCATATCGAAATTGCTAGTTAACATCTTCTTTATGGTCTCTATTACCTGAGTATTTGGACCAAATATTAACATATCGTCTACATATAAACAAATCATCACATATGATTGTCCAATTTGTTTATAATAAACACACTTATCGCATTCATTTATACGAAAACCTTTTCTCATCATGACACTATCAAATTTTGCGTGCCATTGTTTTGGAGCTTGTTTTAGTCCGTATAATGATTTTACTAATCTACAGACTTTGTTTTCATTTCCTTTGGAAATAAAACCTTCAGGTTGCTCCATGTAGATCTCCTCATCGAGATCTCCATTTAAGAATGCCGTCTTTACATCCATTTGATGAATTTCTAGACCATAAATTGATGCAATTACTATTAGCATTCTTATAGAGGTTATTCGTGTTACTGACGAATATGTATCAAAGAAGTCTACTCCTTCTTTTTGACGATATCCTTTGGCTACTAATCTGGCTTTATACTTGTCGATAGAGCCATCTGCTTTGATTTTCTTCTTGAAAATCCATTTGCAGCCAATAGGTTTTATTCCTGGTGGAATATCAACAATTTCCCAAGTTTTATTACTTAGAATTGAATCAATCTCACTTTGGATTGCTTCTTTCCAACATAAAGATTCAGAAGATGACATTGCTTCCTTGTACGTTTGAGGTTCATGTTCTAACACATATGTGAAAAAATCCGAACCAAATGTCTTGGAAGTCCTAGCCCTTACGCTTCTTCTTGGTTCAACTTCCTCAATCTCATGATGAGTTTCATCTTCATGTGAATTGCTTGATTCTTCTCTTGTCCTTTTAGGGACATTATTCCCTTCATTCCTTTTGTGCGGAAACACGTCTTCAAAGAATGAGGCATCTCTTGATTCCATGATTGTATTTACATGAATATCAGCTATATCAGACTTGAATACCAAAAATCTGTAGGCACTACTATTTTGGGCTGGCCCTAAATAGTAACAATCTACTGTTTTTGGTCCAAGTTTGACTTTCTTGGGAGGCGGAACTGGAACTTTTGCCAAGCACCCCCACACTTTGAGGTATTTAAAACTTGGTTTGTGTCCTTTCCATATCTCATATGGAATTGTTCCTATTTTATTATGAGGGACTTTGTTTAATATGTGATTAGACATATTTAAGGCTTCCCCCCATAAGTTCGTCGGGAGACCAGAAGTTAAAAGCATGGCGGTAATCATGTCTTTTAACGTTCTGTTCTTCCTCTCGGCTACACCATTTTGTTGTGGTGAATATGGAGCTGTTGTTTGATGAATTATACCATTTTCAGCACAGAACTGTTCAAATGGTGATTCATATTCTCCACCTCGATCAGATCTCAATATCTTGATCTTTTTATTTAACTGATTTTCTACCTCTGCTTTGTACTTTATAAATGATGTAATTGCTTCATCTTTACTATTCAAAAGATATACATAGCAATATCGCGTATAATCATCAATAAACGTGATAAAGTACTTTTTCCCACCTCTTGTAGGTAATGATTTAAAATCACATAAATCTGTATGAACCAAACCTAGTGGTTCGGTGCTTCTATCAATAGATTGAAATGGTTTTTTAACCATTTTTGCTTCTACACATGTCTCACATTTGTAGTTCTTATCTACTTGGAATTTTGGAATTAATCCCAAATTTGATAATATTTTCATTTTTCGGAAATTTATGTGTCCTAATCTATCATGCCATAGTAAAATTTCGTGCTCAAGCAAGTAAGAAACTTCAATTTTATTAATAGCACAATCAGAATACATTGTTTTATTGCCGATAACGGCTACATTTGTCTTAAATAGGCCATCACATAAATATCCTCTTTCGATATACATTCCAGCTTTGGATAGAACCATCTTGTCTGACTCGAACACCATTCTGAATCCTTTCTTTGATAATACTGCACCAGAGATGAGATTCTTGCGTATGTCTGGAACGTGGAGCACGTCATTCAACTTGACAGTTTTTCCTGAAGTAAACTTGAGGATTACTGTGCCACTGCCTTCGATCATAGATACTGTAGAATTACCCATATAGAGTTTCTCTTCATGATCGAATTTCTTGTATGTAGAGAACATGGATTTGTCAGAGCAGACATGACGAGTAGCGCCTATGTCCACCCACCATTGGTTAGGATTCTGAACCATATTGCATTCAGATACAACTGCCGAGAAGTTGGACTCATCTACTTCCATGTTGTCTACTAAATTTGCCTCTTTGTTGCGGTCCTTTTTGAGTCTGCAATCTCTAGCGGCATGTCCAACCTTTCCACAAACCCAACATTCACCATTAAACTTTTTGGTTCGTTTGTTGTCTTTTGGTTTGTTGTCTAGAGCTTTCCTTTTCTTCTGGAAATTCTTCTTTTTGTTTTTGGTCTTTGAATCTTCAGCCACAAATGCCTCCTCGCTTTGTTTTGTAATTCCACGGTTATCTGCCTCAATTTTCAATCGTACTATGAGATCCTGTAAAGAGATTTCCTTCTTTTTATGCTTTAGATAATTGCGGTAATCTCTCCACGACGGTGGTAGTTTTCCCGTGATGGCTTCAACCAAAAACGATTCTCCAACCTTATGACCTTCCGCTTCGAGTTCATGAATAATGATTTGTAGTTCATGCAGTTGAGCAGTCACCGGTTTGGAGTCGACCATCTTGTAGTCCATGAATTTGTCTACAATGAATTTCTTAAGACTGATATTCTGCGTCTTATACTTCGTGGCAAGTGCATTCCAGAGTGCTTTTGCTGTCTTTAGAGGTTGATATACTTTGTATAGCACCTTGTCGAGACAATTTAGAATATAGTTTCTGCATAGGAAATCAGAATGTTTCCATGTAGCAACATCTGCTTCCTTGCCTGGTGCAGAAATCGGTTCCTCCTCCTCGAGATACCGTTGCAGACCGAGTGTGGTGAGGTAAAATAACATCTGATTCTGCCATGTTAAAAAATCGTCACCATCTCCCTTGAACGGTTCAGGTCTGTTGTGAGTAGTAGTCTTTGAAAATTCTACTGTTGCCATCTCTGTTTTAGTAAGAAAACAGTAAAATTCTTAAGATGTTATACGTCTAGTATATCAAAACAGAGAATAATCAATTATAAACTCGTCACACAAGTTTAGAACTCAGATTTCCACTACACTGGAATTTTGTGTTAATTATTATAACAATATGATTGTTGTAAATAAATTACAACAACAGCGTTATACTATTTTGAATAAATGGTATAACCAAAATAAAGGATAGAATATAGAATTCTAACCGAAATATGTCTGAGGCTCGTCGTAACGATTTCCTTAAGAATTTTATTTCAAAATTCTCCCAAGATACAACAGACGAATTCTGCTTGAAATTGTAATGAGTATATCACTCTGTGATTTATTGTATGCAGGAGCAGGGAAGAAGAAGAGAAGGGAACGAAATAGAATTGGAATTGGATTTGAATGTGATCAGTATTCTCTCCTATTTATAATTTCGTCCGCATCCCTTCAAACAGTCGCGTCCGCTTGATAGGTCGCACCCGTTGCTGTTCATTACCAGCCTGCGCATCTGCTTGTACCCGCTCGTACCGTTTCGCTCGCGCCTCTTCAGTCGGGTCGCACCCGCTCGCGCCGCATCTGTTTGCTTCTAACGGGTCGCACCCGCTACTGTTCGCGCCTATTCAACCCGCGTCCGCTTCCGAACAGATCCGCATCTGTTCGTATGGCCTGCAACTGTCAGAAAGCTCGGTCCAGTTTGTAGTAAAAATACGAGTATCATATTAGACCCGTACCCGTCCCGGCCCGGTTCGGTTCGGTCGGACGGACGGCGGCGACACGTGCGCGTGTGTGGTGGAGATGCATGATCTCCCTCCTCACAACGAAGCATACATTTGGGAGCCCCAGGCCCCCAACCTCCTCTTGAGAAAGCTCTATTTAAATCAATATAGCTCTCACAATTTGGAGATGTAGGACTATATATTTCATTCAATCTTTTAAGGAATTCCAACATATCATTCCTAAAGAGCTGATTTATATTGGAAAGGAAATTAGTCTTCTAAAGAGATGTTGTGTGTTAAAGAAATATCGTTCCCTATAGAAATGAACTGCAAATTTATTGAAGAAATAACATAAAATTTTCTTTAGGGATATTTCCTGAAGAAATCAATTGAAAAAATACTCAGAATATATGTTATTTATTTTTACCGATATCATTGTCATTTGTTAAGTTTTACTTTGTTATATTTTAAATGGTAAATGACAAACTTGGCAAAAGCTTATTTTATGGCATTAAATATAATGGAAAAATTATCTTTAATGGGCGATGCATGCTCACTTCATTGTTATATTAAAACCCTACTCTTCTTTAGAACAAAAGCACTTAAATCGCAGCCAGCAAAGCCAGCCATCATTCTCTTTCACAAAAATAGACATGCTATCAACTCGCCAACACGGGTAAGTTTCTCTTAATATCACGAATTAAGCGATTCGGACGAACACGAACCGGATAAGCTTTAAGTACGAACATTGTTCATACGAACCGGATAACAGACGGATAATGTTCGAACAATAGAAAAACATCGAACATTTTCGGATCGACATTTTTCCTTGTGTTATTTCTTGTTCTAGTTCGTATCCTAAATGAAAATCATACGGACACTAACCAGACATTCGAACCGGATGTCATACAATCGTACAATCGTACACAATATACGAGATTAATCGTGACCCCACCAACATAAATTTCTGGCCAGGCCACTGACGGTCAATAATAACATATCCGAGCATAATCGTTCAAAGGCCGTGATCCTTTTACGGTACCACATTTGAATAATAAATATCAAACTGTTTTGAATCTGCCGATCCTAGGGACATGTTTAAAAGAAAGATATGATCAGTAAAGTTCGTTTCTAATAGGACATTTTGTAGTTCCAAAATTTTAAATTAATAAGTGAATATGGTTTTGCACTTCTTCTTATAGCCTAACGGTTGAAATTGTGTGTTCATCTGTTCATCGAAGAAGAAATGTTAGAGCATCTTCAACAGTTCGGAGTGTGGAAATACGATTTTAGTTTCCATTTAACTTTGTTTCTTTTGTTTTATACTTTATTTAGCGTTGTTTTATGGTTTTTGTTTGTTTAGTTTAGTTTTTTTTATTTGTTTAGTTTAGTTTTTTGGTTTTTATTTATTTTTTAGTTTTTTTTGTTTTTAATTTATTTGTTTATTGTGTATTTGTTTGTTTATTTTAGATTTTTGGTTTTAATTTATATAGTTTGGCTTCTTTTTATTTTTCTTTTAATTTATTAGTTCTTTTGGCTTTTATTTGTTTCGTATAGTTTTTTTGGTTTTTTTATTTGTTTAGTCTTTCAATTATTATATTTTAGTTATTTATTTATAAATTTAGTCGTTTATTTATTTGTGCAGGTGTACATTTATTTGTTTAATTGTTTATTATACATGTGTTTATATATAAGGTTAATGCTAATCAAATTCAGAATAATAATAATATCGACACTTAATCGTTCAATAAACCCAAAACAAACCTACAAACTCAAAGCCAAACATAGAAATTAAAATAAGAAAACAGTAAATTGAAATAAGAAAGTAGTAAACAATGCCGTTGGAATTCTTCTACATCCCGGAACTTTCCTTTTCATCTTGATACCTTTGTTGTTGCGCTCTCAAAATGTTGTGTTTTTTTGGTCAAAACGTACTTTAGAAACTCTCCAAATAGATGAGAAACATCTTTTGCTAGATACTATTCCTCTTCTTTTTTTCGTAAATGTCTTTCTGTGCCTTCAATTCAGTTCTTTCTTATGGAGCTCTAGTTCTATCTGCATCTTGTTAGATCTGCGCTTCCAAGACCTTTAACTTCTGCTCTTTCAGCTTCAATCGTTCCTCTTTTTTTGAGACAGATGCAATTAAAACATAACTTAGAAGTGAAGTTAGCCTGTCATTAGCCACTGCCAAGTCACTTGCTTCCTTGTTTCTCAACAATGATCTCTTGCTTGATTTATTTCCTTCAGGGCGATTAGCAACTCTACCATGCAACATTCTTGAAGTAAGAGTTAATGGGTTGCTATTGTTCACCTCTGCGTCTACTGACATAGGTGATTCATTTGAATTACCAGGGGAAGAATTCATCGAGAGTCTTAAAGCTACATTTCTTAAATTTGATTCTTCGATATCTCCCTCGCCAACATCCTCTTCTTAAGTGAGAGTTGCCCAATTGTGGCCTCAATGAAAGAATTTCAAATGCTTTAGAAGTAATGAAATCACTATTGTAAATATCATAATATATTTTATTGTAATCGTCTTTCAAGACTCTAAACGATTGTCCACTTCTTAGTCTTTCTACTTTTTGTGCTATGATACCTTTGTATTTGGTACATACACCATTCAAGTTATACCATGCCGTCTTTGTATTGTCAAACAATTGCTTTTTTAGCATTTCGGGTCCTGGTTGTAGGTCTCATTTACTCTCAAATAGAAGCACCTCCTATTCAAGTTATACCATGTTGTCTTTGTGCTATTAAATATAAACATGTGGTCGATATCAGGGGCTAGGTGATAGTGCTAAATAAGGGGGGGCTACGAATCCTCTATATATATGTGTGTATATAAGGAGTGCTCGATGACACACCTGTTTTGTAGCATTCCCATAGCCCTCTGTTTTTACCACACAATCCGAATCAAGTATTATGGCTAGTGGAAAGAGAGAAAGCCATATTATTCAATTCAGATTATGTGATGGAAATTAGGGGGCTACACAGATGCTGCGCTATTTGGGATGTTGTTAAATGCTCATGTGTGTGCGTTTATGGATGATATCAAGGGGCTACAAATTGGTGCTAAATAAAAGATGCTATTGATCCTAGCCCATATGCATACATACAATCTTTTAATTACTAATTGCATATGGATAAAGAAGATGAATGTATGGTTAACAATGTAATTAATAAAGTTAAGGGTATACCCTATGGACAATTATGTAACTTAATTACGTAACTTAACCCTTAAAAGAAAATTTGCTGATTACAAAAGTATGTTTTTTGTTTTATTTCATTATATGTAAACATACGAAATTTGAAGAGAAAAATTACAACATAAAAGTAAAATCCCTTAAATAAAATGTTTAGTCGATCATTTGGTATTTCGAGAATGATATATCGATGTACTGACAAGATTATGCTATCCATTTGATAAATAATAACATACTCATGACTGTTTAGGGTACCATTAGGTTATGTACTTATAGTTACTTGAAATGATTACAAAATGAGTCACTGAGAGTCTTCTACCGGTTATTGTCTCTAAGTCAAATAGAAGATCACATGTGACAATATGCAATAATCATTGAGGTTGAGAGTACTCGGTCTTATTTGAGGAAGCCTTATTTTGACTATGGTCAATCATGTGATACAGATTTACATTACGACCATAACTGCGTATGCGTGTGTAACATCCTACCTCAGAACATGTCTAAATTTTGATCCGAAAAGACCCATCGAAACTTAGATCCATTCTAAGGCTGGTTGTTGATTGGAAAAAGGAATAACTGTACAGAGAAATAACTATTCTTTCAGAACTCACAGCGGATAAAATAAAATATAATATCAAATTGTACCTATTTATTTCAAAACCATTTGAAATATCATAATACAAAACATCATAAAACTGTCACATAAGATCCATTATATCAGATGCCCAAATACATGGGTACAACATAAAAATATCATAAAAGATAATAATAACCGCCACAAGCTTAAGCCACTCCACCTTCAAGCATCGTCACCGTCCTTAACCTGTGTTATAATGAGGAGGGAGTAAGAAAAACAAATGTCTAGTGAACAAAAACTTCGAGTCTTACCATTCTAATACTTGGGCAGTATATTTCAAAATAAGAATATGTCTACGCACATAAAACCATTTAATATTTCTTACAAGGAAAGGAAGCGGGTCCACAATCAACCACCTAATACCTTCCATTCCTGAAGCAGGTTTCTAAATCCCATAAACCAAATCCCACGTCATAAATGTTTAATAATGTGAGAGATAGTATCCAAGCCACCTAACACCTTTTATTGGAAAATAGGCAGGCTTTGGCCATTTAAGATTTCAATTGAGGCAGACTCATCATTTAATACCCATTCCCAAGGCGGACCCCTAAATGGTAACTATCTAGCTGAGATCATATAAAACTCTTAAGCCACTTAATACTTCTTTATGGAAAAGAGGACCATCAATCAGTCACTTATTACCTTATCCCGAAGCAGACCCCTATCGAGATACCACCTAACGTGCCTAATAACTAACCCCTTGACCATTTAATACTTCATTTAGGTAACAGAGGCGGACCCTCAAAGAACCACTTAATACCTCAAGATCCCAAAGCAGGCCCCACGTATTATGATCCATACTCATAATGACGTCTCACATTAGTCCGACTATTCGTAGGAACTGACAGCCAGATTAGCTGGATAGATTTACTTTTTAGAATTTGGGACTAACCTCGCATCATCATATATATATTTATCATAGGAGATGTCTCACATCAATAGAAAAGTATACACAACTGCTATCAGCCTATAAGTGAAGGGCAGACTTCTGTCTTGCAACTCTACTGACCTCGTATCCCTATGACTTAGCCATATATTAAATACTCTCCATATATATAATACTCATCTTACCTTTTCATAATTAAGGCCTTATAAGATACATTTCGTATTACGCCTTAAAATATCAATTACCTTTCTTAAGGGAAAATAATAGCAATTACTACCTAATTAACTACGCAATTTTACGCCATAATTATAAGAGTATTACGTTAATAGAAATGATATATATTCACGTCTAATAAATTCTAAGCGTGCGGTTTATATGCCCTAAACTATCGTTAAATGTCAATTCTTTTAACCATAATACTAATACAAGTCCATTTCCTTTAAATTCCCAATATTTCAATACCTATAACAAGGAATTAAATATTCATTTCCAAAACTGTAATACATAGACTTGTGTAAAAATATAAACCCAGTTTATTACATCAATCCAATAAAATATCCTAAACAATAGGAATTGCAATCATAACTTCATATTCTATTCAACTCCTCTTTTACACAAAAATAAACGAAGGAATTTGCGTGGAATAAGTAGTGTAAACTACGAATAGAATTCGTTCTTTAAACCCTTATTTTATTACTGAAAACTCATAATTTAAATCAAAGAAGGAGGAGAAGTGAAATTGGCTATGAAATTATCAAAAATTGTAGAACAATATAAATTCCATCAAATAAACATAAATAATTGAGAATCTCCATCTAGAATTGACATTTGAAAATAAAAAGGAATTTTGGGAGATTTTATCTATTTTGTTTTCGCAATCCCAAAATCCCTAAGGCATATTCAAATCCATATATATATACACTAATAAATTACTGAAATAAAATTACTAAGGTTTCCACTCACAGTTTATCCTTAGCTTCTCTTGTATGGAATTGCAGTGCTAAAGCAACTATTTCTTAGATCTCCTTCTTTTGATATACACACACTGCGAATGATAGGTATGTGCGTGCGTGCGTGTGTGTATAATTTTGTTAGATTCAGTGAGGTTAGAGGAGATGAAAATATATTAAAAGAACAATTAGAAAAGAATTAGTATCTTTAGCTGAATTTCTAATTGGATTTCTGAATCTAATTAAAGAGAGAAAATGACAGTGGTTCGAGATATTTTCCAAATACTTATAAATAAAAAGTGGAGACAAGCACCATTGTCCAAGTGGTTAAGTGATTCAGCTTTGGTGCGAGAGGTCACAAGTTCGAAACTTGCATAGCGTGATTCGAACGTTTATTGACATATGATATGTTGTCCTAGTGACATATTGTAAATAAAGTACCATTTCAAAAAAAAAAGTGGAGAGGATAGGGCCCCATTTACCTAAGTTCAAACGCACCAGAACTGTCGGATGAAGTTAGGTGAAAAACAGATAAATCTGGAGCATTTAACGGTTAGAAAACCCTAACTGCTACCTGAGTAGGGTCCGATCGCCCCCCCGTAGATCGTTCGAGCTCTAGGGGTCGACTGCTTAAGGTCGGAGGTGTCGACCTCTACTACTATTTGGATTGCGATGATTTATTTCCGTTGTTCGTTTATTTTATTCCCTAATTAACTTTTAACGTTAACTTTTTAACTTAACGGTTAATTAACCCCCAAGTAATTCTACAGTTAATTTTTGATATTCAAACCCTAAATTTAAAAACTCATATGAGTTTGAATTCAAACTAAATTAATTTAAATCTGAAAACTTCAAACGCTCATAACTTCTTTGTTTGAGCTCCGTTTTCAGCATATTATATATGGAAACAGATCAGAATTTCACAACGAACTTAACAAAATAATTTATGTGGTCAAATTCCAACTTTTATCAAATTTCCATATTTAGTCCTACCTTATTTAATTTAATTTGCTCAATTCATTTATTGTTCATTTACAGGGTGTTACATTCTTCCCCTCTTAAAAAAAATTTCATCCCGAAATTTTTCAAGGTGCAAACAACGTAATGCGCAATAACATCCATGTTATACAACCTAGTTATTTACACAAACATCTACTCAACAAAGTGCAATGTTATTATTTAATGTAGACATACTAAAATTAGCTCAATCCTAGTGTGAGTGTGAAAATCGTGTCATGCAAATATGTATGCAAATATCATAAACATGCGTCAAAACTTCTACATGAGTGTAAAGTGATTGTGAAAAATTATGGCAACCATCTTCTACCATTCAATCTAGTAACCACGATGTAACCAAAATCCTAATTTTGAAGAGAAAATTTACCAGTGAAAAGCTTTGGGTGAGTGACCTTCATCTTCTCCTTGGTTTCCCATGTGCTTTCCACCGGGTTGTCTCCCCATTGTACTTAGACCAGCGTAATTATTTTTTATGGAGTCTCCTAGTTCCATGCTCCACAATGCGTGCAGCGGCACAGAGTATTGTTGGCTCAGTCTCTAATTCCCTCAATTGATCAGTCTCAACTGTAATATGGTATCATGAAGGTATTTTCTATGGTGAGAAACATGGAAAACATTGTGGACTCCTGTTAATCTGTTAGGAAGCTCCACGCGATAAGCAAGTTTCTCTATCTTTCACAAAACTCTGAATGGCCCAATGAATCTAGGTGTCAATTTTCCAGACTTGCCAAGCCAAACCACTTTTCTAAGAGAGGAGACTTTGACAAATACCATATCTCCAACCTCAAACTCATGCTTTTTCCTTTTTCTATCTACATAAGATTTCTGACGATTTTGGGCTGCCTTCATTCATTGTCTGATCAACTCTATTCTGAGGTATCACGGATCAAATCGGGTCCGGGTAATACTTTGTCGGTAGTTTCCCACCTATAATATGGCGATTTGCAAGGGCTCCAATAAAGTGCTTCAAAAGGGCTATACCAATCGTCACTTGATAGCTATTATTACACGCAAACTATAATGTCCCCTATCATGAGGTCCGAAGCTAACCGCTACAGATGCTGGGTCATCCATAGTATTAACTTCCAGTGAAAAAATACGGTAATGTTAATGGTACCCATAATATCAGTAGCACATGAATATGAAATAAAAACAGCACAGGTTAAAACAATTTTTCTAATTACATTTCAAATCAATATTTCATATTCAATTACATAATCCCTAAACGATTCCCAGGTTTTGATCAAATATAATTATTACAAAATACGCCTGGAGCGACATATGAAGATGCCCTCCTAGATGATCAGAGTAATCAAATAGACAAAACAATCTTAATATAACACAGCGGAAATAAAATCAAATAACTCCTAATATAGCTAGCATTGCCTCCTGCACGTCTTCGGAAGCTTTATTCGTCCACCTACTTAACATGTAAATCCTTCACTCTCAATCTACTCAAATTAATTTTGGGCACCCGAGAGTTTAAGGGAAAAAAACTTCAAGTCAGATATAAAGCCTGGTGTGAATAATACTATTACATCTTGGTTTACTAATATTAAGTGAGGTCACGCCGTTTAGCGGAACTGGTTTCCCCTCACTAATATCCCTTTAAAACATATCTTTTTGCAAATCAATGTCCTGCAATCAAACTGATTAGAACAAGAATAACAATTTCATATATGCATATAAATCAGATAATCAATGGACTATCTATCCCAAAATATAGTTTTGTTTGGCTAACTATTAACTATTGGCTAACTTGGGCCTACCAAACATAATCAACTAAACATCTGTTAGACACTCTTTTGTGCTAATTACCCTTTATTATCTTCTTCTAAGGTCACCTAATGCTAATGGTTTTGCGGGCTCACCAATAACCTATCCTCCTTCTCTGTATATTCCTTTCTGTGTGTAACATCATTTAAGTCTTACCTGTGACTAAGCCCTACACACTGGAATTTTGGACTAAAATTAGCTAGGGGCTATAGCTAATGTATAGGGCGCGACCCTATACCAACCCATTTGGTATTCAAATATCCGAGTCATTCACTTAGGGTTAACTACCCATCAAAATCTTCCTTGAAACATTTCTTGCAAAATGATTTTAACCCTTTAAATCATACTTAAACAAGGAAAATATACTTTTGCTTTACTCAAATCTCTTGGCCATTATATATGCTTTATATAAAACATAGTTGATGAAAACCTTCAAAACATTTGTTTAAAAGCTTTAAACAATCTTTTTCGAAACCTTTGAAAGTACCCCTTTCGAAACCAGTTAATTTCTTAACTTTGAACTCTGGGCCGAAAGGCCAAAACATACCTTTCGAAATCATTTATAATTGACCTTTCGAAACCATTGAAAGTATCCTTTCGAAAGCTTTATAAAACCTTAGACATCCTCTTTTCAAAACATTTCAAACTTGCCTTTTATAAACATTGAAAACTTTCCATTTAAATACTAAAGGTAAACCTTTCGAAAACATTGGGGAATCTGCCCTTCAAAACCTCCATTAGATACATCTCGAAATCATTAAAGTCCTTTACTTAAAACAAACCTTTCGAAAGCATTGGGTTCAAGTGAAAGCTTGTGGAATATAGTTTTGAAACCATTAAGAACCTTTCCTTTCGAAACCTTTAGGTTTAACTTCCAAAATATAAAACGGGTCCTAAAAGAACTGGGACGAAAGCAATCTTTCGAAAGCACTTTCCTAAATAAAAGAAGTGGATGATGTCGAAACCAATCCCTTCGAAGCATTGGAGAAGCAGCTTCTAAGTTTAATGCAAAAGAACACTTTCGAAGGCATTGCTTCGAAAGGTTGAATGCGGCAGCAGGGGTTTCGACCCCTTCGAAAGCTTTTTTTAAAACAAAGGTGGCAAACTCTTTCGAAAGCTATTTTCTTTAAAACATTTGACTAAGTCGAAAGCTAGTTCTTTCGAAAGCTCTTTTATTATATAAACGAAAGCAACTAAGTCGAAAGCTAGTTTGATCCCTTCGAAAGCATCCTTTATAAGAAGAAATAGTTCAAGGATTACAAGCGCAACTTCTACCAGTTCGAAAGCCTATTTCATCTCAATACGTTTCACCTTTCTCCAATCCACTACGTACCAAGACATTGATACCATGTGTATTGGTTTCGACTTGGTTGAAGGCAGAAGTATGGGTTCGAAAGCATGCACGGAAGTGGCGAAATAGTAAATATTATCAAAACTGTTTTATTGCTATCTAAAGTAATTGCTTTTCAACTAACTTCCCATATTTGTCAAAATGCTATTGGTTGTCAATTCTTTTTTCAAAATCTTTTATAAAAGTGATGCCGAATTTCGGAAATTAACAATTTAAAACATTTGCAAATAGCCTCTTCCTCTTTTGTAAACATATAAATCATTTAAGTCCCATACCTTAAATAATTTTATATATTTAATAAAACACTTAGGAAAATTCTCCAAAAACTCTAATAAAACCCTTTTTATATGTTTTCTAAAATGTTTAAATTTCTGACCCAAAGCTAACATATAACAGCCGTACTTAACTTTAAATCCAATTTAACCATTTTTTTCACTAGAACATTCATAATAAATCCCCAATAATTCAAAAAATTATGAAACTTGAACCCCATCTTTAAAATAATATTTCTGACCTTATGTCAAAATCGCAAGGTAGTTAGTTAGATGTAATTTATTAGGTTTTTCAAATCAAATCTTATCATAAAATCTATATGAGCTGACAACATAAATCATCTACAATCATATATCCATTTAACAATCAAAACATGGTATAATACTTTGCAAAATAGGTTCGGATCTTATCTAGAAACCAAAAATAACAATATGAGATGTAATCTTTTATTCACCTTGGCTTGATTGTTAAGAAGAAATGCTTATGTCTTCAACAAACCTAGATCTTCATCCACGGCCATCTGTAGTCGAATCTCACAACTTTTCAATTACTGGACAGGTACCATCTCGGCCCCCTTCAGATTTAGACTGAGGTCCGCTCCGGCTGACTCGGCGGAATCAATGGCCAGTACCAGCGCCACCCCGTGGTAGCAGCTCCGGCGCGATTCTGTCTGCCCCCATTTTGTATGTTGAATCATCGATGTCGGTGATTGTGTCCCATCCTGTAATCCATTAACTCTTATGTATATTTCTTTGTTAGCTAGCTTAGCCTATTTTTTTGGCCACCGGTTGGGCTTGTCAACCGGACCTTATTTCATATTATTCTACTATTATTATTAACCGGCTGTGTAGTTTATCACTACACAACCGTCTTTCTCAAAAAGAAGATTGAGATTGCTCTTGAATTGATTTGATTAAGCTTCCTTCTTTTTGATTCTTGCCACTACAAGGAAACAGTCTTTTATAGCGGCATATAGCCGCTATTAAACACAACTATAGCGGTTTGATATACGCTGTATATCAACATGTTACAAAAAAGAATTGCACATTTATAACACAAAAAATACCGCTATAAAAGAGCATCCATTTACAGCATATACATACCGCTATAAAATGTGTAGATACAATAACGCCTATTTGCTGCTATCCTTTGACAGTAACCTCATACATTGCATTATCTTTTTATAGCACTTATGTCATATAGTTATAACGCTTTTTAGGAGCTATGTTTTATTTTACTATATATTTGATGGACCCTACTATTACATTTTAATAATAGCAATCAAAATGAATCTTCTTTAAATAGATAACAATTTGAACAATGTATGAACAAAAAATATAATAATCAGCAAATGTAACGCATATTCATGATAACAAAATAAAGTATCAACTAACAAAAAATAGTTCAATACATGGGTTACCAAATTCAATACATATTCATGATAACAAAAGACAACATAGTTCAAAGTTAATGTCTACAAGTACCAAATGCATCACTAAGAACTTGAACTGCTCAAAGCCTTTCTTCATACATGTCTTTGGTCATTGGTAGTACTTCCTGAAAATTCAGAACAATTTGAAAATAATTATATAAAACTGTGATGAAAATTATAGGTTATTGGTAGTACCTTCTATTATTAGATGGATGAAGATTTACATAACTTTTTTAAACATCAAATTTTTCTTAGATGGATGAAGATTGTAAACATCCTATTATTGTACCATCGTTTTTACTCATTTCCGAAAATTCTACAAAATATTACCATTGAAGCCAAAAAAAGCAAATGTAGAGGACCTTGCTTCTTGCTCGATTTTGAAGTGGTAATCTAGAGACATCTCCTGGATTCTTGTAATCACACACTCATCTGCATTAACTGCACACATATGCTTTGTTCAGAAACGTGCCATATTTCAAGCAAACCTATCATTATCATTATAGTAGTAAAAATATTTGTACCTACCAAATTTCCATAGAGCTTGAACAAGTGCGATTTCAGGGTTGTATGCGAGGAATGGAATAGTCTTCTTTAAATAATCGAAATCGTGTTGAAAATCAGCATCAAACATAGCAACATAATCACACTCTTGAACAGAATCCTTCTTCATTCCCTCATGCAAAGCCCCTGCTTTGTATCCTTTTCTATTATCCCTAACTACATAATCTATGTTTACACCTTTGGTTCTCCATCTATGGCATTCCAAGCTAACCGATTCCTATATACAATTGATAATTGTTTCATATATATATATATATATATATTGAGTTTCAACATTCAAAAGTTAATATTTATTTTTGTTGTGGCTTGTTTAATCAGACACAGACTATTGGAAAGTTATATTCAAGCCCTCTTAATATGGTTTCTTCACTTGTGTCACTGTGGTAAGAGGTGAGATTGCACTAGAGAATTGATGTTCAATTAGTTCTAGCATACACTATAGAAAATCATTATAGGAAAAGGCACAAAATAAAAAAGTGTATATTAGCATTAGAGCTAAACAGAGGTAAAAGAGGAAAGGAAACACATTTTCACATTGTAATGAAGTAGCAACAAAACTTTGGAATGAAATATATAGTAGTAAACAAACTGACATGGAATTGTATATTGTACAGAATAGAGAGAAAGTACAAAGTCAAAAGAAAATTAACATAAATTTAAATCCGGGTAATTAACATAAATGTGGCAATTTGGATATGCAGAAAGGAACAAAAGAAATAGACTTACTTCATTATCCAGAAGCTGCAGATCAAGCGAATAAGGTGCATTCATGCTTTGGCTGATAAAAATCCATAATCAAGCCACCCTAACTCTGATGGTTAACCAATTAGTCCCATATATCAAGTTGGATGCAATTGAACATTTTGGTCCATTGTGCTTGCATGATTGAGACAGACTATAGATTAGTGATATCTAATAACCAACATAATATTAGATAACCAAGTAAAGGGAAAAAATAGGATATAGAGAGTTCTTTTTATTATTATTTTGGAATGAATGATGTCTTGTTTGCAATTCATATTATCTTTCATCCCTGTTCAGAAGCAGCAAAATATATACGACTATGTCAGTATAAAGAAAATGGGTAGTAAAAGTTGGGGCAGTTTTTAAAATCTACAATCTCCACTTATGCCACTAAGACGAAAAATTATTACAAAAGTAAATCGTTCATCGCTGATGATAATTTCTCTGTTGCATGTCACTTCACAATCTTTTATAACATGATAAAATACCCCAACTAAGTACAATTCATACACAAAATTATAGGATAGAATGGTAACATATAGCATATGTAAATACCTTTCACTGTTTGAACATTGAAAGTGTAAACGAATGTATGACCGATCCTAGAGGTCCCATGAGAATGTCTCCAGCTCCAGGGTTCGATGATGCTTTTGTAAGATATGAACCTGAACGTAAATATTTCAATATTATATTTTTAAAGGATTTTACAGTAGAAAATATTTGCATTATACAAGTATATAACGATAATAATGTAAAGTCAGTGGTGGAACTAGAACACCACCAAATCCAGACTGAAAAATGCCCATACACAAATGTTGTTGTTATAGAACAAGTTGCTCGGTCCCAGTTGTCTAATGAGGAGTCGGCTACCTTTCATGCTTCAGCAAGCCCTCCATTAGCTCCTATTGATATTCATGTTGACGGTCTTTCCAGTTCTTTATCCCCTTCCAATCCTTATGGTTCATCGCCCTAACAAAGTTAATTTTTATATTCTTAGTTAATTTTATTGTGATTATTGTAATTATTTAAATTTTATTGTTACGGTTTGTTAATTCAACCAATCTTAGTTAATTTTATTATTATGATTATTTAACTAAGATTATAAATTTTATTGTAACTATTATGATTATTGTTGTTGTTGTTATTAGTATTATTATATCCTAAACTTAGTTAATTGTTACGAAACTTAGCTAATTTTTATAAACTTAGTTTATTTATTATTATTAGTACTATTATGATTATTATTGTTGTTAGTATTATTTATTATAAACTTAATTAAGTTTCATAAACATTAGTTAAATTATTATTATTATATTATAAACTTAGTTAATTTTTATAAACTTGCTTAATTTTTATAAAACTTAATTAACGAAGTTAATTTTTATAATTTAGTTAATTTATTTTGGTTTTGACTATTATTATATATATTTAGTTAGTTTTTATAAAACTTAGTTAACTTGGTTAATATTTTATATTTTATTATTATTATTATTATTATTATACTGCGCTTATTTAGTTTTTATAAACTTATAATTATTTTATTATTGTTGTTGTTTTTATATTAACTTAGTTAAATTTTATAAAATTAGCTAACTTGGTTAGTAATATATAATGTATTATTATAAACTTAGTTAATTTTCGTAAACTTTGTTGATATTTTATTATTATTATAAACTTATTTAATTTTTATAAATCTTACTTAACAAACAAGGATAGTAACAACTTCCTGAATCAAATTCATTTCCTAATATTTCTATCAAGCAACCTACCATTATTACAATATACAAGTAATTTAGCATCAGTTTTCAACGGTTTTTCTTCTTTTCATCTAATTCCATCTATTCTAGTTCATTTTTTTTCCAAAATCTTTATAGTTTATACATCTAACTATAAGCCTGAATGAAGACACATCAAATTATATGCCTTTATACTAACTGAAGTGTACTAGAAGAGCTGTATATGCATAGTTTCTGCAACGTAATCAATTGTATATAGGGACATAATTGTTATATATAAACCTAATTGCTGCCAATAAATATCACACCAAACAAAGCAGCTAAATTATTGAACTCTATGAAATTTTACCACATGAACAATACAGCCAAAGGCAATTAGATGTATAGTACAATTCCATAATCATCCTAAAATAAATCAAGTTCTAACAAATATTGCTATATAAAAACCATATTATCAACTGAAAGTTCCTTGTATATTTTCATGTAACAAAACATATGAAAGCCACAACGTAAGCACTTTAAGATCTAAGCTAAAGAACAAGATTAAGATGTTGCCAACAAACAGCAGTTAATATACAAATTCCACATATAAATGCCGTAGTATAGGCAAAGACATCTAAAGCGTCACTAACAACCAACTAGGATAGACTAAAAATAGAAAGTATGGCAGTGCATTGGATTAGTAACATAAACTATGTGACTATTACTAAAAATGGTTTAAGAAAATGTAGTGTATTCTCATTCCCATTATTTTGATTTCTGGGCGACAATAGTATATTTTAAACCTGATTCTGAAAACTAGACTGACTAATTTGATAACATGATTTGAAAACAATCTCAACTATATAGGAAAATAAAAATGAGAATACAAAACAAAGAATTCCACAATTTTCAAGTTCAAATTTAAAGTAATGAAAGCACTATACTATAGTGAGTTCACATAAGACTCCAACACATTCAGGCTTACACTTTAAAGACTATTGATGAATAAACATAAGCTTAAGGTAAAAAATAGATATTGTAATTCTAGAACTCATGACAACTCAATCATATTATGAATGTGATAAATGAATGCTAAACAAACATATATTGCTTCAAATGAAATGAACTGTGATAAACAAATGTACTAAAAATACATTGAACGATAAAAATCCTAAACAAATGAAATGAACCGTGATAAACGAATGCTAAAAATACATTGATGTACAAACATTTAAAGTAATGAAATGAACTGTGACAACTCAAGAAAGAAGTTATGCACCATAATTTCTTGTAACAGGTCTAGTGATCTGCGTAGGAGGCGTAATGTCAACTACACTGGCAGCGCGTGTATTAACCACGTCGCCAATATCTCCTAATATATGTTGTTAGAAGAAAATCAATTAAATGTTGTGTAAAATCAAACATGTTACTTACTTTGTCCCTTTGTTAGAAGAAAATCCTTAACGCTTCGCTCCCGTACGCTCACCGATGTCCTCGCTTTATGAATTTCATATGTACTGCTCCCGTACGCCCCTAGCTTTACAATTTATTTAATCGATCGATCCAGGTGCTCCACGCTCCTCTTTGAACTAGATCTGATAATAAGGGTTTGCAAATGAGTGATTTAGGGATTGTAAGGCAGAGAGAACAATTTCTCCTGGTTTGGGAGAGAGAGGAGGAAGAAAGGGAACGAAAAAAAGAGGGAAATAATTGAAAGAATTGGCGGCCATCAAAATAATTGAAGGGTCTGGTTTTCTGAAAGCGTTACATGTTAATTCCCTGCTTTGAATAAAACAAATCAACGTAAACAGTAGCATGACCCTTACTTTTAATTTTTTCTCATGCTGCTGCATATATTGTAGCAGTGGTTTTCCATTTTTTCATAAACTTTGTTAATTTTCATAGAATTTTGTTTATTTATTGTTGTTGTTGCTATAAAGATTGTCGTCGTCGTCGTTAGTGATATAATTATAAACTTAGTTAATTTTCATAAACATTAGTAATATTATTATTGTTATAAAATTAGCTAATTTTCATAAACTTGGTTAATATTTTATTATTTATTATTACTGTTTTAAACCTAGTTAATTTCCATAAACTTAGTTAATTTATTATTGTTATTCTAAACTTAGTTAATTTATTTTGGTTATTATTATTATTATTATTATATATAAATTTGGTTAATCTTTATAAAAATTAGTTAACTTGGTTAATGTTTTTTTAATAATTATTATTAGTATTGTTATTATAAACTTATCTATATTCTTATTATTATTATTTATGCTACAGTTATTATAAACATGAGTAATTTATCATTAGTATTATATATTCTATAATTTTTATAAACTTTGTTGATTTATTATTATTATTAGTATTTTATATTTTTTATAAATTTATCTAATTTATTATTTTTATTATCATTATTATATAAACTTAGTTATGTTTTATAATACTTAGTTAACATGTTAATATTTTATAATTTATTATTTTTATTATAAAACTATTTAATTTCCATAAACTTAGGTAAGTATTATTATTATAAACTTAGTTTATCTATTTTGATTATTATTATTATTTTATAAATTTGGTTAACTTTTATAAAACTTACTTAAATTAGTTAATATTATATAAGTTCTTCTTGTTGTTGTTGTTATATAAACTTAATCAATATTTGGTTAAATGGTCCAAGGTAGTTATACTTTGTGTAAGTGTAATCTGTGTTAAGAATGATGCTAACTAACATTTGAAATGAATTATCATCCAAAAAATAATTACTCCAATAACATAACTGGAAAGAAAAATTAAAAGAAATTTACTCATAATGAAGCGAAGGAATTTTAATAGGTGCTTCAATTTTCTTGACCTCCCCATCAATAATCTCTACCTCCTTCCCAAGAACGTATTTTAGCATATCACCTGTACCAAATCATGAGAAAATTAAAGTGAACCAAGGACAATCAAGCTAAAGAAAAGAATTAAGTCTGAAAAAATATCAAACCGATATATAAGCTTATTCTCTCAAGCTGCCATATATTTCCTTCACATTTATTCATCTCAAATTCCCACCCCACTTTATAAGCTTATTGATACATTAAAACAATAATGAAAAGTCAGAACACGACGTTAAACAAACAAGCCAATATCATAATACAATGCAGTTTCAAAATTAAAAATCTCATTTTGTGCACATAAGATTTTCCCTGTCTCAAAAATGAAGTCTTTTCTTTTTGGGTTCCATTTTTGGGTTTGAATGACACCTAGGTATATATGGAACTCTTTTTTTTTCTTGAATTAACTTTTCGATGGTATCCTAATTAAATATCATAGAAGCATCATGCGTAATAATGCCTACATTTAGGTATGGACATAGCTACAGCCACTCAGTTCTTATTTCTTATTATAAGCTTATAGAATGTAAGCTTGTAGAATATGCAAGTTTATTGGTCAAGTTTATACTACTATTTTTTTCAAAGCCAACATTAGTAATACATAGTAATTCTTTTTCTACAAAAATAAGAAATTGGAGTACATATAAAATTGGTATAGTAGTTCATCAGGGTCTAAATATAATTTGTATTGAAAGAAAGCAACAACTATTATCGTCACTTGTTCTCAGGTAAGATCTTCAGCTTATAACATACATATTACTTATGAGGACTGGTTTCATTCTAGAGAGATCAAAGTTATATGGGGTGAAGTTGATATATCACTTATTTTCTTGTTGCAATTATTGACCATTGTAGATAAAAATGTCACACCTCTCATATCTAGAGTTCGGAATAAGGTTTTCAAATTCATACTGTTGGTCTTAAAGTTCAAGCTTTAAATTGTAACTGAATTTAAATCGCAAATCACATATGCAAAGAACTCATATTTTGTAATACTATTTTCCAGCAAATTTTATTTATTTATAAATGTTCTTCAATTTAAATTTTAAATTACCAAAATAATTTATCTAAGCTTTTAAAAATATTTTAAAAAAAATCAATTAAACATGCAAAAATATGAATTATGGAGCAAAATTTTCCAAACTCTACGGTCAAATTTTCAGCGTAAATTTATAATGTGACCGAGTCGAATCCACCGAATTTCAATCATCCATACATCATACACATTATATAAAAAATTACGTAATCAAAATGCAATCGGATAACATCTTGTTTGCATTTCTCAACATACAAACAATTCCAACAATAATCCCAAACAAATCCAATAATCCCAACAACAATATACAATTAATTCATTCAACCAAACAATTCATGCAATATAGGATACAAATGTTAATATTACATAGCAAATAAGATTAAGATAATATTTTGAGTGTAAACTCACCAAAATACTGAGCGAAGTCGTACTTGCCTTCACCTAACTTCAGTTGCCAGCACTCCATTCCACTACCGCTTCATAAAATTGCAACCACACTTTGCCTAAATGTCAATCATCTTTATTACCATCCTTGCCACTACCCAGTTCGCCTTTAGCCTCGTCACCCCCAAATTGAACGCTAGCAACTGCCTCCGCATACGCACGCGGCTCAAGAATCTGCTCGCATCGCCACCCAGTTCGTTCGCTCCCAGGTTGATCGTGGCCTCACAATCGCGTTGCCACTACAAGTGCTACACCCGTCTTCGCATGCATTAGTTGTCTTAGCCTAGATCATGCGTCCCTTTTTTTCGTCCGTTCGAATTTTCAGGACAAAATCAAATTAGGGGTAACGGGTTTTTGATTTGGGATGATGAGAGAGGAAGCAAGTAGTGAGCAAATCAAATAAAATTAAAATCGAAAGAGGATAACAGTTTGGTTTGGGATCTGTCAATTTTGTGATTATGGAGGGAGAATAATTTGAGAAAGAGGGAAGCGGGAAGAAAAAAGAGGGAAATAATTTGAGGAAGAGGGAATAGCAAAATAATTAGATGAGAATGCGGCCAAAGGAAATAATTGGTGGTAGAAAGCATTATGCAACCAAACACTGGTTCCAAATAAAAAAAATTGAATAAACATTAACACAATGAAATAATGCGTTATAAATTAGCGTTACAAAAGACTGTTTTTTTTCTTGCAGTGTGCTTATTTTCCCCTTTATCTTCTTCTAATGGTGGCCGGCCTTACTTTGTTTAGTTTTAGTTTGTGAATGATTGTAAATGAAGGTGGGTTAAGGGTATAAGAATATAACCTATTCCTATTATGCCCTTATCTTATTTTCTTTACTTAGTTCATTTTAAAATTTCATTTGTTCATTCATATCTTAAGGCACTTCTACCTTATATTTAAACAAATCTCAATCTCTTAACCACTTTAATCTTTACATTATTCTATTTAATTTAGCTAATTAAATCTCTTGAATAATGTTATCTAAAATTAGGGGTGTTACAGACTCCCCTCCTTAAAGAATTTCGTCCTCGAAATTACGATAAGGTATTGATCAAAATTGATCATCAAGGTAAAACATACCATGAAACAAGTTAGGATAAGTATCTCTAATCCTTCTCTCTGTTTCTTAAGTACAATCTCTCTCATCGTCACTCCATTGGACTTTGACTAATCTGACTGTCTTGTTCCTTAGTCTCTTCTCATCTCTCGCGACTATATGAACTGGTTTTCTAACTATAGTCAAGTTCGGTTCCACTACTAAGTCATCTAACATAGTCGGTGCTATAGTAGTCTGTGGACCTTGAATAACTTCCTTAGATGATAAATATGAAAAACATTGTGTACTCCTGCCAAACTACTTGGTAACTTTACTCTATATGCGAGTTTCCCAATCCTTTTTATAATAGGAAATGGTCCAACAAACCTCGACGCCAATTTTTCCAATTTTCCAAACCTGATTACACCTTTCATCGATGATATCTTGAAGAAAACATGATCTCCAACTGAGATCTCTATGTCTTTCCGTCTTCTATCGGGTTAGCTCTTCTGCCTAGACTGAGCTTCCTTCATCCTAGCTCGAATGAACTCAATCTTTTCCGCAGCTTTTCTAACCAAATCCGGACCAAGAACTAACCTATCCCCGATTTCTAACCAACAAACGTGAGATTTGCATGGCCTTCCATACAAAGCTTCAAATGGTGCCATCCCTATACTAGTCTGATCACTGTTGTTATATGAAAACACGACTAAGTGTAGATGGTCTTCCCACTATCACCTAAAATCTTGCACACAAGCTCTTAACAAATCCTCTAAGATTTTGTTAACTCTTTCCGTTTGCCCGTCTGTCTGCGGATGTAAGCGGTACTCATCTTGAGCTTGGTACTTAAATTATCCTATAGACTCTTCTAGAACTCGCTAGTGAATAAGGAATCTCAATCACTTATTATACTACTAGGAATTCCATGCGGTCTAACTATATTCTTTATGAATAACTTGGCCAAAACAGGTGCCGTCCTTGTTGACTTAACTGGAATAAAATGGACACTCTTGGTCAACCTGTCCATCATGATCCATATACTTTCATTTCCTCTACTTGATATTGGAAACCCATCTATAAAATCCATTGAGATAGAATCGCATTTCCATACTGGAACATCTAAAGGCTAAAGTAACCCACTTGATTTCTAATGTTCGGCTTTTACCTATTGACAGTTCAAACATTGCTTCACCCATAAGCCTACATCTCTCTTCATATCTTCCCAGAAGAAACTTCTTTTCATATCCTGATATATCTTAATACCTCCTGGATGAATAGTGAACTTCGAACGATGACATTATTCTAGGACTTCCTTCCTAAGGTTTCCCATATTCGGAACACATAGTCTTCCTTTCTTCCTCAACCACCCATTCCGATCAAGACTGAAATCTTTCAAGTCATCGCTCTTTATTCCATCCCTTAACTTTCTGAACCACTTAAATAATAATGGATCCTCTCCTTGCTTAGAAGCAATCCTCTCGATCATCTCTGGTCGAACTTCTAAATATGATAACCTAGCAATTTCTGCACTAGAACCACTCTTAGATCTCTACTATACTCTGCATGTAGTCAATGCCTCTAAATATTTCCACCCAGCTATCTTGCCAACACTACATTTTAATTCTTTCTACCAAGTGCATCTGCAACTTTATTGCCTTTTCTTGGTGTGTACTCAATACTAAAGTCATAAGCAGCTAAAAACTCTAACCACCTATATTGCCTCATATTCAACTCCTTTTAAGAGAATAAATACTTTAGCGACTTATGATCCGTATACAACTCAAATCTTTCTTCCAAAAGGTAATGTCTCCACACCTTCAACTCAAAAATTACTACAGCTAATTCCAAGTCATGCGTTAGATATCTAACCTCATGCGGTCTAAGCTGTTGAGATGCATAGGAAATAACTTTACCTCTCTGCATTAACACATCTATTAACCCTGTTCCATATGCATCCGTGTACACCACTAAGTCCCGATTCCCTTTTGTAACAACTAACACAGGTGCATTTGTCAATAAGTGTTTCAACTTCTAGAATGCCTCCTCACACTTATCATTCCAGACAAACTTCGCATCCTTCCGCGTTAGCTTGGTCATCGGTGCCGCTATCCGTGAAAAATCCTTAGTGAATCTCCGATAATAACCAGCTAATTCAAGAAAACTCTTTATCTTAGTCACTGCCTCGGGTCTCTTCCAATTATTCACTGCCTCAATCTTAGCTGGATCTACTTACAACCCTTTCTCTGAGACTACAAGACCAAGGAACTTCACTTCCTTCTTCCAGAAATGACACTTTGAAAAACTTCGCCTTCAGTTGATGCTGCCTCAATGTCTCAAGCACCACTCTAAGATGAACTTCATGCTCTCTTTGATCTCTATAGTATATCAAAATATCATCAATGAAAACCAACACAAACCTATCCAAGTTCTCTCAAAAAATTCGATTCATCAAATTTACAAAGAATGCTGGCGCATTCGTTAGTCCGAACGGCATTACTAACCATTCATACTGTAACGACCCACTATTTTGGACTATCCAAATCGACAATAAATCAACACATGTCGGACTCGAATACTTCAAAACAGTGGATTGTTAATTTAAATTTGGCAAAATCTCAGCATATACAGTAAATAAATCAATCACAGAATCACAGACACAGAGTAATACAATAATACGCAGCGGAAAAGATAAAATAGTAGTTCATGAAGCTACTATATAAACATCAGAGTTAAAAATAAAATACAACAGAATATCTCAAGTACAGTGAAGTCTTCAGTACGAATAGATGACCTCTCCGAACAAATCAACTGGAAAAGCTGAAAGCTGAATCGATAGTTGGATCTCCAAACGAAGCTCCAAACTCCAAAGGTGAGTCTCAAATGCTGTATCACTCGGTCTGACCCGAGCGTAAAGTAAACACAAAACACTCGAGTCAGGATTAACATTCTTATATCAATAAATCCAACTCAAGTGAAATATCAACTGAAATACAAGTAACTTAAAGGATGTTTGGGATAACCATCCTCTAAGAATCTGCGGAACTATCTACAAGGTGGAAATATACACTATAACACCGTGGTCATTCCAAATCAATTTATGCTTCAAAACCAAAATATCATTTGATTTCAAATATATCCATTTTCCAAAATAGTATATATAGGTTAAAAAAATTTAAAAGTAAAGTATTTAAAATTTCCTTAAGTCACACAAATTGCTTCACATCCACCGAAATTCCAAATTCAAATTTATTCAAAGCTCAATTCATCAATTCAATTCAGTTCTAAATATACCATTTAAATTTTCAATATATTTCAAAGCTTTAATATTCAACATTTTCAAAGTTAAATTAAATAGTTTCATATAGCTCTTGATTTAACTTCATTTATTATTTAATCAGGGAATATTCACTTAATAAATTCAATATCATTTAACTAGCCTTAAATTACACTTTTACTAAACATTTTCTTAAATTTATTTAAACAAGAAATATTTATTAAGTTACTTAAATCAAACCCAAGTTATAAATCATATCTTAAATCTCAATTTCAATAAGTTTCAATTCGGTTTAATTAAATAAAATTCTTTAATGAATAAAATTTCAACTAAATTCAAATTATCTTCCCAAACTTAAGTTATTCAAATTATTACCAAAAATCTATTTTGAAATATAAATTTTATACTTAAACATATTATGTGTATTAAATCCATCTAAATTAAATTAAATATCATTATTTAATCTATATATATCATTACTATTTATATGTAATAATTTAAGAATCGACTTTTATTTAAAACCATATATTTCTTCCCAAATCCATAGAATTTATTTTCAAAATATTTATATATATGGACCAACGGTGTTTGCATATATATATATATATATATCATATGGTTAAGTGATACGGATATTTATCATTTCAATTCGAAATTTAAATATATACGGGTAGATATCATTTCAACCCGTAATCCCAATTTCAATTCAAATGAAAATCGCTTGGGTTTATCATTTCAACCCATAACGATTTTCTCCTATTCTAAAGTCCGTTCGGGTATGTATCATTTCAACCCATAGTGAATTCTATACTAACAGGGAACTTGCAGAGTGATAACAGATAATATAAAATACAACAACAGGCATATATCATAAATAACAATAAAATATAAACAACAAGATATGGTGTCATATCCCACAGGTGAACAGTTATAGATAATAGCATATATAACAATTTAAATAACTACAGCAGCATATTTCAATTGTCATTTCAATTAAAATCAAATTTAATAAATATAAGAACGTTAATTGTGAGTGATTGCTCACCTTTCGAGGCTAGAGATGATTTGACGATCAAATGAGCTATGAATCCAGGCACGAATTTCAAAGCAAAGCTAGATTGGTACGAATTCAACGGATAAGCTGATAATACGAATAGATGAAAGCAAATCAAAACCGTATTGACGAAGGTAGATGGTATAAATGAACATATATATATAAATATATATACTATATACAAATCATATACAACTTATAATTTAAAATAAATGCATAACTCCCAAAATCTATATATACACGCACATAACTATATAGATTCAATATTTTATTTAAACTTCTATTAAAATAAAGTCCTATACGTATCAATTTTATTCAATTTTTTTTGTATATATATAGAATGACCTATATATATCACATGTACACTTATATTTATATCATTTTAAAAATCAATATTTGCAATTATTATATATTAAACAAACAACATTTATAATTTTATAAACTTATAACAGTATAAATACAATACATAACATAATCATAAAGTAACATATACATAACAACGTTACATTTTAGTTGTGAAGGCAATGTTAATATAAACAATATTATATTATACTTAACATAAAGTAACGCATCTAATTGATCTATAGGAATGGATATATGTAACATATATAATTAAACCCATATATAAAGACCGATATTGTCACCTTTATAACTCACAAAATACCCAACATATAATATATTGAAATAGACAAATAAACATCAAACAGAACAAAGAATGGAATTATGATATAATATATATACTATTTATACTATATTGTTAAAACCAAATCTTTTACTTATCTTATAAACGCGAGTTCAAAATTGCAGCTGAAACCCAAATACCATCATTACTACAACTATACTGCATATAACACGTATAAAATTTACATATTGTTTGTTTTTTCCTTTTTTTCAAAGTCTTAAAGTTACGTACAAACTGTTGTAGTCTTAAAGTTACATATATAATCTACTGTGATGCACTTATTGTAAGCCCATTTTTTTATATACGAAAACAAATCAAATATGTACTTAACCTATACAATATATATATATATATAATTTTTATATACGAAACAAATAATACTATACCCAACCACTTACAACTAGATTCGTTTGGAGATTATGGAGATGGAGGCTCGACTCGAAGGGGCAGAGCATGGGCTAGCTGAGATGCAGGGAACGTGGCAGGTGGTCGGAAGATGCGGGACAAGTGGAGGAGGGTTTGCGGATGCGAGCTGCCATGTAGAGAGGTGGATCGGTTGCGACAGGCTTGATGGAGTTGCGTGAGTTTCATGGTGGAGGCTGTTGCAAGCTAAAGGGGCGAAGGAGATAAAAGGGAAAGAAAAGTAGAGAGCTACAGAAAAAGAAAAAGGAAAAATGAAGAACAAAATGATGTTTGCCTTTAGGAATGACCAGCGAGAGAGAGAAGAATTGTAGATCCGATGAATTATTAATATAAAATAAATGAATTTCAACGGTCGGTCCTGACCCACGATTCAGGTGAAAATTTATTAAAGCAATTAAATTTTTGTTTGTGCAACATGTTTGAAATTTGAAACCGAAGGGAAGAGTAAAATCACTATTTACGGTACCGATACGACGAGCTGTTTCATTGTTACCGCTACGTACCAGACTCCAAATTATAGAAATGAATATATCATAGAGATCAGCACGACGGGACGATCAAAACGGTATATGGATATCTGTGGTACGATCATCCAATCAAAAGTCGATAATCGGTACCGAAAATACTGCTATTTTGTCAGAAATAAGATAAACGGAGCAATATCAGTCCAAATTTGGAAAAACAAAAGATGACGTCTCACTCAAAAAATGATTTAGAAATTTTATTGTATAAAAATATTCAAGTTTGGAAAACATTTTATTGTAATCAATACACTGATTTAAATTGAAATAAAATTACACAATAAATAAACTTCAATATTAACAGATGAAAATTTACCAGTAGCTATGTTAAAATAGACGTATTTCAAATATTAAGTTTTTATTTCAAAATATTACTATTTAAAATTTTACCAAACTTCAATTAATTATGCTATTAAACTGCTAAAATTTTCGGATCGTTACACGTACGATCCATATCTAGTTCTAAACACTGGCAAAGGAATACTATCCTCTGCCACTCTAAGCTGATGGAATCCTATTGCTAGATCCAACTGGGAAAATACTTTGGCTCCACTCAACTGGTCGAAAAATCATCAATTCTAGGTAACAGATATCAATTCTTTATTGTCTTCTCATTCAACTTACGATAATCGATACACAACCTTAACGATCCGTTCGGTTTCTTGGCAAACACTACAGCTGCTCCCCAAGGCGAACTACTTGGTCTAATAAAATTCTTGCCTTCCAAATTCACCAACTGCACCTTTAGCTCCCTCATCTCGATAGGTGTCATTCTACTTGGCGGTCTACTTACCGGTTCTGCTCCTGGTACTAAATCTATTTGAAACTCAATAGCTCGTTTCAGCGGCAAACCTATTACAGGTTCAAAGACATCTACAAATTCTCTAACAACGAAAACTCGATTCAACTCGTATTCTGCCTCCACAACATCCAACAAAGCATTAACCACAAAACTATGGTTTTCTACGGAGTATATAATCGGATCACTTCATGCAAAGATGCAAACAAAGGTATTTACTTAAACAATCCATACCCAATAAAGCGATATTCTCCTATCCTGGCAAAATATCATAACATCGTATTCACTTAAAAAATCCATACCCAAAATAATTACAAACCCTATAAAATCGAACACATGCAAACTGCAAACTGCAAATAAAGGTATGGCCTAATAATTCAAACTCTAATTGGTCACACTTCATCCCAAGTGTCACATACCCTCCTATCGGATTTTCAACCCTTAAGGAAGTAACTAGGTATGAGGGTTCTAGGTTGAGCATATCGACCAAACAATGAGATATAAAAGAATGCAATGAACCCGTATCAAATAGAACTCTAACTGATACACCATAAATCAAAAGTGTACCTCCCAACACACCTTTCCCTTTCTCTGATGCTGTTGGTCTTGAGGTAGCTGGTTCTAATGTAAACATCTTTCCTTTACCATCCTTGGCTGGCTCCTTGCACTGGTTCTTATAGTGCCCAATCCGATCACAATTGAAACATCTCACTCCTTTCTTTTTAGCATCTTTCTTTCCTTTGCCAGTCCGACATTCATAAGCGTAGTGTCCTTTCTTATCATACTTATAACAGACAACCTCCGCCTTTCCTTCCTTAGCAGCTCCACCCTTCCGAGCTCCTTTCTTGTGGAAAAACTTCCTCTTCAGGTTCCTCCCTCCTTGATTTTCCTTGGCCTTGTTTCCTTCAAGAAAAGTAAGCATCTCTTCCTGCCTCAAATCCCTCTCAACAACAACATCACACGGATCTCTAATATGTGATAATGTGGCCTTAGCAAGCTTAGGCTTCGACCCACGAATGAATTTTTCATTCCTTTTAATAACAGTATCGACCATAGCGTTCTGTATCCCGCTAACTCCTTAAATCTTGTTGCATACTCAAGCACTATCATATCTCCCCGCTCAAATTCAGCAAACTTCCTGAGTAGAGTAGACTTAGCAATCTCCGACATAAATATTTCTTCAAACCTCCTCCTAAACTCAGTCCAAGTCATAGTCTCCTCATTGACTCCAACAATAACACTGTTCCACCAATACAGTGCTGCCCCTTATAGCTTTCTATAAGTGAGTATCCTTTTCTGCTCATCATTGAGCCCCAAATCAGCAAAAATCCTCTCGCAATGAAGTAACCAATTCTCCACTTCGATTGCGTTCTTAGTTCCGATAAACGATTTTTCTCCCAACCTGGCATAGTCTCGACTCAACACAACATAATTATTAACTACTGGAGCTCCATGGTTTCCTCCTTCAGAATTTCCTCTAGCTAACCCCGCATCAACTCCTGCTTGCATTATGTTTACGAAGAACTGATACATTGCTTCCAAATCGACTTGCGGGACTCTGGCACCCATATTTGCAGCTTGTGCTTGACTGGGATTCCTTCTAGTATTTGGTCTGGCATTCCCATTGGTTGTGGTGCTTCCCCCACCAATATTAACTCTTTCTCCTCTAGCATCCATATCTTACGTCTGTAAAATCTGCATTTGAGTCTTTGTAAGATATAGAAGAATAACCTAAGAGAGATGGGAGAATAGAGATAATGCGTATACTTATATATAGCAAATACAAGTACGTTACTATAGCGTTATCCATACCCCAGTCTTTTTTCTAATTCCTTAGGATTATGTTTTCAAAATCATTTTAAGTTTGAAATTTCTTTTAAGTTTTTTTTCATAAACCTATGCTCTGATACCAAGTTGTAACATCCCCTATCTTGATGCCCGAAGCTATGCGCTACAGATGCTGCAATCATCTATAGTATTGACTTCCGGTGATAAAATACGGTAACGTTAATGGTATCCATAATATCATAAACAAATAAATATGAAATAAAAATAGCACAGATTAATTTTTTTTTCTAATTACATTCCAAATCAATATTTCATATTCAATTACATAATCCCCAAACGATTCCTAGGTTTTGATCAAATATAATTATTACAAAATACGCCATGAGCGACATATAAAGATGCCCCCTTGGATGATCAGAGTACTCAAATAGACAAAACAGTCTTATTATAACACGTTGGAAATAAAATCAAATAACTCCTAAAATAGCTAGCAATGCCTTATGCACGTCTTCGAAAGCTTTATTCATCAACCTACTAAACCTGTAAATCCTTAACTCTCAATCTACTCAAATTAATTTTGAGCACCCAAGAATTTAAGGAGAAAAACATAAACTTCGAGTCAGACATAAAGCTTGGTGTGAATAATACAATTACATCTTGGTTTACTGATATTAAGTGAGACCACGCTGCTTAGCAGAACGGGTTTCCCCTGACTAATATCCCTTTAAAACATCTCTTTTTGCAAATCAATGTCCTGCAATCAAACTGATTAGAACAAGAACAACAATTTCATATATGCATATAAATCAGGTAATGAATGGATTATCTATCCCAAAATATAGTTTTTTTTGGCTAACTATTAACCATTGGCTGACTCGGGCCTACCAAATATAATTAATTTTCTAACATCTGTTAGATACTCTTCTAGGCCGACTGCCCTTCACTATCTTCTTCTAGGGTCACCTGATCCTAATTGTTTTGCGGGCTCACCAATAACCTATCATCCTTCTCTGTGTATTCCTTTCTGTATGTAACATCATTTAAGTCTTACCTATGACTAAGCCCTACACACTAGAATTTTGGATTAAAATTAGCTAGGGGCTATAGCTAATGTATAGAGCGCGACCCTATTCCAGTCCCATCAGGTATCCAAATATCCGAGTCATTCACTTAGGGTTAACTACCCACCAAAATTTTTCTTAAAAACATTTCTTGCAAAATTATTTAACCCTTTAAATCATACTTAAACAAGGAAAACATACTTTTGCTTTACTCAAATCTCTTTGCCATGACATATGCTTTACACAAAACATTATTGGTGAAAACCTTCAAAACAATTATTTAAAAGCTTTAAACAAACTCTTCCAAAACCTTTGAAAGTACCCCTTTCGAAACCTGTTAACTTCTTTACTTTGAACTCTAGGCCGAAAGGCCAAAACATACCTTTCAAAATAATTTAAAATAGACATTTCAAAACCATTGAAAGTGTCCTTTCGAAAGCTTTATAAAACCTTAGACATCCTCTTTTCAAAACATTTCAAACTTGCCTTTCGAAAATATTGGAAACTTTCTATTTAAATACTAAAGGTAAACCTTTCGAAAACATTGGGGAACCTCCCCTTCGAAACCTCCATTAGATACATTTCGAAAGCATTAAAGTCCTTTACTTAAAACAAACCTTTTGAAAGCATTGGGTTCAAGTGAAAGCTTGTGGAATATAGTTTCGAAACCATTTAAAACATTTACTTTCAAAACCTTTGGGTTTAACTTCCAAAATATAAAAAGTGTCTTAAAAGAACTAGGACGAAAGCAACTCTTTCAAAAGCATTTTCCTAAATAAAAGAAGTGGATGGTGTCGAAACCAATCCCTTCGAAAGCATTGGAGAAGAGGCTTCTAAGTTTAAAGCAAAAGAACACTTTTGAAGGTATTGCTTCGAAAGGTTGAATGCGACAGCAGGTGTTTCGACCCCTTCGAAAGCTTCTTTTAAAACAAAGGTGGCAATCTCTTTCGAAAGCTCTTTTCTTTAATGCATTTGACTAAGTCGAAAGCTAATTATTTTCAAAAGCTTTTTTTATATAAACGAAAGCAACAAAGTCGAAAGCTAGTTTGATCCCTTCGAAAACATCCTTTATAAGCAAAAATAGTTCGTGGTTTACAAGCGTAACTTCTACCCCTTCGAAAGCCTGTTTCGACTCAATACCTTTCGCCTTTCTCCAATCCACTGCGTACCAAGACATTGATACCATGTGTATTGTGTGAGAAATGCGGATTAAAGATCTTAAGGCTAGAATTAACACTAGAGGGGGGATGAATAGTGTCTTAAGAAATTTGTTAATCTTTTTGAGTTTATCTTAATTTGTTAATAATGTGTACACTAATCAGACACAGATATGAACACAGAATCAAACACAGATGCAAATATAAAGTAAAAGCAGTAAAGGAAAGAACACACCGGATTTTATACTGGTTCAGAGTTACCCTACATCTAGTCCCGCAACACAAGTACAGATTTCCTTTCAACAACAATTCAACAATTACAACCCTCGGTTTCAAGGCTATGAGGTACACCCTCCAGAATAACAATCCTCTGGGTAGAGATACTTGATTTCCGGGGCAACAAGTTCACCCAATTGACTTCCAAGGCTACAATCACACCTTTTCTCGCTTGATTGATTTCCAAGGCTACAATCACACCTTTTCTCGCTAATATATTACAAAGAAGTCTATAACTCTGAATAGCACTGAGAACCTTGTAGAGATAGTGACGTAGAATCAAACTAGAAGTAATCGAGTATGATTCGATGTTGATTTCGGCAGAGTAATGGTATGATTTTGTATTAAGAAATGTGGAAGAAGAAGAGGAGTGAAAACCAGAATAAAGTGATTAAAAATTCGTTGAAACTGACCCCTATTTATAGAAAATCAACAGCCATGACCATTCATGAAGAGTTATGGCGAATAGACGCTTCTTTTGAAATTTGAATTTTGAACTTCAACTGTCACCATGTCGACATAGTGCCTAGGGGCATGTCAACATCCCTCAGCCAAAATTGATGTTTTGAATTTCTATAAAAATAATATTTATCTTATATAAAAACTATTTAAAACTTTATAAATATACTTGAATATAGTTGAAATTCATAAGTAAATATAAAGAACAATATATATATTATTTAACTATAATTTGAATCAAAGTATAAATAATTTAAAAGTTAAATATATTATTTGAAAAGATAGTTTAAAATCAGAAGAAATTTTGACTCTGAAAATAAAGATGTTTTGAGGCTAAAATTATTTAAAATCAGGATAGAGAGTTTTGGATCTTTTAAAAGGAAAGTTTTGAAATCATTTTGAAAACAAGATAATTTTGTAAAATCATTTGAATTAAAATTAGTGGATACAAAACAATGTCCCACTAGATTTTCGTAGGTTCCATCCTACTTAGGGTTCCATCCCTTTAACGGGCTCGAAGTGGATTCCATTCCACGACTAAATTGGATATTAAGATGCCAGTGCTTTTCTACGAGTTTTAACAAATATTCCTAATAAAACAAACTTAACCTTGAAATATTGAATTCTTGATAATCTTGATACTCATGAGTCTTCTATCTCTATATCTTGAATCTCTATACTATACAGTCTTCATTCTTGATACCTGCATGGTTAGATCCTGCATATACATATATATCTAAACTTGTAATGTTAGTATTTATATTTTATAATCTATTCTAAGGTTGTTGTCATCAAAACCATCATCTCATGGACTAACAATCTCCCCCTTTTTGATGATGACAACCATTGTTTATAAAATATTCCGTCTATCCTAATAACTCCCCCTAAAACTAACAACTCCCCCTTAATCTATGCCTAACTACCCTATTTTATATTTCTCCCCCTTTGTCACCAACAAAAAACTTACTCCCCCTTATTCTTGGACTTCAGTACCTGCATTGATAAACTATACAATAGAATATATAATATATAGATTAAGAAATAATGATACTTATGAGCATAATAACTTAATTAAAGACTATATTCATTTCAGTGTATATATATATATGTTTCACACACCAAACTTCAAACCAAATAAAATCAATCCACACAAAGTATCAATTCAAACCAAATTAAATCAAACAAATTAATTCAGACAAATCAAACAAAGAAAGAAAAATTAAGCGTTACGAGGAACATCTACCCATCCTAAAACCATAAAACTATAAAACTCCCCCTTAAACTAATACTATATAACATGTGATTATAATGATAGTGTTATCATAAATAATCAACACTTAACTCTAAAAACTAGAACTTAATCCTAAATTACTAACTATCCTAACTAAGAATCTATGATAATGCTTGTAATAGTTAGAAATCAAATATAAGAACAAAAATTATTTATTAAGTATATTTCAACACACTCATCAAAACCAAACATGTCAGACAAGTCAAACAAATCAATCAAGTCAATCAAGTCAATCAAGTCAAACAAGTCAATCAAAACATCAAAAACTAATAATCCTATATTATAAGACAATACTACAAACTCCTCCTAAATACACTCGTTATGTATACATGTATGCAATATGTAGTTTGTAATGCAGTATGAAATGTATGACATATGCAATGTAGCATGAGATGATATGCAGAATGAAGTGCAACTTGTGATGCAAATGATTATGATATTTCATGCATTGTAATTTATGATGTAATATGCAATGAAATGTGATATGAAATAGGATGCATAATGATATGAAACAAAATGATAATGAAGTAAATAATAATAATAATATGCAGAATGATATGATGATATATATACTACGGTAAGTGACATTTAGATTATAAGATAAACATGAGTGATAAGTAATATCTAATTGACAAGCATATATATATATATATGTGTGTGTGTGTGTGTGTGCGTGTATGTCTATGTATGTATACATATATCAAACTATTTATTATAAAACACTTCAACCAAACAAAGGTAAAACACACCAATTACTAGACTTAAGTTAAGGAAACTAATGAATGAGACTAAAAGAATTGTAAAGAAAGAGTTTAAATGTAATAAATGGTATTAAAACTATAACATATTCATGAAAGGTAGTAATCACACTCAATATCAAAATCAAATTGATAAAAATATGGACTTTAAACTGCATATATGATCAAATATGGTTTTTTTTTTAAAAATTAATACCCTAATTATTTAATTTATTTAAAATGATTTTTTATTAACTTGGTTGATTTTTTTTTAAGAATCCAAACTTCCATATTCTTAACTTACTAATTAAAACTTTTATATCAAATTATTATTGATTTAAATATTTAGAAACATGTTTAAACATCTTTTAAATTTAAAAAATATCATAATGAAATATTAAATAAAATAATAAAGATTGAAAAACTAAAATAAACATGTGTTACATTAAGGCTTCTTACATTAAAAAATTTAATTAATTAATAATATTTAAACATGAAATTACTTTTTAAATATTCTAATATAAGTTAGAAAATAACTCTAAAAAGAATAGAGAAAAATACTCAGTTTAAATATCAATTTTTTTTATAATTTAAAATTTCAAATAGAAAAGACAGCATTTACAGAATGCTATAAAAAGTTTTTGCAAATATATTCAAAACATTATAAAATAGAAACTGTAGCTTTTACCAAATGCTGTGTAAAGTTTCTGAAACTCTACAGCGTTTCAAAGCACAGAAATGCTATAAAAACGAATTTGTAGTACTTACAAAACATTAGAGAAGAAAAGAAGCATTTTAGAAATGCTATCTAAAATTCTGGTTAAGTGATATGGTGCAATCTTATTAATTGAAGAAATATGTAAATAGAGCCTTATTCTAACATTCTAAATTCATTCCGCTAATTTCTTAAAGATATAAAATTAGTATCTTAAAAGAAATACAGTATGAGAAGTAAAAATAAAATTAGAAAAGTTGAAATCATGAATGAATGTATGCTTTTCTACTTAGTTGTAATAAATTAGTTGTAGATTTTATTTGAAAGAAAACACATTTTAAAAGACTTTTAAAAAATTTAGACTTGTATAACAATATTTATACTATGGTGTGTCGATATATGGACCAAAATATCAAAACTTATAAAAGAGATAAATTTCTATACCTAACTAAATGCATAGATATATATTTCTAAATGCAACAATAAAGATGAAATAATAGTAAAGCGTACCAATTTTTGCATTCCATCTTTGTTCCTCCATTGTTGTGAACCACACATTTATATCTTTCTGAATTTGATGACGAGATATGTTCTATTGCGACGGGCTCGTTTTTCTGATCAGCGTAGTATATTCATTTGCTGAATTTGAAGACCGTATGAGAAAGATACCGATGATTTAGTAAATTGACCAACTTGGCGCCAAAACTTTGAATTCGAATTTTGAATGAATGGACACTTCAACCACTATAAATAGGTCCAACGGTCACCACTTTTCATAAAAATTCATCCTCTTCATCTTCTTCCCGTTTTTCTATATACTATCAAACTTCTAGAAGGCATATCTCCTTCGTTTCTTAACGGAATTGGATGAAACCAGCGGCAAGTCGAAGAGGAAGGCAAGGGCTACGATCTAGTAATAGTTTGGTGTCGAGTTTGGATGGTATTGTGATGCAAAAGGCCGAACAATAGAAGAAATGTAGAAGATCCCGTACACAGTTTTTCAGTTTTGGACAGCCAACTTAAAACTGTCATATCTCACTCAATTTTGATCGGAATTTGATGATCCACCCATCAAAATGACCGCGAGAATAAGAAATACAATCTAAAAAGGAGTGGAAACAAAATACTCAAATCTCTGGATGCATTTTGAAGAATGCCTTTGACAGTTTTGCCTTCTTTTTCTCTTTGTTCACCAAAACTTCATTTGACCATAACTTGGTCATTTCTTGACGGATTCACACGAAACCAGTGACCTTACGAAGCAGATGGAGAGAAGTACAGTATAAAATCAAGTTGTAGATGAGAACCCAAAGTTTTGAATTGATCTGGTACCCATTTCTTTGTCGATTTCCATTATATATCCATTTGTTCTTCTTGATCGATGAATGATTATCTGGTATCTTTTAACCAACAGTCATTAGACATAACTCTTCTCCTGCAAAACAAGATAACTTTTTAAAGAATCAAGTGACTTTTCAAAATAACTATATATAATTTTAAACAATAATATCATGATGATTCTGTGACATATTCATATGAAAACAGTGTTAATAATTTTTAAAAAAATTGCCATTTTCAAAATTTTTAAAATTCAGATTATGAATGTTTGAAAACCATGCTCTGATACCAAATTTGAGAAATGCGGATTAAGGATCTTAAGGCTAGAATTAACACTAAAGGGGGGTGAATAGTGTCTTAAGAAATTTGTTAATCCTTTTGAGTTTATCTTAATTTGTTAACAATGTATACACTAATCAGACACAGATATGAACACAGAATCAAACACAGATGCAAATATAAAGTAAAAATAGTAAAGAAAAGAACACACCGGATTTTATACTGGTTCGGAGTTACCCTACATCCAGTCCCGCAACACAAGTATGAATTTCCTTTCAACAACAATTCAACAATTACAACCCTCAATTTCAATGCTACGAGGTACACCCTCCAGAATAACAATCCTCTGGGTAGAGATACTTGATTTCCGAGGCAACAAGTTCATCCAATTGATTTCCAAGGCTACAATCACACCTTTTCTCGCTGATTGATTTCCAAGGCTACAATCACACCTTTTCTCGCTAATATAGTACAAAGAAGTCTATAACTCTGAATAGCACTGAGAACCTTGTAGAGATAGTGATGTAGAATCAAACTAGAAGTAATCGAGTATGATTCGATGTTGATTTCGGCAGAGTAATGGTATGATTTTGTATTAAGAAATGTGGAAGAAGAAGAGGAGTGAAAACCAGAAAAAAGTGATTAAAAATTCGTTGAAACTGACCCCTATTTATAGAAAATCAACAGCCATGACCATTCATGAAGAGTTATGGCGAATAGACACTTCTTTTGAAATTTGAATTTTGAACTTCAACTGTCACCATGTCGACATAGTGCCTAGGGGCATGTCGACATCCCTCAGCCAAAATTAATGTTTTGAATTTCTATAAAAATAATATTTATCTTATATAAAAACTATTTAAAACTTTATTAATATACTTGAATATAGTTGAAATTCATAAGTAAATATAAAGAACAATATATATATATTATTTAACTATAATTTGAATCAAAGTATAAATAATTTAAAAGTTAAATATATTATTTGAAAAGATAGTTTAAAATCAGAAGAAATTTTGACTCTGAAAATAAAGATGTTTTGAGGCTAAAATTATTTAAAATCAGGATAGAGAGTTTTGGATCTTTTAAAAGGAAAGTTTTGAAATCATTTTGAAAACAAGATAATTTTGTAAAATCATTTGAATTAAAATTAGTGGATACAAAACAATGTCCCACTAGATTTTCGTAGGTTCCATCCTACTTAGGATTCCATCCCTTTAACGGGCTCGAAGTGGATTCCATTCCACGAATAAATTGGATATTAAGTTGCCAGTGATTTTCTATGAGTTTTAACAAATATTCCTAATAAAACAAACTTAACCTTGAAATCTTGAACTCTTGATAATCTTGATACTCATAAGTCTTCTATCTCTATATCTTGAATCTCTATACTGTACAGTCTTCATTCTTGATACCTGCATGGTTAGATCCTGCATATACATATATCTAAACTTGTAATGTTAGTATTTATATTTTATAATCTATTCTAAGGTTGTTGTCATCAAAACCATCATCTCATGGACTAACATATTGGTTTCGACTTGGTCGAAGGCAGAAGCATGGGGTCAGAAGCATGCAGGGAAGTGGTGAAACAGTAAATATTATCAAAACTGTTTTATTGCTATCTAAAGTAATTGCTTTTCAACTAACTTCCCATATTTGTTAAAATGCTATTGGTTGCCAATTATTTTTCAAAACCTTTTATAAAAGTGCTGCTGAATTTCGGAAACCAACAATTTAAAACATTTGCAAATAGCCCCTTCTCCTTCTGTAAACATATAAAACATTTAAGTCTGATACCTTAAATAGTTTATATATTTAATAAAACAATTAGGAAAATTCTCCAAAAATTCTAATAAATCACTTTTATATGTTTTCTAACATATTTAAATTTCAGAACCAAAGCTAACATTCAATAACCGTAATTAATTTTAAACAAAATCTAACAATTTTCTTCACTAGAAAATTCATAATAAATCCACAATAATTTAGAAAATTATGAAACTTGAAACCCATCTCTAAAATAATATTTCTAACCTTATGTCCTAATCGCAAGGTAATTGGATGTCATTTAATAGGGTTTTCAAATCAAATCTTATCATAAAATCTATATGAACTAACAACATAAATCATCAACAAGGATTTATCCATTTAACAATCAAAACATGGCATAATACTTTGCAAAATAGGTTTGGATCTTATCTAGAAATCGAAAATAACAATATGAGATGTAATCTATTATTCACCTTGGCTTGATTGTTAAGAAGTTTGAGATTGCTTTTGAATTGATTTGATTAAGCTTTCTTCTTTTTGATTCTTGTTTATCTTCCCCTTTATCTTCTTCTAATGGTGGTCGGCCTTACTTGGTTTAGTTTTAGTTTGTGAATGATTATAAATAAAGGCGGGTTAAGGGTTTAGGGTATAAGAATATAACCTATTCCTTTTTTTCCCTTATCTTATTTTCCTTACTTCATTTCATACTTTCATTTGTTCATTCATATCTTAAGGCACAACTACCTTATATTTAAACAAATCTTAATCTCTTAACCACTTTAATCTTTATATTATTCTATTTAATTTAGCTAATTAAATCTCCTGATTAATTTTATCTAAAATTAGGGGTGTTACACGAACTCGATCAATGGTAGGTGCTGCTCCCAATGTCCTCCAAAATCCAAAACACAAGCACTCAACAAGTCTTCCAAAATCCTATTCACCCTCTCCATTTGACCATCAATCTGTGGGTGATATGCATTGCCGAGATTCAAATAAGTTCCCAAAGCTGCTCGTAGCCTCCTCCAAAACTCATTAGTGAATAGGAGGTCCCTATCATTAACTATGCTCGTAGGAATTCCATGCAACCGAACTACCTCCTTGATGTATATTTGCACAAGAGAAGTGGCAGTTCTATTGTTCCTATCTGGGATAAAATGGGCACTCTTAGCGAGTATATCCACAACAACCGAAATAGCTACATTACCTCTATGACTTTTAGGCAATCCTTCCAAAAAATCCATCGAAATCTGTTCCCACTTCCAAGTCGGAATTTCCAAAGGTAATAGTAATCCACCAGGCTTCCCTTGCTCAGCTTTTACTCTCTGACATGTCAAGCACTTAGCAACAAACTCAACTACACTCTTCTTCATTCCATGCTAAAAAAATCCTCTTCATATCCTTTTACATCTTATCTCCTCCTTGGTGAATGATCATCTTTGAGTGGTGACACTCCATAACCACCTCTCTCAATAAACTATCAACCATAGGAACACAAAGGCGTCCCTCCATTCTTAGTTAAGCATCCCTTCTCATCAACTGAATACTAACAAACATGGGGAAAATGCTATACTCTCCTTAGCTTCTCCAAAATTTCAACTAACTTTCCATCCTTCACTTGCTCAGGCCCTATGCGGTCCATCAAGGCTGGTCAAATCTCCATAACTGCTAAAAAGCCTTGGATGTGTTATGTTGGCAATTGGAAGTTAAAATTTGAGAGGAACTCCAAGTGTCTCCATTCATATATAAACCTAGGGTGGTGTTCCTTCGACTAAGGGCATCGACGACTAAGTTCCCTTTCCCAAGGGTATACTGAATACTAAAGTCAAACGATACTATGTACTCCATCCATCTCTATTGTCTAAGATTTAAATATTTTTGGGAAAACATGTATTTGAGTGATTTATGGTCAGTGAATAACTCATACTTTCTTCCAAAAGATAATACCTCCAAATCTTCAAGGCAAAGATGATAACTGTTATCCAACATTTTGATCCGGCTATATTCGAATTGACTGGACAAGTTAAACTCGACTGTCATCAAGGCCGATAGCCCAGAGCGATGACTATGGGGTCCAAAAATCAAGCATAGATTAAAATATGAAGTAGTAGCGAAGCAGAAGCATGAAAGCTCACTAGTCCACGAATGGATCCGGTACGATCCATATTCAATACTATGGATCATATTGTATCGATTCCATAGCTCAATTCAATGACGATCGATCGATATCTCATAATCTACAAATCCATTACACATAAAACTTTGGGAACAAGATGTGAGGACCCTAGGAAGCCTACGCTAGGGATCACATCTCAAAAGGATGAAGAAAGAGGGATCAGCCCTCTTCCCTCCATAGGGATCGGCTAGAATCAGGAGGCAACTCACATTGCACCAAAGATCGAGCATTAACTCAAGTTTTACTCATCTAATTGACATGAAACTTGAAGTACAAGCCTACTACAACATTTGGAACACCTTCTAGGAATCTTACTCCAATTGGAGGAAGTTGGAGGGATCAGCATAACTCCCTTTTGAGGGATCAGTAGAAATCATAATTCAAGCAACACTACTTCACGGAAAATGTGATATCTCACAAACCGTACGCCGTAATTACACAAAATTTGGGAAGCAAGTAGCTAACATCACGGGGCACCCCTCATAGGGATCGCGGCCCATTTGGACACACTAATAGGGATCGGTAATGATCCCTATTGTGGGCCCCGATGGGCTTGGAATTTTTTGGGTGGCCTCGTCTTTGTCTCACGAACCTTCTGTCGAAATTTCAGTCCAATCTATGCATGTCTTCCCCTATAAATACAACAGGCATGGCGTTAGAAAAGGGATCCTTTTTCAGTTGCAAAGGCTCTTCCATTTGTATTCTTCATTCTTGTACTAATGGATCCCAACTGATCCAAATATTCTTGTAATCATATGTTTTAATTTCATTCTTTATTTGATCTCCACTAGCTTCTATTGGGTGTTGATGCCCATTTTTGGCATCAACAATAGCTGCTAAGTCCAAGTCATGAACTAGATATCTCTTCTCATGATCTTTCAGTTGCCTACTAGCACAAGCAACTACTTTTCCTTCTTTTATTAGAACTGCTCCTAATCCTTTGCCATAAGCATTTGTGAAAATCATAAATGGTTTGGTTCCATTGGGAATAGTGAGCACATGTGTACTAGTCAATAGCTTCTTAAGCTTCTTAAATGCCTTAGTGCATCCATCGTCCTAAGAAAAAACTAGGTTCTTAGTCAATTGGGTTAAAGGGGCTGCTATTCTTGCAATATTCTTAATGAACTTTCTATAGTAGCCTGCCAAACCGAGAAAACTTCTTACTTCTGATGCATTCCTGGGAGTCCTCCATCCTTGATCAGCATCTACTTTGGTAGGGTCTACTGCCAATCCGTGCCCAGAAACTATATGCCCAAGAAATCTACCTTCTTTTCTCCAAAAGTGAAATTTAACAAATTTGGCCTTAAGCTGTGCTTTCTTAAGGTTCCTAATACCTCTCTTAGGTGATCCTCGTGCTCCTCTTTACTCTGGGAGAAAACCAAAATATCATCTACGAACACAAAAACGAATTTATTGGGTCGCCCTCTAAGCACCCTACTCATCAAATCCACAAAGTATGCTAAGGCATTCGTTAATCCAAAAGGCATCACTTCCCACTCATATAGTCTATCTAGTGTGCGAAATGCAATCTTCGACTTGTTTTCTGTTGCAATCCTCAACTTATAAAATCCAATTGCTATGTCTAATTGAGAAAAGACTTTAGCTCCTCTAAGCTGATTGAACAAGTCATCTATCTTAGGTAAAGCATACATATTCTTCCTTGTCAACTTGATCAATTCCTTATAGTCGACGCAAAGTCTCAAAGAACCGTCCGCCTTAGTGGCAAAAACAACAGAGTCTCCTAACTCTGAAGTACTCCGATGGATGAATCCTTTCTTTAATAGCTCAGAGATTTTCTTATCCAATTCCTTTCTTTCTTTTGGGGACAGTGTCTTAAAGGCAGGGAGACTGGCCTTGCATCCTTCTCTAAATCTACTCGAAACTCGATCTCCTTATAGGGTGGAAGACCCGAGACTTCCTCCAGGACATCGGGAAATTCACAAACTACGGGTTTAGATGATGGTTCTCTAACAACAGATATACTTAGTGAGTATAGATGGCTTAACTCAACTAAATCTTGGGTGTACAAAGAATTTCTAGGTGATGGCCTCCACACTTCTTAATCGTACAACCCTCCTATCACAATCAAGAATTGCTCCATTGTATGCTAATCAATCCATACCCAAAATAAGTCCATACCTCTCAAAATTTTGAACATACGAATTACAAATGAAATCAATGTTGCATATATCCAACACTAGGTCTTTGCAAAATAAGAGGGAGATGTGTCGAACCACCAATAGGATTAGGGACCACTATTGGGCTGGTGATAATCTGGGTTTTAAGTTTTAAAAAGTTTACTATATTCCTAACTATAAAGGAATGTGATGCCTTTGAATCAAATAGGATACGAATTGTAACCCCAAAAATAAGGGTTATACCTTTAAATGCTGCCTTTCCTTGGTCTCTCAATGGTCTACTTGCAATAGGGACGGCTTCAATAGCATAAGCTTGTCTGCTTAATATTTCTTTTGCCAACTTAGGGCATTGATTCTTGAGGTGTCCTTCCCTGTGGAAATTGAAGCATATCCCTTTAAAAACTTCCTTCATCAGACTCACCCTACAATCTTTAGCTTCATGATCTTTCTTCTGGAATTTCTTGCACACCTTACCATCCTTCTTAAATTTCCCTTTCGACTTCTTATTAGCCCAAAGGCTTTCTTTCTTGGACCCTCATTGCTTTTGGGTAGGTGCAACCTTCTCCTTTTCTGCCTCCTTATCGTCCGCATTGCCCATGTGTAGCATTGCCATCTCCACCAACATCTCATATGTGGCAACAATGAATATTTGGGTCAAGAACATTTATCTCAGCGAGCAATTTAGGCCCTTCATGAAATTCATGACTTTTTCATCCGTGTATCTGTCAAGCACATCCCAAATTTAGCCAACTCTGTGAACTTAGCTATGTACTCCTTAAGAGTCGAATCTTCTTGTGTAAGCTGAATGAATTTCTCTAGTTGTAGACTCACTTTTGCCCTTGACATAAACCTTATGTCAAATCTATTCTTGTATTCATCCCACGAGAAAATCCTTCCGGCATTTTCCTCAGTCACCAAGTTCCACCAATCTAAAGCTTCTCCTTTGAGGTGCCAAGCTGCAATCCTCCTCTTTAGCTAATCTTCCCAATCAAGCTCTCTAAATATCCTTTCACAATCATTAACCCACGCTTTAGCTTCCAAATATCCTTCAGTTTCAGAGTCTGTCTTCCCTTCCATATTAAGAAAGTTCTTAAATAACTTTGTGAAGTCAATAGGATAGGGTGCTACATCGGTAGGTGGGGCAGCAGGTGCTATCGGTGCAGTTGGAGGAATATGAATTTGATCAACAATCCTAAGATATTGTCTAAACCAGTCGAGCATTCCACAAATGGGAGGTCTTCCGTAGCCAGGGATCCCATTTCCAAAAGAAGATTGATTGTTAGCTATATCAACTATTTTTAGGTTAAATCTTAAGTGATGATTTCCTAAGATAGTATTATATATTGAAAGAAAAAGGGTTGCCTAGTGTATGCAAGTATGTTCAAAGAAATAGAGGTATAGATATTCATGTATACATATATATAGTAAGAATTTTTGAAAATCCTTTTTGATAAACCTTTTCAAAAATAACAAGTACGCCAATCGTATATATAGTCTCCCCGTTGATTGCATAATCTGAGCTCTGATACCAAATGTAACAACTCACCTCAGAACAAGTCCAAATTTCAACCCAAAGAAGACCCATCGAAACATAGATCCATTCTAAGGCTGGTTGTTAGTTGGAAAAAGGATAACTGTATAGAGAAATAACTACTCCTTCAGAACTAACAGCGGATGGAATAAAATATAATATCAAATTGTACCCATTTATTTCAAAACCATTTGACATATAATAATACAAAACATCATAAAACTGTCATATAAGATCCATCATATCATATGTCCAAATACATGGGTACAACATAAAAATATCATAAAAGATAATAATAACTGCCACAAGCTTAAGCCACTCCACCTTTAAGCATCTTCACCATCATTTCTCCATCCTTAACCTGTGTTATAATGAGGAGGGAGTCAGAAAAACAAATTTCTTGTGAATAAAAACCTCGAGTCTTACCATTCCAGTACTTGGGTAGTATATTTCAAAATAAGAATATGTCTACGTACATAAATGATTTAATACTTCTTATAAGGAAAGAAAGCTGGTCCAAAATCAACTACTTAATACCTTACATTCTCGAAGCAAGTTTCTCAATCGCATAACCCAAATCCTATGACATAAATGTCTAATAATGCGAGAGATACACTACAAGAAAACCTACCTTTGGTTGCAATTATTGGTAGCGTTTGTAGTGTAAGTGCAACAAATACTACCTTTTCCATTTTTTTCTTTAATTTTAGGGTTGCCGCCTTACTTTACACCGATACAAAACTTGTCATGATTTTTCCTCCTATTTCCCTCCATGGCCTTCTTTTTCCCTCCACTGGTAAAATTTTTCCCTCTTTCAACAAAATTTCCCTCCTCTCCCTCATTTCAGTTGTCCTATCCACTGCCGCACCTTCGCCGCATGCTACTTCAAACCAGGTAATCGCTGTTCACGCCCTAAAAAGGTCAGATCTGAAGGCAGATCTTTAATCTGAAATCAATCTGTTAGTTTAGTTCTGGTTCTTAGCTTGTGTTTGTTATCTTGTGCTGGATTTCAAAATTTGCGATTGTTTAAGGGGTTTAGTCGAAGAAGGAAGTAGATTATTTTACAATTCTTTGGGGACAATTTGAATATTTGCGCTGGAGCGATTAGGTGTAGCGGGAAGCATGTCCTCCTTGAGTAGGGAACTTGTCTTCCTCATACTCCAGTTTTTGGATGAGGAGAAATTCAAAGAGACTGTTCATAAGTAAGTTTTACAGCATAGACTGTTTATTTATTGTTTCGACTTGTTTTATGTAGATAAATAAATTTGTCAGTATATTGGATGACTTGTTTAGCAAATAGCAGGTTACAACCGAAGTGAAAAAAATAAAATAAAATAAAAACAAAATTTTCTAAAATAAGCAAGTGCATAAGTTAAAGGGAATTGATTACTGTCTTGATATACCGAGTGGTCTAGCTATAAGTTATTATTATCATGAATATAAATATGTCAATTTAGGATGATGAACATAAATTTCCAAAATAAACATTCAGTAAATTGAAAAAAATGTAAATTTAATGCTTGAAAGTTTTAGTAGTCCCTGTGTGTCATATGCTTGGAAGTTTCGTGTATATATTATCAGTGTAGTAATTATTTCCAAATTGTTAGGGTACTTGAGCATTTAAAGAAATCATTATTCAATCATTGAACATTTTAACTATAAACTGTTACGTACAAAAGTTTAAAGGCATCTATGATGATAGATTTCAAATACATCCAGCATAGGATAAGAACTTGGCTTTAAGTGCTTAGGATGTGATAATTGGGTTTTGGTCAGCATCTACGGATCAAAACCTTTCAGCATTTCTTGAACCATTTTTCAGGACAATTGTGATAATTGTCAAAGATCACTAGCTTAGCACTTAATCCTTCGGATGTTAATAAGTAGTGGGAATCAGATATTGTAGACCAATTTTCAAGCGACCAAACTGCCAGTTGGGAAACTATGGATACCAATATTATTATTGTTATTGTGTATATATATACGAGTACTTGGGCACGTGTGATGCACGTGTGCAAGAAGAATTGGTATTAAAAACGATGTTGTAAGGTTTTTTTGGTTTTAGAAATTGAATTTGACGTGTAGGTAATGTTGCATTTTTTTTATGCGTGTACATGGACATATTAATCGTTTATCAAAATGTGAATGAAACTAAGTTATTTTAGGAAATTATCAAATAGGTAAAGAAAGTAATCAACTATTATATGAATATCTGGAGAAATGTAACAAATATTAGAATTAGTGCTTCTAGCAATTTGAAACTTAGAATTGTGACATATCTCTCTTTTGAAAGGTATTAGACCACCGTATTAATACATAGAATTTTTTTATCAACCATAAAGATCGGACTTCTCATGATACTCACTCACTCATAACCCCACAGTATTGCTAAAGTATACAACTATTTGGTGCTATTGTATAGATTTCAAACTTTCCTTTACATCAATATTGTAATAAAAGTTTGTAAAACTTAAATTGATGTAATAATTTTTCTCTATGCTTTTTCCAAAGTAGATGTCAACTACAGTAGCTTTTAAATAATATGTAGGAATTAAAATACAGTTGTAGCAATCATTTTCTCCCCTCCTTGTCCCGGGCTTGAGACCGACATCGATAATATGTAGATGGCGGAGTTAAAAATGTTGTATAAGGGATTTTGTTATGTAAATTGTCAATTTATTCTAGCAATAAATTGGAAAAAAAATTCATACGTATGTGATAAAGTTAACTAAGTTGACGACTTTTAGGATCTTAGCAACATGATCAGGGTAACTGCATAAAAAATTCAAAGAACGATATCCCTGTGTAATATAATAGCTTGCTTGTGACTTTGAGGCAATCCGAGGCTAAGCAAAGAATCATCCCCACACATAATGTTTGGTGCACCAAAAGTGATTGCAGGTAATAAGAAGCTAATGGTACCTCTTCTCTTGTAAGCAACAGTAAGTTAATGAGCAAAGCAAGGCTTCCACCTCTAGTAAAACGTAGAGTTGCATGACTGCCTCGAGCGTCTAAGTAAGCATTGATTTTAGGAAGCATTTGGTCATATATGCTTTTGTCAGTTTCATAAATTCCTCTGTGTAAAAACACATCAAATCCCTATTGTTAAAATTGAAGTTCTTAACTCATACATATTATATATTACAATAGTAAAGCTCACAACTGTAATTCAATAGCCAGACTACTTATCTAAAACAAATGTACCTAACTAACTTACCTCAAACTAAATAGGTTCGAAAATAAGATTTGTTTGCCAAGAAGCTAAAGACTCAGAACCCTGCATGTTTATTCATTTAAATTTATATTGTGAATTGCAAATGAGAGGAGAATAAAATAGCAAAATAAACATGAATGATAGAATATCTTGTGCCATTCTTTTTTCATCGCATATAAACCACTCAAAAGGACAGGAGTGATGAATTCAGCAACTGCCTTTTTCATTTCTGCTTTGACAGCAGATATTGCAGTAGCTGAATTTTTCATTGCAAAAAAAGAGGTCATATTAGATTTGCATTAGTTTATATCATTATTGCATTTTTTGCCTAACATTGGTTAATTATCAAGATATATATCAGGTTGGGAATGCATTCATGTGCTCTGCATGTTTACAATAGAAACACAGTGTATTTTTTGTTTGTTTTGTTGTTCATTGCAGCGATTTACATAAATTGACAACAACATCAAAAAGGCAAATGATTATTACCTGATAATCCTATAAAATAGCATAAAGCCACTATGAACTACATATACATTTTAAGCTTCAGTTAAAATCTTTTAGCCTTTTTTCAACAAATCCATTAACTTCTGCCGATCATTTTGCTTGGCCTTCCTATTTGAAAGATTTCCAAAAAGCATGTCTGGCGAATCCTTCATCTTGTCGCGAATGGTAGCAACTTTGTATAATCCAATATTCTGTAATTCTTCACTCAAATTACTGGATTCAAGAAATTCTCTGCTTGGTTCTCAACCGAAAAATTACCATAAACAATCTTTCAAACTTCCGTCTTTTCTTTACTCACTCATTACTAAACTATAAAAACTCTAATCATCGAATCCTACTTTTCAAATTCGACAATTGTGCCTTTTGAGCTTTCAAAAATTTGGATTAACTGAATGAAACTTCACATAACTGTAGGGGAAAATGGTGAGAAAAGGTAAATTTAAAAGGAAGCGTGGTAGGTGGGAACAGAAGTGGCTGTATTAGATAATAATATATGTAACTGTTCCCTCTTCATTGAAAATGACTCAAATTAACCTTGAGTAAATATTTATTTTAACACGTTGGTATCTGGGTATTTCTGGTATTGAATAAAAGGCTTCACTTTGACCCATTGACCAAGGGTTTTGCTTTATAGTATAAGATATATATATATATATGTTTGTATATATATATATGTGTGTGTTTATATATAATATATGTGTTTATATATATATATAATATATATATATATATAATATAAAATCATTAACCCACAATTGTAGAATTTATTTTAGTCTGAAATAGGTGAACAAGTCACAATGTTCTGGCTTACGTAACCCGTCTTTGGCAACAATATAATACCCATTGCTCAGTTTAATGTTAGGAAAACAATTTGTGAAATTTGGTGTTTATAGGTTGGAACAGGAATCAGGATTCTACTTCAACATGAAGTATTTTGAGGATCAAGTTCAGGCAGGAGAGTGGGATGAAGTTGAAAAATATCTCGGAGGGTTCACAAAGGTCGAGGATAATAGATATTCCATGAAAATATTTTTTGAAATCAAGAAGCAGAAATATCTTGAAGCTCTTGATAGGTGTTTTTCTATTTTGGGTTTATGAGGTATGTTATCTATTGGGCAATAGCAGCATTGATTTGATCATGTGGTTACTTTTTGTTTGTTTCAGGCATGACAGAGCCAAAGCAGTGGAAATACTCTTAATCTAGTCATTTTTGGTTGTACCCTTATTCTAGTCTTGTGTTATTGTAGTTGCATTTCTGAAACACCCAAGAACTCCTACTAGTGCCCCAGGTATGGATTATCAGACAGCTGATTCTGAACACTTGATGAAAAGGATGCGTTCTGGCCAAAATGATGAGGTATCGTACATTAAGAAACTGGTGTTCAATTATTTACTATTTAGTATATTGTTTTGATCAAACATATTCCTATATGTTTCATTTTCTGGTTCCACTCATGCACATACTTCCTATTCCCAAGATGACCTTCCCAAAACAGTAGTACGAACACTAAATCAAGGTTCTAATGTAATGAGCTTGGATTTCCATCCTCAGCACATAAGAGCTTTAAAGTTTGGAATCCACACTCTTGTACAGTGCCTTTACAGGTACTTTTCACTTTTACGCTACCTGTTCATGCCAGCTTAATGCGATCTTTTCTTCCCTTTATATTTCCTTCCTTATGTATACATGCAAGAGTAAAATAATATAATTGTAGGCAGCACTTATGAAAGATGCCGCGATATCTGTCAATCGATATTTATGGAGTCCTGATGGATCTGTAATAGGTACTTAATAAAAAATTGTTAATTGATATTAGAGAATTTCTTTTCTATGATATATAATTCTGCTTCATACAAAAAATTTGTAAAACTTAAATTATTTTTTTGGATCTTGTATAGGTGTTGCGTTTTCTAAGCATCTTGTTCAGACATATGCTTATATTCACAATGGAGACTGAAGAGGAAGCGACGAAAGATGAGGCAGCGATCCAAGTAAGTGCTATGTGCTTCACATACCAAACTCGACAATGTTGCCCTGATCCTGCATCATAGTCTCTGGTTTTTGAAGTCAGCTGCCTCGGTGGAACGCCTCTATCTACCTTTATTTCATATGTTTTCTTTAGCAGAGACTTCTCATGTTTTGTTTGAGACCATTTATAATTTGCTGAACATCCTATAATGTTTTCTATCTTCTTTAAAAAAAATCACAATGGAGAGCTAAGACAACAATTAGAGGTGTTTATATCTTTCCCCTAATCAATATGTACAAAATGTAAAGAATATTGATATATCTAAAGCTATTATTTACAGATTTCATTTTCCTGCCACCTGTAAAGTGTCTTCTGCAACTTCGAGTTAGTCGTCTCTAGTACTACCTAAGGTAATATTTCCCGCCACCTGTCTCTGGTACTACCTAAGCTATTATTTACAGATTTCATTGTTGATTGTTAAACTCGTTTGCAGGTAATTAGCTATTTCGAAGCGAAGACTGTCGACAACAAAGAACTATTGGTAATCAAGCAACGAATATGAATTTAATTGTTATATATGTTGTCGTATTTTGTTAGTACCATTTGTGGAAACTTGTCTGTGAATGCTTGTAGTATGTGACTTATTTTGTTTAAAAACTACTATCGAATTGATTATGGATATTATATTTGATTGTGAGATTAGCATGTTTTTGCAATTATTTGAATATGATGATCATATGATTGATTGTTTTTATATGCTACAGTTGCATTTTAAAAACGCTACTGAAAATAAAAAAAAGTATATAAACAAAAAATGCAACCAAAAAATGAAGACTTATGGTAGCGTTTTTTAACCCTACAGAAAAAACCTATAGCTGCATTTAAAAGTGACTTTTGGTAGCGTTTTTTAAATCCTACGGAAAATACCTATAGTTGCATTTAAAAGTGACTTTTGGTAGCGTTTACTACACCGCAACAAAAAGTTTTAGACTTTTAGTTGCATGTCGTATAGCAGCGTTCTCTAAAACGCTACCATAAGTTATGGTAGCGTTTTTTCAACGGTACCAAAAGTCTTTTCTGGTGTAGTGATAATACCGAAGCCACTTAATACCTTTTAATGGAAAATAGGCAGACTCTAGCCATTTAAGACCTCAACTAAGGCAGATCTGATCATTTAATAGCTATTCTCAAGGCGAACCCCTAAATGGTAACTATCTATTTGACATCATATGGAATCTTTTAAGCCACTTAATACTTCTTTAAAGAAAATTGGACCATCAATTAGTCACTTAATACCTTATCCCGAAGCAGACCCCTATCGAGATACCACCTAATGTGCCTAATAACCAGCCCCTTGGCAATCTAATACTTCATTTGGGGAAATAGGCAGGCCCTAAAACAAACACTTAATACCTCAAGACCCCGAAATAGGCCCCATGTATTATGACCCATACACATAATGATGTCTCACATTATTCTAACTATCCATAGGAACTGGTAGCCAGATTAGCTGGGCAGATTTACCCTATAGAATTTGGGACTAACCTCACGTCATTGCAAATATTTATCATAGAAGATGTCTCACATTAATATGAAGTATACACAACCACAGATAGCCTATAAGTGAAGGGTAGACTTCTGTAGTGCAACTCTACCGACCTCACATCCCTATGACTTAGCCATAATTTATATACTCTCTCTATATATAATACTCATCTCACCTTTTCATAATTAAGGCCTTATAAGGAATCTTCCTTATTACGCATTATAATATCAATTAGCTTTCTAAACGGGAAAAATTAATAGTAATTACTACCTAATTAACTATGCAATTATACGCCATAATTACAAGTTTATTACGCTAATAGATGAAAGTGACTGATATCAAAAGTAAGTGCTCTGATACCAAAATAGTATTATTGTGCTCTGATACCAAATGAAAGAGACTGTGCTCTGATACCAAATGAAAGAGACTGTGCTATAGGATCGTGTAATATGGATAAACTACTTGTGCGGAATAAGTAAGTAAATAGTAAAAGCAGTAAAGTAAATGACACCAGAGATTTTTATATTGGTTCGAACTCCCGTTCTACGTCCAGTCCCAGACTCCTTCTGGAATTAAACTAGCAATCCTCACTTAACCCAGAGTAATAGGTTTACACCGCTTGAGCAACCGAACATGACTTCTACCGCCTAAGCAACCGAATAAGACTTCTACCGCCTGAGCAACCGAACATGACTTCTTTACAAATAACAAAAGTATTTGACTATAGTATGCTCTTTGAATAGCACTGATAAGTCAATTAAGTACAATCTTCCTATAATCTTCTCCTTTATGATATGTAGTGTAATGTGCTTGAGAATTTGTAGAAGATAGAGTGATCAACAATCAGAGAATGTAAGTAGTTTGAGTGTAGTTTGAAAATAGAAAATAAGAGATAAGAATTCAAGAATATTAAAATTAATTTCGGTGAAATGTTTGTTGAATTATGAAATCTATTTATAGAGATTAAAAAGTTGCAACCATTGTTGAAAGATAACGTTGAAAAGAAATAGGCGCAACTGTTGATTTGAAGATGTTTTTCTTCGATGAAGAGAAGTGTCTTTTCATGAAAAGGGAGGGCTAGGCCTGAATTTATAGACGCTAGAATCAACCAGAATCGTTAGGTCAGAATATTTTAAATCTGGGCCGTTGCGGCCTAGGCTTACTGGAGCTACTAGGTAGCTACTGGTCAACCGCCCTTAGGTCACCAGTCGAACGTTGTGGGTCGACCATCACCAATAACTGGTCGGCATGTGGGCCTGGGTATAAAAATGTTAATTTCTTTTAATTTAATTATTTTCGTTCCGAATTCGTATTTCTTCCGTAACTTCTTCGTTTGGACTCCGATCGCAAAAATCAAAATACGAAAGTTGCTTATAATTTCACCATGAATGAAGTGGTGCAAGTTTCATGGTCAAATTCCATCGTTTGCACAAATTCCATTTTCGGAGCCTAATTAACTAACTAACTAATTAGATAACTAACGGCAAATTACGGGGTGTTACAGGGCACTTCGTCTTTAGGTTGGAGCTTAGTGGGTAATGTGCACTCCACGATGAAGTCTGCTAATGCTTGACCTTTGATTGTCGTTCTTGGACAATAAGAGATATTGTACTGATTGAGCTCCATTGCTTATTTTAAGAGGCGACCCGAAGTTTTTTGCAGTATTTGCTTTAATGGTTTGTTTGTGTCGACTTTGATGGGATGTGCTTGAAAGTAGGGCCGCACTTTTCTTGATGTAAGGAGCAGGCCATAAGCTAGCTTTTCAATTACTAAATAGTAGAGTTCTGCTCTCAATAAACATTCGCTCATGAAATAGATAGGCCTTCGGGTCCCCTTATCTTCTCGAACCACTTCATCACTTACAGCTTTATCGGTTATAGCTAAATACACGTATAAGTCTTAACATGTTACCAGTTTTGATAGAATAGGGGTACTAATTAGATGATCCTTCAGGTTCTAGAATGCGATTTTACATTCCTCTGTCCACTCGAAATTTTGCCTCTTCTTTTCTTAATCGAAGAACGTTATGCACATGTCGGTTGCTTTGGAGATGGACCTGCTTAGAGCAGCCACCCTACCATTTAGTCTCATGATATCTTTCGGTTTCATTGGGATTCCCATCTTCTTTACAGCTTCAATCTGCTTATGGTTTGCTTCAATGCTGTGAGTGCTGACTATGTATCCTAGGAATTTTCCTAACTAGGTAGCAAAATAACATTTTAAGGGAATCGGCTTCATATTATACAACCTGAGAACTGCAAACGTCTCCTCCAAATCTTGCACACGATTTGATGCTTCTTTTGACTTGATTATCATGTCGTCCACAAATACTTTTACATTCTTGCCAATCTAATCTGCGAATATCATATTTACTAGCCTCTGGTATGTAGCTCTTGCCTTCTTTAAAACGAACGGCATCACTTTGTAGCAGTACAATCCCTTGTCTGTTACGAAACTGGTGTGCTCCTGATCAGGTTCAAACATGGCTATTTGATTGTAATCTGAATATGCATCCATGAATGAGAGAAGCTCGTGACAACTAGTTGCATCCACCAACTGTTCAATTCTTGATAAAGGGAAGTTGTCGTTTGGGCAGGCCTTGTCGAGGTTGGTATAGTCTATGTAGGTTCTCCATTTTCCATTGAGCTTTTTCACAAGAACTGGGTTAGTTATCCACTTTGGGTAGTATACCTCTCTGATGAATCCATTTGCTTTTAGCTTTTTGACCTCTTCATGTGGAGTATTATACCTTTTCTAATCCATGGTTCTGCGCTTCTACCTGGCTAGGTGAGCATTGGGATCGATGTCGAGTGCATGGTAGATGATGGCTGGATCTATTCCTCCCATATCTGAGTGTACCCAGGCAAAAATATCTACTGGTTTTTTCTGGAAGTCTATTAATTTTATTTTAGCTTCTGCGCTGAGGTTTTTTCCTATTTAAAGAACCTTTGTGGGGCCTTTCGGATCTATTTTGTACATCTTCAAGATCGTCCACTGGCTTCAACTCTTTCCTGCTTCCCCTTAATCTTGCGTCCATTTACTTTCTTCGGGTTGAGAGGTGATGGCGAGTGTTTGTTTCTAAGCTTTTTAGAAAAAGTGCTATTCATAGACTGAATTATACTCGTTGGTGCCAATCATGTGCGTATACTTTCTCTTTTCTTTCCTTACCAATGCTTTGGCCAAAGAAAGTCCTTTTTCAGCATCAATCTTGATGCTTTTACCAATGCAGTTCCAATTACCAGTTTGATTTTCTTATCATAACTTTTATTATAGATATTGGAAGAGACGTCAGAGTAGTTTTGAATATGATCAATTAGAGGATAAGTAAGCGTGCTGATCCAATGGGGATGGTGGCAGTGTTGTTGAAGTCGTAATTTGGCTCCGCGCTTGGCTTCAATATTTCAGTTGGAAGCTTCATTTTATCAATTGTAGGTTTGAAGATGACGTTCACCGAACTTCCAGAATCAACGAAGACTTTTTAATGGTACATTTGAGATCTACACTGTAATGATGAATGGATCCTAATGCAGGAAGACTACTCCAGTGGCATTAGCTGCTGCAAAGACTGTCCTGTGATGGTTTTTGCTAAACATGAAAAACAGTTTTTTGTTTCACTCTCGCTTCCTGCACATATCACTCATGTGCCTTCCTGCTCTTTCCTGCCAGGCATGGTCCTCAATGAATTGAGGCTATGAGGTTAGAGGGATTTTCTACCAAGTTTTCATTAGGGTACGGTGTGAGGTTTCCCCTCGCTTCCCCATTGCTTTTTTCTGGAAGCTACCTAGGTAACATTTTTGAGTCAGCTTTTTTATCTCATTTTCCATGTGTCTGTAGTTGTCTCTGTGGTGGTTGTTTGCTCTATGGAAGCGGCAATATGCTCTGCCATGGTTTTGGTCTACCTTTTTCCCTTTGTTTGGCACATTATAAGCTATCTCGGTCCTGGTGATTTCGTATACTTATCTAGGAGTATGGGTGAGGGGAGTCTTTGTTGTGAAGTTGAGCTCCTTCTCTCATTTAGAAAGTGGATGACACCCTTCTACCCCCCATTTTGTCATAATTAGGAACAGAAGTTCTCTAAGTCCATGCTGTAGATCTAGCTTATTCCATTCTAATATAACCACTAGCCCTCTCATAGAAAGCCTTCATGCTGTTACATGGCTTTTTGTTGTTTTTCTCCCACTTTGCGGTGCTCTTAGGATCCCGGCGTAAGCTACCATTAGTAGTGCTTCATCGCTAGTTACTCTGATCTGAAGCGTCTCACATTTGAAGCGTTTTATGAAGATGCGCAGGCATTCACTCTCACCTTGCTTTACACACAACATGGTGTTTACATCCGAGGAGGCTTCTCTCCCTGAGTTAAATTGTCTCAAGCAATATGCGGGCATCTGCCGCTAAGAACGGACCTCCATCGGTCCGTATCTCCTATCGCACCGGCTAGATAAACTTGGAAGAGCTTGCACAGAGCCATACTCCCCACTTTCAAAATGTCCATATAACACTCGAAGGTGTAGATGTGATTATCTGGGTTGGTGGTTCCATCGAATTTGTCGATCAACGGGGCTTTAAAGTTGTCCGAAAAATTTGCCTCTATGATGGTCTCACTAAATGGGGAAGAACCTTCTTTCCTTCCTTTTTCTCCAATGTTTTACTGGCAAAGCTTTGCCTGCTGTTCTACATGAGCTTGTAACTAATGGATCTCATCTTCCCTACGATCCATCTAGGACAAATCGCCCCCGTTCAGCGAAATGACATCATCATCACAAGCTGATTGGGTATGCTTTTTCAACGGTAGTGGGTTTATGTTAGCATGTTTTGATTTGGTTTGATGGTTAGCCTGGATCTTGCTTTTGAGTTTGGCATCGGTTTTCAGGCCACCTCGGACCAATCTAAACTGAGGTAATTATTTATCACGTATTATTAAACCAAACCAAATAACGTGGATAAACATTTTAGTAGTCACATGTTATCAAATAAAACTAAAATTTATTAAATATAGAATATTAACTTTGCACCCCTATTTATCGTTTTAAATGTATGCGGGTCCCTATCAATAATTTTATATAGATTAAGTCCCTACTCTTTTAACATCACACCCGACAAATAACATCATCCGCCAATTCATTTAATTTAAATCTTTAAAATGCTATGACTTTTTGTAGATTAATCGGATTTAAGAATTGTTTCACCATTAAATCACAAATTTAATAAACTTTTCAGTGATATCTATTATTGATACCAAAAAATTAAATTTTGAAAATCATAATTTTACATACAAGTTTTTAACTACATTAAGAAAATGTAGTTATAACTTCTAAAAAATATTGGTTGCACACGGTAGTTATAACTGCATTAGGAAAATGCAGTTATAGTAGCATTAAGAAAATGCAGTTAAGTTTAAAATAAATATTTTTTATTTTAATTAAACCGGATCATATATGCAGTTATAATTTAATTGCATTACAAAAATGCAGGTAAATTTAAATGCATTTTTTTGTTTTTAATTAATCTGGTTCACAAAAATAATTTTTTATGCAAATAAAAATGCAGTAATGACTGCATTTGATTAAGAAAATGCAGTATAATTTTGGTGCATTTTTTTAGTTAGATTATGTGATGTAGTCATAATTTTAGTTGCATTTGATAATTTTATCTAACTGTAATGTACTTTGTAAATTAACCGCATTAATAAAATGTTTTTATATTTAAATGCTTTTAGAAAATGCAAGTATATTCTAACAGCATATTTTCGAATTAATTTAACTGTATTTATTTAATACAGAAATAATTTTGGCTGCATTTGATAATTTTATTCGGTTTAGTTACAGTTATATTTTAACTACATTAAGAATATGTAGTTATATTTAAATGCTTGAAGAAATGCAATTATATTGTAACAATATTTTTTTAATTGATTTAACTGCATTTATGTGATGCAGCAACAATTTTTGTTGCAATTGATAATTTTATATAATATTAATGTACTTTACAAATTAACTGCATTTAGAAAATGTAATTATATTCCTTCTTAATGCAGAATTTAACTACATTAAAAAAATGCAGTTATAAATGCATTAATATAATGCAGTTATAATTTTAAAAATTTATTATTTTTGAACCCTGTGATTTGAATAATGCAATTGCGGTTTCATTTTAAACAACGCGGTTTTAAACACATTACTTATGAAAAGTTATAATTTTTCATATAAAAAATTCAACGACTAGATATTTATCTGCACAACACATATCGTTTAAAAGATCATGATAAAATTTGTTATGAAGTTGAGCTTCTTTTGTCATTTTGAAGGTGGATGAAGTTGCACAAGCTTTCACTCTCACCCTGCTTTAATTATTTATCACGGATTATTAAACCAAACTAAATGACAGCTATAAACGTTTTATTTGCCACGTGTTATCAAATAAAACTAAAAGTTATTAAATATAACTAAATGCGAAATAAATTAACTGTTTTTATAAAATAAAAACAAAAATAGCATTTCTACGTTAGGCATAATAACCATGCATTCCCCAGCAAAAAAACAATAAAATTCCCTGAATAAGAAACTCCATTAAAACATATTTACCCACGCCCCCCGGCCTTGACATCAACAGCAAATTTAGACTGGCTCATATACTTCTTAACCTCGTCGGCGATCATCTCCCTGATAATCTCGACCAAACACATCTTCTCCCACTGCCCACTACACCCAGGCGGACTCAGCGTCAGCACCGTCGCCGGATCCAAGCAAGCCCTCTTCGACTCCCCCTCGCCCTCCTCCTGCTCCCTCGTCCTCCTCCTCCTCCTCCTCAGCGTCGAGTTCCAGTGATTCTTCACCGAGTTGTCCGTCCTCCCATTCAGCATCCTCGCTATCACCGCCCACCTATTGCCTAGCTTCTCGTGGGCCTCCAGTATCACCTTATCCTCCTCCACCGTGAACGGCCTGTGCTCCACCTCCGGGTTCAGCTGATTGCACCACCGCAGCCTGCACGACTTCCCCGTCCTCCCCGCTATCCCCGCGCTTATCTGCATCCAGTTCCTCGGGCCGTGGGCCTCCACCAGCCTCGTCAGAAGCTCGTCCTCTTCCGGCGACCATGACCCTTTGATTCTCTTTTGAGGATTACTGACGTTGGCGTTTTCATCTTCCATTGTTAATTATGATATAAAATGTAATGCAACGGTATATATTGAATGTGTGTGGAGGAGTGGCTGTTTAAATAGGGACTGGTAGGGTGTGCTGCCTTCATTTAAATGTCCGACTGCAACGTTTTCGTATCCTGAACTGAAACGGTTTGGGGGTTAGTTGAATGTATTAGTAGAAACCGATTTGTTTCTCTTTACTGCATGGCTACTTTTCTGTTTCATAGTTCAGTCAGTTTAATTTATTTAACACCAGTAGAAACCGATTCATTAAAGAACTAGTTTGAGGTGTGCAGTGATCTAATTGTAGCAATTAATATGTGTGAACGTATTTCGTGAGAGATAAAAACTGTTGAGGGTTTTTAAGTGTTGTTAGATTATTATTAGTTTGACGCAATGTTTTGAAGATCCGACCGTCAATCAAACCGCAGTACTCCATTGTTGGAGGCTCTAATGGTCCAACCGATCGGACCGCAGGCTCTTGAAATAGACGATTTATGGATTCATATGCATTTAAATATAAAAACTGCTGTATATTGTCAGATTTACTCAGTAAAATAACAAAAATTATGGGTTTTGAGTGCAAAATGTATATACTGCCACCAGCTATTACCCTCTTCTTCTCATTCCGTATATGTTGAACCTAAAAGGTCCTAATTTTTTTTTGCCAAGTCTCGAATGAATTAGATAACGCCATCAGTTTTCAGCTCCAACTCGATAAATTAGGGTTTTGATTGAATTACCGAAGGTTCGATGTTGACTTCGGCTCAATTCCGCTCCCGGTCGTCGTCGCCGTCGGCTCGCGGTTAGCCACGGTCGAAATTGTGGCCGGGTCCGGTCTTCAAAACATTTGTTTGACGTCTCATCTTAAATGTTAATTAATGGTAGATAGCCCAGTTTAATAGATTAAGGTTGGTGCTAGCTTACTAAACCATGTTAAGCACCATGTCACCATTGTACAGTGCTATACACTACTCGACATTCAATTAAAATCATGTGTTACTAACCCAAAAATTTACTGATACTCAAGAGCATATGCTAAAGTGACTTTGCACGAAAGGTCTATATTTCTGATGGTGTTACAAGAAAAGTGCTCGTAGAAATATGTAAATTAAGTTTCTGTTTTTTCTAAATCAGAAAACGCAAGTTAGCTTGCGTTTTTTAAATTTTCAAAATTTTCAAAATCAGAAAGCGCAAGTTACCTTGCGCTTTTCAAAATTTTCAAAAAAAAATTCAAAATTAAAAAGCGCAAACTAGCTTGCGCTTTCCCGATAGAAAGTGCAAGTTATCTTACATTTTCTATCAGAAAAGTGCAAGACACTTTGCGTTTTTTTATTTTTGAAAAATAGAGATCAAATTTACATATTCATTTCTGCAGGGACTTTTTGTATAACAACATCAAAAACAGGGACCTGTGACTCTTTTCTTGTATGCTAAAATTGCCTCTGCCATATAAAATACATTTCAAAGTTCAATCCACCTCTATTATCAAAAAAATCAATCATTTTATGCACTGTTTTTAACGCATCTTTATTGATGTGACGAATTATTAAATTGGTGGTTAGCCTGGATCTTGCTTGAGTTTGGCATTTATTTTCTGTCCACCTTGGATCAAATCAAAATTTGTTAATATAAACCCGCTGCTGATGAAAAAGCAGGTCCAATCTACTTCTGATGATGGCGTCACTTCGCTATACATGGGCAATTTGTAACAGCCAGCACCTTAAAATGCCATATTTTCGACAAAATTGAAACTCAAGTCTATTAGAATACGAACTGTTGGTTTTGGTAACCTGTAATAAACATAAGTATATCAAAGATCGATCAAATAAAGCTCACAGTGAAAAGAAAAGATAATAAGATCAAATAATGCACTATCGTTTACGATGTGAGAGAGAATACTCAGACCACTTAAAACCTCTTTTACTAGAAATTAGGTAGACTCTGACCATTTAAGACCTATAAAATAGGCAGATCCCATCATTTAAGAACTAACTCCAAAGCGGATCACTACATGGTTTTCCCTAACTAACATCGTAAGAAATTTTGTTAAGTCGCTTAATACTTCACCTATGAAAGAGGCAGACCCTACCATAACCTAAAGCATCCCTCCCCAATTTGCCATAGTGTTTGAATGGCTCAATTTAGTTTGTGTTAAACTAAGGGATTGCTTACTTTCAAGACCAACCTGTCTTATGAAATTTCCTTTCTTTTATTAATTTAATTTTTCTTTTAATTCTTCCCAAGATCCAATCTGATCAATATAGAAATATTGATATACTTCTTGAAAACTATTTGTATATATATATAAACATACAAATCATTTTGGTTTTAATATCAGAGTTTTTTTTTCTTTAGGTAAAGAACAGCTTAATTTATTTTAAATTAAAATAACTAATAGTTTAGCCTTCCCTATATGAATCTTTGTGCAAATTTACTAACAAATTCTTGTTTGTTTATGTTTGTATTTAACAGTTGTATATTTAGTAAAACATGACAATTGACCCATGACATTTAAGCTTTTTGCAAAATCACTTCTCAAATTAGCAAAGCAGAAAGGTTGTGCATGCTTCTGTGCAACTGAATGCACCTAAACATGTACAACTGCTATTTATTACTTCTGGGTTTGTAGATTGGCCAACTTGATTGAGTTTAGACTCCTATACTGGCTTGCTATAAACTACTAGCTTTGCTCATTCATTTAAACATCAAACTCATTTAAATCTGGGTTCATGCTTCTTATGTTTTCATACTTTCTGCCTATGTATTTATTCTCACTTTATCATGTTTCAGTTATTTTGTAACTAAGTTTTAGCCTCAAAAACAGTCTAATACATATGCATACATTGCTTGTTTCACATATGCTTCAGTTCTACTTCCAACTTCCCTACTCAATTCATGAAAATTGCATTCTTACAGGTTATAATATAAGCTAAATACTTTTATCTTTTCCTATATTGAGAATAGTTCCATCACATAGTAATCCCTTTCAAACCATTCATTACATCACCATCAAAGTTCAGCACAAATCCAATATTATTACAGAAAAGTCTTCTAGCTAAAGTAAAACATAAAGGACATTCTTCAACAAAAATTCATAGTTCAGTGAATTAGCAAATTTCTTCTTAGCATCACACATCTGCATCTTAACACTTAGCTTTCTTTTTTCCTGCAGACATCTCATGACCTGCTCCATAATACATATGAAGCACCCATTTGATGCAAGCAACAAACAGGTCAGACTTATGTCTGGTGTAAGTAGAATCACTTGTTAATGCATAAAGACTAATGAAATATGTTCCATTATTACATTTTTTGTTCTCAGAGGTTAAGTGTTTTACTCAAGGTAATTAAATCTCCTTCTCATGTTCAAATTACAAAGTGTTAATCCAGTGGTGTGTGTTGTTAAATAACATGTGTGTATTCTTAGACTAACTTGTCATCAAAAACATTAGTCCAGAAAATCATAACAACCATCATACATACACACAGGTTGGTGCTAACACCCAAACATGCACAAACAATATTCACGGTATTGAGCCAAAGTATCAACCCTGAGTCTACATGTTAGGACTCGCATATACTTCTAGCCTATTTACCCTTGCATGTATAGTCATTTCATGTTATTCTAAGGTCCAGTATTACATTCATGGTTGCACTGGTGCACACTGCCTGGAACTACTACCTGGTTTCCAGTACACTACAAGCTTCTTGGGCATAAACATGCCATGTGCAAACTCACACCCCAACATTGATGCAAGCCAACTACTGTGTCATACCCACTTCCCTCATACCCAATCCTGATAGAGGTGACCCACATCCTTAGTTTAATTACTAAGTTTTTCATATGACTCAACATTGTCTATGCAATGTTAGTCCCAAAACTATTGTACACATAACTAATGTATGCTATCAGGTCTCATACAACAATCAATCATTCATCCATTCATGTATTTGACAACTAGTCAGTTATACTTGTTTACCACTTCAAGTCAGTTTCACACAGAGACATATCCTTGGCTAAAGCATAGATTAAAGCATTTTCTTGAGAGTGTAATGCTAATGTGTTTTCCAGCAATATGGTTCTCACAGTCAATTCACACATTAAAGTGGGTTTGCTTGTTACTCAACCCTATTTCCAGAGGACACTTAATGATGGATTAAGGCTCAGCACATGGAAATCCCATTGCACCCTAACCATCTCTTTCAGTTGCAAGACATAAGCCAGAGAAACTCTTTCTCTTACTGCCTTACACCCTACTTTTCTTATTAATTCTTGCTTTAACTAAAGATATTCCTCAAGTTCATAATCATATAAATAAATCAGTCATTATTCCATTATTAAATTTTCATGTAAAAATAAGCATAGGTTAAGTGACAACAAAGTAAAGCAATTTACAAAATCTCAGTAACAACTGAAAATTATTAGACTGAGAATGTATGCAAAGTATCAAACAGAAATCAAAATAATCTAAAGGGTACATGGATGCCTTTCATAGGTCTTAATGCCTTGCCAAGTGAGGGTTTACTCACCAAAGTTATCCTTCCCAAGTCTTGGTTCAGGCCTGCCATGGATTTTCTAAACTGCTGCCTGTTTCTTTGTTTTTTTCTATATTTTGTTTCTTGGTTTCTAATCCTATAAACGTAGGAGATAATGGTCTGTATATAGGGGAGTTGCTAGGGTTTTAAGGTCAGTTAAGTCATTTATTTCCATCAGGAATCCCATCACCAGTTCTGGCTTCACCCAACAATCCACCCTCTCCACTTTCCTTTCCCACCATTTCTCCTTTTTCCTTGTCTTGGCCACTTTTGGCAAATTTCTTCACACTATTTGCATGACTTTGGCCCGTATATATTTCTATCTTTTTTGGCCTTAACCATGCATATAAGCTTATGTGCCTAACTAATTGTGTGTGTGTGTGTGTCTATCAATTATTTTACACACCTTATATTCATGCATTTCCTACCCACACATGCAACTATGCTCATTTTTAATCGATGGAAATTAGGATTAAAACTGCCTAGATTACTTATGTATTGTAGTTAGGCTAATGTGTACACACTAACAAGTCATGCACTCGTTTATTTTGTATGTATCTACAGGGCCTTTACTCACTAACTTGCCTTGTTCATGTAGCATACTGGAATAGTGTGCACATGCACAAGAGCATGCACACTCACTTACACACACAAGTATTTCCAGAGAATTTTTTTTAACTAACTGTCTTTCTTTTATAAAATATTCAAGATACATATATGTATATATTTTTATATACTTGCCTAACTATGGGCTGTCACATACACCCCTCCTTTAAGAAATTGTGCTCCACAATTTAACACCTTTTCCCAGTGTTAGTCACATGTCAAAACCAAACATGAACACACACTCTTAGTTCAACCAAAACACACATCAAGCAAGCACATTCAACACTGAATACTATGTTTAACTAAATGAATACAAGCATAAATGATAAATACCTCTAATCTAATTGTCAGTTGCAAATAGTTGAGGGTACTGGACTTTTATCTTGTCCTCAACCTCCCATGTGCAATCATTAGGGTCTAGGCTCCACTGCACCTTTACCAATTTGATGGTCTTGTTTCTCAATTTCTTATCTTATTTAGCTACAATGCCCACTGGATCCTTCTCATACACCAAGTTTGGTCTGACTTCTACCTGGTTTGGTGACTGAACCACTGAAGCTTCAACATGTACACATTTTCTCAATTGTGATACATGAAATACATTGTGTATTCCACTCATTTCTTCTGGAAACTTCAACTTGCAAGCCATCTTCCCTATCCTAGCAATGATTTCATATGGCCCTATATATCTTGGGGTTAGCTTCCCTGCCTTGCCAAACCTCAACACCTTCCTCAAGGTGAAACTTTCAAGTATACATGATCTCCTATTTCAAATTCAAGCGGCTTCCTTGCCCTATTCATTTCGGATATTACTTGTTATAGTTGCTATTCACGACTTAGAGTTAGAGCAATGTGATGTAAAAACTGCCTTCTTGCATGGTGACTTGGATGAAGACATCTACTTGGAGCAATGGAAGGTTTTATTTTAGATGATAAGTCAAATTATGTTTGCAAGTTAAAGAAATCACTATATGGTTTAAAGCAATCACCTAGACAATGGTGCAAGAGATTTGATTATTTTATGCTGGAAAATGGTTTTGATAGAATCATCAAGGATACTTGTGTGTATTTCAAGAGGTTGGAAAATGATTGTTAGGTGTATTTACTCTTGTATGTTGATGACATGCTCATTGCTTCAAAAGATAAGAATGAAATGAACAAGTTAAAACTGAATTTAAAATCAGAATTTGAAATGAAGGATCTTGGAGAAGCAAAGAGGATATTAGGCATGGAAATAGAAAGGGATCGAAAGCATTTTGGGTTGAGATTGACTCAAAAGGAGTATATTGAAAAAATGCTTTGTCGGTTTAGCATACAGAATGCAAAAGCGTCAAATACACCTTTACCTTTGCATGTGAATCTTTCGAGTAAGGGATCCTCTATCTTGGAGAAAGACAAGGCTTATACGGCAAAGGCACCATATGCCGGTGCGGTTGGAAATTTAATGTATGTTATGGTGTGTACAAGGCCCGATATTGCAAATGCCAACAGGATGGTTAGTCAGTATATGGCTAATCCGGGGAAATCACATTGGGAAGCTGTAAAGCTTATATTGAGATACCTTAGAGCTACATCATCTCATGGTCTTGTTTTTGGCAGTAGTGAGGGAATGAATTGCAAGTTGGTTGGTCATTGTGATTCGGACTACACTGGTGATAGGGATCAGAGAAAGTAAACTTCCGTATATGTCTTCACACTTGGTGGTACGGCCACAAGTTAGAGATCGAGATTGCAAACCGTATTTGCTTTATCCACTATAGAGGTGGAGTCAAAGTTTTAAATCACCTTCATCTCGCTCGAGATCTCACCCGAGATCTAATTTTTACACTTGGATGAGACGAGATTTCAAATATGATTTCTAATTCTTTGACACACATCTCACCTAAGATCTTAAGTCTTAACCTGAGATATAGACCGAGATGTTAGTTCAAGATTTTATCTGAAATTTGAGATTTGAAAGTTTGGGCGGAGTTGATAACCGCGGTGGAGGCGGCAAAGGAGGCACTTTACTTGAGACAATTGTAGTGTGAGTTGGGATTCGAGCATGATAGTATCGATGTTTGGTGTGATAGTCAGAGTGTTATTCACTGGGCGGAGAATTTGGCGTTTAGCTCACAAACTAAGCATATTGAAGGGAGAGAGTCATTTTTAGTAGTAATGGATGAAGATAAGCAAGAATATCTTTGAAAAGTGCACACAAAGGATAACGCGGCAGATATGTTCACTAAAGCATTGCCGATTGGGAAGTTCGAGCATTGCTCGAACTTGATTCGCTTGTTGAAGTGCTAGGTTCCACGGGGTGGCACGGTTGTGAGATGTGCTTGGTTATGGATGATGAAGAGCATCGGTGAGAGATTACGGTTCCATCTTCTTGGTGAGTACTAGTTTACATTCCTTAGTACTTTTGTATTTTAGTGAAATGTTTTTGGATTTGGATACTTTCATCACTACGTTGGCGGACGGTGACTTTGTCCGAGCTCGTTGATGGAGTGTAATGGGTAATGGCTTTGTCAGAGCTCGTTAGGAAAGCATTCAAGTTTGTATGGTAGAAGGTTGAGTTGGGGATAGTTTAGTACTATCGGTTCTTGGTGATGGAGATGGATATAGTATCAAGGTGAAGTGTTGTATTTTGGTAATACTATTTGGAGAATTGAAAAGGTTAAGAATGGCTTAATAACAGTGAACACGGTGCACGAATCAGAGCTCGGATGCTCAAGTTATCGCGATTTGAAGCTGGGTGATACATAGGCTGAAAGTTGTGTCAGACATCTAACAGGAATCCTCAAACATCTGATAGTAGGTTTACTGTAGCCCGCGAGTTATGTCTAACATCTAAGAGAACCTGACAGACGTCTAACAGCAGGAATTCTACAGCCCGAAAGTTGCGACGGATGTCTGAGGGGTTTTAACAGACGTCTGACGTGCTGCAGTTCTGTTTTCCAACCTAGAATTTGTGTATTTTCTTGTAGGGCTTCAAGGAGCAAATTGGGTATTTGTAAAGGAAGGATGGTTCACTGTATAAGCTATTTTCAGAATTCAAAGACTGAATGATTCAAGAGATTAAGGTTTTTATCCTCCATATCAAAATCAAATTTTCTTCAATCTATTCTCCATAAATCTATTCTATTTGACTATTGATCATTGTAATCAATCTCTTGTACTCTTCTCATTGGTATTAATAAAGGCTCTCTCTCAAAGAAGATTTTGCAAATTTATTTTTAAGTTGTGAAATAAACAATTACATGATGCAAATTTCAGTTACAGCAGTGACTATTGATTTCGATCATTTACTATATCAATTACTTCAAACTTTATATTTTTGAATGACTTCAACTGGAAAAATTCAACACATTGCCAATTTTGATATGGATAAACATCAATGTTCTAACAATGTACTTCTACCTGGACTACGCATCAATGATCAATCCATTGTATTGCTATAACTTATAAGCAAAAATAGTTAATTATTGATCGATAAATTTTCAAATCTCAACTTCCAAAATGTTGCATGCAAGATAAAGTGTTTAAACTTTTAGCCTCAACCTAATTGATTAAAAGCTTTTCGTATTCAATGTTTAACATGGTGGCATGATTACACAAAAAAAATTATTTTTATCTTTAAGCTGCTAATTAAAAAAATATTGAATTACCTTGGGTATCTTTCATGGTCATACAAAAATCCACCCAACAAACTTTGGTAGCATGCCAATGGTGACGGACTTGCATCCAGCCAAACTCCCTGTACCTTGAATGTTCGGATACTCCATACTTGCAAAACTTTTATACTAACTCTTTTAATGATGATTGTACCTTTGTAAATATAACAAAATTTTGCCATTCCAAATATGAAACAAAATACATAAGAATTTTCTTAAATATTATTTTGCAAAAGGATTATGGATATCATTTTTGTTGTTTTGGAAGTTAAAAACTTCAATAATATCTAGAAGAAAAGCTGCTAAAATCAAAACAATAGGGTTAAATTATCCAAATTGATGGTCTTAATAACAACTGGCGAGGATTAACTATTATCACTTTTAACGATGTCCTTTGATATATTCCTGTATATATGAACAAAATAAATATCAAAGATAATAAGCAACATTGTTTCAGTTTATTCGTGAACTTTTATTTTTATCACTATTATATAATTCAACGTAGTCCACAATTTCCATTTAGCACTCAATATGTAAATTAGTACATATCAAAATATAAATGTGATTCTTATTTAAAACAATTAGAAATTTTTTTGAGAAGAAATATTATATAAAGTGACAACCTTAAATTTAACAAACATATGAATGAAAATGAATGTAATAATCAAAATCCGTGTGGCTCAAAAGGACATTGGCGGGAAGAAGATAGAATAGAAGTAGCGAGCTTGCCCAAAATATAAGGGAATGGAATAACTAAGATATCAAATGCCCAGTTTTCATTCTTATTTATAAAACAATAGTGTTAATTTATATTTTTATATGGATATCGGTTAAAAACGATTATGATTTATCATTTTTATGGATTGAAGCTAATGGGTCGAATTCAAGTGTAAGAATAATGAATAATAAAGTGAAAACTAATGTCCTTTTGCTTAATTGAATCATTACAGTTCTAACCGACCATATTGTCCTCCTGATTCATGTTGTGTAATACGATGAAATAAACTTGTATAAATTTGCAAACTATTCCAATTTTTTTTTCCCATTTATATATACAAATGTGGAGATAAAATTATTGTATTTCAAGAACTAAAAAAAGGGAGAATCTGGAAATATATCATCATACAGTATAGTTGATTTTGTAATACATGTTTTGAAGGTATGGTGTTAGAACATCTATTGAAAAAACTTGATTGGACAAGCTTAATATTAAGATCCAAAATCTTGATGGTATTGGACAACTCAAATTTTAGGTGTTGAATTATTTGACTTGTTATATCAGTTTGACATACTAATTTTTTATCCAAGGATATGAATACTTCGCAAAGATGCTTACCCAATGATTTTAGAATATATGAAGCGGATTATTTTGTACAATAAATAGTATATCAGTTTGGGGTTTCAAAGAATATTTTATATGAAAATTTGACTTTTATATAACCCCAATTTTGCAAAAAGAAATAAAATAGAATAGTTTAACTGTGTTTTTTCTCTACATGCATTAACTTCATTTTTTTAATTTATGACGCTATTCAAGGAATAATGCATCAACATGCTTTTTCAAACGAACCATAATATATACATTTATAAAGATACTGAAACTATTATGAAAATAAACACACACAAATTTAAAGAAAATGGCTTATTATTTATAGTTTTGGTATAAAATTTTGGTTAATCCACACGATCACACTCAAACTTTGAGCTCAACTATTCAAGAGATTCAACAAAATTTATCCAAAGATCGCATAATGTAAAAATAACTATGATCAATTCATGTCCATATGGAAATTAGAAATTGTCTCCACTACTGCCACTAAGTATAGTTTCAAAAAGGAATTACACCCATTACTCAATTTGTATTTCAAAATGTGAACAAAAAGCTGGTTAAAAAAATAACTACACACTCTCACTTTTGTAAATACACAATATTGAGAATTTGCTAACATGAAAATCAAAAAATTTATAAAAATGTTTGTACCAGCCTACAGCCTGATTTAGAAAAATATATATAAAGTTTGGCTGATTTAGAAAAAATAAATATTTTAATAAATGTTCATGGCTCTACTTCATGTATCATATGCCCACTCAAACAGCCAACATGAATTATATCTGGAGACATTAATATCATACATGTCAAAAATAAACTCAATAATTTGTTGTCTAGTTTACTCATCTTATTTCTTTAAAATAGCTACAAATTTAAAATAATATTACACATGTATTAACTCAAATAAGTACGATCATCAACGCTAACGCAAAACATAACTCTGTTTAATACGATGGTAATTAGTAAATTTCGAGTATAATGTCATTTAGTTTGAAAACTGTATGCGGCAAATAAAATTTACAGTAGGCTCAAACTATGCATTTTTTACACTTTGGTAGTTAAAAGATATTGCAAAAGAAAACTAAGGGTTAGGAAGATGGTTACTTGTGATGCTTTGTTCCCAATGCTTGTGGATTGTTTGTCCTTGTTTTGTTTAAGGATAGGTTTGTAAGAGGAGTGAATACCATTTACTATAAATGTTTCATGGGTTGTAAATATCAAATTTTGCATCATATTTCTGAAACATGGATAAAGGCACAAATAGAACATAGAATAATATACACTGCCCGAACAAACAAACAACATACCCAAGAGCAATACTTCCAAATGAGCTGATTCCATTTTTTTACCCAGGAGAACCCGACGGGCCGGTAAACTCCTGAGGAGGGTATAGTAAAGCCGTCCACTGATCCAAGCCCCTATACCCCTTGGTAAATTTATATAGGATAAGGAAGCGCACAGTAGGAATCGAACCTGGGTCTTTCTACCAGAACCCAAGCCTCCTTTCCACTGCGCCACACCCGCGGGCTAAATGACCTAATTCTTGTCATTTTTCCTTTAACAACATCTCCATGTAAAGCTGAATCCTAACATTCACTTTTTCACATTTAAAAGACTTATAACATATCTTCTGCTGCATTCCACAGTCCTTTTGACGTTCAAGTTAATATTTTGACAACCTTTGCGCCTATTCACCTTCAATATGCAATACTCAAATATCATTAATATATTAGATTAAATTTTTCTACTGAATGTATTATAGTGATTAGCTATGTAGTAGGGTTTAGTTTTGCATTAATACTCCTCCATCTTGTTGCTTTTCCCAATGTCATATTCACAACTATCCATCATATTTACCTTATCTCTATCCTAATCTAGATGTGGTTGTTGCTGATAATAGAAAACAAATGAAACCCAATACACATATAACCATTTGAAAGAAATAGAATATGCATAATTAAAAACATGTTTAACAAGAAGTGAAAATGAGCAAAGAAAAGAATATCAACTAAACGTTTGTAAAGTTCATCTAATATTTAAAATCCATCATTGTATAAAATCAAATCATTTGCCCCTAAAAAAGGAATTAATACATCTAGAATATGCTGTCAATATTTTGGTCAAAACGGATGATAATTTCATGTCTATATCATTCACAAACTATTTCATATAATAGTATCAAAATATTGTAAAATAGTATCATGTATTTTTTGCAAAAGCTATAGCTTGTTATATACAAAAAGTTGCATGTTTAAATATGTAAAACCATATAACACAAATTTAACTAAAATAAGAAATTATATACTATTAAAGAGACCTTTTTAATAAACTTAGAATCATTGCTTGAAATATCTTCAAGGAAAAATGAACAAAATTAATGTAGAACTTTACTTTTGTTATGCAAACTGATTAGTAACTGGATCATCAGAGGATGCTTGTTGATAAATTCTTATTGCATCTAAAATTTGGATTTTCATTTAGCATCACCAAATCTTTTATTATCATCGTTATCATTATGATACATGATGAAGGATAAACATTTCTATGCCTATTAAATATAAAGTGATGCAAAGTTAAAAGTTCACATTATGATTTAAATATGCAGTATGCACGGAAGCATTAATATTTAGTGAATATGACCATAATTATAAAAAAAGGAAAAACAAGCATGACCTTATACAAAAGAAAATCTCATTAAAAAATGATATGCCCCACACTAATATTTCAACCAATAAATGTAACATGTCATGGTAATTTTCAGATACATATTCATATATGGCATTCTTACATTGACAAAGCTAGACATTAACCTTAACTTCATACCTCCCTAAACAAAAGCATCTTTATAATCTGCATAGAGCTTCATCTAACTTAACCAATAATATGCAATTCACGCTTACAAAATATATCTATTTCAGTGACTTTTAAAAAAATTCTTAAATATAAAATGTGTGTATTCTTTAAACATATAGTTATTATGACAATTAGCTTATAACTTTGAATGGATGTAATATACAAACACCAACAATGAAATATGTGTATTGTTAACCACTTGAGTCGGATTTGTATTCTCATAAACCTCAATATGGACTTTACTATCATCAAATAGGATTATATTAAACACAGGATGCCAATTTAAACTTTGAACTAATTTTTCATTCTAAATAGGAATATAGCCATGAAGCATCTCAGCAGGAAAATGTCATTTCAATAGTTAAGTTGTGAAAAAACACATTTCAGAAGATTTAAATTGACAATAATCCACACATGTCCAACTCAAACAATCCGGAACATAGATAATCAATGGGGTTAATTAAGAAAAATAAGAAAAGAAGAAGAAAACAAACACAGAATCTCGCAGCGGAATGACAAAATATAATAATCAAATAAATATTTCATGAAGCTGTTTATATTATACATTTGATTATAATTTATACCACATTTATTAGAGTTATATATACAACAGGGACAAATGAAATAATGCAGCAGACAACATGATGCAAGGAATAATAATGGTAATAATATACCAAATCTTTATCTTCGTACTCCAGAAAATAACCTTCAATGAGCTGAAAACTCAGGGCTGACCCGAGCATAAGGAAAAGACAAAGCACTCTAGTCAGGACTAAAATATCCTTATGTAAGTTAAATCAATATCACATATAACATGAGTGTCACTACAACAAAAATACTCTATTACAACGCCCTTTTTACAACGGGCATTGGCTGCCCATTGTAATAGAAAGCTATTACAACGGTCCATTCGGGTCCGTTGTAAAAGATGCCTTATACAACGCCTTTTTTACAACGGGCAATAACTGCCTGTTGTAATAGAATACTATTACAACGGTCCTTTCATGCCCGTTGTAATAGATGTCAGTTTTACAACATTCGTTTCCCGTCCGTTGTAAAATCAAACCCTTTTATCTCGTACACGTCGCCCCCAAAATCATTCATATCGAACCCTACCCCCTTTTTATTTCTTCCATCTCAGATTTGAATGGATGTATAAAAAAACTAAACAAATGAAAAAAAAAAGAATCGACGTGCGATTTGAGCACATCACGATTGTAACAACCCGTGATTGCGGTTACCAAATAATAAATTAAAATTGGGATTTTAATTTAATTGGAGCTATTAATGAATTTTTAATGTGGTTAATTTGTTCAAAATTTAGTCATTTTGAATAAATTAATATTTTGGGCTTAAGTGTAAAATGGAGCATTTCAAGGAAATTAATTAGGGAAATTTGTAATTTATATTATTGCAAAATTTTATATGTGTAAAATAGTGCAATATTTGATTTGGGAAATTAATTTGCAATTTATTTGCAAAATGGTGATTTTGGCTAATATTAACTATAAACGGTGTTTTGGAAAAATTAGGGGTTAAAATGTAAAATATTGTTGATATAGGATTTTATGAAATGGCTAAAAGTAATTGTTAACATATTTTCATAATTTTCTATGGTTTGAAATGTATTTAGTAATTTGTATGTAGAGTGTACTTAGAGAAAATTGCCTATATATGTATGCACATGAATAATACAAAGTCCTAATGGGTATTAGATCCAATAACCCTAACCATTAGCCTATAAAGTATCTTTTACTCTCCCATTTCAGCCAACACTTCATTTCATAACCACTAAAACCTAATTAGAAAGCTCTAAAACCTAGTCATGGCCTCCTAAGCAAGACTCCAATCTACACCAAATCAAAGAGAGTTAATCCAAACTACTAAAAGAGGTAATAGCAATCACAAAACCCACCTCTAATTCATTCTTTAATTTCTGAAATTATTTTGTAATCCTCTTTTTTTGTGCATTTAGATTGTGAAACTCTTTGATCTTCTTTTCATTGCATGGAAAGAGGTAATATATGCTAGCTGAAATTATAATTAGTTTATTGCTGTTAGTAAATTAGGCATATCTCATTCATCTTAAATCGGAATTAAGATTTTCTTGAAGTTCTGGAAAGCTTATTCTGTAGCCTATAACTTTCATGTTTTGAGCTTTGCCTAATTTTGTGGTTTCAATGGTCGAAATCACGTTTGTTTGTCGCTGACCTGACAACAAACTACAAGGTTGATAAAATAAAACCCTGAAATTGATTTGGCCATAAGTTACTCGTTTTTGATCCGAATTAGATAATTTTGGATGTTCCGGAAAGCTTAAAACATATGCTACAATTTTTGTTCAGTGAGTTTTCTATAATATTACCATTTAGATGACCTGAAATGCGTTCAAAGACAGAAGACCAATTCTGTCTTTAACAAGTTATCTTGAGTTTCAATCTGATATTGTTTTGCATGTATCTCTCTCGTTTCTTATCCAAATCTAATAATTTTGGATGTTCTGGAAAGCTTAGATTTAGAGCTAAAACTTTCATGTTTTAAGTTTCATGAAATTTCGAAGTTATTTTGGTTAAAATTGTACATTCTTACCACTGTCCCGAGAAAAAAATGAAAAAAAAATAATAAATAATTTTTTTTTTAAACCCTGTTCCAGATTTTTTTCTCCACTTCGCGATGCCGCCACGATCGCATCCGAAGTCGGAATTCGAAGTTTTTGGTCTCGTTGGAAAGGTGGAGTTTCGAACTCCATCTCTGTAAAATTTAGGCATCATCGGCATTTTTTGGTACTTCGAATTTCGTGTCGAAGTTGAACTCTTGTCGCTGTTTGTAAACAGTGTGAATCTTGTTCTGGGTCCAACTTTGAGACGTCGCTGCTACTTCGTATCAACTCGGATTCCAGAAATTCTTTTTGCATCTTATAGTAGGGATGTTGGACTATATGCCTACCAGTTTTCATGTCATTTGGATTCAGTTTGCTGGTCCAAATAAATTGCCGAACTTGGGTTCGCAGCAGTTTTTGAATGGTCAAACACTTAGAATGAAAATCATATATCCCTTCTGTTTCCAGCTTTTGAGCGCCACTCCGCGATGCCGCCACGTTCACATCGGAAGTCGGAATTCGACGTTGTTGATCTCGTTAGAAAGGTGGAGTTCCGAACTCCATCTCAGGAAAATTTGGACAACATTGGAGTTCGTTTGGTACTTCAAATTTCGTGTCGAAGTTGAACTCTGGTCGCTGTTTGTAAACAGTGTTAATCTTGTTCTGGGTCCAACTTTGAGACGTCGCTGCCGCTTCGTCTCAACTCGGAATCCAGAAATTCTTTTTGCATCTTAAAGTAGGGATATTGGTCTACATGCCTGCAAATTTTCATGACATTTGGACACTGTTTGCTGGTCCAAATAAATTGCCGAACTTGGGTTCACAGCTGTTTTTGAATGTTTACAAACACTTGGAATATTTTCAGTGATTTTCTGGTTTTCATTGATTTCTTTGAGATTTGTCTCTAGATTTCGTACACGGGTTTTATGAATCATTTTCAAAAGATTTTTCACTCCTAAATGGCTTTTGAAAATTATTATATAATATTATTTTAATTATTAAATTAATTACTCCATAATAGGAGACCTTTCAAAAGACCGTTTTAAAAGTGATTTCGAAAATCAATTATAAATCCGTTTTACACCATTATTTTCTATAATAAAAATCTCACACTCACTTTTAGCACGTCGAGCGAAGTGGAAAGGTGCTTAAACGGTTAGGAAATCTCCGGCCTATGGAAACCGTGTGTATTTTCTTTCCGGTTAATCCCCGACCTATTCGATTGATCGTTTTGACCTTTGGGTCTAGTTTACCGATGATATGAGGTAGACTTTTTATTGTTTGGAGTGTGAGCTTGCTATTGGTTAGGAAACCGTTTAGTGCGAACGTGGGGTATGGGACTCATTGTTAACACTTTGCGGGTTCCTCTCCAAGAAGTTAGTGACACATTAGCCTCTGGGCGGCCAGTACTGGACCTCTGGGTCACCACGCCTCTGGGCAACCGTCTCTGGACACCTGCTCTATGGAGCAGTTTATTTTTCGGCGTGTGCCTCTGGGCCTTTATCCTTCTGGGAAGGATCTCGCCGTCTCGCGCGTTTCGCATCGGTGCGAGTGATCGATCATAACTCTACAGTACTTGGCAACAACGACTCTGGTCGGTGCACGTGCAAAACTTGTATTATCTGATGATATTTATATCCATTCGAGTACCGCCATTCGGCGTTGGTTCTATGGAACCATACGATGTAAGTGCGATTACCTTGTGGATTCACAGTGTCTCTGGACACTGCTTTTCAGTGTTTGATTTCATTGATTATTCAGTATATCCCCATTGCTCTTTGGAGCATCGATCTTTGCTTGGGCATTGATTACAGACTCTGGTCACTCTTGGGATTATTGCCTATGGGCATCTTTTTATAGCTTTGGCTACGCCGATGATATGAGGCGATTTTATTTATTCTACACTTTGGTGTTGATTTCTCTTTGGAGATTTTTATTGTTTATTGATGATTAGGGATCGTCATTATATTCATGTGGTTCATAATATACTTCTCTTTGGATAAGTACTGTTTTACTTATGTACCGCATTATTATATATCTCGGTTATTACTGATTGTTTAGCTAGCCTGATCCGAGTGTTTTCGCTCGGGTCAGACCGAGTTGTTTCAGGTTAGGTCTTTGGACTTAGCTTCTGTGCTTCCGCTTGGACATTATCTGCTATGTTGTTAGATAGCGCTTTTATTTGTCCACTTTTCCGCTACTCTGTTATTATTCAGACTTTGATATGTACATATTTTTGACTCACATGTGTGGGCAGTGGCTTTGTACCCACTTTTAGTATTTGGATCTGTATTGATGATGTATTGTTCTGGGATTTTATATCTGTTATGTGATTCTGTTCTGTGATGCTATTTCATTATGTTATTATGCTTTGTCCTGATAGATCTTTAGCCATTTGTAATTTCGTTATAAGTATTTACCGAATATGTCGAACCACCTGATTGAGAAAAATTTAAATAGATTCCACCTTTCGACGTATTCGGTAGATAGTTATAGCTTGATTATAAATGGTCGCTCCCACTATACTCTATTCTCCGCTTTAACAGACAGTATTACTCCCGTAATACTCTTTGTTACAGTGGGTCTCGGAGTGGGGCGTTACAACGATGCCAGACGCAAGCGAGAGAGAGGGGAGACGTTGGAGGATTTGAAGGCATTCGAGGCTAAGGTTTTTCACGTTCTTTTCCACGCGCGCGACCACTGGAGGCGGTCGAAGGGCGGCGCTGGAGCATGGAGATGGTGGAGGGCTATGGCGAAGGGCGTTTCATTCCCGCTTTCCCCCAAATTTTATTTCCCTCCTAAATCAATTAACCCTAAGTTTACGTTCCTCAAAACATACAAACCTTTTCCATGTTTTTGCAATCCTCTAAGTCGAACCCTGCAATTGAAGTCGAAACAGGTGAGTATTTAGTGGATAATATACATTTCTGTAGATTTAATCCGGTTTGTTCGTAGTCGATCCTTGTAGCTGAATTAAATTTTGAGAAAGATGTATCCAATTTAGTGAATATACTAATTGAGTATTTAATTAAACCCTGCAACAAAATTAGATTGTTCAGCTCATTATAACATGTTCTTAACTTCGTTGTTATTACCGTTAGCAATTTGTATTAATTTGTTGTTAGTGTTAATCTATTTAGTTATAAAACTTATAAAAATGTAAATTTTACCTTCTGATATTTAGTTTAGGGTGTTGAATTTATTATCAGTAACACTAAAGTGGCAAAAGATAAGAGTTGAGTTATCATTAGTAACCATTAACTTTTCCTAAACTGATAAATATTGGCATTATAAGTCAAAGAGAAGAAGAAGAAGAAAAATAAAAGATGAAGAAGATATATGCTGGAAAGCACACAAGTGTAGACATAATTTGTCGCATTTCCTGGTTCCTACCTATAATGAAAACAAGCTCTTCTTTAAGGTAATGTGCATTATGTAATCATGACTGTCACTGTCATATACAACATTGTTACAAGAAGCTGAAGATGCTAGAGCTGGTACAAGACACTTACGAAAAAATGAATAAAAAAAAGTAACAGTAATTTTTATTCGCCTGAAAATGAATATTTCTTTGTTTTGCCAAAAAATAAGCAGAATCCATATTTTCTTGAATCTTAAAATTGGTATGACGTCAAATACAAAATTTGGTATATGGTGTAACGGTGTGTTTGTGCATGTACTCTATATAGATCAACAATGGGATTAGTTTTTCGTCGAATTAGCCTAGCTTTTCAATAATGCTTACAGTTACATAATTATTATGACATCGAAGTTCTGCATTTTAATGCATAAAATTGTGCATTTTACCGTGCAAATTATGTGCAACATTTGTTACAATATAATACAAATTTCATATGCAAGGTGTTTACCAAGTTTAATCAGTCTTGAAATTTTTGATCAACTTTTAAACCAATTAATTATTGTATTTCTACTGTCAGTATTTTCCTTTGATATGTTGCTGTTTCTCTTCTTTTTTGTTTTTATAAGAACATGTGTAGAATATCTTTTCAATGTAAACATAATATGGTTTAAAAGATGATATAGTGCTGAAAATATAAAACGTATGGATTTTAATATTTCAAAATTGAAATTCTAATATGGAGGTCGAAGATGGTAACTTCAGTGGACAAAATGGAAAGATGTGTATAAAAAAGATGAAAGAAGTCGGGTACTTCAACTATCAGTTATACTGATAGTATGCATACGCTACTTTTCAGGTTAATAACTTGGTACAACCCAATAGAAAGTCGGGTATAGCAATCTTTTTGCCCACCGGACTTTTGACCCATAATGTTGCCTATACAATCTGTTGTATTTGTTTCAAGGCATGGTGCATAACAGCTCATCCTTTGCTCATGTTCGTCGCTGTCAGTTCTCGGTAATGGCTATTAAGTATTAACATTTTTTCTCTCCAAATTACACCCTTTATCAATAGATAATTATTATTTTTTCAAAAAAGGTACTGCATTTGTTACCTTTTTTACCTAAAAATGAATGTCGCCTTTTCTGTCATCTTATTGAAATACTAATACGTTGGTTATTTGCATTTAATTTTGAAATCGTATGTTTGAAACTAAGAGATTGAAATTCCTACTGCTCCTGCAGCTAATTACCTTTTGGTTTACAGAAACTTTGTTTTATGGCTGTTATTAGAATATTGAACATAATGATACGTTGCTGTGTTCATGAAATGCAGTTGAAAACCAAACGATCAGATGAATTTGATTGTACAAAGAGCCCAATTTAGAAACTAAGAAACATATATATATATATATATGAGTATCTTTCAATAATCCTTAATCCCTATGCTGTGGGACTCAAGTAATAAATGCACTTATTCTAAGGTCTTTGATTTTTTTAAACAATCCACAAGCCTATTTATTTTAAAACAATTTCCAACAAAACCAAAACTCCGGTTCAATAAAAAAATAATAAACTTCAAATTTTGCAGAAGAAACACAAAACAATTAATTTGAGCTTCAAATATATGAATATTCAAAGTCTGAAATTTTAACTTGGGAAACATTATGGAGGTTGTTGTTATGATCGGTTTTCTTTACCGTAAACTGGAATAATGCATTTGGTATTTTATCAGATTCTAAGAAGTTCAATGATGTAAACTGTCTCTATTGCTGATTACATATACCTGCGTGTTATCATCACTTTTTTGGGAGTTAATCTAATAACGAGTTGAAAACATGTATACAGGCAGATCAGAGGCACTGGCTGTTTGATCAGAATCATTTGTATCTGTATTTATTTGGAAAGAAACTCAAAAAGACTGGAAACCATTGATGACTGATCTCTGCATGACAATGACCCAAATTTATGCCCTTAAAAATTTAAGGTAAAATTGCCTGATTTTGATCCTTTTATATACCTCAATTCATATAATCAAGAATCTTACATGCCAGGAATTTGCTGGTACATTGATCATATGGTATGTAGCTATGGCATTATATCTCAAATAGAAAATCCTTAAGTTATTTCATATCTTACTGAATAAAATAACTGTTAATTGTTGAAGCCATCCACATTTATTCTTTTTAAGTATTTAACCTCGTGTTTTCTAAAATATCCCATGTATATTACAGATTTATTTGAACAATATTTCAACTATTTAAAAGAAGAGGTCCAAGGCACGTCCAAGTCCAATAATTAGTTTTCTAAACTAATTATCTGAATGTCAAATGGTTAATGATAGTTACAGCGGCTGAAAGTGGTTGTTAATTTATTCAGTATGTAATTGTATTCTGACGTGCTACATAAGTAATTGACTTTTATATGGAAATTATAAACTGGAACTGGATAATGCCTGCAAGGTTTAGGATTGTTGTCATTTGTTAAGAATAATGCTATCAAAATTTTATCATTTTCTAGCCTAAATATGCATATTTGTTAAGTGAGCATGTGTATATATATTAAAAACTGCTCTACATATCATGAGAAATTTGCCAATGATTTTTTAATGGTAACTTCACCTGATCATGATTATCATATTCACTAAAGTCAATTTTTTTTCCTTGCAGTCACACCGCAATAGCAACAATACGCAGCAGGTTCAAGATCAACAAGAACGAGTTATTGTGGATGGTTTGATGAAAAAAAAGTGCAGGCTATTGAGTTTGGAGAAGAACGTAGTTGCAGAGGGGACAATAGCAAGCACTGATCCTGATGCGTCGGTACATTTTGTAAAGCTTGGAGCAGAAGCTTGGAAAGTATGGGTGGATGTAGCGGTGGAACCAGAAGCTTTTTTATTTAGGCCAAATTCAGAGATGTCCACTATTAAAGAGGCCGTTGGATCAACCGTCGCGTGGCACAAAGACTTTATATCCTTAGTCTAGTATGATTGTACTTAGAACTTGATATTTATAGTCGACTGTTATGTATTAATGCTTTATGAATTTGTAAGGTAAACTTATCTGACTTTTTGGGGTGTTGGAATTTTATGACTATCTTTTAGTCTTTTCGCATGTGATTTTGGTTGTTTGTGCGTAATATTTATTACTGTTAAATTATTCATTATTTGTATGGATGTGCTACTTATACGTTGCTGTAATTTTTTTTTAATTTGCATTTTTTCTTCAACGGTCAAAGCGCGTTGTATTATACTCTATTACAACGGTCAATAACCGTTGAAAAATCATTTTCACAATGGTCATTTGCGCCTTGTATTAAAGTCTATAACAACGGTCGAAAACCGTTGTCAAAATGTTTTTTACAACGGTCAGGGAATGTTGTAAAACATGCTATTCATCTTGTATGATAGTATTTTGCAACGGGCAAAGAAGCTTGTATTACAGTCTATTACAACGGTCGGCGACCGTTGTAAAAAAGTTTACTACAACGGTCTTTAAAACATTAACTGCCCATTGTAAAACATGGGCGACCTATTACAACATCGCCTATTACAACGGTCCGCTGTCCGTTGTGGAACACATATTACAACGGGCATTGCCCGTTGTAAAAAGCCTGTTTTGTTGTAGTGTGTGATAGCGTCAGAGATGTTTACTGGGTTTCACATCTCATATCCAATGTATAACGTGCGTTCAATAAGAGATGTTACAGGATTTTCCATCTCTTAAGGATCCGTCAAAATATTTATATATAGTAGAATACGTTATATATATAATGTTTAATCAGTAAAATAAATATTTTTCTTAACGTTAAGGCTTTAAATTAATCCCCCTTAACGCGTTTTTAAGCATTATCGTACAGTTTGCATATAACACCCCAGTAGCACGTCGGGTGATAAGGATGCGCTGTGATACAGCAACACTAAACCAAAATCGTAGCAGTCTCGTATAGGGATAAAAGTATGACAAGGCACTTGAGGCAATGCCCAAGGTAGGATACTACCAGTTTGGGTCGCAGGGCTGGTGGTAACACATCTTAGCCACGATCTTCCACCGTGTACATCCATCCCATATTGAGTCAAAGGGAGGTTATCCAAAAATCAAGGTGCACCAATCAAAACCAACAACAAGAGTAATAGTATGGACCAAGTCCAAAAAGAAATCTCAGAACGGATGTCTGCTAGGGGTAGCTAGTGTAACGACCTGGAATTTTCGATCCCAAAAATTCCAGATAGTTAGGGAAAAAGAAGAAAAAGATAGAAGAAGAAACAGAAACAAAACACAGAATCTCACATTCGCAGCGGATCAAAATATAATATCAAATAATAACAGTTATACAAAAGAATACTATATCTGTTAATTTACATCAATACATCAGAGTTACAACATTTATACATACACTAGCCAGTTAAAAACAACATGTCTTAGATAAACTATAATATATCATAGCGGAACACTCCATACGTTCCTGCCATCCATCTCGTCTCCTGAGCTCCAAAACGTCCTTACCTGAAAATCTGTAATACTCGGTCTGACCCGAGCATTACATCAAAGTAACACCCGGGTCAGGCTGGAAACCAGCGTGAGTGAACCCATATAACATGAAATTCTAATACACAAAGCACATTTAAACCCCGGAATACTCGTACTTCACTACGAGTTCATTATCAGTTATAGTCAAACCAATTTCACACATCAATCCCTAAGTATCATTACTTAGTTTCAAGGGTTAACATTATTCCATTCCAGCCTATTGATATAACATATAAAGGATTTATTGTGAATTTCAAATCGAAGTGGTTTCGGGTATTTCCAGATACCCGACCCCGGTCTCTTCGAATCCAATATCATCTTAAAACAAAACTACTTAAGTTTTAACAGTTCCATTTATACCCAGGATTACATACTTACATTGCCATTCGTCACAGATAGACAAACCATATTATCTCAGTTCAACCCAAACATAACATATCACATATCATCATAAATCACTTATAAGAAATATCAAATAATCTAATGCATACCATATCATTTAATCATTCGGAAACAAGATTAATTTGTCACACCATTTCTAATTAATTAAATTAATTCCTTCAATCACTTTATTTTTTTAAATTCTGCTCACTGAATCATTAATTAATTACCACCCATTAATTAATCATCCTTTAACTGTCCATTAATTATCCATAATTACTTTCATTAAGTAATTTTCATTTGGTTAATTATCCTCAATTAATTAACCTTTAATTATTAATTAATTTATCCTTTATTTACTTATTAAGTAGTTATCATTTAAGTAATTAATCTCTAATTAATTAATTGGTAATCCTTAATCATTAATTAATCACTCAATTATAAATAAATTAATCCTTCATCATTAATTACTTGGCCTTCTTTTATTAATTATTTCATTAACTTAATTTATCTATAACTTCCCAAAATCTTAATTAAATTCCATTTAATCCATAAATCTTAGTAATTACTTAATTAACACATGAATTTTAAACACTTTATCTTTAAAAACAATTGTTATATAAAGAATTAGATTTGAGAGATAGTCACTAGATTTTTTTAAAATCTTTAAAACTTGCTTGGAAACCCTTGTTTTAAAATTTTGCTTTGCATTGCTTTAGAAACTTGTTTTAAAACATTTAATAAAATGCCTGGGACCAAGTTCAGTCATCACTAATATAACTCGAGTCAGAACACATCCCTTCCGATCTCTCTCTTAATTACTTAAAACTTAATTCCTCAATCTATTAAGCAGACCCGAGCCGATCCCTGAAACAACTCCGAGTCAATCACTAAAATAACCCGATCCCTACCTAAACTCAATCACAACATCGATCCAACTCGAGAGCGACCCCGAGTAAATCACCAACTTCCCCGAAGCATCCAATCACAGCAACATCAACAGACATGATTGAGACTTGTGCACCTGCACAAGCGATCCGACCAAATCCGATCCCTACTCCGACCATCGAGACGTCGGCGACCACTCCCTCAGTCCACACGAACACCCAGATCTTAGAAAATATCGTGGAAACAAAATCGAACTCGATCGAATCCACAGCGACTAAACTAGACACCCAAAACCTCCTCGCAATCCCACCACCAATTGTCAGAAACCTCGGCATTCTGACTAGAGCTTCGCCGTAGTCTAAAGCTCCTATCCCACCCACTCTGACGAAGTCCGATGCTTTGATGGCATCATACTCATCTCGAAACCGAAGTCGACCAAAATAGGACCCAAAACCCTAGTTCGCCATTACCCGGTCACCCCGGTGGTCTAGAATCCTTCTGAACAATTTTCCCATGACCACCGATCAATGATCAACCTACATCCTCAACGCCGACACCCTAGAGCCTCGCGATCGTCTGAATTTGATGAAAATTCAAAGACAGTTCAACTCAGAAATACTCTACAAATATAAATTTAAAATTTATGAAATGATTATCAAAAATCATCATTTTCTAATACAAAACTGATTAAGAAGTCCAAACTCAAAATTATGAACATTGATTTTTGTCTTAACTTGATTTCTCACTGTATTTTTCCCATTTCAAAGTATTTTCCCAATATTTTCTCTTGAACCTATTTTTTAAAAATGAAGTTAATCACCTACACATACTTTTCATTCAGAGATCAAAGTCTGGATTGTTTAGGTGGGATGTTTTAGATTTTTTTATCAGGTTTTAAAACCTGTAAAATTATGTACAGAAGCATCTCTTCTCTGTTTCCAGACATGCACACCTATATACATATATATATTTATACATGCAATAATATTTTCATTCATGCAAGCACTTGTCACTACTATACTTCAAATATTAATCACAACATCCAGCTATATCACAAATTCAATGTTTAAATAGGTTAGGTTTACTCACAGTTGGAAACAGAGAAACAAATGTTGCTCAGTCTGTATTTTCCTTCAAGCTTTTACATGAATTGCTCCAGCTTCTTTTTAAAATTGTAACGGCTGCTTGAGTTGTTTGATCTTTTAGTTGTAAAATGGTATTGATATTCTGTTGTTTACTTTAGCTCGAATAATTTAAAATGGAGACAAGTGTGAGGGTAACCAGGCAATATAGAAATGTATCTTGCTGTGCAAGCCTGGCAAGTCCCTGATCAGGTTGTACATTTACAAGATATTTTCCTCTTTTATTTTGATTTGTTTTGACCTTGATTAAATGTTTTGTATACGAATTTGAACAAGCTGGATAAAAAATGTTTTGTTGGTACAAGAATATAATTTGTTTGAGTCAGAGATTTTTTTCCTCTTTGTTGTTTCCCTCTTTAACCAGCGAACATTTTATAAGAATTGAGATGATTCATGTATATTTTCGAAATGAGCTCCTGGAGTGCTTGATTTGATAGCATTAAATGTTTTCATCCTGACCCCTACTTGCATATATAGAGTTTTTTTTTCCTTATTTCTTGCATAGCTACATGCATTTCCTTAGTTTGTATATTACTAGAATCATTTGATGTGTTTACTTAATATTTTCATATAACCATATAAGTTATCTTATATACTAATTTCTATTTCTAACACAAATCTTTTTTTTTAGGTTTAACTATCAAAATTTTAATATACTTATTTATCATTTATTTTACTTATATTAGGCATTGATAAGATTGATTTTACTTTAAACTTTATTATCTAGATTACATCCATATATATACATATCAAGATCAATGATTAATAAGGTAGAACTTATTTTAATTAAATGTAAATAAGATAGATTTTATTGTAATTATTTTCGGAAGACTTTATTATTATTATTATTATTATTTTTAAAATTCAAATCATAGTTTCCTTCCAAATACACATATATATATAGTTGTTTTTAAAATGATAGGTTTGTATTTCAATTTATTAGATTAAATTCTTATTAAAATAATATTGCCAAAATCCCGGTTGTCACAAATATATTGCTTATTTATTTACTATAAGATTTACCATCTCCAGAGATTTCGTAATTCAATATTTATTATAGCTTTAAAATCAATTTATATATATATCCCAATATTTTAATTATCAAAAATTTATTTGATTAACTAATTAATATTAATATTTCAAAAATAAAATCAGTTAATTTTCCGATTAACAGACGTCCCAAAATCCGGGTTATCACATTCCTCCCCCCTTTGAATCTTTTCATCCTCGAAAAGAAACGAAACCAGAATTATTAAAATGCCTAAAATCAGATAAATTTTCTTTGATCATTTTCAAAATACTTCATAATCTATATAATATTGCCAAAATATTTTTTATAAAATATTTTTATAACTCGGTGTTTCAAGAAGTCCATCCTTGTTCTCATAGAAATTCGGTCATACGTTGATCAGGCGTAGGACTGAAAACCTATAAGTACTTGGTAAACTCGTTTCATCACCCAGTGAAAATACTTTGGAAAATAATTTTATTGAAAACATAGAAAACAGTTTCGAAAATAAAGGAAATATCTTTGGCTAAAATGCTCTGGGAATCATCACCCCCATCCATGGTCGCAGTTAACCCGGTGGTTACGTTGCCGTCCCGGCAAAATCCACAAATAACTGTAGGTCTCCGCGCTCCTCGATTACGCCATGGAACCCGCTACAGATTGCAGTTATACCCGGGCCTTACGTTGCTATCACAGCACGAACCCATATAACTGTAGGCATCAGCGCCACCGAATTTCGCTGCCAAAAGAATGAAACTCCTCCACTTGACCATAGACCGCAGTCTACCGATGTTACACTGCCATCCCGGCAAAATCAAGTGTAGACTGTTGGCACTCATCCTCCGCACGATTTTCGCTATGGTCCACACAGTAGATCGCAGCGACATCGAATTACACTGTCGTCACAGCATAACCCAAATGCCCCTGTAGTCAACAACGCCATTGACTTTCGCTACCAAATAATCCTCAGGAACTAGTTTGTCTGGACTCCTCACAGGATCAACTTTAGAACCTCCCCTTTAGAGGCTCAAGGCAGTACCACTCAGTGGCACTCCTGAGAAGTTCATTCAAGGGAGCGCCTTTTTCCCCAGAGCCACTTTCAAAACACTTTATACTATACACATATAGTATTTTCCAAATCATACACCAAGTATGAATCTCATATAAATTCCTTTACACAAAATCGATTCTCAAAATCGATAATTCTCAAACTAGGCTCTCCAAATTCCAATTTGATTTTCCTCAAAAATCAAAAGCCTTTCCAAATCCATAGGTTTCAAAAAGTTTTCCTCAAAATCATTTTCACAAATCCTTTTTATATACATACATATATATAATAATCTTGGAAAATCCTTGGTTCAATTCATATTTGTATAAATTCATTTTTCATACTTCAAATACTTTCAAAACCCTTTTCTTTTGGCACAAGATTCGATAAGGGGAATTTTATATATATATATATATATATATAACAAAGATATATAACTTTGTTTATTCCAAATCAATATTCAATTTGATTACTCTTTACTTTTCTTCATAATCATAGAAATTTTCAGTTTCATTTAACCTCATCATATATTTTCACAAAATATACTTTCAATTTCAAAAATCATTTGCAGTTCTTATCTACAAAGTTTCAATATCAATTTCATTCCAAACCATACGATGTACACATATCATCCGTACGCTATATCAATCTGATCGCTCACTCGATCACACAATTCCACCTCCGAACTAGTATCGTCCACCCGACTTCCTAGTGCGGACTCAGATCTGGTTTCTTGATCAGAAACCGTCATTCTCCTTGCATAGTCACAACTATGATAGAGAATATCCAGAACCAATCAAAAATCCATATCCAGGTTCGCCGTCGAAAATCGAGCGAAAAATCCCAACTCGGATCGATACCATTATCTCGAAATTCTGTACTCGAATCTGGATCAAATCACTATGCGAATAGAATAATATACGTACATCTTACGTATTTATCTTCATTGATTGTTACCCAAATCAATTTCCCTTCTATTCACATTCACTTTACTTTCATTCACTTATTCACAATTGCTTCAATCCCATTTGGGTTCCCACCCCAATTCTTATCTCAAATGGATATTTAATCATAAACAGTTTGAACTCTATCCAGCTTAAATTTAGAAAATAGCTTGAAAAATTTTAAAAATAGATAAGTAGTTGAAAAATAATTATTAATTTGTAAAATAGCTGTAAACAGTTAAGTAATTGTAAGATAGTTGAAAAATAGTAATCAGTTTATAAATCAGTTGTAAAATTGTTAAATAGTTTTAAAAGTAATTGTAAAACAAGCTTAAAATAGTTTTAGGTTTTAAAAAGAAAAGTTGTATGGTAATTAGTTTGGAAAAATAGATTTATATTAAAACAATTTATTTTGAAAATAGTGCAGAGTCAAACTGTTTAATACCCCATCTCCATTTCCATCAATTCAATTTAAATTTCCACTTTCATTTAAATCGACTCAATCCCAATTTGAATAACTTCAATTTTATTTCAAATTAATCCAATTCAAATTTCCCATTTGAATTTTATACTTATCCATCATGAATAACAATTCCCATTAATTCAAATCAAATTCAGTTTGAACTAATTCAATTCAAATCTCAATTTTAAACCATCTTGAATTATATAAATTTGAGTTAAATTTTCAAACGTTGATTTAATCCCATAAATCAAATTTTACCTTTCCTTTTAATTTAATAGCCTAACCATTTAATTCTGAGTTCAAATTTCAAAATTCCATTTTAATTTATCTTTACGTCTACATAAACTTATTTCTAGGTTCAAATAATAATTCAAACTCCTTTTTAAACAATTTAATCTTCGAAATTCAATTTATTACCCGAATTAAATCTTGGAACCAATCCTTAACCATTTCAGTTTACATGTTCATTTAAACATTCAAATCTTAATGTTCAAAGTGATCCCATTTTCTCAAGTTTAATTTTTTTATCTCTAAAAACAAAACTACTTAAGTAATTTCAAATTAAAGTTTAATTCCATTTAGTTCCAATAATGAATTAGATATTACCTCAACCTACTTCTTAATTCTTTAAACAATCAAATTCACAGTCTCATAATTACTGATAATAACAGGATGATATTAAGATAAATAAACATCCAATTTATTTAAAACATTCATCATCCACTACCTATTCCAGATCTCAATCCTATTTGAGATCATATATAATCCCCTACCAAATCAACCCATTTAACTTTCCTAAGTTAAATCTCAATTTCATCTTGAAATTTCCAATTCAGGTTGTTTATTCCAAACTAATTTAACTTCCCTTAAGTTAAATTCAATTTAATCTCATCAAACTTACTCAAATTTGAATTCCCAGTTCAAATTTTAAACTTCACATTAATAAATCTTATAAGTTCAAAAACTTATCACCTTGGGTTTTCACATTACATTCCAAATTTAAAACTCAACATTTAGAGTTTATTTCAACCCATCTTTGGTATTATGTATATTCCCCATATACATATTTCCTTTGCACACCAAGTTTTCCTTAAATTTTAAACCACCTTTGGTTTTTAATTCAAAACAAATTCCTTTAAATTTCCAAACAATTCCTGTTTGAATCAAGCCTTATCATTCAAATAATATTATTTATTATTTCTTTATCATTTTGAAACAAATTTTCAAATTCTGGGCTCAGATTTAAAACTTCACAATTTATATCATCTTTAGTTCCAATTTATAAGTCATACTTGCCTAAATGTTTTACTTCCCTAAAACATTTCATCTTGCTTACTCCTTAACAACATTTCATTATTAAACACAACAACCATTTATGATAACAACCAAGATTATCATATCTGGAAACCAATTCATTATTATCTTATTTTGAAATATTTTCCCAAATTCAAGATTTTAATTTCAGTTTGGATCCATTTCAAATTTATCTTCATTCAATTTCAATTTGGTTGTATTATTATTACCACTTAATTCTCATTATTTTATTTAATCCCAATAATTTTTAACAACGATAACTTTAACATTTATTAGTAAGAAATATATAAAACCATTTAAAATCTTTATATATGAAAATAACAAGTACGCTCTCATTTATATAAACACTCAACTCATCCTAGGGTAGTATTGACCCTATCCCTGATGAGTAAACCATCCAGAGCCAAGGTTCTCGTTCAACCTTCGCTCTGATACCAACTATAACAACCCGGAATTTTGGATCCCGAAAATTCCAGATAGTTGGGGAAAAAGAAGAAGAAGATAGAAGAAGAAATAGAAACAAAACACAGAATCTCACATTCACAGCGGATCAAAATATAATATCAAATAATAACAGTTATACAAAAGAATACTATATCTGTTAATTTACATCAATACATCAGAGTTACAACATTTATACATACACTAGCCAGTTAAAAACAACATGTCTCAGATAAACTGTAATATATCATAGCGGAACACTCCATACGTTCCTGCCATCCATCTCGTCTCCTGAGCTCCAGAACGTCCTTACCTGAAAATCTGTAATACTCGGTCTGACCCGAGCATTACATCAAAGTAACACCCGGGTCAGGCTGGAAACCAGCGTGAGTGAACCCATATAACATGAAATTCTAATACATAAAGCACATTTAAACCCCGGAATACTCGTACTTCACTACGAGTTCATTATCAGTTATAGTCAAACCAATTTCACACATCAATCCCTAAGTATCATTACTTAGTTTCAAGGGTTAACATTATTCCATTCCAGCCTATTGATATAACACATAAAGGATTTATTGTGAATTTCAAATCGAAGTGGTTTCGGGTATTTCCAGATACCCGACCCCGGTCTCTTCGAACCCAATATCATCTTAAAACAAAACTACTTAAGTTTTAACAGTTCCATTTATACCCAGGATTACATACTTACATTGCCATTCGTCATAGATAGACAAACCATATTATCTCAGTTCAACCCAAACATAACATATCACCTATCATCATAAATCACTTATAAGAAATATCAAATAATCTAATGCATACCATATCATTTAATCATTCGGAAACAAGATTAATTTGTCACACCATTTCTAATTAATTAAATTAATTCCTTCAATCTCTTTATTTTTTTAAATCATGCTCACTGAATCATTAATTAATTACCACCCATTAATTAATCATCCTTTAACTATCCATTAATTATCCATAATTACTTTCATTAAGTAATTTTCATTTGGTTAATTATCCTCAATTAATTAACCTTTGATTATTAATTAATTTATCCTTTATTTACTTATTAAGTAGTTATCATTTAAGTAATTAATCTCTAATTAATTAATTGGTAATTCTCAATCATTAATTAATCACTCAATTATAAATAAATTAATCCTTCATGATTAATTACTTGGCCTTCTTTTATTAATTATTTCATTAACTTAATTTATCTATAACTTCCCAAAATCTTAATTAAATTCCAGTTAATCCATAAATCTTAGTAATTACTTAATTAACACATGAATTTTAAACACTTTATCTTTAAAAACAATTGTTATATAAAGAATTAGATTTGAGAGATAGTTACTAGATTTTTTTAAAATCTTTAAAACTTGCTTGGAAACCCTTGTTTTAAAATTTTGCTTTGCATTGCTTTAGAAACTTGTTTTAAAACATTTAATAAAATGCTTGGGACCAAGTTCAGTCATCACTAATATAACTCGAGTCAGAACACATCCCTTCCAATCTCTCTCTTAATTACTTAAAACTTAATTCCTCAATCTATGAAGCAGACCCAAGCCGATCCCTAAAACAACTCCGAGTCAATCACTAAAATAACCCGATCCCTACCCAAACTCAATCACAACATCGATCCAACTCGAGAGCGGCCCCGAGTAAATCACCAATTTCCCTGAAGCATCCAGTCACAGCAACATCAATAGACATGACTGAGACTTGTGCACGTGCACAAGCGATCCGACCAACTCCGATCCCTGCTCCGACCATCGAGACATCGACGACCACTCCCTCAGTCCACACGAACACCCAGATCTTAGAAAATATCGTGGAAACGAAATCGAACTCGATCGAATCCACAGCGACTAAACTAGACACCCAAAACCTCCTCGCAATCCCACCACCAGTTGTCAGAAACCTCGGCATTCTAACTAGAGCTTCGCCGTAGTCTAAAGCTCTCATCCCACCCACTCCGACGAAGTCCGATGCTTTAATGGCATCATACTCATCTCGAAACCGAAGTCGACCAAAACAGGACCCAAAACCCTAGTTCGCCATTACCCGGTCACCCCGGTGGTCTAGAATCCTTTTGAACAATTTTCCCATGACCACCGATCAATGATCAACCTACATCCTCAACGCCGACACCCCAGAGCCTCGTGATCGTCTGAATTTGACTAAAATTCAAAGACAGTTCAACTCAGAAATACTCTACAAATATAAATTTAAAATTTATGAAATGATTATCAAAAATCATCATTTTCTAATACAAAACTGATTAAGAAGTCCAAACTCAAAATTATGAACATTGATTTTTGTCTTAACTTGATTTCTCACTGTATTTTTCCCATTTCAAAGTATTTTCCCAATATTTTCCCTTGAACCTATTTTTAAAAATGAAGTTAATCACCTACACATACTTTTCATTCAAAGATCAAAGTCTAGATTGTTTAGGTGGGATGTTTTAGATTTTTTTATCAGGTTTTAAAACCTGTAAAATTATGTATAGAAGCATCTCTTCTCTGTTTCCAGACATGCACACCTATTTACATATATATATTTATACATGCAATAATATTTTCATTCATGCAAGCACTTGTCACTACTATACTTCAAATATTAATCACAACATCCAGCTATATCACAGATTCAATGTTTAAATAGGTTAGGTTTACTCACAGTTGGAAACAGAGAAACAAATGTTGCTCAGTCTGTATTTTCCTTCAAGCTTTTACATTAATTGCTCCAGCTTCTTTTTAAAATTGTAATGGCTGCTTGAGTTGTTTGATCTTTTAGTTGTAAAATGGTATTGATATTATGTTGTTTACTTTAGCTCGAATAATTTAAAATGGAGACAAGTGTGAGGGTAACCAGGCAATATAGAAATGTGTCTTGCTGTGCAAGCCTGGCAAGTCCCTGATCAGGTTGTACATTTACAAGATATTTTCCTCTTTTATTTTGATTTGTTTTGACCTTGATTAAATGTTTTGTATACGAATTTGAAGAAGTTGGATAAAAAATGTTTTGCTGGTACAAGAATATAATTTGTTTGAGTCAGAGATTTTTTTCCTCTTTGTTGTTTCCCTCTTTAACCAGCCAACATTTTATAAGAATTGAGATGATTCATGTAAATTTTCGAAATGACCTCCTGGAGTGCTTGATTTGATAGCATTAAATGTTTTCATCCTGACCCCTACTTGCATATATAGATTTTTTTTTCCTTTCCTTATTTCTTGCATAGCTACATGCATTTCCTTAGTTTGTATATTACTAGAATCATCTGATGTGTTTACTTAATATTTTCATATAACCATATAAGTTATCTTATATACTAATTTCTATTTCTAACACAAATCTTTTTTTTTAGGTTTAACTATCAAAATTTTATTATACTTATTTATCATTTATTTTACTTATATTAGGCATTGATAAGATTGATTTTACTTTAAACTTTATTATCTAGATTACATCCATATATATACATATCTAGATCAATGGTTAATAAGGTAGAACTTATTTTAATTAAATGTAAATAAGATAGATTTTATTGTAATTATTTTCGGAAGACTTTATTGTTGGACGAATTTTCATCACCAAACTAAGGCCACTACCAACCCATCCTCCTTCTTCCAAATGCCTCACCGAACCAGCCCATTCGGCGTCAATCCCTTCAACCCCTCCTCTCCACCGAATGAATCTCTCCACCGAATAAGCTGTCCACCGAATGAAGCTCTCCACCGAACAAGCCGTCCACCGAATGAAGCTCTCCACCGAACAAAGTTCTACCGGTCCACTCAACTTCCTCCGCCGAACCAAGGGGAACCGGACCAAATCCACCAGGCCAGATTGCATTAGCCCAAGCCCACCAGCAGCTATATACATCCAAGATCCCTACTCCCAGCCTCACTCTATAAATAGAGGGGCAGGGGTACAACAATGGGGGACAAGTTTGAGAGCTCAAGCACGGAGAGAACTTTCAAACAACTTTTCTTTTACTTATATCAAAGCTTTGTACTTGTAATCTAAACAAGAAAAGAGAAATAACATATAAAGTGGATGTAGGCACATTCTGGCTGAACCACTATAAATCTGCGTGTCTTCTTACAGTTTAGCCCCTGCTTTTCATATATTTGCATAAAACACCCAAATCACTAAGAACAACATAAAATCTTCTAAATCATACAACTTTGAGGTGTTTGTCCATTTTTTGTGCAAACATTTTTGGTGCTTTCACTGAGAACTAGAAGCTCGAAGCTTCAGCTTCATCCACTTAACATTTTTCCTAACAGCATCGTTCGCCACTTGGAAAAGATGCCTCCCAAACAGAGAAAAGATGTTAACAAAGGAAAAAACATCGCATCCAGCAGTCTACCAGATCCAGCTGTCACGAATCAAGTAAATCGTCCTCCTCCAGCAGTAGTACCAAATGAAGGACAGGCTAATCCGACCACTCCTGCCACAGAATAGCCCGCAGCAATTACTAGGGCAGATTTAGACAGGGTTGTGGTTGAAGTAACTAACCGCTTCACATCCCAGCAGGAAGCCTTGGTGGACCATCTCATGTCACGCTTAAGGGATGCTGAAGAGTCCAACCGCAATACTGAATCATGGAGCGAGTCCCAGTCTGGAGGATCTTAGAGATAACAAAGGTCTTCCTTCTTCGAAGGAGCTAACAGCAGAAGTAGCCATGGTAGGAGCCGAGATCGAGCACAGCCCGAAGTTAGGCCTGAGGAAACGTTTGGTACCGAACCCAACGGGGGAGGTACCGGACGAAGGTCAACTGTAGCTGAGCCTGTCATACTGCCTAACCACGGAAACGCCAGTGAACGGGGCCGAGCTAGAGTCCAAGCCGAAGTTGGACCCGAGGAAGTGCTTAGATCAGAACCCGGCAGGGGAAGATCAAGGCAAGGGCCAACTGTAGCTAACCCTAGCATGCTCCTAGAAGATCAAAGGCAGCCACTGGAAAATATGAGGAATGATAGACGATACCATCCCTACAGGTCATCTGGACGGAATCAATCCCACAGAACAGAACCAAACTCATTTCTATCTGCTCCAAATTCTGATGAAAGGATGGCACGCTTATTCAGAGAGTGCGTCCAATGGGAGCAAAGGGATCGAGGGATAGGTGCTAGGGTAACCAGCCCTTTCGCCCGCAATATCGAAATTGCTATCACTCCCCGAGAATGGAAGATGCCAACAATGGAACCTTACAAAGGAACCTCCGACCCCGTTGTACACTTACAAAGGTACACACAACATATGCTCATGAGTGGAGCGACAGAGGGAGTACTGTGCAAATGCTTTCCGCTCTTCTTAGCAGATCTCGCTACCTCCTGGTTCTGTCATCTACCCCAAGGATCTATCAGCTCGTGGGAATTGTTGAAAGAAAAGTTCATCAGTCAGTTCCGCATCCATGTGGAACAACCTATGGACGCTTATTCCTTATCCAGCGTCAAACAGAAACCTAGAGAGAAGCTGCAGCAATACCTAACCCGATTCAATGTCGCAGCAGCCGCGGTCCAAGATGCCGATGAGAAGCTCATCCTAATGGCCCTCTATAGTGGTGTGCATCCGGACACTAAATTTGCTAGAAGGTTGACGAAAGAAAAACCGGCTACTTTACCCGATTTCTTCCATGAAGCCGGGAAATATATGAGGCTTGAGGATGCCGCCGTTGAGGTTCAGTCAGGACAGCAAAATAAGGCAACTCACAGCAACGCCCCTGCTGTAGCAAGGGACATTCGAAGAAATGATTCCAGAGACAATGCTGAGGGCAAGAAGGGAGAAAAGCGCCTATATCGGCCTGGACCGAGATTCGACACTTACACTCCTTTGAACGAGACTGTCGAAAATATCTTCCTTGCCACCCAAGGCGAAGTTAGATACAAACGCCCACCATACAAGAAGGAATCAGATAACGCGCAGAAGTCTGGAAAGTTCTGCCGTTTCCACGAATCTCATGGGCATGATACCAATGAATGCCATCATCTCCGGGACTTGATTGAGGAACACATCAGAAGGAAGAAACTGGAACGTTATGTAAAAGGTCAGGACAGGACTCCAGCTCCTGCCAATGAGAACCCAGGGCCATCCTCATCGGAGATCGGCAGAGGAAACCGCAACACTAGCAGCTCTAGTCAAGAGAAGATAGTGGTCCATACCATCTCGGGAGGACCGCACATCGCAGACAGAAGCTGGAAAGAGATGGAAAGATATGGAAAGTCGCTTAGAGACAATAAAGACTGTGTCAATTCGGTCATAGAAGAGCGCCACCCAAAGCGGAAAGACAATGATGACATCACGTTCGGTAAGCGTGACCTAGAAGGAAGGCAATACCCTCACATGGATCCCATGGTTATCTCTGCCCGACTCGGTCCCGCCGAAGTTTACCGAATCCTAGTAGACACTGGAAGCTCAGTAAACATCCTGTTCAAACATGCATTCGACAAAATGAAATTATCAATGAAGGATGTGTCTCCCTGCGATAAACCACTACACGGTTTCACTAGAGATGCAAAGATGCCCCTCGGGCAACTGGACCTCTTTGTTGAGATTGGAAGCCATCCCCGCTCCGCTGTACGGAAACAAACGTTTGTGCTGATAGAGAACCATTTGGCCTACAACGCCTTCTTAGGAAGGCAATCCCTGTCTGACTTCCAAATTGTCCTAGCCCCATGGTGCCTAAAGATGAAATTTCCAACGGACAATGGAGTAGGGGAAGTAGAAGGAGACCAAGACGTTGCTCGAGACTACTATATGACTGAACTTCGCAACAACCACAGGAAGGATAAAGGGAAGGGTGTAGAGGTTGCCCTCTGCACGAAAAGTCTAGAAGCATAGCAACTAAAGAAAGCCCCTCCTCTTCGATATACCAGCGACCCTTTCAATGAATTAGACCCCAGGGACAGAGAGGAGGAGGCCACCGCCGAGCCTGCAGAGGCTATGGAATTTATATCTGTAGACAAGCACGACTCAAGTAGACTATTGAAAATTGGGGCCCAACTAAAAGCAGAATTGAAGGAACAACTCATTGATTTTCTCCCCCACAACTTGGATGTATTCGCATGGTCACACGCTGACATGACCGGAATCTCCCCCGACGTAGCATGCCACGTACTAAACATTGATCCTACCAAGGCGCCCGTAAAACAAAGAAAGAGAAGTATGGGGGCAGAGCGATCGGCAGCCCTCGATGAAGAAGTAAAGAATCTACTCGCCAATGACTTCATACGAGAAGCCATCTACCCGGAATGGATCGCTAACCCAGTACTGGTAAAGAAGGCTAATGGGAAATGGCGAACGTGCATTGACTTTTCCAACCTAAACGACGCCTGCCCAAAGGATTGCTTCCCACTTCCCCGAATCGACCAACTTGTAGACAGCACAGCCGGGCACGAGCTATTATCTTTTATGGACGCATACTCAGGATATAACCAAATTCCTATGCATGCCCCCGACCAAGACCATACTAGTTTCATCACCGACCGAGGTTTATACTGCTACAAGGTAATGCCTTTCGGACTTAAGAATGCAGGGGCCACCTACCAGCGCCTCGTCAACAAGATGTTTGCAGGGCTAATAGGGCAAACTATGGAAGTATACGTGGATGACATGCTGGTAAAGTCAAGGAAAGCCGACAATCACGTAAGCCACCTAGGCGAGATGTTTCAAGTACTCCGCCAGTATGGAATGAAGTTGAATCCTCTAAAATGCTCCTTCGGAGTATCATCAGGAAAGTTCTTAGGATTCATCGTCCATGCCAGAGGGATTGAAGCAAACCCTGAACAAGTCCGAGCGCTAAGGGATATCAAGATACCTTCCACTCGAAAGGAAATGCAAAGCCTGAATGGGAAAGTGGCCGCCCTAAGCCGATTCATCTCCAAAGCAACGGACAAGTGCGTCCCCTTTTTCGAAGCTCTAAAGAAAGACAAAGGAAAGTTCGAATGGACTGACGAATGCTTAACCGCTTTCCTTAACTTAATCGAACACCTCCAAAAACCACCGATACTCTCGACTCCAAGCGAAGGCGAAGGATTATACCTATACCTTGCTGTGTCATCTCACGCCCTGAGCGCTGCCTTGGTAAGGGAAGACAACCGCACGCAGCGGCTAGTTTACTTCGTCAGTAAGAGGTTTACGGGGGCAGAAGTCAGATATCCTAAACTTGAGAAGCTAGCATACTATTTACTAATCACATCATGGAAACTGCGTCACTACTTCCAGTCCCATTCCATCAAAGTTCTGACCGATCAGCCACTGAGGCAGGTACTCCATCGTCCCGACACTTCTGGGCGACTACTTAAATGGTGCACTGAACTAAGTCAGTATGATATCACCTATCACCCTCGCACCGCCATCAAGGGACAAGCCATGGCTGATTTCATCGTAGAATTCACTACCAACGAAGATAAGGAGCAATTGGAGTCGGTAGAAGACATCAAGTGGAATCTCTTTGTGGATGGTGCATCGAACGAACAAGGTTCGGGGGCAGGTGTGGTAATAGTCACTCCCAGGGGAAAAAGGCTGTACTATGCTATAAGGTTGGAGTTCGCTGCCACCAACAACGATGCAGAATATGAAGCAGTGATAACTGGACTAGAACTTGCCATAGAAATCGGAGCCAATTCTTTATGTCTTCATAGCGATTCTCAACTTATTGTTAATCAAATACTAGGAGAATTCCAAGCTCGAGAAGAACGACTCATAGCATATTTAAAGAAAACCAAGTTACTTCTCAACCGATTGGACCACTACCTAGTCAAACACATCCCTCGGGAAGAGAACCAAGAGGCCGACGAATTGGCAAAGCAAGCAAGTATGAGAAACATCGCCATCTTCGGAGCAGTAACCATCCCAAAGCAACTGACTCCAAGTTTTGAGCAAGTGAATCTGATAGCTTCAACCGAAGAAGCAACTTGGATGACTCCCATCCGAGACTACCTACAAAGCGGCACACTACCCAACGGACGTAACGAAGTCAAGAAAATCTTAAGGAAAGCTTCCCGCTACACAATTCAAGAAGACATCCTCTATCGGCGTGGATTCTCTAACCCGTTATTAAGGTGTGTCGCTGGGAGGGAAGCCAAGGAAATCTTATCCAACATCCATCAGGGAAGCTGCGGAGATCACACCGGAGGGCAAACGTTAGCAAAAAAGATACTCCGATATGGGTATTTCTGGCCCACCTTAAGCAAGGACGCCTTAGATTTCGTCAAAAAGTGTGACAGATGCCAGAAGTTTGCTAAGATTTCGCGGCTACCAACAACTGAGATTACTCAAATGACCAGCCCTTGGCCCTTCGCAATATGGGGAATTGAATTAATCGGTGAGCTGCCAATGGGCCGAGGCGGGGCCAAATATGCTATAGTGGCAGTCGACTATTTCACCAAATGGGTGGAAGCGGAACCTCTGAATAAAGTATCTTCAGCAAAAGTTATTAACTTCTTGATCAAAAAAGTTCTGTGCAGGTACGGAGTCCCACTCAAAATCATATCAGACAATGGACTTCAGTTTGACAGCGAGGAATTCGCCAACTGGTGCCAAGAGCACGGAATTCACAAGAGCTTCTCATCCGTAGCGTATCCCCAGGCAAACGGACAAGTCAAAGCCGTCAACAAAATTCTGAAAACTCTAATCAAAAAGAAGCTCGAAAAGTCAAAGGGCGCTTGGGTGGATGAACTTCCTACGGCACTATGGGCCTATCGCACATCTTTCAGAACATCAACGGGGCACACTCCTTTCTCTTTGGCATACGGATCGGAGGCTATGCTCCTAATTGAAACCATTGTGCCTTCCCACCATAGGATCCATTATAACCCAGAAGAGAACGAAGAACTCCTTCACATGTCTTTGGATCTAGTTGAGGAGAGGAGAAATGATGCACTCCTTAAAGCAGCAGCCCACAAGCAAAAAGTGGCAGCACAATACAACTCCAAAGTCAAGCATCGTACCTTACAAGAAGGGGATCTTGTCCTCAAGCAAATCTTCCCTCGCCCCGGAGCACTAGACCCAATCTGGGATGGACCGTATGTAATTCATAAAGATCTCCACAATGGAGCTTATATTTTGTCAACAGTGGACGGAGAGGTGTTCCAGAGGGCATGGAACATCCAACACCTCCGTCGATACTTTTCTTAACTTGTACTGCCCATATGAAGTGAATTAACAAAGAGAATCAGTGGACGTAGGCCTTTTCGTGCCGAACCACTTTAAAAAACCTTGTCTCTTTTTTAACTTGTTCCTGTATATCTTGGCTGCTTGTTAACGTTATCCTTTTTTGTTGAACAAAATCCTACACGTATAGCAATTCCACTCAAAGCACTCCACGGCACAACTTCACTTGGACAAGACCTAACAGGTACTATGCGAATCTATGCCCTCGCCAATGAGACACTTTTGCTCCGGCATCCCTCTGCTCCGGGTTAACTCATTGCTCGCGACGGCCCTTAAAGCCAACTGTAATGAGCCGATTATAAGCCACCTAGAAGGCCGACTATAGCCGAGGCAGCTCATTACGGCGTTCGGCTCGCCGGCAACTATGAACCGACTATAAGCCCCAACATAAGGTGTGGCCAGCCAGGGGCAGTTCACAGTTGACGATCGACACCCACGCTAGCCGGCCATAGTAAATCGAATAATACCCACGATTACGGGCCATAATGGCCCGGGTAGTTACTGTGCGCGATCTCGGCTCCGATGTGTCTTAAGTGCGGCTGTGGTAAAAAAGAATTAACTCCCCGCGGAGGCGTAAGATGGGTGACAAATGTCTCCAAGACCCACAGCTAGGGAAAGTGACTACAAAGCCCGTTTGCCACGAACTTAAGCACATCGAAGGCCTTCCGTGATTGGAAGTTTTACTATTTCACGTATTTCAATTTTACTTAAGAAACTTTTCTCCTATCCTCTGTAACAATCCCTGAAGTACAGGACACAGAACAAGAGACGCTCGCTAATAAAAGCAGATACTCACAGCAAGATACTGGACCGCGTCCCTTACTCAGTCACACAGGATAGTCAAAGCTGCCATCTACAAGCAAAATATAAAGGGCGGTATTTCCTTCTTTCATATATAACTATAATTTATTCACACCTCACGCCAACATTGCAAGTCATGAAATTATGACATCAAACACAATTTAATTACAAGAATATGCATAGCTATATTTCTCATACGACATGTCAAAATAGCAAAAACATTCAAAAGACGACAAAATCAGCTTAAGTTAAAGAGTTACACATCAAGAATAGAGCTATTTATTACAAGTAGCAAAAATTACAACCTAAGAGTTACTCTACTGTTTTAAGACTAACATATACAACCATGTCAAGTCCACAAAAAGAATTTTCCAAGTCCAATCAAGGAGCCGGCTGCGTCGGAGTATTGACCTTATCATGTTGCCCACCTGTTCGGTCAGAGAATGGAATCATTAGTGACAAGCAAACAGAGTTAACAAAAGAAGAAACTAAAGAAGAAAAGGTTACCAGCAACTTCCCCTTGATCATCTTGGTCGTCATCCCCTACTTCCACGCCTGCCTCCTCAGCTGCAAACAACCGCATCCCCTCCTTCACTGCTATCTTCTCCTCCTTGGTGAACTGAGCGGTTATCGCATCCATCCTAAAGGCCGCTCCACCCTCCTTATCCGCCTCAGCCTTGGCCTCCTCTAAATCCCTAAGGTAAATCCTAGCCATAACCCGGGGGTAGTCGTCCATCCAAGATAAGCTGCCCTGATTTCAAATGCGAAAGTACATATCCTGCAGCATATCATCCATCATCCCCTCATTTTCCTCAAACTCTCTCATACGAGCCTCAGAAACCGATAGCCTTGCAATGGCAGCATCCCTCTCCAGTCGGTATCACGAGCAGTCAGCCTGAAGGGACCTCCTCATCGCCTCCAACTCCTCCTTTAGCCTGACCTGAGAAAGCTCTGTGGCTTCAAGCTTCCCCGACAGCTCCTCTACCTGCTCGAGATCCGCCCTTCGAACCTCGTCCACTGTCGAGATGGCCATATTTATCTACTACTTGCAGGCAGCCTCCATCTTCCGCAATTCCGCCTTACTAGCCTCCTCCATAGTCTTCCTCAACCGCCAGGAGGCAGCCTCATGCTGAGAAATCTGAATGGCCTGATCAGCAAGTTGTTTGGCCTGGTCCGAAACCATCAATCGTAGTCGGATGTTGGCACTCCCAATCTCCTCTCCAGCCTTAACCAGCTGGGCATGATGCCCCATCAGCTTCCTAGTCTCCTCCGCCACCCGATCAATGTTAGCCTTCGCCTCCTCTCTCATGGTAACTATCCGAGTAGTAAGTAAATCGAGATCTAAGGACTTGGCCTCATCAAGCACCCATACCATGGGATTGCGGGGAAGAAGGTGCTCACCGGTAACCTCGTCAAAGGTAATATCATGGGAACTTGGATCCAGATCAGGATGACCCACAAATGGATTACGAGCCAAGCCAGGACGATCAATCTGAGTAACGGTAGGATTTTCAGACGGGTGCGGAGAGAGTGCGAACTCAGTATCCTCCTCCGTGATATCATGAAGAGGCTGAACTGGGGGCTGAGGACCAAGTGAAGGTTCGGATAAGGGATGACTCCTTTTTCTCTTTTGAATACCCTCTTCAATAACCCCGAGAAGAGGACGGTATCCAACTACATCCCCGGAACGATGGGTCGAAGGCTTCGGCTTGGCGGAAGCTTTGGAGAGCTTGTATTGTTCAAGCCTGTGCCGAAGATCTGAGGCTTTGGCCGTTTTACCTGCTCCTGATATGAGGAACAAGTGTCATAAGCTTACATTGATCCATAATTCGAGAAACGCGGTAAATTAAAAGTTAAAAGAAGAAAGGAAACACATTAGTTATACAAACCCTGGGGAGTAGGATACTGCAATGAGTCCTGGATTTCATTCCAGGACGGGAGCGGATCATAAAATATTCCTAAGTCCCTATCATAAATGGAGCCTGCAGGAGTCAAAAGTTCACCTTGAGTCATCGGAGCCACCTTGGCTGGAATAGTCTGAGAAGACTCGCTTGCACCGGTCCCGGCCTTGTCATCTTTCCCGGATTTCTCTACCAAAGCCGGTTCTCCGTCCAGCCCCTCGAAAGCTTGGTGGAATGCATCGTCCGTCCACTCCTGAATCTCGCCTGCTTGCCCAGGAAGCAAGGCCCCGATGCCATCACCACCTTCCCGGTCATCTCCACCCTCACCTCTCTTTTCCTCCACATCTTCCTTCCCCGGAGTAAGTGGACAAGTGCTGGGGGAAGGACCATCCGACTTCTTAAGCTTCTTACCTCCGACCACTGGAGATTTTGAGAAAGGTTTCCTCTTGCCACTCTCTACTGTGACACCTCCCTTAGCTTGAGCAGCCGCCCTCTCCTCCGCCGTTTCCCTTTGCTTGACTACTGACTGCTATGGAAGGATCAAATTATACTCCAGAAGAGTCGCATTTCTGATCAGGTAAGCAGCCGATCTATCTCTCCCGGGGATAGCTTCTATCTCAGCCGCCATCTGAATCAGGCGATCAGTCTCCACAACCGCAAAGCCACCTGTCGCTAGCAAGAAATGAAAACGTATGAGAAGAAGCATCGCAACCAGAATGGAAATTATAAATAAAGCATCGACTTACATCCAGAGGTGAAACATCGAATAGAAACAGAGTCGTCCCTGACGAAGAACCACTCCTTCTTGAACATGTTGTACTTAGAATACAGATCCAAGACTGGCTTGAAGGTTACAGCTGACTCCAAGCTGATGTATGGGGACCCCTTCTTATAGCCCCTCAGATTATATAAGTACCGGATCTCCCGGTTGGAAGGAGCATGCCCATACTTTCTCTGAAAGATGACAAAGAGGCTCACCAATATAGTATAGGAATTGGGTTGAAGCTGGAATGGGGCCACCTTTAGATATGTAAGAAAGCTGACTACCCAAGCATTAAGAGACGGGATGGCACCGCACATGCAGTGGTATCTGCTGTAGGCAAAGTACCCTTCGGGAGGGTCATATGGCATAACTTCTCTCCCTGGCAACAGCATGCGCGCTCTATCTATTCCGAATGAACGAGAGATGACATCGAGCTGCTCTTCCTTAAGGGAGCTAGGAAAGCAGTCGGGCGGGGAGTTCAGAAGCTCCTGAGGGCCGTACCCGTCCACTAGTGACCTCGGGACGGGTCCGTGACGCTCTGGTCCTGATTGAGCTGGGGGCAACGCAGAAGACTCTCCTTCGCCCCTGGACTTCTTTTTGTCTGATCGGGTTTCCACTCTTTGAGACATTTATCTGCAAACACAAGGAAAAGCATGCTATTAGAACAAAGGATGTAGAAGTATAAAATGAACACGTAAAGTTTTCAAGTTTATCCGATACAAAGTTCATTCGGCACTCAGAGTACACAGGTTCATTCGGTGCTCAGAACACTAAAGCTCATTCGGTAGTACGACATAAAGGTTCATTCGGCGGCAAAAAAGATCTCACCTGGTTTGAATAACACTTTGATTCGGCAAAGACAATACTTTGATTCGGCTAAACACCTTGATTCGGTTGGCACTTTGATTCGGCTGGCACTTTGGTTCGGCAAAGGCAACACTTTGGTTCGGCAAAGACAATACTTCGATTCGGCTAAACACCTTGATTCGGTTGGCACTTTGGTTCGGCAAAGGCAACACTTTGGTTCGGCAAAGAACAATACTTTGATTCGGCTAAACACCTTGATTCGGCTAAACACCTTGGTTCGGCAAATAACGAGGGAGTGGTTCGGTTGATAGAAAAAACGATGGCATGAGCCCCATACTTATAGGCGAGCACGAGATGACCGGACCAGACGGCTCAGCGCTTAGGACCGAATGGAACTGTCCAATTAACAAAGCGTGGCATACGCTGGCATATGCCCCACTTTGGGGGGAAAGTGTTGGACGAATTCTCATCGCCAAACTAAGGCCACTTCCAACCCATCCTCCTTCTTCCAAATGCCTCACCGAACCAGCCCATTCGGCGTCAATCCCTTCAACCCCTCCTCTCCACCGAATGAAGCTCTCCACCGAACAAGCTGTCCATCGAATGAAACTCTCCACCGAACAAGCTGTCCGCCGAATGAAGCTCTCCACCGAACAAGTTGTCCACCGAATGAAGCTCTCCACCGAACAAAGTTCTACCGGTCCACTCAACTTCCTCCGCCGAACCAAGGGGAACCGGACCAAATCCACCATGCCAGATTGCATTAGCCCAAGCCCACCAGCAGCTATATACATCCAAGATCCCTGCTCCCAGCCTCACTCTATAAATAGAGGGGAAGGGGTACAACAATGGGGGACAAGTTTGAGAGCTCAAGCACGGAGAGAACTTTCAAACAACTTTTCTTTTACTTATATCAAAGCTTTGTACTTGTAATGTAAACAAGAGAAGAGAAATAACATATAAAGTGGATGTAGGCACATTCTGGCTGAACCACTATAAATCTGCGTGTCTTCTTACAGTTTAGCCCCTGCTTTTCATATATTTGCATAAAACACCCAAATCACTAAGAACAACATAAAATCTACTAAATCATACAACTTTGAGGTGTTTGTCCATTTTTTGTGCAAACATTTATTATTATTATTATTATTAAAATTCAAATGATAGTTTCCTTCCAAATACACATATATATAGTTGTTTTTAAAATGATAGGTTTGTATTTCAATTTATTAGATTTAATTCTTATTAAAATAATATTGCCAAAATCCCGGTTGTCACAAATATATTGCTTATTTATTTACTATAAGATTTACCATCTCCAGAGATTTCGTAATTCAATATTTATTATAGCTTTAAAATTAATTTATATATATATCCAAATATTTTAATTATCAAAAATTTATTCGATTAACTAATTAATATTAATATTTCAAAAATAAAATCAGTTAATTTTTCGACTGACAGACGTCCCAAAATCCGGGTTATCACAGCTAGTCCGCTTGGCCCTGTCAAGCCATCCTGTTTAAGTCATTTCAAATTGGCACAAGTGCTGGGGTCTATCCACATCGTTGTCTTTCTTCAAATCCAGCAAACGACGCCAAATTCAACCACTTCATTCTGGAGTCTCTTCTGCGTACATAGTTGTTAAAGTGGTTCCACTATTGACAAAGAGTATGCCACTAAGAGGCCCCGGTCTCTTTAACAACCAAACGTCGTTTTACACACCGGTTGGTTCTTTTACATTTCGAAAACAATTCATACTTGATATCAAAATATCATATTCACTTCAAAAATCCTTCGTTTCAAAAATCCTCATATTTACTCAAAATATGTCAATTCGGTTCGATATGTCAATTTCACTTCAAAATTCGATTCAATTTACAATTTAGGTCATAACTTTATTTTAACCTCATTCGCATTTAAATCCATGATTTAAATATAAACGATTCCCACTCTAACCAGTTTGAATTTATAGAAAATAGTTTGAAATTTTTTAAATAGTTTAAATAGTTTAAATAGTTTGATATAAAATGATTTAAGTATTGAAAATGTTTTATATAGTAAAATAGTTTAGAAAATCAAAATAATTTGGATATTTCAAAAGATAGATTTTGACAGTTTATATTAAAATAATTAATTTAAAAATAGTTTCAAAGTAAAACGGATTCAATTCCAAATTTTTCAATTCAAATCATCTTCAATTTCAATTCAATTCAAATCGGCTCAATTTCGATTTCAATCCGAATTAACTTCGATTCCAATTCTGATGCAAATCAATTTCAATTCTGATTTACATTTTTAACTTCAAATTCGATTCAACAATCTGATTCAATGGTTTAAATTTCTATTTAATTTTAATTTTAAACCATTTCAATTTATATCAATTTCGAGTTCCCTTTCAGAATATCGATTTAAATCATTTGAATTAAACTTAACTTCGATGTTCAATTTAATGTTCAAATCTTTAAAATAATTCAATTCCAAGTTCAAATTTGAAATATCCATTTAAATTACTTTTGCTTGGATTTATTTCAAAGTTTGAATAAAAGTTCAAATCTCTTAAACAAATCAATTTCCATAATTTAAATCATATTTCAATTATCACTTCAAATTTCAAATTCGATTATTTAAATAATTTCTGTTAACAAATTTCAATTTCAACATTTCGAGCCCAAGTTCGAAAATAATTCGATTTCTATAAATTTGATTTTTTTTCATTAAATCAAAATCATTTAAATAATTCCAAACCAAAATTTTTACAATCGTATAATTTAACCAATCCGGTGTCCGTATATAATTATCTATCCTATGGCCAAGTGATCGGTTATTTCGATTTTAATTCCAGGGATGGATATATATCATTTCAATCCAAAATAAATGTCATAGGTATATATCATTTCAACCTATTTCTTAATTTATTCAAAATAATTCAATTGATAGTTTTATATACTGTCAAATAATTTACTGGGTGATACAGGATATATATAAAATAAATAAACATTCAATCATCCAAATCAGTCAATAAATCACACCAATTAACTAGTTATTAAATATTAGATTTTTAACTGGAAATTTAATTCCAATTTCACTTTAATTGTCGATTTTAATTTCTGACAACTCAATTCATATGTCGAGCCAAACGTCAATTAAATTACCAAACAACAGTCAATAAAATTAAATTACTTCATAATATCAATTTAACGAACATCAAGAATATTTTAATACTTCATGAGCGTTATAAAACACTCACCTTTTATTTGAAACTGAAAATATTTTTAGCTTCAAATAAATACCACTTCGATTCCATGCTGTAGACGTCGTCGATACGGTCGCATCACGATGTGTTTTGCCCGAATCGGACCTCGTATGGAGAAGTTACGGATTTTTAAACATAACGATAATTAAAATAAAATTAACAGCTAATTAACTAATTAATAAAATTAACTAACCTCTCCTTCATGTTCCCGCTCCCTCCTTCTCTCGTACGCAGGCACGCGACCCAACCTCACGACCAAGAACTTCGACGCCGCTTCTCCTTCAGGCCATCGAACCCAGATCCATTCACCCCACCAGAACCGCCACCCTCCGATGAACCTTCGACCCAAGGGCCAACAACCTCCTCGCCGTCGTCATCTCAAACAGAACCCATAACCGCCGCAACTTCAAGCATCGATCTTGGCAAATCCATGATGTTATGCTTCGATCCAACCATACAGATTGAAGATCTCATTGCCCTCTACCATTTCCTAGTTGAGGTCGAGACGTAAAAATGCATGGATTGAGAGGAATCGAGGGAGAAAGGGGAAGCGATTTCAGCCACTAATAGGTTTTGAACGATAGCGGCCAAGGTATTTTCTACTAGGGTTACGCGAATAGGAAATCAAAGTGGCATATTATATAAATATCCGACACTATCTGCCCACGAAAATTTCAAACTCCAAACGAAGCGTTCCGCCTGGCGTTCTATATGTTTTACCCCTATTCCGAACACAATGGAACTAGTCTCGAGGCCTAATTAGATCATATGCAGAAGATAGCTTTTCAAAATCAATTTATTTTAATTAAATTTCTTTAATTAATTTCCACGCGTTTCAAGCTCGCACGGCCAAACGATAAATCCGATCACTACGAAACTTGAAATCCTACAATAATTCACCATTATGGATTTGATGAAACTAGTTTCGTCAAAATCCAAGACAGTGGCCAAAATGGCTAATATTTTTGGCAAAGCCAGCCGGCTTCAGAGTGGGCCGTGCCACTATGAATATAAATAAAGAACAGGTGTTCTGTACATGCACAGAACAGCTAAAATCTTGTTTTACAGTGGCCAGACCACTTAGTATGGAAATAAAGAGAAAAAACAGGAGCTAGACGTACAGACTAGGCTACTCAAAAGGGGACCTGCCCCTCCTATCATGACTGATATCAACATCAGTACCAGAACCAATAACATGCTGAACTGCAGAAAAATACGAAGCCAGATACGGATCAAAGGACCTCGAGAGAGGTGAGTAGAGATAAATCCGGTCTCATGTCAGATCTAAGAATTGCCACCAATTCCAAGCACCAACAATCCCAGTGGTCGTTAGAGAAAGACCATCACCCTCAACATGATACACTAACCTCCTAGTCTCATCAGGGCCACCTAAGAACATATGATAACTATGCATCTGTGGGTCATATCTCATTTCCGACGCCTCGTGAATCCAAGAACACTCCTTAGGTTCCCATACAACAACATCATCATCGAAATCGCTAACTGCATCAATTTCTGTCTCCACAACGGGAGAAGCAGAAACAACTAGATCAGAGGGAGGCAGAGTTCTAACCTTGGGAATCCATTTCATTTCCGTCTTAGGGAGGGGGATTTTATCAGTAGGAAAAAGAGGAGCATTCCTAAAACATTTCTCCACGGAATGTCCAAAAGAATGACAGATAGTGCATATGTCAAGATTCCAGCTGTAGTTAACTTTTATTTCCACCTCGTGACCTTCCATGCTTCTAAATTTCAATATCAACGGTAACAGATTCTCTGGGGTAATTTCAATCAATGCCCTAGCATATAATAGATTCTTGCGCGCAACTGTATTAGCATCAAAGTATTTGAAATCCCCAATAAGGCTCGCTAGCCAATTCACACCAATAAGCGGCTGAAGGGCAGAAGGTATATTGGAGAGCGTGGCCCAAACCGGAATAGATAGAATCTGCTCTCTAACACTATCTATACCAATGCTCCAAGGAGTCACAATAAAGGGTTTCCCCTCGATAATGAGAGGGCTTGTGTAACGACCTAGATTTTTGATAGTTTAAATTTAGAATATTTAATGGGTTTTAAATATTGAAAAGTAAATTTTATAAGTCAAATAACTTATATTTCAAATATAGTGATTTATTTGGATAATTAACATTACTTAATTTAATATTTGAAATTGCAGAAATAATTGAATATTGAATTTAATATGAATGAAAATAATTTATAAAATTGATTTAAATTCTATTTGGATTAGAATAGTGATAGTAAATTTTTAAAATTGAATTAAAAGTCAATTTATAAAAATTGGAAATTTTAATATTTAATTAACGTGTAAAAATAGTCATTTTTGACTCGGTCTTAGATTTCGACGAAACCAATTTCATTGGATCCGTAATGTTATATTATTATAGGATTTCAAATTTCATGTCAATCGGACTTACGGTTTGTTCTTGCGAAGCTGAAACACGTAGAAATTTATTTAAGTAATTTTAATTAAAATGGTTCGATTCGAAAACCTATCTTCCAAATATAATGGAATTAGCCTCCGATATATATTCCATTGTGTTCGGAATAGGGGTTAAATATGATAAACACCTGGCGGCACGTCTCGTTTGGAGTTCGAAAAAATTTCGGATGAATAGTGCGCGAAAATTTTCTGTAAAAGGACATCACTTTCTGAAATTACACAAACCCTAGGGTTAGAAGCCCTAGCCGCCAGTTTTTATTCAATGCCATAAAAGCTCGATCCTTTCTCCCTTATTTTCTTCCAATCCATCCAATATTATTGAAAACTTTCTAAAACAAAATGTAGAGGGCGACGAGATCTTTACATCCATACGGTTGTGATCAAATATAATTGAGTAAATCGACGACAATTCTTGTTCAAAGGCCGGCTGTTCGAACACGATTCTCAAGACGATGGTGAGACCGAGCTTTAAGTGGCTCTGGGCAATGGTGCTGCACGCGATGGGCTTTCAAACGGTGGTGGTCGATCGAGTTCTGGTGGACAATGGGAGGAGCGGCATTCAATTTTCGAACGTGCTTATGGGTTGTTCGATCCTGGAGGATATCGCAATGGGGGAGAAGCCAAAACGCGGCCTAGATCTAAGTTTTCAAAATGAACGGCCAAGATTTGCAAAGGTAAAAAAATAAAAATAAAAAATGTAAATTATTATATTATAATTCATGTAAACTTTAAAAATTCATATCTTTGTAATACGAGGTCGAAATTGGACGAAACAAGCGGCGTTGGGTTCGTATTCGCGAACAGTATGCGATAGAGCTGGATTGGATTGATTTGGAGCTAGTAACAATTTTGGTTAAAATTAAACGCTTGTTTAATTCTAATTGAAATAAATCGCTATTACGATGGCTGCAAGCAAAGTGAGCAAAACTCACTCTCTCTATCTCTCTTATATTTTTATATAAGTGAGAATAAATTTATTTTATGATGACTGGTGATTGTTTGGATGAGATATGATATATTATATATATATATATATATATATATATATATACTGATTGGTTTGGATATATTTCCGCACATTTTAGCGGATAAGACTCTATACGTTCCCGTGTATGAGCGGATGACCATTTGTACGCGCGTCTGCCTTGAAGCAGACATTGTACATATTTTCTCATATGTATATTTGTTGTAGGTGACAGGTTGGAGGGATCAACTGGATTCCTCACCAATGTTGATTTTTATTTACAGATATTGTTATATATGCTGTTATCATGAGATATATGGTGTTTGGATGCCATGATTGGTATGATTGATGTGAATGCCCTTATTTAGCGCTTTTCCAGCATTGGGCCATATTTTGGAAATTAAAAATATTAAAATGATGATTTCAATTTAAAAAGGATTTCAAAGCGATTTTGAAAATATATAATTTTTGAATGGTTAAAGAAATGAAATTATTTTAAATAAATAAAAGGTAATAATTTTTATGTTATAAAATTATGGCTCTTGTGACGACCCATCTCCTCGACCTTCAGAAATAGATACTAATACATCCACGGTATTCACGTGCCAAAATCCAAGTGCCGAAGAGGTAGATTATCAAGGGTGTAAAAGAAAATAAAGACAGAAGATAACACAATAATAGAATCTCACATCACATTTAACATTTTAATTATACATAAATGATCAGAGTCAAATACAAATCCAGCGGGATAGTTATAACTGTCTATCTGTACATATGCTGGAAAATACATACTACATAACACAGCAGAAAATGGGTAAATATCTACATAAGGTACTTTAGCTTCATAGCTCCAAAAGACTTCTCCAATATGCTCCCCAACATGCTCCAAAATGCTCCTAAGGTATCCTGACTACATGGCTGCCAGAAAAATAGGGCATCCAGAGTTTAAAGGGAAAAACAAACTCCGGGTCAGTCATGGGACTGGTGTAAGAACTCAAAGTATGATATTTTGAAAACAAAAAGGTATCTCAAAAGACCATGCCGCGCATAAACATGGAACGGGTTTTTACCTTATGATAACCAAAACTCTTTATTACGTAAAATTTGGGGATATTATTTTTAATGACTTTCTTTGAAAACATTTGCAAATAAACTTATTAATCTTAGCTGAAATTGTTACCACTATTAAATTCCAGCATACTACGTTTTACAAACAAATCCATAGGTTCTTATTAGGGAATGGATTTCGATACAAATGACCAGGTGAAGGGACTACCTTCTGGTAGTACATCTCTAGAGGAATGTACCGAGGGCCATCACAAAGGATCCTCTACTAACACAAGACCGACCTATCTCTATAATTAGATAGTATCGAATATATCATCCCCCGGTCGTTACCGACCTTTATCCGAGAGCTCTTCGTATACATCCACATTAATTTACATCATGAACGTCATAACGGGAAGAAATATATCTAGAAGGGAATAATCATACCCTAATTGGGAATGACCCACTTAGCCTTGCCGCACCTAACCCTGTTTCGGTCATTTCCGATTGATGAGGCTCGAGGCAACGATTACCTTTTCACATAGCACATCTTCTTTCACTTTGAATGCCACATTGCCATTCCACATTCACACGACTGATTTCTACAAACGTATAACTTCCTGAGCTCGTATGTCTTAGGAAAGGGTGTTAAGCTAAGAGAAGGTGTCTTCTCCACCACCGATTGATATACTTTTATAGAGATAACTCATTGTGATTTGGAATGCAAGGTCTGACATTCATCCATACAAGTTCATTCTGGGACTGAACGAAACCGAAGGTACTTTTCTCGGCTATTACTAGGCGAGAAGTCCTTGTGGTTCTGAGATTTTTCATAACAAAGAGACCACTGCTACAATATAGTGAATCAGGATTTTATCCCCAATTAATCAACAAGTTGTTTCTCGTTATTATTTGTCTCAATATCTCCATCTTCAAACACCTTTAATCTTCTAACACGTAAATTGGTTCAAAGTGGTTTTCGGATAGGAATCACCCAAATCCGACCCCGGTTCCTTCGAAATCCAATCATCGATAAAAATGATGTAATTAGATGATTGTTTTTTGATTCGTTCATTTTCCTTTACCAAAATATCTTTGAGAGATATATATTTTCAAAATATTGTTTTAGTGAATACGGAATCATTTAAACCTCTTTTTTGAATATTTCTTAAATCATTTTTAAAGAGTATCTTTTGAGAAAATAGGATTATGCAAATCACTCTACTTTTATTCAATATCAACTTCCGTATTCAATAAGTGCTATGGGCAGAATAACGGTGAGATCACCTTTTAAATTCCACGAATAGGACAAGTTCCCTCTTCGGATTTTAATAATGAGTATAAGAAGATTATTTCTATAAAATCCAAGTTGAGTATCCGGGCTTTCCCTTCGATATGTTCCACCTCTCGCCTAAAAGAGAAAACTAAGGCCAGGTAAGTTCAGGGCACTGGTTGCTCCATCCCTAACCTTAGTTACACACCTTGTTTTCACTTATAGATCTCACAAGCGGTTCAAAAGTACTAGTCGTTTCCGCATACTCATTTTCCCTTTTAAATCACTTAACTATTTGTTTAACCACCTTTGAAATAATTTTGAATTGTTCGAATATATTTTTTAAAATACTTTATCATTTACTTAAAAATGTTTACATAAGACTTGGGAAAGAATTGTTTGGTTCCAACCTATATTTCAAAAGTTATTGAAAAGCGTTGTGAAAAAGTGTTACAAAAAGTGCTTTTAAAGCTATATTCTTCAAAATGACTTTTATATCATTTAGAGAACCATGTTTTCAACTTAAATAACAATTAAAACATTTTAACAGATTATTAGAATTAATTTCATATTTTTAAAACGAATATATTATCAATTTCCAACTTTGGTCATTTAGTGCAAAAAGGGGATTTTTTTTAAAAATTGATTTTTCCATATTTCAATATATACAATATGAAATCTTAATTTTCTTGTTTCATTTGAAAGATATGGATACAAAGATTCGGAAAATTTTTACTTCAAAGAATTCCGAACTATATTCCATTCGTATGTTCATTTGAACTTTCCGGCGCGAAATCGCGAACTACCGTTGCACGGCGCGCCTAGTTTTGACTTATTTCAAGTTTTTTCATTCAAACTTTGCTAAAACAAGTTTATATGTTTATAAAATATTTCTAAACCATTTTTAATCGTTTTAAAAGGTATTAAATGATTCCATATCACTTTTCAATTTATTTTGGAAAGTGTTTTCCGTGTGAATTAATGTCGTGTATATCGTGACTTGTTTCAATATTTTCATGCAATAAACAACATATGGAAATCAATATCATTATGAAATATCTAAACAAACGTATCACATCATCACAACCAAATATATACATATAAATTAGAAGTTTTGACCTTTTTTGGAATTGCACTAACTTTAACTTGAAATAGCTTTTCTAACTCAACTTAAAAGCTCACGAACACTTGTTTAAAGACTTCTAGGTGGCTCGACTTTCCTTATGGAGGCCTTTGGAGCTTTAGGCCGTGAGTTTCAAGGGGAGATTGGGCTCGGCTTGATGGTGAATGAGTGGGTCGTGAGTTGTGAAGGAAGGAGGAGTTTTGGTGAATATTTAAGGTGATTTGATGATTACTTTCTTTAGTATATTTTTGGAATAAATTTTGGCATTATTTCATTAAGGTTGGAAGCCATTTAAAGAGTGATAAGAAGCTTGAAATTTTGATAAGAAAAAATGTGGAAGGAAGTGAGAAAGTGGGTGTGTATTTAAAGAAAAAACTTTGGATTAAAATATTATATTTGCAAAAGACCAAAATACCCTTTACTTACTTTTAAAGTAATCTTACTTTTCAACACTTAACATCACATTTCAAATATTTACTTTATGTCCTTATCACTTAAGGAGTAAGAAAACTTAAAGTAATAATGATGTTTCTTTTGATTTGACATGTTTCGTTTTTATTAGTTTACTTTTCCTAATTATATTCTAGAATTTCCTAATTGTGTTTTAATAAAAGTAAACCTAATTAGCAACTTAATTAATACTTGCTACTTTTATATAAGTGTACATAAATATTAAAATAAAGGTGCAACAACGTTGCGACAACTTTAAATCGACAAAACGTTGATTTTTGACAAAATGTTCTACGGTCATATTTTGACGTTTTAGTTAAACTATTTATTTATGTAAACCAAATTTAAAAATAAATTTATACAATGTTATTTAAAACTATAAACACTCATAAATAAATTAAAATAATTTATTAAACCATTTAAACTTACTTTTCTGAAATCAGGATTTTGTCACTTTTGTGGATATAAGCAAATGTTACTATTTTTATGTATATTTCTATTTCCAAATCCTATCTAATATTGTTTGAATCATAAAACCTTTTATATTTTATATTTAAAATCACTTTAAATGTTATATTTTGAAGTGGTTGAATTTTGGGTCGTTACATTATCCCCTACTTAAAAGAATTTCTTCCTCGAAATTAGATAAGAAGAAAATAGCTTAAAAGGAAATATATATTTAATAAGATAGAATATATACAATAAGTGACTATACCACATGCGTTTATTACACACAATTGATAGATAAAGTCTATACATCGATCCTAAACTCGGGATATGCTTTTCTCATTCTATCTTCTGTTTCCCATGTGCAATCATCAGCATCCCCGCTTCATTGAACTTTTACCAACCTTACAACCTTCCTTCTTAATCATTTCTCATCTTGATCCACAATTCGAAAGGGCCTTCTAATAACCGCTAAGTTTGGTTTTATCTCCAAGTCATCCTGACCGGTCGTTTCTATGATATGGTATGGGTCATATACATGCTTCCATAAATGAGATACGTGAAAAACATTATGTACACCAGACAATCTTTCAGGCAATTGTACTCGATAAGCTAGTGGCCGATTCGTTCGAGAATGGGAAAAGGTCCAATATATCGATGTGCTAACTTCCCAGCTCTTCCAAATCTTACTACTACTCTCATTGGAGAGACTTTCAAAAAGACCAAATCTCCAATTGGGAATTCCAGATTTCTACGCCTTCGGTCTGCATAACTCTTCTGTCTACTTTGGGCTTCTTTTAGCTTCTTTCTAATCATATCAACTTTCTCTGAAGCTTCTCGTATCATATATGAGCCAAGCACTAACCGATCTTCGGTTTCTATCCAACATGCTGGCGATTTACATGGACGCCCATACAGAGCTTCATACGGTGCCATGTCGATACTAGCTTGATAGCTATTATTGTAGGAGAACTCTACTAAATGTAAATGATTCTCCCATGAGCCTCCAAATTCTAGAATACATGCTCTCAAAAGATCTTCCAAAACACGGTTGACTCTTTCCGTCTGTCCATCAATTTGGGGGTGATATGCAGTGCTTATACTCAGCTTGGTTCCCAAAGCTGTCTGTAGTGCTTCCCAAAACTGACTAGTGAAGATTGGATCACGATCGCTTACTATACTGCTCGAAACTCCATGCAATCGGACATCTCCTTCATATATATATCTGCAAGGCTTGTTGTCGTTCTTATTAGCTTTACCAGAATAAAGTGTGCACTTTTGGTTAATCGGTCTATGATAACCCAAATGCCTTCATTTCGCCTTGTTCGGGGTAAGCCATCAATGAAATCCATGGATATTTGATCCCACTTCCAAGCTGGAATCTCCAAAGGTTGAAGTAATTCTACCGTCTTTTATTGGTCACTTTTGATTCTTTAGCAATTTTCACAACGGCTGACATAGATAGATATGTCCCTCTTCATACTTTTCCACCAAATAGTACGCTTCATGTCCGTGTACATCTTATGAATTCCCGATGAATGCTAAGTTTAGCTGTGTGGCATTCAGCTAGTACTTCTTGCTTTAGATTTCCAACATCCGGAACACAAATTCTTCCATTTAACCGCAATACTCCAAGGTTATCTATTTTAAAGCTTGAATTTCTTCCTTCTTCGGCTACTTTAATGTATTTCTCAAACCGTTTATTTTCTCCATGTTTACTGGCAATTCTTTCCAAAAGAGTTGGAGTTACTACCAAATAAGAAATAGTAGCTAACTTCCTACTCAATGCATCAGCTACTTCGTTGGCTTTCCCGGGTGTATATAGAATATCTAGATCATATGATGCGAGAAATTCTAGCCAGCGTTGATGTTTCATGTTTAAGTCCTTCTGGGTGAAAAGATACTTCAAAAATTTGTGGTTCGTAAAGAGTTCAAATTTTTCACCTAAAATATGGAATATTAGTTACTAAGGTCAATTCAAAGTTTTATTGAAATAAACTATGAAAAATTCTTACCTGGCAAATAACGTCTCCATATCTTTAGAGCGAACACGACGGCTAATAATTCTAAGTCGTGTGTTGCGTAATTCTTCTCATGCATCTTTAGTTGTCTACTTGTGTAAGCAATCACCTTCCCATCTTGCATTAAAACTGCACCAACTCCTTCTCCACAAGCATCTGTATAAATGGTCAACCCACTATTTCCATTTATAATTGCTAAAACTGGAGCGGTTGTCGACCTCTTCTTTAGTTCTTGGAATGCTTCTTCACATTTAGGAGTCCAAACAAATTTAGCATCCTTCATTGTCAACTTCGTTAGGTGATAGGCAATCTTAGAGAAGTCTTGAACGAATCTTCTTTAATATCCTGCCAAGCCTAAGAAGCTACGAATCTCTTTAGGAGTTTGTGGCTGCTTCCAATCTTGAATAGCTGCAACTTTCCCTAGATCTACTGAAATTCCATCCCTTGATATTATATGTCCAAGGAATCTTACCTCCTTCTCCCAAAAATGGCACTTTGAGAATTTGGCTTTAAGCACATTATTCCTCAATATCTCCAACAAAGCTTCTAGAGGCCTTGTGTGTTCTTCTTCTGTCTTTGAGTAGATGAGGATATCAACAATAAAGACTAGCATGAATTTGTTTAGCACATCTCTAAATACTCTATTCATAAGGTCAACAAAATAAGAGGGTGCATTAGTCAGCCCAAAAGGCATAACCAACCACCCATAGAAAGTATTCGAACCTTTGAATGCAGTTAGATGGATGCAATCTTCTACGATCCTTAATTGATGGAATCCTGTAGCTAGGTCCATTTTAGAGAAAACTTGAGCTCCATGTAACTGGTCAAACAAGTCATCTATTCGAGATAGAGGAAACTTGTTTTTAATGGTTTTCTTATTTAGATCTCGATAGTCTACACACAATCTCAAAGATCCATCTGACTTAGCAACAAAAACTACTACTGATCCACAACTTGAACAACTAGGTCTTATTAATCCCTTCTTTAATAGCTCTTGGGTTTGGTTATTCAACTCATCCCTTTCTTTTGGAGCCATCCTTTAATCTCGTTGTTTAATTGGCTTCGCACCAGGAACTAAATCGATACGGAATTTGATTTTTCGATGTGGGGGCAAACTTTTTGCTTCCTCAAAGACATCTGTAAATTCTTTAACAACGGGTATTATTTCTAATCCTGTTTGGGATGTATCTAAAGCATAAAGAAAACTATCCCTTCTTGGACTAGGACCTTCACAAGATATTTCTATGATTTTCCCAAAGACGATCCATAAAGATATCGTTCTTTTTTCACAATCGAGCACAGCTTTGTACTTAGCCAACCAATTCATACCGAGTAAATTTTCAAATCCAATAAAATCTAAGACAAAAGGATCAAAAGGAAAGTGATGGGGAGGATAGGAAATTGGGACTTTTTCACAATGCATACAAAGATTAGTGGAACCTCCTATAGGATTCGTCATGTAGGTAGGGTCATCAACAATTTTAGGTTTAAGTTTCAATTCTTCTACAGTCTTTTTAGAAATAAAACTATGAGAAGCTCCTGTATCAAATAATACTCTAACTAAAACATCTTTGATAAAAATATTATATTCCAACACTCCTTTGCCCTTCACAGCTTGGGAGGTTGAAGGCTCATCCTTGATAGCATAAACTTTGGCTTGTTCCCCTTTCTTCATTAGGGGACAATCCTTTATCATGTGTCCTGATTGATGACAATTATAGCAGTTTTTTAGTGCTGATCCTTGAGTTCCTTAAGTTATGGATTTTCTACAATAAGTTGACAGGTGGCCCTTTTATTGGCAATTGCAACAAATGACATCTTTAAAGCGGTTATCCTGAGATCCTCCTTTGGGTTTTCCCTGCCATGGCTTCTTGCCATTGAACTTCCTCTTCTTCCCGTTATTGTTGTTGCCTTCTTGTACTATGGGTGGATCTATCTTATCCAAAGCTTCATATATGTATCCTATGTCTATTAAGTCTATAAATGGTTCTTTCACATGCCCAGTCATTCTGACATGGTATTGCTTCTTCATTCCCGAGATAAACTTTTCATTCTTTTTGAGGGGCGTATCTATCAATCCAGGCCCAAAACGAGATAATTCGTTAAACTTGTTAGCATATTCTTCAAACGACATATCCTCCTCTTGTTTAAAATCCATAAAATTTCGGTAAAGACGGGATTTTCCTGCTTTCGGCATATACTACTCCTTTAGAACTTCTTTGAATCGTTCCCATGAGAAATTATCTTCTGACTCATTCTGAGTAATAGATTCCCACCAAACTAGAGCTCCATCTTGTAGTTGCCAAGAAGCTAAGAATCTCTTCTGCTCATCTCCAATATTCAGTCCTTTGAAAATTCTTTCACAAGAGCGGATCCAAGCTTGTACTTCAATGATGGTTTTCGGTCCTTTGAAAGGTTTGCCACCATGGCTGGTATAGTTCTTGCATAAAGTTGCAAAGTTAATTTGGGGCTGTATCGGTACTACTACTTCCTCGACTACTGTAGTTGCGGGAGTTTGACCAATTGTAGTATTACTTCCTCCCCTACCTCATCCTATTCTTCCACTCATTTTCTACTTTCTGTATATAGTAAGAAAAAGATCTTTAGGATATATAAACGAGATATCTTAGGGAATGCTATACCGAATGTATATACTTATTCAAGTTAAAAGTTTTAATTATGCGCTCTTTCAGACTAAACTCATTCTAAGGTGTTACTAACCCTATCTCTAATGAGTCATACCCCAACAAAGCCAAGGTTCTCGCTTAATCTTCAGCTTTGATACTAAGTGTGACGACCCATCTCCCCGACCCTCAGAAATCGACACTAATACATCATGGTATTCACGTGTCGTAAATCCAAGTGCTGGGGAGGCAGATTATCAGGGGTGTAAAATAAAATAAAGATAGAAGATAACTCAATAATAGAATCTCACATCGCATTTAACATTTTAATTATACATAAATCATCAAAGTCAAATACAAATCCAGCGGGATAGTGATAACTGTCTATCCGTTCATATGCTAGAAGATACATACAACATAACACAGCGGAAAATGGGTAGATATCTACATAAGGTACTTCAGCTTCATAGCTCCAAAAGACTTCTCCAAAATGCTCCCTAACATGCTCCAAAATGTTCCTAAGGTATCCTGACTACACGGCTGCCCGAAAAATAGGCACCCAGAGTTTAAAGGGAAAAACAAACTCCAGGTTAGTCATAGGACTGGTGTGAGAACTCAAAATACGATGTTTTGAAAACAAAAAGGTATCTCATAAGACCACGCCGCACATAAACACGGAACGGGTTTTTACCTTATGATAACCAAAACTCTTTATTACGTAAAATTTAGGGATATTATTTAAATGACTTTCTTTGAAAACATTTGCAAATAAACTTATTAATCTTAGCTGAAATTGTTACCATTATTAAATTCCAGCATACAAGGTTTTACAACAAATCCGTAGGTTCTTATTGGGGAATGGGTTTCCTTACAAATGACTGGGTGAAGGGACTACCTTCCAGCAGTACATCTAGAGGAATGTACCGAGAACAATCACAAAGGATCCTCTACCAACACAAGACCGGCCTATCTCTGTAACTAGATAGTACCGAATATATCATCCCCCGGTCGTTACCGACCTTTATCTGAGAGCTCTCTTCGCATACATCCACATTAATTTACATCCTGAACGTCATAGCGGGAAGAAATATATCTAGAAGGGAATGATTATACCTTAATTGGGAATGACCCACTTAGCCTTGCCACATCTAACCCTATTTCGGTCATTTTCGGTTGATGAGGATCGAGGCAACGATTACCTTTTCATATAGCACATCTTCTTTTACTTTGAATGCCACATTGCCATTCCACATTCACACGACTGATTTCTACAAACGTATAACTTCCTGAGCTCATATGTCTCAGGAAAGGGTGTTAAGCTAAGAGAAGCTGTCTTCTCCGCCACCGACTGATATACTTTTATAGAGATCACTCATTGTGATTTGGAATGCAAGGTCGGACATTCATCCATACAAGTTCGTTTTGAGACTGAACGAAACCGAAGGTACTTTCCTCTTCCATTACTAGGCAAGAAGTCCTTGTGGTTCTGAGATTTTTCATAACAAAATGACCGCTGCTACAATATAGTGAATCAGGAGTTTATCCCCAATTAATCAACAAGTAGTCCCTCGTTATCAATCGTCTCAATATCTCCATCTTCAAACATCTTCAATCTTCGAACACGTAAATTGGTTCAAAGTGGTTTTCGGATAGGAATCACCCAAATCCGACCCTGGTTCCTTCGAAATCTAATCATCGATAAAAATGATGTAATTAGATGATTGTTTCTCGATTCATTCATTTTCCTTTACCAAAATATCTTCGAGAGATATATTTATTCAAAATATTCTTTTAGTGAATACGGAATCATTTAAACCTCTTTTTTAATATTTCTCAAATCATTTGTAAAGAGTATCTTTTGAGAAAATAGGATTATGGAAATCACTCTACTTTTATTCAATATCAACTTCCGTATTCAACAAGCGCTTTGGCAGGAATAACGGTGAGATCACCTTTTAAATCCCACGAATAGGACAAGTTCCCTTTTCAGATTTTAATAATGAGTATAAGAAGATTATTTCTATAAAATCCAAGTTGAGTATCCGGGCTTTCCCTTCGATATGTTCCACCCCTCGCCTAAAAGAGAAAACTAAGGCCAGATAAGTTCAGGGCACTGGTTGCTCCATCCCTAACCTTAGTTACACACCTTGTTTTCACTTATAGATCTCACAGGCGGGACAAATGTACTAATCTGTCACGACCCGCCCTTCTCGACTCTCGAAAATCGACACAAAATTAACCACAGTGTAATATGCTGACGATCGAGTGCCGGAAAAGATATATTATTGAGGAAAAAGAAAGAAGATTGAAGAAAGAAGGAACAAACAACATCAGAAACTCACAGTTGCAGCGGAACAAAATATAATAAATAATAACAGATCTTTACACAAAATGGAACCATATCTATTTTATATATATAATACATCATCAGAGTATCACACAAGTAAACAACAATCACCAGCCTGGCAGTTATATCAACCTGCCTCACAACTTGCTGGCAATTTCAAACAACCATAGCAGCGGAATAAACAAGTACGAATAATACGTCTCGAACTCCAGCTCCACACCTGAGCTCTACATCATCCTATCCTAAACCTGTAATACTCGGTCTGACCCGAGCATTATAATGAAATAACACCCGAGTCAGTCTGGAATACCAGCGTCAGAAAATACATCCAAACTGATTCTTAAAGTTTCAAAAATCCTTTGAAATCAAAAGCATCTCGTAAGACCACGCCACAAATAAACATGTCGGGTTTTTACCTTACGATAGCCAAAACACTTTTTATCAAATCTGTCTGATATTATAATAGTGTCTATATACAAATACTTATTCAAATAGCTGAAATTGTTACATAATTAAATTCCAGCATACTAGCCATAAAGTGGGTAATACAAACAAATACCGTAAAGGCACGTAGGGAGAATGGATTTCCAACTAATGACTAGGCACTGGGGTACCACTTGTCACAGTACCTGGTCTAGATCAGCGTACCGAGGACTGCGCCCGATCCCCTGCAACACAAAGCCGGAACCATCCCTTACTGGATAATTCCGAGTAAGATCACCCCACGGTTGGGATCAGCAACCGCACCACTAAGCCGAATAAAAAGGGACATCTAGACAGGGATGACCTCACCCTAATGGGTGCGACCCACATAGCCTTGCTGCATAACCCCTGATTTTCAGTCATTCCCGATTGATGAGGCTTGAGGCTAAGCGTTACCTTTATAGAACATATCCCTTAGAATGCCCATCGTCCACCTGACGATGTTCCGAAAGCATTCATCCATACAAGTCCGTTCCGGGTTCGAACGGAACCTACTCCTACTACATCCATTTTGGAATCACCCTCAGGATTAGTAGAGACTAGCCCTTGCACTTCACTGCTCCATCTTCGATTCCAAACTCGTTTTTCCCACGAAAACATACAAACCGAATCGAAGTGGTTTTCGAGAAATAAATCTCGATCCCAGTCTCTTCGAAACGATTAGCGCATTGGCCAATATTGATAGTCGGTTATTTAACTATCAATTAACATTCACAAACATCCATCAAACAATAAATAATTCCTCATATTTATTGTTTTCCTCAAAATATCTTCGCAAGATATATTTCTATTTTCAACCCCTTTGAAAACAGTTTAAACCCACTTCCTTTTACGGAAATAAATTTCCTAAACATTTTCTATTTCCACTGAAATCACCAAGTACAAACACTTGAGATTTAAAATAATTTAAATCGCTTTATCCAAAATATATTTTGAGAATATTTAAGATAAAACCATTTTTATAAAATATAAAACTAACTTTAGAATAAAAGTTAAGTCGAACTAAATTTTAAAATAGAGTTCTAAACTCCTACTTAAGTTTCAAATAAACTTTACCAAACTAGCTATAATATAAATCCATTTTATAAAATATGAATATTAATAATGTTCTTTCAAAACATAATACCAATTACCCCTTTAAAATAATTACTACTATAACTAATTTATTAAATATTTACCTTTAAAAATTTTACAACTTAAATAATAATTTCTTGGAAACATCCTTTTTTAAAACAAATTTAAAGCTTTTAACTTTTATTTAAAAATCTGCTTTAAAAACGTACTTGGCTTTTCAAGGAAATACACTTCCTTTTCAGAATAAACCAAAGAATTCTTTTATAAATCTCACTGGATTTATCTCAATTCAAATTTACGTCCCAACCCGTAAATTTCTTTCAACACTTTAAAAATAAAACTCCCTTTTATTTTTAAACACACTTCCCATTTCCTGGAAATCACTTCCAAAATGTATGCTTCAATTATTTAAAATAACTTACTAAATCCTTTATTCAAATAAAATTTTGGAAATTTATAAATGTTTTCTTGCATAACTTAAACCAAAATTTCTTTTTACATAAAGTTATTATATCAATACTTACAATAAAATTTCCCTTAGAAAACATAATACCAATTTATCTTTAAAATAAGCAGATACCATAATTAGTTAATAAATACTTATTTTTCACTTAAAGGAAATTAAAGATAATAATTTTTCTAAGATATTCTAAACACATTTTAGACTTTCCAGTTTATACTTTGGAATTTCTCTTTTGAAACATACTTCATTTCCTAGGAAAATTACACTTTACATTCTTTTAAAATAATCTCACTATTATTTTAAAAACAATTTGCACCTTCTCATAGAAATTCCCATTGGAAATCTATACTTCAAATTTATTTCTCAATAAATATCTCATTTCGTTTATAATCCCAGTTTATAAAATTTCCATTCCTCATTTCCTTTTTAAATCCCAGTTTCAGAAACATTTCAAATTTCAATCCCATTTCTTGAATTTAATTTCCTTAAATTCATTACTCCAAAATTTCTTTTCAATTCCCTTTTTGATTTCAATTTATTTTATTGATATTTAAAATACCAAATTTTATTTATCCAACATATCACAGCATAACAAAAATTCCCAAACCAATCTATCATAGGATATCAATGAAATATATCACCAATTATAAATATAATTTCTATTTGTGAGGAATCCAGTTGGATCCCTCCAACCTGTTTTCCTGCATCCACAGATGTTAGCACACAAATAAATATCAATCCAATCTGATAATAATTATCACCTTCAATCATTCAATCACTCATTTAAATATTAATTTTTTTTAAATTAAACGGCATCCAGATGTGAGTGAGATTGACTCACCTTGAATTCAAACGCCGAGCGTTTAAATTTTGAATTAAATCGAGCCGTTTGATTTAATCCAAAATTTCCACTTGTCTCAATTGCCTTCAGATCTGCTGCAGTGCGTAGAGCGCGTCGCCGTGATTCCGGCGCTTCTTCTTTCGTCGGAACCTGATAACGTATGACCAAGATATTCAGTTTTAAAGGTTGTAAATATAAATTACAAAATAATTTCTTTTTTTTTAATTTGAGAAAATCAGACCCGTTCGTTTCAGCATAGGAAATCACGGCCAATAACAGCTTCTTCCTTCACGCAAACATCCCAGGTCCAAACGAACCCATCATCGATTTAAACAATCGATTGTCGTACTCTTCATGATCCTCCAGAAGTCGATCAACCTAGTCTACGACGAAGTCCATAGCACCACCTACCCACGGCCCAAAAGCGGCGAAGCTCGACGCCCTGCTTGCCTCGATATACGTGCACGAACGCATGCCTTTCCACAACGATTTGTCGGCCATCCAAACCTCTATACTCGATCGTAGCCGTTGGATGAGTAGATCTCTTCATGAGCTACAACTTTCCTTTAGAAAGTTTCTGGAATTAAAGCATAGATAAGGAGATTTTGGAGGAAATGGAACGATTAGTTTCGGCCATTGAAACATTTAGCCGACGGCTCGAAGATAAAAACTAGGGTTTCTCGGGTTAAACGTATATATATACGTTTTATAAATATTATTTTAATATTAAATCCTTTTAAAACAACTTTTTCTCACGAACTCCGAATTAGACATGCCGCCGGGCGATTATAAGGTTTTACCATCATTCTGAACACAATGGAACGTGTTTCGGAAGCTAATTTGGTCGTATGTGGAAGATAGCTTTTTGAATCGATTTAAAATATTTAATTATCGATTTTAATTACAACGCGTTTCTCACCCATTCGAACAAACGGTCACTCCAAACGCTACAAAATTTGAAATCCGATAATAATTAACTATTACGGATCCAATGAGACAAGTTTCGTCGAATTCCAAGACTATGCCCCGGGAGGCTATTTTAACTCATCAATAAATTCGAGCGACTTTCAAAATCGTCGAAATCTTTTAAAATTCCACTTTTAAAATTTTACTAATTTTATTATAAATCAATAGAACTTATATTCACATTAGAAATCATTCTGATTCATTTCGAATCAAAATTTGATTATTTACATTATTATATTATTAAATTCCATTATTAAATTAATATAAAATTCCAAATTCAACTTGTCGACTTTTGATTCCATCCAAAAGTCCAACAACATTATTTAAATCCAAATAGACTTAAAATAAATTTTAGAAACTATTTTCATAACCATTTACACCCAGATTCACAAATTTCCCAATTTCAAATATTTAATTATTATTTATCCAAACCCAATTAAATTTGCCATATTTGAAATTATAACTAAATTTATCGATTCAACCAGATCTTTGTATTTCAAAATCAAATTATAATCCACCTTCAACATTTAAAATGAATTAAATGTTCAAAATGTAACGACCAAAATTCCGGGTCGTTACATAGTCGTTTCCGCATACTCATTTTCCCTTTTTAAATCACTTAACTATTTGTTTAACCACCTTTGAAATAATTTTGAATTGTTCAAATCTTTTTTTTTTAAATACTTTATCATTTACTTAAAAATATTTACATAAGACTTAGGAAAGAATTGTTTAGTTCCAACCTATATTTCAAAAGTTATTGAAAAGTGTTGTGAAAAAGTGTTGCAAAAAGTGTTACAAAAAGTGCTTTAAAAGCTATATTCTTTAAAACGACTTTTATATCATTTAGAAAAGCATGTTTTCAACTTAAATAACTTCTAAAACATTTTAAATGATTTTTAGAATTTATTTTATATTTCTAAAACGATTATTTTATCAATTTCCAACTTTGGTCATTTAGTGCAAAAACGGGATTTTTCTTGAAAATTGATTTTGCCATATTTAAAAATATACAAGATGAAATCTGGATTTTCTTGTTTCATTTGAAAGATATGGATATAAGGATTTGGGAAATTCTTACTTCGAAGAATTTCGAACTATATTCCACTTCGTATGTTCATTTGAACTTTTCAGTGCGAAATCGCGAACTATCGTTGCGCGACGCGCCTAGTTTTGACTTATTTCAAGTTTTGTCATTCAAACTTTGTTAAAACAAGTCTATATGTTTACAATATATTTCCAAATCATTTTTAATCATTTTAAAAGGTATTAAATGATTCCGTATCACTTTTCAATTTATTTTGGAAAGTGTTTTCCGTGTGAATTAATGTCGTGTATATCGTGACTTGTTTCAATATTTTCATGCAATAAACAACATATGGAAATCAATATCATAACCAAACATCCAAACAAATATATCACAAAATCAAAACCAAATATATACATATAAACTAGGAGTTCTCACCTTTTTTTGGAATTGCACTAACTTTAACTTGAAATGGCTTTTCTAACTCAACTCAAAAGCTCACGAACACGTGTTTTAAGACTTCTAGGTGGCTCGAATTAACTTGTGGAGGCCTTTGGAGCTTTGGGCCATGGGTTTCATCAGGAGATTGTGCTCGGCTTGATGGTGAAGGAGTGGTTCGTAGGTTGTGACGGAAGGAGGAGGAGTTTTGGTGAATATTTAAGGTGATTTGATGATTATTTTCTTTAGTATATTTTTGGAATAAATTTTGGCATTATTTTATTAAGGTTGGAAGAAATTAAAAAAGTGAGAAGAATCTTGAAATTTTGAGAAGAAGAAGTGTGGAAGGAAGTGAGAAGTGGGTGTGTATTTATAGAAAAACTTTGGATCAAAATATTATATTTGCAAAAGACCAAAATACCCTTTACTTACTTTTAAAGTAATCTTACTTTTCAATACTTAACATCATATTTCAAATTTTTACTTTATGTCCTTATCACTTATGGAGTAAGAAAACTTAAAGTAATAGTGATGTTTCTTTTGATTTGACATGTTTTGTTAGTTTTCTTTTCCTAATTATATTCTAGAATTTCCTAATTGTGTTTTAATAAAAGTAAACCTAATTAGCAACTTAATTAATACTTACAACTTTTATATAAGTGTACATGAATATTAAAATAAAGATGCAACAACGTTGTGACAACTTTAAATCGACAAAACATTGATTTTTGACAAAATGTTCTACGGTCATATTTTGACGTTTTAGTTAAACTATTTATTTATGTAAACCAAATTTAAAAATAAATTTGTACAATGTTATTTAAAAATATAAACACCCATAAATAAATTAAAATAATTTATTAAACCATTTAAACTTACTTTTTTGAAATCGGGATTTTGTCACTTTTGTCGATATAAGCAAATGTTACTATTTTTATTTATATTTCTATTTCCAAATCCTATCTAATATTGTTTGAATCATAAAACCTTTTATATTTTATATTTAAAATCACTTTAAATGTTATATTTTGAAGTGGTTGAATTTTGGGTCGTTACAGCCCTTGTGAAATATAATCAAAAATATAATTTTGGAATTATGAAACTAACTAATTGTTAAAATAAGTTAAATTGAGAATTTGAACTTATTATAAATGATTTATATATTAGATTTATAAAATTGATATTTTATAAATAAAAGTAGTGGAATTATAAACGGTGTTTTATAAATATAAGAAATGGATTTGTAATCAAATTTGTAAATGGATTTACAAGTAAAATTTAGAAATGAATTTATAGTGGGCTTTATAAATAGATTACAAAAGAATGAATTTGTAAATAAGAGATTTATATGTGAATTAACTTATAATTGGATATTGACATATAAATGAGAGATAAATGGAATTTGTTAGTAAAGGAATTTTGTATATGGAAGTTTATTAAATATAAATGTGAATTATAAACACTGTTTTATAAATGTGAAATCAATTTAATTTGATAAGTTAAATATGAAATTTTATTAAAGGAATTATATTCACGATTTTGGACAGTGAATAATCCTTTAAATTAAATGTGTAAAAGTAATGAATTCGATAAAGGAGTTATATTCACGATTTTGGACAATGAATAATCCTTTAAATAAAATGTGTAGAAGAATGAATTTGGTAAGAGAATTATTCACGATTTTGGACAGTGAATAATTTTTTAAATAAAATGGATGTTTTGGAATGTGATATTATAAAAGGGAATTTAAATGGTTTGAAAATAAGATGATTTGTAAATTTAATTATTATTAAAATAAGTATATGGAAATGTTTTCCAAATATCCAATAAGTGAAATGATTTTGAATATTATCTTTTTAACGATATTTTGAAGTGAATAGTTGGAAAGTGAATTGCTTTATAAATGATTAATAAAATTAGGCCCAGTGACTACTTATTTGCTAGATTTTGTTTGTTGCTTTGATAGTTAAATAACCAACTATCAAAATTGGCCATTTTAGTTCCTTGACTTGATGTGGGAACTAATTAGTCGTACATTTAGTATGTAACTGACTATGTAGGCTTGATTATCGTTTGTGTTGAGAATGTTGATTCGTATAGCGCGGAGTGAATACTCCAATCTATCGAGCTTCCTTCTTGGCCGGAGGATAGCAAGTTGAAAGTTGGAGATGTGATAAGTCTATGAGAGTTAGTTTCTGTGTGAGGTTGAGAAACGCTTTTGCGTTGTTGGTGCGAAGAGACTGAGATCAGATTTTCTTAGTGATGTTTGTACATGATAAGGGGTTCTCGCTTCTTATTAGGTAGCGAACGGATGACTCTTACTCCTACATGTCCCTGAGATTGATTATCGAGGGGTTGGTTTGCCAGTTAGGCTTACAGTCGAGAGGCTGGCCGTAAAAGCAAATCGTGAGGTATCCATGTGAGCTACGGTGGAGTTTATCCACTGTCGATGGTTGCAAAGCCTAGATCGTCACAGCGTGGTATCAGATCTTAGATTTAGTATATTCCTAGGCTTTGATGTGTACTCGGTATAGAGAGGGTCAGTAAATCCCTAGATTGAGTTTGAGTGTATTATATATATGAGCGTGTATTTGTTAGTGAATATAAAAATATTTTATATTGTGTTGATTGAGTTGTTGAGTGGCTTATGGGTTCCGATCGTTGCGTATAGCTAACGTTATCGATAAGGATCTCTAAACACTTGAACATGGAGATTGGACACAATATTGTTTTTGAAATTGGATAAAGGAAATAATTTTACCTTGATTATATTTTATATAGTAGTATATAAATTAATTGATTGTTAATAAATGGTAATAGTTGATTATTATCATTTGTTATTTGTTGTGATTAAATAATAAATGTTGTTACTATTATAAATCTAAACAAAGAAAAATAAAAATTGAAATGAACTTATATAAGTGGAGTGAAATAAGAAGTGAAATTATATAAGTATAAATTTATAAATGTGATTTGTAAATAAAAGAGTTTAAAAGAAATAAAAAGCACTGAATTCACAACTGTTGCTGGAAAATAATAAGGGTGAGACTGCAGCATCATCAGTATCATTTTCGAGTTTCTGTGTGATTGGTTTGCTACCACTAATAAACTGAAAATTGAAGTTTTGTTGTGATAAACAAATTTGAATTTAAAATCCAAGTATGGTTTGATTTGAAAGAAAAATAAGTTTTGAACTTATAATTGGGATTAGTATAAATAAGAAATTTCAATTTGAGATATGAAATTAAAATTTTAACTTAAGTGAAATTAAATATATTGAATCAGTAAAATGAATTATTAGAATTGAAATCTAACTTAAGGTAAGTTAAATGAAATCGAATTGAATTTGGAGTAAACAACTAAATTGAATTTAATTTGAAATGAATTAGATAGATATTTGAAATGAATCAAATAAAGATGAATATACACTTAAGATGTAAAGTGATTATATAACTATGAGTTGAAATGTAGCATGTGAATAGGCTTAAGTATATATTCATGAAAACTTAAGTAAATAAGTTTTATAACCTATAATTTGAGAGATAGTAAGTAAAACAAATTTCTATTTGATTGAATAAGAGTGGTAAGAAATGAAATCTGAATTTGAATTGTAAGATGAAACTTAAGTAATATAAAATGAACTTTGAAAAGGATTTTAACTTAAGTAATGAATGTGAATGAAGTTGAATGTAAATAACAAATGAATATTAATAAATTTGAATTGGATTGGATATATATTAGTTGAATGTAAACTAAGTAAATATGAATTGAATCTAAAGCGAATGTAGCTAAATTGAATCCAATCTAAATTGAATATAATAAATTGTGATTAATGAATGTGTAAATCAATCGAATCTAATTGAATGTGAATAAATTTAAAACCAAATCAAGTAAATGTTAATAACATTTGGAATGTATATTAATTTGGTTATGAACCAATTTGGTTGTAAATTTGTCGGATGGTTGTTAGTTGGATGTTAGTTGTTTGATGATTGCTTATGTTGCATATGTTTCATTTCCATATGATTGTTGTATAGTATGTATTGTATATGTCGTATATTGATATTACTTTCAATATATACATTTGTTAGGAAATCAATTCCTTGGTTTCAATGATCACAACTATGCAATGGAAAACAAATGTACATATACATGAAGTTGATATAGTAACATCACCAAAGAGACAAGGACAAGACTCAAAAGAAGTATCAAGAGGCTACAAGTCGAGAGAATCGGAAAAGAAATGATACAGGCACAAGAAAAGCAACATGCACTAATCCAGACGTCTGAGTGCACTGACCAGACGTCTGGTTAAGTTCTCTGGTTCACAAACTCAGAAGAAACCAGACATTTGATCCTGAACTCAGACGTCTGACATACATCCAGACATAAAACAGAAATAAAGACCAGACGTCTGGTTTATAAACTCAGACGTCTGAAATGCTACCAGACACAAAAAATATATGAAGGCCAGACGTCTGAGGTCACTTTCCAAACGTCTAAATATAGGCTCGATTGTGTATTTTCAAACTCCAACTGTCACATCCGAAAAGACACATCCGCTCCTCTTCACTGCAACTCTTCATCACCAACAGGAGCAACTATACAACGATTGTTAATGAAGGCAACTACACATAGAAACTCTTCACCACTATAAATAGCATCAGGAATTCAAGAGAAAGACTCACCTTACTCACTTACGCTTTTACCTCTTATACTCTGATCTATTCCTGATCTTTAAGCAATCAACTACCTGTATTTAACTCTTCCATATATACAGAACTCCTCGTTCAAATATTCTCTAGATAGATATATATTGGAAGCATTTGTACTCAATAGTCAACATCCGTGTTATTGAACACATTCTTGACAAAGAAACTCTGCTATTGTAAACATGTTCCTCCGGGTCAAGTGAGGGTCAGTTGAAAGGAAATTCCGAAGAGGAGCTTCGAGACTGGACGTAGGACGGGAGGTCTGAACCAGTATAAAATCCTGGTGTGATTATTTTCATTTACTTTGCTACTATCACTTATCAAGTTATATTATATATTTAGCTGTTTATACTTGCATATATATATCCTATACGATCCACTCATATAGACTTTCAATTGGTATCAGAGCGAGGTTTGTTTAAAAGAACAGTAACACGTTTTTTAATCATTCTAATATGGCAAGTATTTTTCAAGAAGGACAATCCACAGCACGACCCCCACTTTTTAATGGCTCTAATTATTCATATTGGTCAACACGTATGAGAATTTTTATGGAAGCTAATGGTTTAGAAATTTGGTCAGCCACGCAAGATAAATATGAAGCACCAACTACTGCTATGAACACATGGACCGATGTACAAAAAACCTCAGCATCAAATAATGCTAAAGCTATGAATGTTTTGTTTTGCTCACTAGACAACAATGAATTTTCAGGTGTCATGTTATGTACAACTGCATTTGATATTTGGCGTACCTTACAAATTACACATGAAGGTACAACAAAGGTCAAACAAACTAAAATTTCAATTTTGCAAAATCAATTTTCATCATTTAATATGAAACAAAATGAAACTTTAGTAGACATGTATTCTAGATTTCAAATTATTCAACATGATCTTATGGCATTAGGAGTTAAGTTTACTGATTTTGATTTAGTTTCTCGAATACTCAACTCTTTAACACCTGATTGGGAAAGAAAGGTATTAGCTATTGAAGAAGCTAACGATCTCTCTACTCTCAAAGTTGAAGAGTTGATAGGAAATTTGATGTTCTATGAAGCTAATTTGCAGGCACGTAAAGAATTAAATTCGGAGAAGAAGAACATAGCATTTCCATCAATAAAGAATGATGACACAGATTTAGATGAAGATGAGATAGTATTTATTGCCAAAAACTATAATAGATTCAAGAAATTTAGAAAGATGACCAAGTTCCAAAAAGAAGGAAAGACCAACTCAACAAATCTATCTCAAATTAAGTGTTATGAATGTGATCAATACGGACACATGAAAAAGGATTGCCCAAAACTTAACAATGATAAAAAGAAGAGTAAATTTGAAAAACTCAAAAAGAAGAAAGCCTTCAAAGTAACATGGGATGACACCGATTCTTCATCTTCAGAAAGTGATAGCGATAGTGACGGAGAACAAGCTAATGTATGTTTTATGGCACAAAATGATGAGGTATGTCCAAAACTTAGCTATGAAGAATTACTTGAACTTAGCATGGAATTAGATGATAAATTTAGACAAATTAAAAAATTGAACTAAGAATATATAGTAAAAATAAATAGATTAGAACTTGAAGTAGGAATGTTGAAAGATGAAAAAGTTATTTTAGAAGAAGAACTTGAAATATCTCAAGAAAAATTAAGAAATAATGTAATAGAAAGTGAGAACATTACTCTAGAAAAAGAAATTTTGTTTAAAACAAATGTTGTTTTTAAAAATAGTATTGAACTATTGAAAACAGAAAATAGAGAATTAAAAGAAAAATTAGATAAAATTACCAATAATGTGTCAAAATTCAACAAAGGAAAACAAGATTTGGAAAATCTTATCAAAACATCAAAACCATCAGGTAATAGAAATGGAATAGGATTTAAAAAATGTTCTAAAGAAAATAATGCTAAAAACATTAGTTATATAAAAACTAGAAGTTTATCTAAACAAAAATTGAATACCAAAAATATGAAAATTTGGGTTCCCAAAACAAATAATAATTTGATTAGACAAAAGCATATTAGTAATTACTTAGAGAATGTAGTCTATAATAAAGATTATATTTATAAAGGTACCAAACCATCATGGGTGTGGCTACCTTCTTCTAACAATTAGGACCCTAATAAAATAATATGGGTACCAATTAAAACATTTTTTATCTTGTAGGTACCCAAAATAAAAAATAAGGAGAAATGGATACTAGATAGCGGTTGCTCCAAACATATGACCGGAAATTCAAAAATGTTATCAAATATAACATACATCGATGGTGGAACGGTAACATTTGGAGACAATTCAAAGGGATTTGTCATAGGCATTGGAGAAGTCATCAACTCTGGTATATCTAACTCTCCCATTATTACAAATGTTTTATTAATAGAAAATTTAAAACACAACTTGTTAAGCATTAGTCAATTATGTGATAAAGGTTTTCAAATAAATTTTGAAAAAGATAGATGTAATATTTTAGATAATAACAAACAACTCATTTTTGAAGGTTTTAGAAACAAAAATATTTATGTATTAAATATGAATATTAATAAAAATTCAAACTTATGCTTAATAGCCAAACATGATGATCCATGGTTATGGCATAAACGATTTTGTCATATTAATTTTAAAAATATTAATAAGTTAGCTAAATATGAGTTAGTAAGAGGGTTACCTAAAATAAGTTACAAAGTAGAAAATTTATGTGACGATTGTCAAATTGGTAAACTAAAGAAAAGCTCGTTTAAATCTAAAAATAATATTTCTACAAAACAACCATTAGAATTATTACATTTAGATTTATTTGGTACAACACAAATAAGATCTATTAATCACAACAAATATGTCTTTGTAATAGTCGATGATTTTTCGAGATATACATGGACTTTATTTCTAAAACATAAAAGCGATACTTTTGGTATGTTTAAAATATTTGCAAAACGAATTAAAACTCAAATGAATTTGAAAATTAAAAATATTAGAAGTGATCATGGAGGAGAATTCGAAAATGATTTTTTTTTTCAAATTTTTGCAATAAAAAGGGAACAACTCGTAATTTTTCTTTTCCTCGTACACCCCAACAAAATGGTGTCGTAGAAAGAAAAATCGTACATTACAAGAATGCGCACGAACATTATTAAATAGTAGTAGATTACCAAAACATTTTTGGGCCGAAGCTATTGCTACATCTTGTTATGTATTAAATCGAGTAACTATTCGTCCAATGACTAAACAAACTTGTTTTGAAATATTTTTTGGTAAAAAACCTAAAGTGTCATACTTTAAAACTTTTGGATCAAAATGTTTTATATTAAATACAAAAGATAAATTAGGAAAATTTGATCCAAAAGCCAATGAAGGTATCTTTGTTGGGTATTCAGATCGCAGCAAGGCATATAGAATTTTTAACAAAAGGAATAATACTATAGAAGAGAGCTTACATGTCTCATTCGACGAAAATCCTTTCAAACATCAAACTACTGATGAAGAAGAAATTATTCCATTAACAAATTCAACAAATTCTATTAATAATGAAACCAATATACAAAATAACACTCTTGTATCATATCTTAGAATCCTTAAGAATCATCCAATAGATAATATTATTGGAGATCTTAATTCAAGAGTTACTAGAAATCAACTCAATCAAATAAGTCATATAGCGTTTGTATCAAACCTTGAACCAAAGAATTATAAAGAAGCCTCAAATGATAATTTTTGGATAATAGCTATGCAAGAAGAATTACATCAATTTGAACGTAATAACGTATGGGAATTAGTACCAAGACCTGAAGATCAATCAGTAATAGGAACAAAATGGGTATTTAAAAACAAGGCAGACGAAAATGGAAATATTGTTAGAAATAAAGCACAGTTAGTTGCTCAGGGCTACAATCAAGAAGAAGGCATAGATTACGATGAAACTTTTGCTCCGGTAGCAAGATTAGAAGCCATTCGTACTTTACTCTCCTTTGCAACTCATAACAATTTTAAACTATTTCAAATGGATGTCAAAAGTGCCTTTTTGAATGGTTTTATTAAAGAAAATGTATACGTCGAACAACCACCACTTTTTGTTCATGAAAAATATCCCGATCATGTTTTTAAATTACATAAAGCACTATATGGATTAAAACAAGCACCTCGTGCATGGTACGAACGCCTTAAAAATCACCTATTAACATCCGGTTTTCATATAGGAAAATAGATACAACTTTATTTATTAAAAGAGAAAATAACGATATTTTGGTTGTACAAATTTATGTTGATGATATCATTTTTGGTTCAACCAACGAAAATCTATGTAATAATTTTTCAAATATTATGAAAAATGAATTTGAAATGTCACACATGGGAGAATTAAATTTCTTTTTAGGATTACAAATAAAACAACTCGAAAATGGAATTTTTATTCACCAACAAAAATATTGTAACGATTTATTACATCGATTTAAAATGGATAAAACTTCAAGCAAACCAACACCAATGAGTACCACTATTCACTTAGAAAAAGATGAAAATGGGAAAGATTTTGATGAAAAGTTATATCGAAGCATGATTGGTTCTTTACTATATTTAACAGCTAGTCGACCGGATATTATGATGAGTGTATGTCTTTGTGCTCGATTTCAAGCGAAACCAAAAGAATCACATCTACGAGCTGTTAAGCGCATTTTACGTTATTTATCTAGTACTACAGATTATGGTTTGTTCTATCCTAAAGGATCATCTTTTGAACTTATCTCATATAGCGATGCGGATTTTGGCGGTTGTAGAACAGATCGTAAGAGTACTAGTGGAACATGTCATTTTATCGGACAATCTTTAGTTTCATGGTTTAGCAAAAAACAAAATTGTGTTTCTTTATCTACTTGTGAAGCCGAATACAACTCCGCAGCTCTAGCATGTGTGCAAGTAATATACATGCAACAAACACTAATGGACTTTGGTAAAATTATAAAAAATCCTCCAATATATTGTGATAACACAAGCGCTATAAATTTATCAAAAAATCCCGTTAATCACTCACGAACCAAACATATAGATATACGACATCATTTTTTACGAGACAATGTTGAAAAAGAAACTATCTCTTTAGAATACGTAAGTACCGAAAATCAAGTAGCCGACATATTTACAAAACCTTTAAACGAACAAACTTTCATTAAACTCAGACGAAGTTTGGGAATTTGTTCACTTAAAGATCTTAACTAAAATTGAATTAAAGACTAAATTTAGTTCACCTCTTCATTACCACAAATTGATGAATTTCTGAACCATTAAAAATTTAGAAAATTAGTTGTTCTATAAATAACGTTTTCATCATATATATATATACACATATTTATATCACAATTATATACAAAATATCAAATCCTTAAAATTTTGAAAAACAATGCCTTCTGGGAGTTCCTATATATCTATCTCCGTCTCCACACCATCAACGGACAGCTCAGTAGACACACCACAACGCCTTCCGACACCTACACCAAAGCAAGAACCAACAAATAGGTGGTCCTCCTATCATACGAGCTTTACTCCAAAGAATAAGAAAACAAAAAGATCCTTGTTTATTTCTCCTAATACAAAGGAGAAAATTGATGAAATTCATCATTACCAAAAACAACAGATGGATCTTCAATGAGAACTTTATTTCGAACAGAAAGTTACGGCTCGAAGACTAAGTTTTCTAGAACAAGTGGCGATGAAGTTTTGCTCGTCGCGAAAGAAAGATGTACATGAACCACTACCAAAACCTTGTAGTTCATTAGATCCATCTTCATCGTATCGCACTCCTTTAGATCCTTCCCCAAGACGATATTCTGGCTCCCCACGGACCCACGAACGTAGGAATATATGGTCTCCACTTAGACCATGGAAGGATAACGACTCAGGAAATCCTAAAACTCCGTCGCCCTCTAAATAAATAAATCAAATTAATTATTGTATGTATCTATATATTATTATATTTTACAATAATAAAGATCTCTACTATCAACATTTGATAAATAAATATAATCATCAATTTTTAGACTATTTTTAGAAAAACTGCTCTTTTCAAACGTCTGACTATGGTCTTCAGACGTCTGACTATGGTCTTCAGACGTCTGACTATGGTCTTCAGACGTCTAATCCACTGATATATGTCGCAGTTTTAAGCAATGTGCATATGTCAGACGTCTGATATACCCCTAAGACGTCTGAAATGAAACTCTGCCCTCTCCAAAATTATATTCAAAATATTTCAGACGTCTGAAATAATATCCAGATGTTTGATAAATCTCTCTGCCTCTAAATTTTTCAAACTGTGCCAAACCAGACGTCTAACACATAACAAACAGACGTCTGTTTGAATCTTCTGTATAATTTTTAGGGCAAACCAGACGTCTGCTTTTAAATTCAGACGTCTGGAATTCAATCGACCTTTATTATAACCCTAAAATAACGTCATTTTTTCACTTTTCAAACTCAAATCAAATTTCCTCTCTGCCGATTTGAAATTCAATTACATATTCCACATTATTTTAAATCGAAATCACAATGCCTCCTCGTACAAAGGACATCAAAGCTCCAAAACACAAACAAGATCAACCTACGACATCTTCAAACCCGCAGGTGTGTTCAGATGATCAAATCGAACGATGGATGCACAAGGCACCTCATTCGATTAAAAGGTATCAAGATATTCAACAGAAAAAACTTCATATAGGACCTTTCTATAATCTACTTAAGTTTCCTATGTATGATCTCGATGAACTTTGTGAGAATGCTGGATTGGACACTTTAATTTCTTTTACATCCAATGATGTTCAAATAGATCAACTGGCTATATTCTTATTCTACGCCGATCTAGATAGTACTGCAGTTTGGAATATCGAAAACGAAGACAACTGGCTATGGTCAAGCGTTTATGGAAATACTATTCGTTTAACTTCGGGAATAATAGGAAGAACTTTGGGATGCTCCGACACTAGCGAGGATCTACACAACATCCCGGATATGTGCTTTAAACCCAGGAATAATATCACTCATCAAATATGGGAGGACGAAATGCCGAAATTTGCTTCAAAACACTTACGTCCAAAAGCTCGCCTCTTGACAAGAATGATAATCAATACAATTGTTCCATGCATGGGTAGTCACAAACAAATCACCGAGTTGGGACACAAAGCTCTCTATGCCCTTTTTAGTGAAACTCGAGTTAATTGGGCCAAATTCATATTTGATGAACTCAAGCAATTTTGGAATCGATCGCGGCCATCGATCATTTACCCAACTTATATTATGAAACTTCTTCGTGCAAACAACATTCCCTCTTATCTATCAACCTTCGAAGAAATTTCACCTAAGTATGCCTCCACCAAATTCTTCTCTTTGATGCACTTACCCGAAATTCCACCGGAATTTATGTAGTTCGACGATTGGACTCGTCATCGACAATCTACAAGGGTTAAGCCTCCTCCTCAAACCCATATTGGACCATCTCAAAAAGAAGCACAAAATCGGGAACTCACTCCTCCACCTCCAGCTTCATTTGAATATCCGGGACAAGATGACATTTTGGAAACTCGAATGGAAACAAATCAAAATGAAAGCATTCGCGATCTAACGCTTCGAAATCAACAAATCTTGTCTCAGAATCAAAAAATTCTAGCAAAACGAATCAACAGCTTCGAGATGTCTTTTGCTACAAGACTAGCCATAGTCGAAGAATCTCTTTCGACTGTTTTATCAGTTCTCAAGGAGGTACTTCAAAAAGTACATGGTCCATCTCCACCCTCCGAAGATTGGACAACTCATGTGCCTTCTCCTACTGCAAAAAAATTCCAAACTGTTTGACGATGAACCTTCCAAGGAAGCTTTGACATCTCCTTCAGAGGCTACCACTTCTGACAAAATAGAACCAAAGGAAGATGATCCAAAACAAGCTTCTCCTAAGAAACTCTAGAATTTAGGTTTTGTTGTCTTTCTGTTCAGATCTATGAATGTAACTCCTTCGTATTATTAATGCGAACTTCTTTTTTAGCTTGAATTTTTATATATTCTTTTTGATAATGTCAAAGGGGGAGAAATATAGAAATAAACTTAAAAACAAAACTAAGCACATATTCAGGGGGAGATTTAGAATATATATAAGTACATTGAATAGTTGTCATCATAAAAAAGGGGGAGATTGTTAGGAAATCAATTCCTTGGTTTCGATGATCATAACTATGCAATGGAAAACAAATGTACATATATAGGAAGTTGATATAGTAACATCACCAAAGAGACAAGAACAAGACTCAAAAGAAGTATCAAGAGGCTACAAGTCGAGAGAATCGGAAAAGAAATGATACAGGCACAAGAAAAGCAACATGCACTAATCCAGACGTCTGAGTGCACTGACCAGACGTCTGGTTAAGTTCTCCGGTTCACAAACTCAGAAGAAACCAGACGTCTGATCCTGAACTCAGACGTCTGACATACATCCAAACATAAAACAGAAATAAAGACCAGACGTCTGGTTTATAAACTCAGACGTCTGAAATGCTACCAGACACAAAAAATATATGAAGTCCAAACGTCTGAGGTCACTTTCCAAACGTCTGAATATTGGCTCGACTGTGTATTTTCAAACTCCAACTGTCACATCCGAAAAGACACATCCACTCCTCTTTACTGCAACTCTTCATCACCAATAGGAGCAACTATACAACGATTGTTAATGAAGGCAACTACACATAGAAACTATTCACCACTATAAATAGCATCAGGAATTCAAGAGAAAGACTCACCTTACTCACTTACGCTTTTATCTCTTATACTCTGATCTATTCCTGATCTTTAAGCAATCAACTACCTGTATTTAACTCTTCCATATATACAGAACTCCTCGTTCAAATATTCTCTAGATAGATATATATTGGAAGCATTTGTACTCAATAGTCAACATCCGTGTTATTGAACACATTCTTGACAAAGAAACTCTGCTATTTTAAACCTATTCCTCCGGGTCAAGTGAGGGTTAGTTGAAAGGAAATTCCAAAGAGGAGCTTCGGGACTGGACGTAGGACGGGAGGTCCGAACCAGTATAAAATCCTGGGGTGATTATTTTCATTTACTTTGCTACTATCACTTATCAAATTATATTATATAGTTAGCTGTTTATACTTGCATATATATATCCTATACGATCCACTCATATAGACTTTCAACATTTACTTATTGTTTGTTGAGTGTTTTAGTAGGTGCGGATGGCGTTGCTTCGCATTTGGAGCTCGCTTTCGCGCTATATTAGCAGTATATGCTCGCTAATAATATATAAGGTACATATCTCGGATTACATATCGTACTTTTACACTTTTTCCATTTTTCTGAAAATTTAAGGTATTAGAAAATTTTTGGAAATTTTGGAAAAATGTTTATAACAAAAGTGTGATTTTTGAGTTATAATTTGAAATGAGATTTGTTGGTTTTTGAAATGATGTTAGTTGATTTATATAATGGTATTAGTAAATCACTAAGTATGAATTTAGAAACTTAAGAAAAGTTTTTATAAAAGTGTAATAACGAAGTTTTAACTAATTGTTTTTGTGAAAGTAAAACACTTAAGATAATTGATAATCTATTTCAACTAGAATTGGTTTTGAAAGTTAATGGAGTTGTAGTGTCTTTCTTACTTAGTAATTTCGGGGATGAAATTCTTTTAAGGGGGGAAGAATGTAATGACCCAGACTTTTGGTCACTTAAATTTAGAATATTTAATTAGTTTTAAATATTGAAAAGTAAATTTTATAAGTTAAATAACTTATATTTCAAATATAGTGATTTATTTGGATAATTAAAATTGTTTAATTTAATATTTGAAATTGCAAAAATAATTGAATATTCGATTTAATATGAACGAAAATAATTTATAAAGTTGATTTAAATTCTATTTGGATTAGAATAGTGATAGTAAACTTTTAAAATTGAATTAAAAGTCAATTTATAGAAATTGGAAATTTTAATATTTAATTAACGTGTAAATATAGTCATTTTTGACAAGGTCTCGGATTTCGACGAAACTAGTTTCATTGGATCCGTAATTTTATATTATTATAGGATTTCAAATTTCATGTCAATCGAACTTACGGTTTGTTCGTGCGAAGCTAAAATGCATAGAAATTTATTAAGTAATTTTAATTAAAATAGTTCGATTCGAAAACATATCTTCCAAATATGATGGAATTGGCCTCCGATATATATTCCATTGTGTTCGAAATAGGGGTAAAACATTATAAACATCTGGCGGCACGTCTCGTTTGGAGTTCGAAAAATTCTCGGATGAATAATGCGCAAAAATTTTCTATAAAAGGACATCACTTTCTGAAATTACACAAACCCAAGGGTTAAAAGCCCTAGCCGCCAATTTTTATTCAATGGCCATATAAGCTCGACCCTTTCTCCTTATTTTCTTCCAATCCATCCAATATTATTGAAAGCTTTCTAAAGCAAAAACGTAGAGGGCGACGAGATCTCTACATCCATACAGTTGTGATCGAATATAGTTGAGTAAATCGACAATAATTCTTATTCAAAGGTCGGCCGTTCGAACATGATTTTCGAGACGATGGTGCGTCCGAGCTTCAAGTGGCTCTGGGTGATGGTGTTGCACGCGATGGGCTTTCAAACGGTGGTGGTCGATCGAGTTCTGGTGGACGATGGGAGGAGCGGCATTCAATTTTCGAACGTGCTTATGGGTTGTTCAATCCTGGAGGATGTCACGATAGGGGAGAAGCCAAGACGTGACCTAGATATAAGTTTTCAAAACGAATGGCCCAGATTTGCAAAGGTAAAAAAATAAAAATAAGAAATGTAAATTATTATATTATAATTCGTGTAAACTTTAAAAATTCATATATTTGTCATACGAGGTCGAAATTGGACGAAACAAACGGCGTTAGGTTCGTATTCGCGAACACTACGCAATAGAGCTGGATTGGATTGATTTGGAGCTAGTGATAATTTTGGTTAAAATGAAACGCTTGTTTAATTCTAATTGAAATAAATCGCTATTACGATGGCTGCAAGCAAAGTGAGCAAAACTCACTCTCTCTGTCTCGCTTTTATTTTTATATAAGTGAGAATAAATTTATTTTATGATGATTGGTGATTGTTTGGATGAGATATGATATATTTTATATGTGTGTGTGTATATATATATATATATATGTATTGATTGGTTTGGATATATTCCGTATATTTTGGCGGATGAGACCCTATACGGTCTCATGTATGAGCGGATGACCCTTTGTACGCGCGTCTTCCTTGAAGCAAATATTGTACATATTTTCTCATATGTATATTTGTTGCAGGTGACAGGTTGGAGGGATCCAACTAGATTCCTCACCAGTGTAGATTTTTATTTATAGATATTGTTATATATGTTGTTATCATGTGATATATGGTGTTTGGATGCCATGATTGGTATGATTGATGTGAATGCTCTTATTTAGCGCTTTTGCAGCATTGGGCCATATTTTGGAAATTAAAAATATTAAAATGATGATTTCAATTTAAAAAGGATTTCAAAGCGATTTTGAAAATATATAATTTTTGAATGGTTAAAGAAATGAACTTATTTTAAATAAATAAAAGGTTATAATTTTTATGTTATAAAAATTATGGCTCTTGTGAAATATAATCAAAAATATAATTTTGGAATTATGAAGCTAACTAATTGTTAAAATAAGTTAAATTGAGAATTTAAACTTATTATAAATGATTTATATATTAGATTTATAAAATTGATATTTTATAAATAAAAGTAGTGGAATTATAAATGGTGTTTTATAAATATAAGAAATGGGTTTGTAATCAAATTTGTAAATGGATTTGCAAGTAAAATTTAGAAATGAATTTATAATGGGCTTTATAAATATATTACAAAAGAATGAATTTGTAAATAAGAGATTTATAAGTGAATTAACTTATAATCCAGATTTTGACATATAAATGAGAGATGAATGGAATTTGTTAGTAAAGGAATTTTGTATGTGGAAGTTTATAAAATATAAATGTGAATTATAAACACTGTTTTATAGATGTGAAATCAATTTAATTTTATAAGTTAAATATGAAAGTTTATTAAAGGAATTATATTTACGATTTTGGACAGTGAATAATCCTTTAAATTAAATGTGTAAAAGTAATGAATTCGATAAAGGAGTTATATTCACGATTTTGGACAGTGAATAATCTTTTAAATAAAATGTGTAGAAGAATGAATTGGGTAAGAGAATTATCACGATTTTGGATAGTGAATAATCCTTTAAATAAAATGGATGTTTTGGAATGTGATATTATAAAAGGGAATTTAAATGGTTTGAAAATAAGATGATTTGTAAATTTACTTATTACTAAAATAAGTATATGGAAATGTTTTCCAAATATCCAATAAGTGAAATGGTTTTGAATATTATCTTTTTAAGGATATTTTGAAGTGAATAGTTGGAAAGTCATTTTATTTATGAAAGATTAATAAAATCAGGCCCAGTGACTACTTATTTGCTAGATTTTGTTTGTTGCTTTGATAGTTAAATAACCGACTATCAAAATTGGCCATTTTAGTTCCTCGACTTGATGTGGGAACTAATTAGTCGTACACTTAGTACGTAGCTGACTGTGTAGGCTTGATTATCGTTTGTGTTGAGAATGTTGATTCGTATAGCACGGAGTGATTACTCTAATCCATCGAGCTTCCTTCTTGGCTAAAGGATAGCAAGTTGAAAGTTGGAGACGTGATAAGTCTATGAGACTTAGTTCTTGTGTGAGGTTAAGAAACGCTTTTATGTTGTTGGTGCGAAGAGCCGGGATCAGATTTATCTAAAAATCACTTTGGACCAACATTTATACGACGATTGTGCGGGTTGGTCGATGATATTGATATTTAGGATTTTCATAGTGAAGGACTGCTTGTCGATCATTTGGGGTTAAAATCCCAATATACATATAGTAGTAGTTGTCTCTTCATTATGAAATATCCATTGCAAGGGCTGTCGCTACTAATCTTAGGGATTTCTCGACAGGATGTGGTCGGAAAGTACCTTCGGTTTGTCCTATTTCTGGACAACTTGTATGGACGAGTGTCTGACATTTCATTTCTATGATTAATACATTGGTTTTTACAAATGTACATCTGTTTGGTGGCGGAGAAGGCAACTTCTCTTAGCTTAACACTCTTCCTTGAGACGTACGAGCTCAAGGGTTGTATTTTTGTGAAGGCAATTAGTAGTCAATGTAAATGGCAATGTGGCATTCAAAGTTGATGTGATATGTGATATGTGAAAGGTAATCGATACCTCTTTTGGCCTCACTCCCTAGAAAATGACTAAAAAGGGGATAGAAGCAGCAAGGCTAAGTGGGTCGCTCCCAATTAGGAGATGTCATCACTCTTTTAGATATATCTTTACAAACTATGACGTCATGTATCTGATTATTGTTGTGTATGCTTGTGGCTACGGATAAAGGTTGGTAACGACTGGAGTGATGACATATTTGGTACTATCTAGGTAAGGGTAGGCCGGTCTTGTGTTGGTTTAGGCGGGCAGTATCTGCTCCCTAGGTACATACCTCTAAAGGTGTACTATGTTGGTTCGGAAAGGTAGTCCATTCACCTAGTCATTTGTATGGAAATCCAAAATCCAATATGTGCCTGCCATTTTCTATTGTAGAAAGCCTTGTGTTACAAGGTGTATGCTGGAATTTAATAATGTAACAATTTCAGCTATTTTAATGTTATTTGTATAATAGCCACTATTATAATTGTGACGCCCCACCACTATACTCACACTAGCCAAGGACACTATGGAGTAATGCCATCGACTAGCACGAAGAATAAGGCTGTTGAGGAGCGACCATCTGTGTAATTGCTTTGTGCGAGTACCGATATGTCAAATAATATGACTTGCATTTCATTTAAAGAGGAAATCCGACATATCAATTACAAACTCAAAGCTACTACACAGTGGCTATGTAGGCTTCGGAAGCAAATATAGAAATAAGCATAACATAAATCAGTCACAGATATTCATATCACAAAGGCGGAGACAGATATGAATATATCACATAAAAGTGTACATCAAAGTAGTGGTCATGTAAGATCCACTACATCATAAAAGAATAGGTACTAGTGCTAGACAAAAGAATATGTATACATCAAGGAGTCTCTATCTCGAATGTATAATAACAAAAACTACTACTAAGTTAAAGTAGTTAGCCAAAAGTCAGATGACGGACCCTGATAAGAAGTCAAGCAGAAGCACCTGAAATACCTCGGTCTGACCCGAGTATTATTTAAGAAGAAAATAATAAACGGATCAGTCTAGCAGCTCTAGCTATAAATATCATATAAAATGACATAGGATAATAGATATGACAAAAACGTATGATAACAATAATGACATACTGTGACAAGTATACATCAGATAACAACAAAAATCATACAATATCTCAAATCTCATCAAATATCCAAAAAGAATATCACATTCTTTATCTTATTCACCAAAACCCTAAATATTGACAAAACATATCAATGTTAATCGCAATAATTGGTGAAACACAAATTCCAAAAATCAACAATTAGAAATCCATAAAAACACAAAGGGGGAGGCCTATCACAAACGGGAGCATGAAAACTCACCAACACGTGTATCACAAACGGAACGCTATTCCATGGTCGCTAACCACCAAGTTTGAGCTGAGGCTCCACAAATGGCCCGAAGACCATGGGTCGCTACCCCATCAATTTTGAGCCGAGACTCCACAAACGGGGTTTAGTCCCCCATACAAACAAAGAGACATCGCACATCGCTAGTCTAAATCACAAAATGATCATCAGTGATCGATAAGTGTAAATTACTCTAAGCTAGTAAATAAATGATTTTAGTTTCATGTCCCATAACCACTGGCATAACTTAAATATTTACGAACAAATTGTAGATTTCCACTCGAAAATTATCACAAGAGTTCAATCGAACAAGTCCAAGAATTAAGCGACGAAGTAAACGCAAGCGTTTCATACCACTTGTTTTGCTAAGCCGTTTAATTAGATTTCTCATACGAATGAGGTAAAGGTTTGTATATACTGATATATTGGAAAACGGTTTTAAAAATAGGCTTTGTATTAAAAGTAATGTTGAAATTGGTTTTGTGAAAGAGTTTAAGTGTATTTACTACTGTTATAGAAACCTTTGTATTTAAAAGTGACAAATCAAAAAATGATTGTAAAAACAATCTATCACCAAAAATTCACATTCGACGACGTGAATTCCAACCATAAAAACTGATATTATATCAATGGGATAAGGATATTCCCAAAAATCCATAAATGAAGTCATCAAAGTCGATAATAATTGACAACAACTAACCGGATCAACAAAAATTGATTAAAATTGGAAATCCATTCAAAAACAGCCAAAATAGGCAAAATGAACAGTTCCAGACATCTAGTTGAAAATCCAAACGTCTGGATTTTGGTTCTGGAAATGTTCAGAAACCTTCCAGACGTCTGGTAGACTTCCCAGACGTCTGGTTGGTTTGGACCAGACGTATGTTCCAAGTCTCTGCCATTTTTCTTTTTCTACCGTATATTTTTCTTTTCTCCAGGTCTATAACCAGACATCTGGACTTGACCAACCATACGTCTGGTCACCTGGTCTAGGCAACAGTTTGCCTAGGCCGTGATGGCCAAAACGATTCGAGAGCAATCGGACGAGCAACGAAGACTAGGGATTTATGCCAAGCGACAACCCAGCCTTATATGCTCTTCAATACACCCCAAATATCATGTCCAAACATCTATAGAAGGATTTTCATAAAATTGGACTTCAAAACCAAAAATTGGAAAATTCACCAAATCAATTCAAATCAAAAGCAAATGAACATGAATAGATGTTAGGAATTCACACCTAACAACAATGAAAGTTATAGACATAGATGTGAGTTCAAAAACTCACCTTTAAACCCAAAAAAACGAATGAGAAGCTTTTAAAACAAGGCAAGATCAACCACTCTTCAACTTCAACTCAAGAAGCTCCAATCTAGACTCATAAGCAAATATTTCCTAAGTTAGGGTTTAGGAATTTCTGAAAATTAGAGAGGAATTGAGATGGAGAAGATGAAGAGGATGCTTACCTAAGCTTCTCCTTGATTTCTAGAGCTTGAATTGGAATTTCCTAAGAATCTAGGGCTTAGGAATTTTGATTTCCTCTCTCTTCCCCCATTTTTTCTTTTAGCATTAGAGTGTTAGGAAATGAAAATGAATGAAGAGGAGTTGGAGGAGGTTTTAGGGTATTATGTTGGGTTAGTGGGCTAAAACCCAAACCCAAAGCCCAATAGAAAAATAGTAAAATTCTACTCAACTCCAAACATATCGATGTTTATACTCAAAAAGGTTGCAAACGTCATTTTGGACTTAATGGAAGTGGTCTCAAGTCTGGATTCGACCGTTTACGAAAGGTCACATTTTGGACTTTTAAATTCAACTATCGATACTGTATTTAAATAAAGTGGAAATTAGGGAGGCATCCCTGTCATACTTTCATATTGTAAAGCGGGTCCCTGTCAAAGTTTCATTGTAAAGCGGGTCCCTGTTTTCTGGAAACGAAGAAAAATTATTGCTGAAATGTCAGCAACTTTTATAAATAAGTGCTGATATTTCAGCAACTATCTGTGACAAAGTTTTATTGTAAAAACAAAGAAAAATTATTGCTGAAATGTTAGCAACTTTTATAAATAAGTGCTGATATTTCAGCAACTATCTATGTCAAAGTTTTATTGTAAAAACAAAGAAAAATTATTGCTGAAATGTCAGCAACTTTTATAAATAGGTGCTGATATTTCAGCAACTTTCATAAACTGTGTTCACAGTGTACATAAATATTGCTGAAATATCAGCAACTTTTATAAATAAGTGTTGATATTTCAGCAACTTTCATACACTATGTTCACAGTGTACAGAAATGTTGCGGAAATGTCAGCAACTTTTATGAAATGTTGCATCATGCTCTGCAATAATATTGAATAAAAAACAGGGACCTAATTTACATTGAAATTTAGTGAAGGACTTTTCGTGAATTTTGAAACTTAATAAGGACCTGTGCCAAAAGTACCCTTAAATAAAACATTTAAATATATAATCATAAAAATATGCGGGTTGTTACAGACTCCCCTCCTTAAAGAAATTGCGTCCTCGCAATACTTAAGAAGAAAAATAAAAAGTAACAACCATACTAAGGCATAACAACACAAAAGAAGAAATTTTGAAATGAGAAGTTCACCTTAAGGAGCACAAGAGAGTAAGTCCGAATGAGTTCGCTCGATGAATTCTTTGGATTCCCAAGAGAAATCCTTAGGATTTGCGGACCATTGAACTTTCACAAGCGGAACATCTTTATTACGAAGGCGTTTAACCTCCATAGCAATGATGCGAATTGGATGTTGCTCATAAGTCAAATTAGGTTAAACTTCAATTTCTTCAATAACATCGGGCTCAAGAATAGAATCGGAATCTCTAAGGCATTTCCGTAATTGGGAGACATGGAATACGTCATGAATAGCAGAAAATTGAGCCGGTAATAAAAGGCGATAAGCCATAGAACCAATGCGTTCGGTGATGGGAAATGGACCAATATATCGAGGTGCTAATTTTCCCGATCGATTGAAATGCACAACACCCTTCATAGGTGAAACATGAATGAACACCAAATCTCCCACAGAAAATTCTAAATTCCTTCTTCGATTATCGGCATAGGATTTTGGTCTACTTTGAGCTTCTTTCATCCTATGACAAATAAGGTCAATCTTTTCGGTGGCATCACGAATAAAATCTGGACCTAAAACCAGCTTCTCACCGGCTTTAAGCAAACACGAAGGAGATCGGCATGGCCATCCGTAGAGTGCCTCGAAAGGTGCCATACCAATACTAGATTAGAAGCTATTATTATAGGAAAACTCAACAAGAGAAATATGATCTTCCCAACTTCCACCAAATCAAAAACACATGCACGAAGGAGATCTTCAAGAGTTTGATTCACACGCTCGGTTTGTCCATCGGACTGAGGATGATAAGCGGTGCTAAAATTAAGCTTCGTTCCCAAAACTTTTTGAAGACCATTCCAAAATCCACTAGTAAACAATGGATCACGATCGCAAACAATAGAAGTAGGAACTCCATGCAATTTAACAATTTCCTTGACATAGAGTTTAGCCAAAAGAGGTACGGTCCGATTGGACCGAACGGGAATAAAATGGGCGGATTTTGTAAGTCTATCTACTATCACCCATAGGCTATCATGACTCGAACGAGAACGGGGAAGACCGTCAATAAAGTCCATGGAAATTTGATCCAACTTCCACATGAGAATGTCTAAAGGTTGTAATATCAGATTTCAATCCATCCCAATAATAAAGTCGTTTCATGTCCGCATACATTTTACTACTACCGGGATGAATGGTAAATTTAGAACGATGACAATCTTCTAAAATGTCTTTACGAAGATCACGGATATTTGGCACAATAAGTCTACCAAATTTTCGAATGCCTCCACGAGCATCGATCTCAAAGTCTTTCAAACCTTCAATATCAATTTTATCCCTACAACTTTGGTTAAGAAGAGCCAATTCGGGATCATGCTTTTGAGCTTCAAGAATGCGTTCTAAAAGAGAAGGATGAGCCTCAAGGCTACATAAAACAAGAGATGAACATGAATCGGATACATGATCTCAAATCTCACATGTGGAAAAAGTCTTGGATCATTCCATTCGGATATCATCATGGAAACAACCGCTTGTTGCTTTCGGCTAAAGGCATCGGCAACACGATTTCCCTTTCCGGGAGTATAAAGTATATCAAGATCATAAGGTGCAAGGAATTCGAGCCAACTTTGTTGATGCAAATTAAGTTCCTTTTGAGAAAATAAATACTTCAAAGATTTATGATCGTTGTAGAGAACAAATTTCTCTCCTAAAAGATAATGACGCCAAATTCTAAGGGCGAAAATAATGGCCGCGAGCTTTAAATCATGAGTGGCATATCTAGTCTCGAGAGGCTTTAATTACCTAGAAGCATAAGCAATAATACGTTCCCTTTGCATGAGAACGGCTCCCAAACCAACACGACTAGCATCGGTATATAAACAATAAAGTCTTGGTTCCCTTCGGGAATCACAAGAATAGGAGCATCGGAAAGGAGTTCTTTTAATTTTTGAAAAGTAGCTTCACATTTGTCTGACCAAATGTACTTAACTCCCTTCTTTGTCAAACTAGTAAGAGGTACGGAAATTTTAGAAAAGTCTTTTATGAAATGACGGTAATAGCCCACCAATGCAAGAAAGCTACGAATTTCCATCACACTCTCTGGTCTCTTCCAATTTTGAATTGCTTCAATCTTTGAAGGATCCACGGAAATTTCGGATTCGGAAATAATATGTCCTAAAAATTTCACACAAGATTTCCAAAAGTGGCACTTAGAAAATTTTGCTTTCAATTGATTGCTTCTAAGAGTTTCCAACACAATCCGAAGATGTTTTTCATGCTCTTCCTCGGTTTTAGAATAAACAAGAATATCATCGATAAAGATAAGAACAAATCGATCGAGGAAATCTTTGAAAACTCGATTCATAAGGTCAACGAAATAAGCTGGAGCATTCGTTAAACCAAATGGCATAACAAACCATTCATAAGATCCATAACGAGTACGGAATGATGTCAAAGGAATGTTATCCTCTGCAATACGAAGCTGATGAAAACCGGTTGCTAAGTCTAACTATGAAAAGACACTAGCACCACTAAGTTGATCGAATAGATCATCAATCCGAGGTAAGGGATATTTATTCTTGATGGTGATATCATTAAGCTTGCGGTAGTCAACGCAAAGCCTAAGTGTACCATCGGATTTGTTCACAAAGATAGTTGAAGCTCCCTAAGGAGAGGAACTAGATTAAATAAACTGTTTTGATTCCAATTCGGATAATTGTTTACGCATCTCCTCATTTTCCTTATTGGACATACGATAAGGAGGACGAGTGATAGGTAGAGCTCCAGGGATTAGATTAATTCTGAACTCAATTGCTCGCTTATGTGGTAATCCCAAAATAGGCTCAAATATATCGGGAAATTCATGAACAATGTGAATGAGGGAAATGACATCTTCCTCATCATCATTATCGTCATCATGTGGATTAAGAGAATACAATGATGCCACTGAATTAGAATCTGAATCTTTAAGAATAATAGAAATCTGCTTAACAGATTGAGGATGTCGAAGATAGATAGTCCTCTCAGGACATAGGATATGGGCTTCATAACAATTAAGCCAATCCATTCCCAAAATCATTCTGAAACCTAAGTAGCGCATAACATGCAAATCAGCTCGGAAAGAATAATCACATAAAATAATCTCGACATCTTTACAAAATAAACTGAGTGTTGCGGATCCACCAATCGGATTCGCAATTTTCAGTGAAGTCATCAAGCCCATAACATTTAAAGACAAAGCATCGACAAGTTCTTTTGATATAAAAGAGTGAGACGCACCCGTATCAAAAAGAACTCTAATAGGAAGATCATGAAATATAATAATGCCATCAAGGACAGAATGAGAAATACCTTGACCAAGAGAAGTGTTACTAGGGGCTTGCACAACATTCAGCTTTCCCTCGTTCTTCCATTGAAGTTTGGGACATAAAGATATATAATGACCCGAACTTTTGCAATAGCGACAAGTAAGAGGCTTCGAACACTTATTTACATAATGGTCCTTAGAACCACAATTGTAGCACTCTCCACGACTAGAGGTAGGAGTCTTTGCTACCGAAGTTGCTTGCCTCCCTTTCTTGTTGGGATTTGGGCCTTTGAATTTAGTAGGCCTCTTCTTGTTGTTGTTGTTGTTGAAGTTCTGTTTGGCACCCACAACTTCAACGTCACTTTCCTTATCGGCCTCTTCAAGTCGAAGAGTGATATCAACAAGCTGATCAAAAGAAACTTCCAGTTTCAAAAGTAAAGGCTTTTTGAGGTTTTTATTCAACCCATAGACAAACCTCTGATTTTTCTTCAATGGGGTATTAATATACTCGACCCTATATTTAGAGAGAGATTCAAAAGATGCGACGTAATCCGTCTGTTAACGCTAAAAAGTGAACACTAACACCCGGTGTGTGTAATAGAATTGTGAAAGCACCACCCGTTGGTACGGGAACAGAATATAAGCTGAAAATAGCAGAGAAGCAGTAAATGAACAACAAATTTATAGTGGTTCGACCCGTAATTGAGCCTACGTCCACTTTATAGTCTTTTATTGATGATTCGGTTACAATTTGATACAATATCCTTCAAAGTACAATACAACTTGATCATGAAAGCACTCTTGACTACTAGCTCGATCTTTGATGATGAAACTCGACGAATCTGTGTTGGATGTAAGGAGTTCTTCTCGAAGCTTGTTGTTGTGTCTCGAATGCTTGAAGATCTTTGATTGCTGAATGAGAGGAGACTTCGACAGCGTAACGGCGCTTGAAGAAATGAATGGCCAAAAGTCCCTGTTATGTTGGAAGTGGTGGGGTATTTATAGGAGCTGATTTGGATTCTGGAAATTTTCCTAAGTCCTAAGTCGTAGCCGGCTTAGGGTAAGTCGGTGACGAGTTAAGGGATGGTTGTTCTGGGCTCATCTTGTGGCTGTCTTCGACAAGTGTTAAGTCATAGCCGACTTATCAGACAGGTAGTATAGGTATGGGCTCTGGACTTTAACCTCGTAGCCTTTAAGTCGTAAGACCCTTAAGTCGTAAGACCTTAACTCGTAAGACCCTTAAGTCGTAAGACCCTTAAGTTGTAAGACCCTTAAGTCGTAAGACCTTAACTCGCTGAGTCGTTAAGTCCATGAGTCGTAGGCTGTGAAGCTCTTAAGTCGTACACCCACTAAGTCATAAACTGTTAAGTCGTGGCCTGTTGAGTCGTAGACTGTTAAGTCGTAGACTGTTAGGTCTTTAGGAACTGGAGCCATAAGTCATGAACGACTTAAGCTAAGTTGTAACCCATTAGGTCGGAACCTTCTTAAGTCGTGAAGTCTTTAGGTCGCAACATTGCTAGGTCGCAAAGTCTTTTAGGTCGCAAAGTCTTTAGGTCGCAACACTGCTAGGTCGCGGAGTTACCTTCAGCAGTTAGGTCGTAGACTCTCTTAGGTCGTAGCTCCCTAACTCGGTAGGTCGTAAGTCGTTCGAGCCGTAGATCCTCTTTCAGCAGCTAAGTCGTAAGTCATTGAGTACACAGGTTTTAGGCTTTTTAACTCGTTGGCTTCTTATAAGTCGTGGCATAATCTGACTCGTTCATTTCTTAACTCGTAGGTCGTTGCTAAAAGTGAGTTAACATTTGCCCCTCGAAGTACACGCCTTAAGTCGTAAGTCGTGTGCTTCGATTTCCTTGGTTCGCTTCTTGATGAGTGCGCTAGATCGTGACCGACTTAAGATGAGTCATAGGTCGCGAACGACTTAGTATAAGTCGTAAGTCAGATGTGCCGATTCACCTTTCATTGTCCTAGTGAATAAATTTCTTAGGTCGCTCCTCCCCAACTTTACCTGTTCCTCTATTTGAATCTGCCATTAACGACTTTTCAAGCTTTCCAAAGACGACTCAGACCTACCGGTTGCCAGTCATCCTTATTTCCTTCTCATGTAAGTGGATTCGATTGCTATTCATTCCTCGATTATCACCCAATTACGAATCCCATTTTCACCATTGACCCCCCTTTTCTCATGCCGTACTTCTCTGCAATTCTTGTTTCAATTGATTACTGATGGGTTTGAGACGGCTTGTCCTGGCTTTGGGTAGTCGGTCAGAACAAGACGATGGACAACAACATTTCAGTTTGATTGATTCGTGGTTTGTGATGGAATGACATTAGACCGGGTTTATGGTGATTCCGGGATGATTAAGTGCGCTGAGGGAACGAGAGTTTTGGTTGGAGGAGAAGCTAATGGGTTAACGGGTTAAGGAGTTAGCGAATTGATGTATTGGGGAGAAGACGAACGACTTAAGGCCTTCGCATTCTGAATAGAAATCTTGAGACCCAAGTCCTAAGTCATATACGACCTAAAGTAGGTCGTAGGTCGGTAACGACCTAAGACTTGGCAATTTTTTCATTGCCTTGAGACCTTTCTTATGCAGCACTCCTTAATAGACTGATGGCTTAACTTAACTCGTAGCTTGCCCCTTAGGTCGTGGACGAGTTAGCAGATGCGTTGTTTCAAACCGAAGCTTCATATCTCTATAAGTGTTATGGCTGATGACTCAAAGAATTAGATAACCAACGACTTAACTTAACCCATAGGAAATCTTTCTTAGGTCGTCGCCGAGTTAGCACTTGAGTTATCTGCGACTTAACTCTTGACACTTTTAAGCTTTGCATGGACTTTGAACTGCTGAATTATGAACTGTTGAAAGCTAACATCCTGCTTAATACAACATTCACAGAATACTGGGACGAATATACTGCCACTGACCGCCCACATCGAATGACAGATTAGTTGATAAAGAAAAAATTAAATTAAATGAACTGTATGAGTGAAATGCTATACAATAACCAATTCGAGTGAAGTATCAAAACAGAATCGTAATGGTAAACTAAAACTGATTTGTTTGCATTGACACTGCACTTGAGCATTAACAAGTTCTGAAATCTCGTAATCGACTGATTGTCAGTTAGTTTAATTCCAGTTATACTTGCTTTTTCTTGTTTTCATTAGTTTTGCACAGCACTTCACACTTTTAGGAAACGTGCACCTTCACTTTTAAACATTCAGCTGATTGTGTAGAATGGCATCTCATCAAGAAGACTTGGAACCAGCTGGAGAAGCTTTTCCAATTGCTACCCCGCTGAATGATCCCCCGGAAAGGACTCCTACCACTCTGAGTCATAAAGTCTTCCGTCAACTATGCACCCAGTTTGGCATTGCTGAATCTGACGCTTTGCTCCTTGGAGTAAATGACACTGCTGATAGGCCGCCCCACGGCTTTGTCGTAGTGAACCGCCAAATGTACTTGAGTGGAGCGATTCCCCCGTTTAATGACTGTCTTCGAGAACTTCTCCTTTGATTATCTATCTCCCCTTTTCAACTACACCCTAATGGCTATGCCATCCTGCTGGGACTGTGTGTGCTTTTTAGGAGAACGCTGGACCGTTTTCCCAGTTCTGGAGAAATTTGCTTCCTGTGCTCATTTGCAAAGAACAAAGACCATCCCTCTATCACAGTTGTAAGGAGTGCCAGGAACCGTAAACTGATTATTGGTCTTCCCGAAAGCGTTCCTAGGTTTCTGAGCCAATTTTTCTTTGTTCGTTGTCCCCCGGGATTTTACGCCATCTGGAGAGTGGGAAGTACGACCATCTATCTTTTCCTTGTGTTTTCTAAATTCTTCGAAGTCCAAATTGTCAAGTGTTAACTTCTTTTTCTACTGTTTCAGCGCTCCCTCCCCCCTCTTGGGAACCTCGTCACAAGACTACCTTTGAGAGGCTTATGGCCGTGCCGGTTGAGGAGAGGAGTGTTCAATTTCTATTAAAAGATGAGTTCCTTCATGAATTTGGACTCTTACATCCTTCCCGCTCCACTCAGTCACACGAAGTCCCTGATTCTCCAGCTGAGGAGTCAGATGCCCCCGCTTCTGCTAAAGAACCTTCACCGAAAGAACTTACCGTTGAGACTTCATTGGTAAAGTGTTCTACTCTTACCGACATTGCGGGGTCGTCCAGTAAGTTAGCACTTGCCCCGGTTATTGAAGAGGAGGAAAATCTTCACACTCTTGAAAAGACGGCTGAGGTGGAAGTTGAAAAAGATAATTCTCCCATGCATCATGGCGATGATACTTTTGACAGTCTGAGCGACATCATGATAACCTCTCAGGAGCTCTTTAAAGATGACGCCTCTAAAGCGATCTCTTCTGTCATCGAAGCAACTTCTTCTTTGCAACAAACCACAACGCCTTCTATTCAAGCCGTCACCATTCCCACACAAAAAAGTGGTTTGTAGTTCGACGCGCATAGCCCACACGCCACACACACTTAGGATTTTGGCACTTATATGCACTTAGCTCCTTAAATTTGAAAATTTCTAAGACTTGCCTTTCTTCTTCAATTTCAGGTTCTACAATGGGGCGAAGTGGCTCTTATTTTGACAAATTCCAGCGTCACGGAAGCCGCGATGCTTATGACTTTAGGAGTTATATTGGCGCTCCGAAGGAAACTGATGAGGAAAGGGCTGCTAGAAAGGCTCACGAAAGGCGAGCTCATGAAGAACGTCGTCGGAGAGAAGACGAAGAGCACTATGGGAGTAGAGACGAGCGACGTGACTCTTCCTGCAAAAGCGACGATCCTTACAAGAGGAAATCTTACGACGGTAAGGGGAAGAGTCATACTTCTGATGATTCCAGCAAACGGATCAGACTTGGTGAGAAAGACACATCTAACATCTCGGAAAAGACTACCGCTTCTATTCCTCCTAATACATCGTCCGGTTCTCCTACCCTTAAGGAGTCTGACATCCAGGCAATTATTAATAGGCCTCAGTATAAAGCCGGGGACGGGCCTCCCACACTTCAGAGCCGATTTCCAAATTGGTGTTTAAGAGGAGTCCGTTTTGACTTAGATTTGGTTCCCATTGATAAGCAGGCGATGCTGAGAAATGTCGATGCTGTCAAGCTTGATATTGAAAGAATGTCTGGATGGCAGAAGCTGGTTGATGAACTTCAAAGGGTCAACCATTTGAACCTTGAGGCGATGATGACCATGGAGAATGATAAATCAGAATGGGACAAATGGCGTAAGCAGCACGATGCGAAGATGAAAAGCATTAGCGATGATTATGGGAAGCTCGAAGCTGAAGTTGAAAGACTCAAAAATGAGCTCGCCACTTCTTCCACTTCTTATTCTCAGAAAGAAGAAATGCTTCAAAAACAAGTTCGAGACGCCCATGTTGCTCAGCGAGATACTGAAGTAAAACTTGAAGCAGAACAGCATGTTACTAGAAAATATCGTGATGACGCTGCTCAACTTCAGGAGAAAATCAGCTCTCGAGACTTAGAAATTGCGAGGCTGCAATCCCAGTTATTGAAAGCTGAAAGAGAGCGTGATGAAGCTCTCTCTGGTAAGGCTGCGGCTGAAGAATCCCAAAAGGCAACCAAAGCCACCATTGACGCGACTTTATTCGACTTTTATATGCATTGCGTCCTGGGGCGTGGGAGCCTTTCATTTTTGGGACCAGAATATGAAGTCACATTAGCGGAAGTATGGGAGGCAATCATTGACTTGTTTGGCGGTGCCGGTTATGCTGAAGCAGATCTTCAAGCTACCTACTTAGGTGAGAACGACCGCGCTGCCCTTGCCAAAGGAAAAGAGCAGCTTATCCGAGTGCGGGCCGAGGCAACGGGAGAGAAGCTTCCTGAGAGAGAAATACCTCCTATAGCTCCTGCTTATACTTCGGCTTTAGCTTACGCGGATATTATTGGCTCTAGTTCTCATTCCACGCCTCCCGCTAAGGTTGACAAAGAAACTGTGACCACTCCTACAGAGGAAGAGGCAATGAAGGACTTCCAAGCTCGGGAAGTAGAGATTGATCTCGCTAAACCGGCTTCTCCAGGTAACTTTGACGATTCACGGTCTTCTTTTTTCTCGGAGAATACTGATTTTGATTTCTTTTATTATGCAGCAGACGTGCCGGAAACTGCACCAATTCTTCCTTCTTCAGCTGCCGTTCCTCCTCCTTCTCAAGTTACTCCTCTTCCAGCTTCTCAACCAGGTTCACAGGAAGAACCGATAGCAGCCCTTCAAGGTTTGGACGAACCATCTGCTTCCGAGGAACAGAAAGCAGAAGATCTGGAAGATAGCGAGAAGACCCCGGAGCGGTCTTTTGACTACGACACAAAGCTTTCTACATTTCTTGCTCCGGGGAGTGAGTCTTCTTCCAAGAAGAAGGGGAAACGTGCAGTTTCGAAGAAAGGAAAGAAGAGTTCTTCTGTTGCTGGAGATGAGGCAGAAGTCGATCCAGCTGAGTCTCTTTCTCCTTCTTCTCCGATACGGCCTTCGAAACTAATTACCAGACCGGGTAAAGGCTCCAAGGGTGGGAAGAAGGAGAAATGAGTTTGATTTTGTCTTTTCTGCTTTTTGCATGCATTGACCGGAGATTGTGCGGATACCGGTCTCCGCTCCTTTTTGTAATCTGCACAATGTAAAAAGTTTCCATAGTATTGAATAAAATAACTATTTTACTTGTACAAATTCTTGTGTATGCGAGAACGTATCTGTTTCTCTTTTTTAGTGTAGAACAAATGATTCATTTTATTTGAACAAACTTTTTGTTTGTTTTTTGAGAATGCATTTATTCCACATCTATTTTTCATGATATCGTAATGAACTCGCGGTATGTTACTTGCATATTACTTTATTCATGTAACTAAATAGTATAGTGTTGCCCCCATACCGCAAGTACATTGCAACATTTCTAACTTCTTCAAGACTGATACTCTTACTTCATAGAATAACTACTCCACTTTTGAGGGAGGAATCATTCTGCTTTTGATAGAGTATATCTCGTCTTCAGAGAAGTTTTTACTTTCTCTTTCTTCCTGAAGAACACTTCAACTTTTGGGAATGATCACTTTTATTTGTTAAAAAGTGAATTTTCCTACGCAGTGAAATGAGCTTCTGAAGAAGATTTTGATTTTGTGCCCCATTAAAGGGTTTATTTTTGGTACTTCAAGCAAGGTGAAGTACGCCTTTGAAGAGGTCTTTTGGTCTCTGAAGAGAAGCGTTTTTGGTCTCCGAAGAGAAGCAATTTTGGTCTCCGAAGAGAAGCAATTTTGGTCTCCGAAGAGAAGCAATTTTGGTCTCCGAAGAGAAGCAATTTTTGGCATTTCAGCTCTGGTGAAGTGGGTCTCCGAAGAGAAGCATTTTGCACTTCTACACGGGTGAAATGTGCCTCCGAAAAGGGCTTTTTAGCATTTCATCACTGGTGAAGTGGGTCTCCGAAGAGAAGCATTTTGCACTTCTACACGGGTGAAATGTGCCTCCGAAAAGGGCTTTTGATTTTGTGCTTCAAGCATGGTGAAGCGTGCCTCCGAAGATGGCTTGTGCCTCCGAAGAGGGCTTGTGCCTCCGAAAAGGGCTTGTGCCTCCGAAAAGGGCTTTTGATTTTGTGCTTCAAGCATGGTGAAGCGTGCCTCCGAAGATGGCTTGTGCCTCCGAAGAGGGCTTGTGCCTCCGTAAAGGGCTTTTGATTGCCTGGAAGTTACTTTCTCATGGTCGGAGGGGTCCACGGGGCGAACGCAAGTTGCTTGATTGGATGTTTGTTTGCACAAACGATCGCAATTAACTAACAAAGTGCCCCTTTGGTAGTCCCACCGATCTTTTTGATTGAGGAAAGCTCTCCCATTTATTGGCGTGCCTCGTTAGAGGGCTTTGGTTGGTTGGTGTGCCAGGTAGGTTGCGTCTCAGGGGCGAGTGGATCCACGGGACGGACGTAAGCTATCTGATCGGATGCATCACGACCAGTTAGCGAGGGTCCTGTTCCTTCCGCTTGGGAAGGTGTCCCTTTAGTGGATCTTCCGGCCTTCCTGTTGAGAGGCATACCTCCCTTTGTCTGCTTCTTTGTTTGCTTGGCAACTTTCTCCCATCATCTGTCCATTAGCGATCTCTTATTATCGTTCCCAAGCACATCTTCTTTCCTTTTACAAGTAAATTGCTTCATCCGAAGGAGTGGACTTCACTGTTGAATGACTTCACGAGACAAACGCGAGTTATCTAGTTGGATGTCTATTCATAACGACAATCTCAACTAGTGAACAAAGGTTTGTCACAGTGGAGTTGCCAACTTTTTATGTGAAGTTTTCCTTGCATAGGATTTGAGTTTGGAATTTTTTGTCGCTTGGTTTTTGCTTTAATAAATGATTTGTAAGGCTCGCTTAGCTTTGCGATGGGTGAGCTTTGCTTTAATGACCTGCAATATTAGATCGACATTTTAGCAATACATTTAGAATATTTACACATCGAAATATAACAGGCATTTTATAATAGAAAACACAGAATGCATAGTTTTTCATTATTCAGTCACGCTGATTTCTCAGCGGTTTACAATGCAGAAGTCACACATCCATTATCATTTTTACAAATTCAAGCAATGCTGCTAAGTAAAAAATGGATGCTAGTTATTGTTGTTTCAGAATCTCCAAGCTGGATTTCCATTTGTGCTAGATTTGCAGCTTCGGATTTATATGCCAGAGAAAGTGAAAGATGCCCCAGTTGCAGTTTTGTGGACCATTAGCAGTCGTCCCAACTTCTGCCTGCTGGGTGTGGACCTCCTGTGACAACATTAATGACAAGCTTTTCTGAATCTTGCACTGTAGTGTTGTTGAGAGAATCGGATTGATGGGTAGGACGTTGTTGATCCCGAGTGGATGAGGTTGGAGCGACTCCGCTTCTCTTAACGTATTGTTGGAGTTTACCCTGCTCCAGCAATTCTTCAATCACATTCTTTAATTGGCGACATTGGTCAGTGTCATGGCCAGGTTGATTGTGAAATTGGCAGAATTTTCCATTACGCTTTGCACCTCTCGTCATCTCAGGTGGCTTAGGATACCTGACAACGTCTTTTGTTGCAAAAAAGATATTTTTTGGTGTATCAGTTAAAGGAGTATAATTCGAAGGATTAAAGCGGCGAGGTTTCTTTTCATTTCCCTGGCTCTTTCCTCCTTCATTCTCCCTTTTCTGACTTTCAGATTCTCTTTTATTAGATGGGACATTGTTATTATTAGTTTGGGCAGCAACCACTTTTGATGTCGTAGAAAGGCTTTCAAGGCGAATGAACTCGTCGGCCTTTTTATAACATTTATCAAGTGAGTTCGGTTCCTTCATCTTTAGCCATATTCCAAATTTACTCGATTTATCAATGGCTCGCATCAAATAAGTCAGGATCATGCGTGGTTCCGCATTTTCTACTTCGGCTAAAGCTATATTGAAACGGCTCAAGAAAGATTTAATTGATTCTCCGGGCGCTTGTTCAAGGTTAGACAGTGACATTATATCCTTAGCTTTTGAAGCATACAATCTGAACTGTTCTTTAAACTTTTGCGTTAAGTCGGAGAACTTATCTACAGACCGAACTGGAAGCTTTGTGAACCAAAGTAAAGCCACACCTTCCAGGTATACTGGAAAGTATCGACACTTGATCTCGTCTGATGCTCTTGCACCGGTCATATGCCAATCGTATTTGTATAGGAAATGATTAGGATCACTGGTTCCCCTATAGACTTGGATAGTAGGAGGTGCAAATTTCCTTGGAAACTCCGCTCTCAGGATCCTTTCAGTAAACGGAGTTCTGCTTGGCGCAAATCCCCAGTCAGCCTCATCCTCTTCCCTTTGCATGCTCTCTTTCATGATGCGGCCAACCATTTCAGACAGGTACTCTTTATTGTTCAAAGACACCTCCGGGCAAGCATCAGTTCTTCCCTCGGAAGTTTGCCCGGGTATAGGTTCATGACTAGTTGGTTGCGGCATAGAACCATCAACTTGGAAAGGTGGCATTTCAGGAAGAGTAGTTTGATGGTTTTCTGGTTGACGATTTGCCCCGAGCAGAGCAGTTAATCTATCCATCATCAAAGCGTTTTGAGTTTCAATTTGTTGGTACAATCCAAAAACTGCATCATCTAATTCAGCCCTGGTGACTCCAATGGTAGGAGTTGCTTGGTCTGTTGTTGGGGAAGCGGAAGTCCCTTCGTGAGCATTTCTGGATCTGACAGGTCTACCTCTTCTTCCAGGAACCATTATTTCGGATCTGGTTTTTAAGAGAGGTTCTTTTTATGAATCTTTGCGAAGCAACGGTGGATGATCGCCTGAGTTGGGTTCTCAGTGAAAGCACCAAAATGTTAACGCTAAAAAGTGAACGCTAACACCCGGTGTGTGTAATAGAATTGTGAAAGCACCACCCGTTGGTACGGGAACAGAATATAAGCTGAAAATAGCAGAGAAGCAGTAAATGAACAACAGATTTATAGTGGTTCGACCCGTAATTGAGCCTACGTCCACTTTATAGTCTTTTATTGCTGATTCGGTTACAATTTGATACAATATCCTTCAAAGTACAATACAACTTGATCATGAAAGCACTCTTGACTACTAGCTCGATCTTTGATGATGAAACTCGACGAATCCGTGTTGGATGTAAGGAGTTCTTCTCGAAGCTTGTTGCTGTGTCTCGAATGCTTGAAGATCTTTGATTGCTGAATGAGAGGAGACTTCGACAGCGTAACGGCGCTTGAAGAAATGAATGGCCAAAAGTCCCTATTATGTTGGAAGTGGTGGGGTATTTATAGGAGCTGATTTGGATTTTGGAAATTTTCCTAAGTCCTAAGTCGTATCCGACTTAGGGTAAGTCGGTGACGAGTTAAGGGATGGTTGTTCTGGGCTCATCTTGTGGCTGTCTTCGACAAGTGTTAAGTCGTAGCCGACTTATCAGACAGGTAGTATAGGTATGGGCTCTGGACTTTAACCTCGTAGCCTTTAAGTCGTAAGACCCTTAAGTCGTAAGACCTTAACTCGTAAGACCCTTAAGTCGTAAGACCCTTAAGTTGTAAGACCCTTAAGTCGTAAGACCTTAACTCGCTGAGTCGTTAAGTCCATGAGTCGTAGGCTGTGAAGCTCTTAAGTCGTACACCCACTAAGTCGTAAACTATTAAGTCGTGGCCTGTTGAGTCGTAGACTGTTAAGTCGTAGACTGTTAGGTCTTTAGGAACTGGAGCCATAAGTCATGAACGACTTAAGCTAAGTTGTAACCCATTAGGTCGGAACCTTCTTAAGTCGCGAAGTCTTTAGGTCGCAACATTGCTAGGTCGCAAAGTCTTTTAGGTCGCAACATTGCTAGGTCGCAAAGTCTTTAGGTCGCAACACTGCTAGGTCGCGGAGTTACCTTCAGCAGTTAGGTCGTAGACTCTCTTAGGTCGTAGCTCCCTAACTCGGTAGGTCGTAAGTCGTTCGAGCCGTAGATCCTCTTTCAGCAGCTAAGTCGTAAGTCATTGAGTACACAGGTTTTAGGCTTTTTAACTCGTTGGCTTCTTATAAGTCGTGGCATAATCTGACTCGTTTATTTCTTAACTCGTAGGTCGTTGCTAAAAGTGAGTTAACACCGTCACAGAAGATTCACCTTGAATAAGGTCAATAAAGCATCGGGCCAAAGTTACCCTTTTCAGCCTCTGGCATAAACTTTAACTCGAACCTTTCCCGGAATTGCTCCCAAGTAAGATCCGCTTCGATAATTTCCGAAATCAAGAGCTCATACCAATCTAATGCTCTTTCTTGGAGCATGCTAGAAGCCACTTGGATTCGATGTGGATCTACAAGATTCATGCGAGACAAGATGCGGTCGCATGATCTAAGCCAGGCTTGGACTTCTATAACGCTTTCGGAACCCTTGAATAGCCTTCCATCCAAATTGGTATAATTACTGCACAAATGTGCAAATCCAAATTTAGGATGAGTAGGCTCAGGAATAGGTCCGACAGCTTGAGCATTCTTTACAAGATCTAGAAGCTGTTGAGTAGACATAAATACTCCATCCTGAGGAGTAGCACTGGATTGACCGGCGCTGGGACGGCCAGGTCTAACCATTTCTCTTCTTTAAGAAAGAAAGAAAGAAGAGGAAAAAAGGTTATTCTTAGAATGAATATCAAACAAACTTGATTGATAAAACAAGGCATCACAAAAGAAAATAGAATAGAACGGGTCCAATGACTCGAATTAAATCCTAGGGCACGAATCCTAAGAAAGACTTATGACAATGATCCTTGCTAGATTATTCTAAATTGTTCTGAAGTTTGGCTCTAGTACCAAGCTGTGACGCCCTACCTTTATACTCACATTAGCCAAGGACACTACGGAGTAATGCAGTTGTAACCACCCGGAAATTTTAACTGTCTTAATAACGTAATTAGTTGAGATTTTGTGAAATTTTAAACGATAAAATTTTGAAATAAAAATTTGATAGTTGGAATGTGTCTAGTTAAACATAGCAACTGGTAAATTTTCGTCCGAAAATATGAAAGTTATTTTCGTGTGTAATTTTATTTCAATTTAATCAGTTAAGAATTGACGAAATTAAAATGTTTTCGAAACCTAAATATTTTCATATAGAAAAATTCTAAATCTTCTTCTAAGCAAGACGTCATTTTTCGTTTTTCCAAATTCGGACTTCTTTGGCTCCATCGATCTTATTTTTCTGCGTTTTTCCTGCATTTTCCGCTAGTTGAAAATTCGAATTTTTATAGTTCAATCGTACCACTGGTATTGTATACCGTTTTGACCGTCACGTCGCGCTGGTCTATACGGTGTATTTTATTCTGTGTTTTAGACTCTGGTATACAGTGAAAAACCATGAAACGGTCAAATCGTATCGGTTCCAAACTGTTAGTTTTAAACTTCTATACTTTTAAATTTTCAAACGACTGAACAGAAAGCCACTAGCATTTATTATTTACCGAACCAATAGCCAGCTGTTAGTGTTCCATCACTTAAATGTATTAGGCGGTGGTACGTTCGTTCTCCGTGCGTTTTGCTTTCCAAAGTATATATTAAATGTTTGTACGTTTCATTTTCCAATAGCCATTCCTCTTGCCCATTTTTCTGTTCTCTTCTTGTAACGACCCGTATTTTACGGATCAAAACATCGTAAAACAGTTGACATTTGGTCGCATTGTTGATAAGTTGTTCAGAGTTTTAAGTCCTAGATCGTTTGGAGCTTAGGTCGTATAACAGTTAAGTCGTAGACGACTTATAGGGGTTGGCGACCTAAGGAATTAAGGGGTAGTGGTTTAGGTCGTTTGATAGGTTGGGCAGAATTTGTGCAAGTCCTAGGTCGTATGGGAGTTTTGGTGCGACCTAAGGAAGATTCGAGTTAAGGAAGTTAAGTCGTATGGGAGTTAAGTCATAGGGTGGCTTAGGTCGAGTGACCGACTTAAGAAGTTGACCGACCTAAGAGATAGACGATCTAAGGAACTGACCGACTTAGGAGAGATTGGGACGACTTAAGAGTTTTGGCGAGTTAACCATCTAAGGGGTAGGTCGGGTAGACGACTTAAGAAATGGCCGACCTAGTAGAGTTAACGACCTAGGAGTTAGTAACCTTCAGTAGTTAGCGACCTAGTGGTTAGCGACCTAAGAGCTAACGGCATAAGAGTTAGCGACCTATAGAATTGACCGACCTAAGAGTTAGCGGGTTAGCGTAGTTAGGTCGTGAGCTTTTGTGTTGAGTTAGGTCGTAGAAGCGATCTATGTTAGGTCGCAAGGTTTTATAAGTCGTAGGTCGTATCCCAGTTGACTCGTTAAGGCGGCATTGTTGCTGAGTCGAGTATGTGTTATGTCGCGAGCGACTTAGGAGTTAAGCTGCTAGGTCGTAAGTCGTATGGTCTGTTAGGTCGGAAAGTTATAAGTCGGAGGTAGTTAGGTCGGCAACGACCTAAGGGGGCGGACGAGTTAAGGTGGAATCAGCCTATAAATACTCGTCCATTTCTTCATTTTTAGGATCCGGATTTCGAAGCGACGAAGTGCTGCCATTTTGAGAGCTCAACTTCTACACTTCTTCACTTCTTTTCTCCACTCTAATCTAGTGATTCCATCCATCCATATTGAAGATCAAATCGAAGAGCTTAGATTGAAGATCTACATTCTTCGAAGAGAGATTTCATCGTTTGAAGCGGATTCGTGATAGATCGAGTTAGATCCTTCGCTGTCCAGATCTGAAGTGTGTTGCTTTTGAGTTGTTTTGGTGATTTGGTGAGTGGTGATTATCTCTCACACGGATCCAAAGGAGTATATCGGATCGTTGGCTTGATTTGGTGTTAAAGTAGTGATTTCTATGCATTTTCCTAATCCTATGTGTAGATCCATATAGATCCATTGTTCATGATGATTTGACAACCATTTTTCTACATGTTAACCTATGCAAGTTCATTCATCAAGATTGTAGAGATATTTCTCATGTTTTCATGCTTGTTAGACTTCCAACTCTTTAATTACGAAATTGCCATTATTGTTATAATTGTCCATTTAGATCATATTTGAATGCTTGTTTTACTTGGATTAATGTTTGACTTGATTGATTGCTATGAATTAGATGATTGATGATTTGATTTAGACAAGATGGTCGAAGATGATTCAAAAGCTAAGGGAAAGGCTCTTGAATCGGAAAAGCTGCACGTGGCATATGTAGCGGATGATGAAGCTCATATGGGTAGATTTGATGATGATGTTGAGATGAGACTTTGCTATGATGATGATGAGGCGAAGTATGATATGAGATAGCCTTGGTCTAATCCAGACGGGATCATTCCAAGCATGTTGATAACTCGGTGAAATGGTTCAAGTTGAGGATAATGGTTTGCTCGAGAGGCGCTTGAGCTAGTATGGAAATAGTCGTCAAGGAGGATGACTAGGAGGCTGAGATCTCATCGTTGTTAAAGGTTCTAGCATGCTCAAAGCAAGAGTACGTTGGGCAGATTCGATAGTCCCTGAAGGCTAATGATTGATAGTCAAGTACTCTGGGCAGATTCGATAGTCCTAGGCACGAGTCACGATGACGTGCAGAGTTATGTCTAGAACCGGGGTTTCCATTAGCCCTTGACGGACGGCTGAAAGAATGTGCCGGTCATTCAATTAACGATGGTATCGAGGCAATGATAACAGTGATAGCCAAAGTCATGGATGTTTGGTTGTATCGTCATTCGGTCTCAAGAGCGGTATTTTCTGGGTGCTTATTTGATCTTGGTTTATGCCTTGGGGGTTTGTACTTGGAAAACATCGCCCTTGACTCGAGTGATAATTGCTTTACTTTAAATTGTGTGCTTTGCTATGTTGCTTCTACTTAGTGTGTGTCTAGGGGCTATCACTGTAGAAAGAGGTGGAGTGGGAGGGTTATATTCCTATTCCTTTTCCTTTATGCTCTTTTGGTATGTTGTTAGTTAATTTACTGCTCACTAAGACTGTTGTCTGACTCAAGGCTTTATGTTTTAACTCTTATTGCCTTGGGCTGTTCGTCCATTTTGGGACGGGCAGACTAGGTAGCAGGTGATAGGTGTTGTTCTTGCTTTCCACATTGCTGATGACGAAGACGAGCTGGAGTATTGCATATTATCTTCTTACTATATGTACTGGGTGTTCCGCTGTTTGTATATTCTCTAAGTGATATGTAGTGAGGCTTGATGTATTGACTATTCAGATGTTTGTATCCAACTATTATGAAGTTTTATTGATGAGATTCCATTCTGTGAAGCTTCACTATATATATATATATATATATATATATATATTCTATTGTATTTTGTCCATGCGCTGTGAGTAATACGATAGATCCTGTTTTTTAATTTACCTTGGCAATCGTCCATGGTCGCCTGGCACACTTTACAGCGCACTATCTCTAGATTCGGTGCAGGGGTCATGGGCGGTCGTCACATTTGGTATCAGAGCATTGGTTAATCGATTTTACCCAACGCTCGCTGACGTAACTACGTATGAGAGACGTAATTGTATTTTGATGGATGATTACTATATATAATATAGTAGCTTAGAAGAGTTTGAGTCCTTTATGCAGTTGTTTCTCAAGGTGTGCTAATCATTCCTTTTTATAGATATTGAGAATGAGTCGAAGAGGGAGACCAGCTGCTAGGGAAGGCCGTGCTACTGAAGGGGCTACTGATTATGCTGCTATGTTCGAAGCTATGATGACTTCGATCATGAGAAGGATGCCAGCTCCGGGGCCATCGGTGGATGTTGGAGTTCAAGTTCAAACTCCAAAACCGGTGGATTTTGCTAAGTTGTGTAAGGACTATACTGCACTTGGAGGGAAAGTTTTCTTTGGAACAGAATCAACCATTGAAGTCCAGAGGTGGATAGATGCTTGTAGAAGGATCTTTGGTGATTTGGGAATCGATGATGCAACTAAGAGGAAGCTTGCATCAAGGCAGCTTCAGGGAAGAGCTTCTGATTGGTGGAACTCTATCACCATTGATACTCCGGAGGAAGAGATTACTTGGGAGCAATTCCAAGTCAGATTTGAAGCTAAGTTCATTTCTACTGCTCAGAAGTCTGTTCTGTTCAAGAAGTTTATGGAGCTCAAGCAAGGAGGAAGACCAGTTCTTGAGTATGTTTCTGAGTTTGAAGCTTTGTCCAAGTATGCCCGGTCGTATATTGAATCTGCTTATCAGAAGAATGAGAAGTTTGTGACAGGCTTGGACAGTTATCTTGGGAGGCAGTTGGTGGATCATTTGGACGATTCATTTAAGAAGCTTGTGGAGAAAGCTCTCAGGTATGAGAGTCTGTTTCCTAAGGAAGGATCTGTTGTTGCTGTGACCAGGGGAGAGTCTAAACTACAGCAGGGTGGAAACAAGAAGAGGAAGCAGCAGCAGTAGAAGGGTAAGGATGGCCAGAAGAAGCCGAAGGGCGAAGTGACTTGCTACAATTGTCAGCAGAAGGGCCATTTCTCTAGGGATTGTAAGAATCCGAAGGTACCGATGAAGTGTCACAACTGTGACAAGCCGGGGCATATCAGGAAGGATTGTCCAGAACCGAGGAAGGACAAGCAGATTGTGCAAGCTTATGCTTTAGGAGCTGTTCCATCGTCTTCGAAAGCTCCTACCGCTAAAGAGAAAGGAAAGAGTGTGGTGGTTCAAGGTACTCTTTTCCTATGTGGTGTTCCAGTTAGAGTTCTGTTTGATACTGGGGCGTCGCATTCGTTTGTTTGTAACGAACTTGTAGGCCGGTTGGGTTTAGAACCGGATATTGTTGATAGGCCATTGGTTGTGACTAATCCAGTTGGGGGTTCGTCTTGTTTGTGTATGTTATGCCGTGGTCTGATTGTATCAAGTCATGATTGCTCTTATGTTTGTGATTGCTTTGTTCTGAACTTTGCGGGGTTCGGAATTATTTTGGGTATGGACTAGCTTAGGAAGTATGCGACAAAGGTTGATTGTGAGAGGTTGGAGGTGACAGTCGAGAATGTGGAGGGGCGAAAGATTGTGATACGATGTAAGCATGAAGAAGGCGTCTTCATGAGCTTCATGTATTCGCTGGTTGTTCCACGGGATGGACTGTCATCGGTGCTTATCGTTAATGGATTTGAGGATGTCTTTGACGAGGTCAAAGGGTTACCGCCGCACAGAGAGATCGAGTTTCGTATAGATCTAGTTGAAGGAGCCAGACCTATTGTGATGCCTCTTAGGCGGATGGCGCCTAGGGAACAGCAAGAGTTGAGGGTGCAAGTTGATGATCTTTTACAGAAAGGATTCATTCGGCGTAGTGTGTCCGAATGGGGTGCACCAGTTGTGTTTGTAACCAAAGCAGATGGATCGCTGAGGTTGTGTGTGGATTATCGTGAGCTGAATAAGGTGACTAAGAAGAACAAGTATCCATTGCCGAGAATAGATGACTTGTTTGATCAGCTTCACGAAGCTAAGGTGTTTTCTCAGATGGATTTGGCAACGGGATTTCACCAGTTGAGAGTTGCTAGGGATAGTGTGCCAAAGACTGCTTTCAGGACACCATCAGGTTTCTTTGAGTGGCTGGTAATGCCGTTTGGATTGACTAATGCGCCAGCATATTTTGTGGATCTTATGAATAGAGTGTTCAGAGATCAGTTGAACAAGTTCGTACTTGTGTTCGTGGATGATATTCTGATTTATTCCAGAACTGAAGAAGAGCACAAGACGCACTTGTGTATTGTTTTGGAAATCTTGCGAAAACATCAGCTGAAGGCTAAGTTTTCGAAGTGTCACTTCTGGAAGAGTGAAGTGAGGTTCTTAGGTCATGTTATCTCTGGAAATGGAATAGCGGTTGATCCCGCCAAGGTAGCAGCAATCCAGGATTGGGTTAGACCTAAGAATTCATCTGATGTGAGAAGTTTTCTTGGATTAGCAGGATATTATCGATGGTTTATCAGAGACTTCTCTAAGGTGGCTGCACCGTTAACAGGATTGACGAAAAAGAACCAAGTGTTCAGATGGGAAGATAAGTGTGAGCAAGCTTTTAGAATCCTGAAAGAGCGATTGATAAGTGCTCCTGTTTTGACTATTCCAAGTGGGAATGATGAGATGGTGGTTTACACCGATGCATGTGGTACTGGACTTGGAGCAGTGCTGATGCAGAGGGATAAAGTTGTTGCGTATGCAAGTCGACAACTGAAGCCGCATGAAAGGAATTACCCGACTCATGATTTGGAGTTAGCGGCGATTGTTTTTGCTCTGAAGATGTGGAGACATTATCTATTGGGAGTTCGATTCGAGTTGTTTACAGATCATAAGTCGTTGAAGTATCTTTTCTCCCAAAAGGATTTGAATCTTCGGCAGCAACGTTGGCTAGAGTTTTTGGCATCATATGATTTTGGTATAGCTTATACTCCGGGAAAAGGTAACGCAGTGGCAGATGCGTTAAGTCGAAGACATGCAGGATTGGGAGCCATGTTTCAGAATGGAAGAATCTCGAGTATTTAGCTGGTTTTGACTCCAGGCCCAGATGCGAATTGGAACCTGAGATGTTGGCAAACTTATCGATAAGACCGACTCTTGTGGAAAGAATAGGCGAGAGTCAAAAGCGAGACGATAAGCTTGTCAAGATTATCCGTGATTTAGAATCTGGATTGGACCCAGAGAAGGATAAAGGATTTGAGGTCAATCGAGAGGGTTGGCTTCGGAAGCAAGGACGACTAGTTGTTCCCGATATAGATGAATTGAGAAGTGAAGTTCTGAAGGAAAGTCATCACTCGAAGTTGACAATTCATCTAGGTGGAAACAAGATGTATCGGGATATGAAGAGAACCTACTACTGGGAAGGTATGAAGAAGGATGTTGGAAATTTTATTTCCAAGTGTATGAACTGCCAGTTGGTAAAAGCAGAACAGAAGAAGCCAAATGGATTGCTTCAGCCATTAGAAGTTCCTACATGGAAGTGGGAGCAAGTGTCGATGGATTTTATTGATGGACTACCTAGAACCAGAACGGGAAATGAAGGGATTTGGGTCATTGTGGATCGTCTAACTAAGACTGCAAGATTCATTCCTATTCGATCGACTAGGACCGCATCAAAGTTGGCTGAGTTGCATGTTAAGTGGATAGTTCGATTCCATGGTATTCCAAAGAGTATAGTGAGCGATCGAGACCCATTGTTCACTAGTGGATTTTGGAAGAGTTTTCAGGAAGTTTTGGGAACCGAGTTGTGTTTGAGTACAGCTTATCATCCTCAAACAGATGGTCAGACTGAGAGAGTCAACCAAGTTTTGGAAGATCTTCTTAGAGCTTGTGTTTTGGATTTCGGAGGATCATGGGAAGATCATCTTCATTTGGTGGAATTTTCATATAACAACAGTTACCAGTCAAGCATTGGTATGGCACCGTATGAGGCATTGTATGGAAGACCGTGTAACTCTCCGACATGTTGGTTAGAGACTGGAGAAAAGCTGATACTTGGGCCGGAGATGATTCGACAGACTTCGGATTTCATAGAGATCATTCGGCAACGAATGAAGGCAGCCCAAGACCGTCAGAAAAGTTATGCCGATAAGCGTCGTAAGGATTTGGAATTCGACGTAGGTGATATGGTTTTTGTGAAGATTTCTCCACTGAAGAATGTTATTCGATTCGGGAAGAAAGGAAAATTGACTCCGAGATTTGTTGGACCATTCCCGATCATCGAGCGAATTGGAAAGCTCGCCTACAGATTGGAGTTACCAGAAAAGATGTCGAGTGTGCACAATGTTTTTCATGTATCGTATCTACGGAAGGATGTGCACGACTCGAATACAGTGGTTCCTGCTGATAGCTGTGAAGATTTTGAAGTTGATCCAGTCGATAAGAGACCTCGTAAGCCGCTTCGTGTTGTGGAAACCGACACGAAACAGCTTAGGAGGAAGGTAGTTAAGTTGCTCAAGATACAATGGAGTGATGATGATAACGACTGTACGTGGGAGGTGGAAGAGAGGATGAAGGCAGCTCATCCTGAACTCTTCAAGGTATCCCTAAGGTGTCGTGTCATCTCACGATATTGTAACTTGTTCTAGTGTTAGAATTCTGTACGCTAAGCTAGAATTGGATGCATGGTTTGTTGATTGCTATGGATGGTAGGCGTGCAGAATAGTCTTTGATTGCTTTGTTTGTTTGGAATTTCGGAGGCGAAATTCCTAAGGGGGAGAGAATGTAACGACCCGTATTTTACGGATCAAAACATCGTAAAACAGTTGACATTTGGTCGCATTGTTGATAAGTTGTTCAGAGTTTTAAGTCCTAGATCGTTTGGAGCTTAGGTCATATAACAGTTAAGTCGTAGACGACTTATAGGGGTTGGCGACCTAAGGAATTAAGGGGTAGTGGTTTAGGTCGTTTGATAGGTTGGGAAAAATTTGTGCAAGTCCTAGGTCGTATGGGAGTTTTGGTGCGACCTAAGGAAGATTCGAGTTAAGGAAGTTAAGTCGTATGGGAGTTAAGTCATAGGGTGGCTTAGGTCGAGTGGCCGACTTAAGAAGTTGACCGACCTAAGAGATAGACGATCTAAGGAACTGACCGACTTAGGAGAGATTGGGACGACTTAAGAGTTTTGGCGAGTTAACCATCTAAGGGGTAGGTCGGGTAGACGACTTAAGAAATGGCCGACCTAGTAGAGTTAACGACCTAGGAGTTAGTAACCTTCAGTAGTTAGCGACCTAGTAGTTAGCGACCTAAGAGCTAACGGCATAAGAGTTAGCGACCTATAGAATTGACCGACCTAAGAGTTAGCAGGTTAGCGTAGTTAGGTCGTGAGCTTTTGTGTTGAGTTAGGTCGTAGAAGCGATCTATGTTAGGTCGCAAGGTTTTATAAGTCGTAGGTCGTATCCCAGTTGACTCGTTAAGGCGGCATTGTTGCTGAGTCGAGTATGTGTTATGTCGCGAGCGACTTAGGAGTTAAGCTGCTAGGTCGTAAGTCGTATGGTCTGTTAGGTCGGAAAGTTATAAGTCGGAGGTAGTTAGATCGGCAACGACCTAAGGGGGCGGACGAGTTAAGGTGGAATCAGCCTATAAATACTCGTCCATTTCTTCATTTTTAGGATCTGGATTTCGAAGCGACGAAGTGCTGCCATTTTGAGAGCTCAAATTCTACACTTCTTCACTTCTTTTCTCCACTCTAATCTAGTGATTCCATCCATCCATATTGAAGATCAAATCGAAGAGCTTAGATTGAAGATCTACATTCTTCGAAGAGAGATTTCATCGTTTGAAGCGGTTTCGTGATAGATCGAGTTAGATCCTTCGCTGTCCAGATCTGAAGTGTGTTGCTTTTGAGTTGTTTTGGTGATTTGGTGAGTGGTGATTATCTCTCACACGGATCCAAAGGAGTATATCGGATCGTTGGCTTGATTTGGTGTTAAAGTAGTGATTTCTATGCATTTTCCTAATCCTATGTGTAGATCCATATAGATCCATTGTTCATGATGATTTGACAACCATTTTTCTACATGTTAACCTATGCAAGTTCATTCATCAAGATTGTAGAGATATTTCTCATGTTTTCATGCTTGTTAGACTTCCAACTCTTTAATTACAAAATTGCCATTATTGTTATAATTGTCTATTTAGATCATATTTGAATGCTTGTTTTACTTGGATTAATGTTTGACTTGATTGATTGCTATGAATTAGATGATTGATGATTTGATTTAGACAAGATGGTCGAAGATGATTCAAAAGCTAAGGGAAAGGCTCTTGAATCGGAAAAGCTGCACGTGGCATATGTAGCGGATGATGAAGCTCATATGGGTAGATTTGATGATGATGTTGAGATGAGACTTTGCTATGATGATGATGAGGTGAAGTATGATATGAGATAGCCTTGGTCTAATCCAGACGGGATCATTCCAAGCATGTTGATAACTCGGTGAAATGGTTTGAGTTGAGGATAATGGTTTGCTCGAGAGGTGCTTGAGCTAGTATGGAAATAGTCGTCGAGGAGGATGACTAGGAGGCTGAGATCTCATCGTTGTTGAAGGTTCTAGCATGCTCAAAGCAAGAGTACGTTGGGCAGATTCGATAGTCCCTGAAGGCTAATGATTGATAGTCAAGTACTCTGGGCAGATTCGATAGTCCTAGGCACGAGTCACGATGACGTGTAGAGTTATGTCTAGAACCGGGGTTTCCATTAGCCCTTGACGGACGGCTGAATGTGCCGGTCATTCAATTAACGATGGTATCGAGGCAATGATAACAGTGATAGCCAGAGTCATGGATGTTTGGTTGTATCGTCATTCGGTCTCAAGAGCGGTATTTTCTGGGTGCTTATCTGATCTTGGTTTAGGCCTTGGGGGTTTGTACTTGGAAAACATCGCCCTTGACTCGAGTGATAATTGCTTTACTTTAAATTGTGTGCTTTGCTATGTTGCTTCTACTTAGTGTGTGTCTGGGGGCTATCACTGTAGAAAGAGGTGGAGTGGGAGGGTTGTATTCCTATTCCTTTTCCTTTATGCTCTTTTGGTATGTTAGTTAATTTACTGCTCACTAAGACTGTTGTCTGACTCAAGGCTTTATGTTTTAACTCTTATTGCCTTGGGCTGTTCGTCCATTTTGGGACGGGCAGACTAGGTAGCAGGTGACAGGTGTTGTTCTTTCTTTCCACGTTGCTGATGACGAAGACGAGCTGGAGTATTGCATATTATCTTCTTACTATATGTACTGGGTGTTCCGCTGTTTGTATATTCTCTAAGTGATATGTAGTGAGGCTTGATGTATTGACTATTCAGATGTTTGTATCCAACTATTATGAAGTTTTATTGATGAGATTCCATTCTGTGAAGCTTCACTATATATATATATATATATATATATATATATATTCTATTGTATTTTGTCCATGCGCTGTGAGTAATACGATAGATCATGTTTTTTAATTTACCCTGGCAATCGTCCATGGTCGCCTGGCACACTTTACAGTACATTATCTCTAGATTCGGTGCAGGGGTCATGGGCGGTCGTCACACTTCTGTTGCTCGAAACTGAACCATTTTTCCATGAGTTGAAGATCTTGTGTCATTTATCATTTTGAAGATAGCATGTGCCTTCTCATGTTGTCGCGTCCACCACCTTCTAGCTTCAGCCTCTCTTGCCATCACTCGCTCCGGCATGGAGTTCGCCACCTCACCAATGACTGCTCCCCTCCGTCTCTGACATCACCCTTTCCCTGTTCGCCACCATCACAAGCCTTTACATCAACTCCACACCAGATCCACACGACCAACACACACAGGTCGGCCTTCATCGCCTCCCGATTGCCAGCCTCATCTTGAACCCATGTCGCTCGTCCTCCATGTGAACGCCTCACGTCTCCGCTGAGCGAACCACCCAAACTTCCTCCATCGAGTTCGCCACCTCGTCAGCTCCATGTAAAGCCACCCATCGCCTGCCGAGATCTCATGTGAGCTTATATACAAGTTTATTGTTAAGTTGTCACAGAATAATTTTATAAGGGTTGTATAGTTTAGTTATATTTTTTATATATATACGGTTGTTATAATAAGTATATTAACATACGTGTCTATTTATAACTCATCTATTATGTTATATGTTAGTATACGTTGCTTATATTATTTTACATTCAATTTGGATATTGTACTGTAGGTTAGTGTAGCTATGTTATATATAAATGGGCTATAGTATTTCTGGTACAGTGAATATATATATATATATCGATTTTGAGTTATATTAAAATTATATCGAAGCTCTCTGTATATAAGTTGGATAGGTCTGAACACAGTCTGTTATTTGTTCATTTCATAGTCACGTTCATGTCAGTAATATAATATGTACTTGTGAATTTTATGCATATATAGTTCTTTACAATTTATATAGTATGACATATATTGGGTCAGATTTTAAGTGAAGTATGTAAAGGTTGTATAGGATATTTCTGTACATCATATTAGTGTTTTTTTCATATATTATATTATATTTATAGTCATAACGAGTGTTGCTATGAGTGTACTATATATTATATTATATTACGGTACGTTTATAGTGTAATTTTAATATAGTCTAGTTTACATATATAATGAAAATGTTGATTTATACAGAATGTGTGATCAATGGTTTGTTTCAGAACTATTTCATATTTTTGAAAACATATGTATATAATTTTAGTGGGTTTCAAAATTAATATTGGTTAAGAAAATAATATATTTTGTTTCGGTCTACATCGAGCGGTTTCTAATCTATTTTCATCGATTTCTATTTTGTCAGCTCTGTTCGTTCAATTCGTGCCAACCTTGTTCGCTTTGGAAATTCATAACCCATTTCAAATCTCTCTAGCCTCGAAAGGTGAGCAATCACTCACGATTAATGTTCTTTTATTTATTAAATTTGATTTCAATTGAAACGACAATTGAAATATGCTGCTGTTAGTTAATTACACTGTTATATATGCTTTTACCTGTATCAGTTCACCTGTGACATCTAACACCATTGCCTGTTATTTATACAATGATAATCCAATTTGGTTGTTAAATGATTGCTTGTTTGTTGTAGACATTGGACGTTAGATTGTTAATGTTGTAAGTGATAAATAATTTGAAATTGAAATTCGCGTAGGATAGTTAGATTTGATACATGTTAAATTTGATTAGATGACATTTGCATAATATGACCCTTTACATGTTGAATTAATTGACAGGTAGAAATATGGTTAATTACACCTTGAACAATTTGAATGTATGTTGTACAGATTGATGTAGTATGAAATTTAATAATGAATATCAAGTGAAGAACCGTATAAATATTAGTGTAATAATCTTTAATCTACATGAAATGATAGTGTAGATTCTAGAAATAATTATATTAATTTACACAAATAACAATGTGAATTAATACGATTATTTCGGGATTATTTGAATTAATTATTGGATTGTTATTTATTGTTGTTATTGCTTGTTTATTTACTTTGACACCAACCCAGTTATCACACTGCAAGTTCCCTTTACTATGCTTTGATTTTTGAATTGAAATGGAATCGGGTTGAAATGATAAGTACCTAAAATAAAAACTTTGACTTAGGATAGAGAATTAAATAAAACCCGATTGGTCAATAATTTGATTTAAAAATAAAATAAAGATTTTATTTGAATAAATGATAAGTTTCTGAAATGCAGTTGGAACTTGAAATTTCAATGAAGGGAAATGTTAATATTTAAATAATCTGAATCAAAATAGTAATATAGTAGTTGATGAAAGAACGTTGTTTTAAATTTAATTAATAATTGAGTGTTGAAATTGTAAATAATTAAGTCTTGAAATTATTTAATAATTAAATAAGATTGAATTATTTCATAATATAATAAAATTAAATGCTTTAATAAGTGAAATTGAACTTCTTGAATAAGTAAAATTAAGTTTCTTGATTTAATTGAGTTTTGAAATTTGTAACTAAGTAAATGAATAAGTGAAATTGAATTTCTTTAACAAGAAATAAAATGGGATTTATTTAATCAATGTAAGACTTGTAATTTAAAGAACTTGATTTGATGAATTTAATTTAATTCAATTTGAAGTTTTGATATAATGAAGTTGAACTTAAGTAATTGATTTAAATGAATTAGAAATTAAATAGAAATTGTTTGAATGACAAATATTTTTAACGAATGTTGAATGAAATCGATCAATGAATTTAAATTGATTTGAATGTTAAATTAAATTAATTTAAATGATTTCGGAATGAAACTTATATACGAATTTAAATGAATACTTGAATTGTCTTAAATCAAATATTTAATTTGAATTATAAGATTTTGAAATAGAAATTTGGAAGTTTGAAACGTAAACTATGGAAATTGTTTAGAAAGACAAATGAAATGTTGATTTACGAATTTTAATTGAAATTTAAATTGATTTGGTTTTGAAATATATAAACGACCAATCGGTGTAATAATCACGAAAGTTATTAAAGAGACCGGAATCGGTTATGGACATACTCTTTGTCTAAACCGAAAACCACTTTAATAACTATACGTGGAGTGTGATCCAGAATGAAGTGGTTGGAATGATGTACGTGATGACTGAAGAAAGAGAACGATAATGGATAGCCTTGACACTTGTGTCAAATTGGAAATGACTAAAACAGGAGCCGTGTCGGGCCAAATGAGGTTAGCCACCTCGAGCAAACACACTTCTTCGAAACTACTCATTACTTTTTATCGATTGGTGCACCCTTGATATTAGGAGTGTTGTTTCGCGGTATTGCGATCGCTGCGGCGATGCGTTCTCACTAGTCCGGATCAGGCAAACGGCAGTTTCACTACCTTGGGTATTGCCTCATGTGCCTTGTCATACTTGTATCCCTATATACGCGACCACTACGATTTGTTTTGTGTTATACCTATGGAGTACTCCCTAATATCCCACTAGTTTACGGTGGAGTTTACAGTGCTGTATAGTCTATAACGCTTATATAAAATGTGTTAAGGGGGATAATGGTAACGACTTAACACTATTTTGATATTTTATATTACTGATAGGCATTATCTACTTATCGTACACTACTACATAGTAGATAGTTTAACGGATCCTTAAAGGATGGTTATTCCAAACATCCTTTGAGTTACTTGTATTTCAGTTGCTATTTCACTTGAGTTGGATTTATTGATATAAGAATGTTAATCCTGACTCGAGTGTTTTGTGTTTTGCTTTACGCTCGGGTCAGACTGAGTGTGCCAGTATTCAAGACTCACCTTTGGAGTTGGAGCTTCGCATGGAGATCCAGCTATCTATCCAGTTTTCAGAAATCCAGTTGATTCTAGTGATGCATTCTGATATTGTATTTGATTATTGTATTCGAGACATCTGTTGTACCTTATTTGACTCTGATATGTATATAGTAGCTTCATGAACTACTATCTTCTGTTTCCGCTGCATTTATTACTCTGTGTCTGTGATCTGTGATTATTTATTTACTGTATATGTTCAGTTTTGCCAATTTAAATTAACAATTCGGTATTTTGAATTATTCAAGTCCGACATGTGCGGATGCGAATAGTCCAAAATAGCGGGTCGTTACAGTTGGTATCAGAGCTTTGGTAGCTCTAGGCAAAACTTAGCATATAGGGTAAATGTATTTACAGAATCACTCTCATTCGAGTTTCAATCTCTTCCTTTTGACTCGATTCCTTTGAATTTTGGAGCGTTCCCTACGGTTCCAAAAAAATTTTTCATTCGTGTCCCTCACTATTCGTCTTCTTTCAATTCTGGAGCATCCCATAACTCCACTTCGAATGACCCTTATAATGAATCGGCGGTCTCGCCAAACTTCGAATGATTTGTAAAGGGGTGAAACTCCTTTACAATAGGCATTGATTTACCGGAGATTTCTATATCCTCAGTTTACGATGCTATCTATCTTCTGCTATGCCTGAATTCTATTTCTTGAGATCGAATGTAGATTTGCCTCGGAATTCCACATAGATCTTATTCTTGAAGTCACGGTCGACCCGGTTATGGTTGCCCGCGATTGATATAAACTTATCAATCTTCCTACTTTTTTATTTAATCATCATATCTTTGTTTCGAACTTATCTTCAAATCAGAATTCTCTTTGATTCGAATCCATCAAAATTTGAATCTCTATCCTTGCTTTGAAATCCATTCTTGTATCGTCGAGAAAGGAAGTGAATTTGTAATTAATATAAAATGTTTTATAGTGTTGTTTGAGTTGTTGATGTTGATTTGGATTTTCGATCGATTCGTCTGATCAACGCCATCGATAGGATTTCCAAAACACTTGAACAGAGCAAACTGACACAATATTATTTTCAAATTTGGTAAATGGAATAAATTTGTATGAATATATTATAAATATATATAAGTAAATTTTCTGAAATTTAATATGTTAATTAAATTGGTTGTTGAAATGATAATAATTGATTATCACTTATTGTTCTATAAATGAATTTTTAAACATGGGTTATAAACTGATTTGAAATTTAAATGAATTTTCAATTTAGAATTTGATAATTTAATTTCCAGTGATTTCAAGCTTTGGATTTAAATTTTTAAATGTATATTATTGAAGGTATTTTCAAAAAGAAACCGTTTTCAAAGAATTTTAAAATGTTGAAATCAGTGCTCTTCTCTTTGTCGCTGGAAAATGATTTCGGTGATGGCGGCCGCATCATCGACATTCATTTTCGAGTTTCGAAGTGGAGAAACCATTCTGTAGCTTTGCTACGGTTTTTGTTTGGGAAATATTTTAATTTGAATTTCTTAAGTATGACTTGATTTATATATATATATGGGAATATTATTTTAAATTTAATTTGATTCAATATATATAGTATATACATAATTATCTCTAAAGGGTTTGAATTTAAACGGAAATTTAATTCTTAAAATTATGTTAAAGGATGTTTTCAATTATAAATAAAACTAAATTTTGGATAAATATTTAAACTTGAAATAATTGAATTTGAAAATTTTATTTGTATAATACTAAATTGCATTTCAATATAACTTACCTAAATTATTCAGAAGTTAAAATGTAATAGGATGATATACAAGACAAAATGATTTATAAATAAAGTTTGAGTGTTTATAATAAATATTATACACTTAGATTTTAATTATAAAAAAATGCTAATAAAGATGATAGAATAATAAGTTAATTGAATGAGATAAATAAAGTAAATTTTGTTCTGAAAGAATTAACAAATTGAATTGAATCAGCTTAATGAAATACCTTGAATTAAGATCAGTTATTGAATATTAATTGATTTAAAATGAAATTTATATGATTAGAATTAACACTTGAACTAACAAATTTAAATCGAATGACTATTTATTAATTTAATATAAATGGATTTAACCAAATTGAAAAATATAAATTAATTTAAATTGAAATTTATATGGTTTAAACTAATTTATGTGGTTTAAATATATGTAATAAGATATATTAAGTGAAATAAACTTAATAATAATTTGGAATAAAAGAATTAAATCTGTTGAATAAAATATGAGTACAATAATTGATTATACAAATTGATGATTTAGAAATTGTTAATTGAGGATGACTATATAGTAAGATAATGAATTTAGAAATAGATAGATTGATTTAACTTAAGTGAAACCAAGTGGATTAAACCAAATTGTTAAATATTAATTAGTTTAATTTGAAATTATATGGTTTAAATTAATTGTTTTATCTTGTCTTTTAATCTACTTTCTTTCTGGTTGTTTCTATTCTCCTACCTCCTTCCTTTTCGGGGATGAAAAGTTTAGAGTGGGGGAGAGTGTAACGACCCGGAAATTTTAACTGTCTTAATAACGTAATTAGTTGAAATTTTGTGAAATTTTAAACGATAAAATTTTGAAATAAAAATTTGATAGTTGGAATGCGTCTAGTTAAACATAGCAACTGGTAAATTTTCGTCCGAAAATATGAAAGTTATTTTCGTGTGTAATTTTATTTCAATTTAATCGGTTAGGAATTGACGAAATTAAAATGTTTTCGAAACCTAAATATTTTCATATAGAAAAATTCAAAATCTTCTTCTAAGAAAGACGTCATTTTTCGTTTTTCCAAATTCGGACTTCTTTGGCTCCATCGATCTTATTTTTCTGCGTTTTTCCTGCATTTTCCGCTAATTGAAAATTCGAATTTTTATAATTCAATCGTACCACTGGTATCTGTATACTGTTTTGATTGTCTCGTCGCGCTGGTCTATACAGTATATTTTATTCTGTGTTTTAGAGTCTGGTATACAGCGAAAAACCATGAAACGGTCAAATCGTATCGGTTCCAAAATGTTAGTTTTAAACTTCTATCCTTTTAAATTTTCAAACGACTGAACAGAAAGCCACTAGCATTTATTATTTACCGAACCGATAGCCAGCTGTTAGTGTTCCATCACTTAAATGTATTAGGCGGTGGTACGTTCGTTCTCCGTGCATTTTGCTTTCCAAAGCATATATTAAATGTTTGTACGTTTATTTTTCCAATAGCCATTCCTCTTGCCCATTTTTATGTTCTCTTCTGTTGCTCGAAACGGAACCATCTTTCCATGAGCTGCAGATCTTGTGTCATTTATCATTTTGAAGATAGCATGCGCCTTCTCATGTTGTCGCGTCCACCACCTTCTAGCTTCAGCTCTCTTGCCATCACTCGCTCCGGCATGGAGCTCGCCATGTAACGACCCAGAATTTTCAAACCCGAAAATTCTAGATAGTTATGAAAAAGAAGAAAGAGATAGAAGAAAAGAAACAGAAACAAGTCACAGAATCTCACATTCGCAGCGGATCAAAATATAATATCAAATAATAACAGTTTACAAAAGAATACTATATCTGTCAATTTACATTTATAATACATCAGAGTTTCTCTCGTACACAACGCTGAGCATATACAAATCAAATATATCTCAAATAAACAGAAATAATAGTCACAGCGGAACACTCCATACGTCCTGCCATCCAGCTCGCCTCCTGAGCTCCAGAACGTCCTTACCTGAAAATCTATAATACTCGGTCTGACCCGAGCATTACATCAAAGTAACACCCGGGTCAGGCTGGAAACCAGCGTGAGTAAATCCATAATATAAATACCATTGCATAACTCAATAAAACCCGGGGTAACTCGTACCTTACAACGAATTCATAACTTGTAATAGTCAACACTTATTTTCAAAAATCAAATTCTAAGTATCCTTACTTAGTTCCAGAGGTCCATTTTATTCCATCCTAACCTATTGATTTCACATATCAAATTTATAAGAATTATTGTAGATTCCAAATCGAAGTGGTTTCGGGTATTTACTGATACCCGACCCCGGTCTCTTCGAATCCAATATTATCTTAAATTTAAAACTGTTTGACTTTAAACAATCCCACTTATCCAAAATTTCATATTTACATAACCATTCATCATAGATAGACAAACCATATTGTAACAGTTCCACCCAAACATATCATATCTCATATCAGAGATATCAACTAATCTAGGGCGTATAATATCATTCAATCATTCATAAGCAAGATTACTTTGTCACCCCATTCTAATTAATTTAAATAAATCAAATTAATTACTGCAATCACCCTTTAAATCCTGCTTACTTATCATTTATTAATTACAAACCATTAATTAATCATCCTTTAATTATCATTAATTTTCCATAATTACTTCCATTAAGTAATTACCCCATTGGTTAATTATCTTCAATTAATTAACCTTAATTATTAATTTAATCTTTATTTACTAATTGAATTAATTAATCCTTAAACAAATTTTCCTTTAATTACTTACATTAAGTAATTATCATTTAAGAAATTAATCTCCACTTACTAGCTAATTAATCTCAAATTACCAATTAATTAATTTACCGATAACCCTCAATTTTAAATTAATCTATAATTGATCATTAATTAAATAATATTCTCTTAATTTCTTCATTAATTTAATTAATCTATAATTACCCCAAATCTTAATTAACTTCTTACTTTGTCATTTAAAATCTTGTTTAATAAATTTAGGATTAAATTATCATTAATCTATTAACTTAAGACTTTAAGTTAAACTAATGATAAAAACATTTTATCATCTCAATTACTACTTAATTATATTATTCATTTAAGTTTAAATAAACTTAAGATTTAACTTAATCCATGTTAAATGAATTACACAACTTTTACTTAACCAATCATTTAAATAAACCATTATTATTTAGAAGAAATAGTTTTTATTAGAAAATTAGTTTAAAACTTAAATTTTGTTTTAACTTTAAATTTGCTAATCTCGAACATTTATCCCGAGTAAAACCCGATTCCATACTCGTGCCATCACAAATTATTTCCGAGATTTTTTTTTCCAAAACTTTGTTTTGTTTCAGTTTTAAAAATCCTGTTACGCAGCAAACAACACGCGAGTAACTTCGCGTCCATCCTTACATTTGCACGAGCACGAATTTAAGAGAGCTTCTTCTTCCCTCTACTTCCAGATACCTTCTTCTTCTTCCCATTCCTTCAGTATCCAGATACAATGCTATGTGTGCACATGCATAAGCATCCGGACCATCACCGGCCAGCACTACAACCACCCTCATTTCGGCGGCGTTATCGTCAGCTCGCTCGACTACCCAAACAACTCAAAAACCCATCGACACAAAATCGAGCCATTCGAATGAACCCCAAAACTCGACGAGCTCCAAAATCTGTCCAATGTCGCCACCACAGGCCACTGGTGGCCTCGAAACTCCGGCCTAGACTCCGTCACGTCGCCGCGAACATCCAGAAACCCACCCTGACCAAAACTCAGCCCGTAACCCTAAATCGATGACGTTCGTCTATTTCAGAGATCAATAAATTCCAATTGCATTTTTCCTAAGGGCATCTACACCCAAGCTTGCTTCAGTTCAAACATCCCTGATCAAATCTTCCCAAGTCGACGAGAATCAACGACTACCCCAATATCGATCAACTCGAGAATTCACATTAACCTTGTACTTAAAAATCCTGATCTCTATACTAAAAATTATGGATTCTAAGTGCGAATCCAAATTTAAAATCAAAATATAGGATATTTTACAATCAAAACTTGACTTGAATAAATTTCTTACCGTGAATTACAAATATCCAGTTAAATTCTTTCTAATTTAACTTATGACAAATTTCAAATTCAAGATTTAGTTAACCAAGCATTATTCCTTTAAACATCATATTCTATTTAAATTTCTAGGAAGAGGGATTAAATCCTGAACATATTTGGTCAGTTATAGACTAACAGGGACCTGCTTTAGATATGTACACTGTATTCACACAACACGTTTACACTTCCATACAGACATTTCATTCTAATGCTTCCAGATTATATAACATACATCAGGAATAAGGAAGATCCAGCTACACACAGACTATTGATAAAATTTTGATTTAAAGATGAGATTTACTCACATGCATATAGAAAAAAACAGAGGAGTTTGGGTTTAGATTACTCACCAGTCATTTGAATAGAAAACTTGCTCTTTTTATTTGAAGACAGGGAACTTGAAATCTGGCATTTGAAAACTTCAATATTTTGTTGTTTTGACCTTCGAAAACTTTGAATTGGCTTTGAAACTCAAACATGAACTGCCTGGAAGTCTTGTTATAATTGAAAATGCTTTTATTTTTGATTGAGAACTGAAGTGCTTTTGCATTCTATTTGATTTCAGGTGCCAGGTTATATTTGTTTAAACTTTTAGAAACTGGAATTGCATAGCTCTTTGGGATACGAAATAAAATGAGTTGGTTGCTAAATAAACAAGTATACAATTTGTTTCTGTCTAAGTACAAAAATTTCAGAGATTTTTATTTTCTTTTGGTGGCTGAAAACAATTTTGAACAGCTTTGTTTTGTGCTAGGTGGAAGACAATAAATGCTGGTGTACTTTTTGTATTCAAGCTTCTCTTGCAATCCACTTTCGTATGTACTTCCATGCTACATATGTTTACTTTTGTTTAACTTAAACTTAGCATACTATCTTATTTCATTTGTATACACTAAGATATTTTTCTACCTGTAACATATACATTTTGCTATAGTGTGAAATATTTACTTGCTTTATCCTATTATCTTGTACTAGTGTAAATTTCAAGCCTGCAACATATATACTTTGCGTGTTTTGTTGTAGAGTATATGATATTTTACTTAAGTTCTAGTTTAAAAGCTGATTATGGTTATTGCTATTGTTAGCTTGTATATTTATCTCTAATATAAATGTGTTTATTATTATTTTTGTTTTAAGACTCAATTATCAAATACGTAAGTGACCTATTATTATCATATATGATTACATGTATATATATTTATTTTTAAAATAATAAGTTGCATTTTATTTACTTAAATTAAATATTTGTTAAAATAATACTGCCAAAAATCCCGGGATGTCACACGCCACCTCACCCATGACTGCTCCCCTCCCTCTATGACATCACCCTTTCCCTGTTCGCCACCATCACAAGCCTTTACATCAACTCTACACCAGATCCACACGACCAAGCACACACAGGTCGGCCTTTATCGCCTCCCGATTGCCAGCCTCATCTTGAACCCATGTCGCTCGTCCTCCACGTGAACGCCTCACGTCTCCGCTGAGCGAACTACCCAAACTTCCTCCATCGAGTCCGCCACCTCGTCAGCTCCACGTAAAGCCACCCATCGCCTACCGAGATCTCATGTGAGCTTATATACAAGTTTATTGTTAAGTTGTCATAGAATAATTTTATAAGGGTTGTATAGTTTAGTTATATATTTTTTATATATACTGTTGTTATAATAAGTATATTAATATACGTGTCTATTTATAACTCATCTATTATGTTATATGTTAGTATACGTTGCTTATATCATTTTACATTCAATTTGGATATTGTAATGTAGGTTAGTGTAGCTATGTTATATATAAATGGGCTACAGTATTTCTGGTACAGTGAATATATATATATATATATATATATATATATCGATTTTGAGTTATATTAAAATTATATTGAAGCTCTCTGTATATAAGTTGGATAGGTCTGAACACAGTCTGTTATTTGTTCATTTCATAGTCACGTTCATGTCAGTAATATAATATGTACTTGTGAATTTTATGCATATATAGTTCTTTACAATTTATATAGTATGACATATATTGGGTCAGATTTTAAGTGAAGTATGTAAAGGTTGTATAGGATATTTCTGTACATCATATTAGTGTTTTTTTCATATATTATATTATATTTATAGTCATAACGAGTGTTGCTATGAGTGTACTATATATTATATTATATTAATGTATGTTTATAGTGTAATTTTAATATAGTCTAGTTTACATATATAATGAAAATGTTGATTTATACAGAATGTGTGATCAATGGTTTGTTTCAGAACTATTTTATATTTTTGAAAACATATGTATATAATTTTAATGGGTTTCAAAATTAATATTGGTTAAGAAAATAATATATTTTGTTTCGGTCTACATCGAGCGGTTTCTAATCTATTTTCATCGATTTCTATTTTGTCAGCTCTGTTCGTTCAATTCATGTCAACCTTGTTCGCTTTGGAAATTCGTTCTTGGATTCGTAACCCATTTCAAATCTCTCTAGCCTCGAAAGGTGAGCAATCACTCACGATTAATGTTCTTTTATTTATTAAATTTGATTTCAATTGAAACGACAATTGAAATATGCTGCTGTTAGTTAATTACACTGTTATATATGCTTTTACCTGTATCAGTTCACCTGTGACATCTAACACCATTGTCTGTTATTTATACAATGATAATCCAGTTTGGTTGTTAAATGATTGCTTGTTTGTTGTAGACATTGGATGTTAGATTGTTAATGTTGTAAGTGATAAATAATTTGAAATTGAAATTCGCGTAGGATAGTTAGATTTGATACATGTTAAATTTGATTAGATGACATTTGCATAATATGACCCTTTACATGTTGAATTAATTGACACGTAGAAATATGGTTAATTACACCTTGAACCATTTGAATGTATGTTGTACAGATTGATGTAGTATGAAATTTAATAATGAATATCAAGTGAAGAACCATATAAATATTAGTGTAATAATCTTTAATCTACATGAAATGATAGTGTAGATTCTAGAAATAATTATATTAATTTACACAAATAACAATGTGAATTAATATGATTATTTCGAGATTATTTGAATTAATTATTGGATTGTTATTGATTGTTGTTATTGCTTGTTTATTTACTTTGACACCAACCCAGTTATCACACTGCAAGTTCCCTTTACTATGCTTTGATTTTTGAATTGAAATGGAATCAGGTGGAAATGATAAGTACCTAAAATAAAAACTTTGACTTAGGATAGATAATTAAATAAAACTCGATTGGTCAAAAATTTGATTTAAAAATAAAATAAAGATTTTATTTGAATAAATGATAAGTTTCTGAAATGAAGTTGGAACTTGAAATTTCAATGAAGGGAAATGTTAATATTTAAATAATCTGAATCAAAATACAACATAGTAGTTGATGAAAGAACATTGTTTTCAATAATTGAGTGTTGAAATTGTAAATAATTAAGTCTTGAAATTATTTAATAATTAAATAAGATTGAATTATTTCATAACTAAATAAAATTGAATGCTTTAATAAGTGAAATTGAACTTCTTGAATAAGTAAAATTAAGTTTCTTGATTTAATTGAGTTTTGAAATTTGTAACTAAGTAAATGAATAAGTGAAATTGAATTTCTTTAACAAGAAATAAAATGGGATTTATTGAATCAATGTAAGACTTCTAATTTAAAGAACTTGATTTGACGAATTTAATTTAATTCAATTTGAAGTTTTGATATAATGAAGTTGAACTTAAGTAATTGATTTAAATGAATTGGAAATTAAATAGAAATTGTTTGAATGACAAATATTTTTAACGAATGTTGAATGAAATCGATCAATGAATTTAAATTGATTTGAATGTTAAATTAAATTAATTTAAATGATTTCGGAATGAAACTTATATACGAATTTAAATGAATACTTGAATTGTCTTAAATCAAATATTTAATTTGAATTATAAGATTTTGAAATGGAAATTTGGAAGTTTGAAACGTAAACTATGGAAATTGTTTAGAAAGACAAATGAAATGTTGGTTTACGAATTTTAATTGAAATTTAAATTGATTTGGTTTGGAAATATATAAACGACCAATCGGTGTAATAATCATGAAAGTTATTAAAGAGACCGGAATCGGTTATGGACATACTCTCTGTCTAAACCGAAAACCACTTTAATAACTATACGTGGAGTGTGATCCAGAATGAAGTGGTTAGAATGATGTACGTGATGACTGAAGAAAGAGAACGATAATGGATAGCCTTGACACTTGTGTCAAATTGGAAATGACTAAAACAGGAGCCGTGCCGGGCCAAATGGGGTTAGCCACCTCGAGCGAACACACTTCTTCGAAACTACTCATTACTTGTTATCGATTGGTGCACCCTTGATATTGGGAGTGTTGTTTCGCGGTGTTGTGATCGCTGCGGCGATGCGTTCTCACCAGTCCGGATCAGGCAAATGGTAGTTTACTACCTTGGGTATTGCCTCATGTGCCTTGTCATACTTGTATCCCTATATACGCGACCACTACGATTTGTTTTGTGTTATACCTATGGAGTACTCCCTGATATCCCACTAGTTTACGGTGGAGTTTACAGTGTTGTATAGTCTATAACGCTTATATAAAATGTGTTAAGGGAGATAATGGTAACGCCTTAAGACTATTTTGATATTTTATATTACTGATAGGCATTATCTACTTATCATACACTACTACATAGTAGATAGTTTAACGGATCCTTAAAGGATGGTTATTCCAAACATCCTTTGAGTTACTTGTATTTCAGTTGCTATTTCACTTGAGTTGGATTTATTGATATAAGAATGTTAATCCTGACTCGAGTGTTTTGTGTTTTGCTTTACCCTCGGGTCAGACTAAGTGTACCAGTATTCAAGACTCACCTTTGGAGTTGGAGCTTCGCATGGAGATCCAGCTATCTATCCAGTTTTCAAAAATCCAGTTGATTCTAGTGATGCATTCTGATATTGTATTTGATTATTGTATTCGAGACATCTGTTGTACCTTATTTGACTCTGATATGTATATAGTAGCTTCATAAACTACTATCTTCTGTTTCCGCTGCATTTATTACTCTGTGTTTGTGATCTGTGATTATTTATTTACTGTATATGTTCAGTTTTGCCAATTTAAATTAACAATTCGGTATTTTGAATTATTCAAGTCCGACATGTGCGGATGCGAATAGTCCAAAATAGCGGGTCGTTACAGCAGTCGACTAGCATGAAGAATAAGGCTGTTGAAGAGCGACCATTTGTGTAATTGCTTTGTGCGAGTACCGATATGTTAGATAATATGACTTGCATTTCATTTAAAGAGGAAATCCGACATATTAATTAAAAACTCAGAGCTACTATACAGTGGCTATGTAGACTTCGGAAACAAATATAGAAATAAGCATAACACAAATCAGTCACAGATATTCATATCACTAAGGCGGAAACAGATATGAATATATCACATAAAAGTGTACATCAAAGTAGTGGTCATGTAAGATCCACTACATCACAAAATAATACGTACAATTGCTAGACAAAAGAATATGTATACATCAAGGAGTCTCTATCTCGAATGTATAATAACAAAAACTACTGCTAAGCTAAAGTAGTTAGCCAAAAGTCAGATGACGGACCCTGATAAGAAGTCAAGCAGAAGCACCTGAAATACCTCGGTCTGACCCGAGTATTATTTAAGAAGAAAATAATAAATGGATCAGTCTAGCTATAAATATCATATAAAATGAGATAGGATAAGAGATATGACAAAAACGTATGATAACAATAATGCCATACTGTGACAAGTATACATCAAATAATAAAAAAAATCATACAATATCTCAAATCTCGTCAAATATCCAAAAAGAATATCACATTCTTTAGCTTCTTCACCAAAACCCCAAACATTGACAAAACATATCAATGTTAATCGCAAAAATTGGTGAAACACAAATTCCAGAAATCAACAATTAGAAATCCATAAAAACACAAAGGGGAAGACCTATCACAAATAGGAGCATGAAAACTCACCAACACGTGTATTACAAACGGAACGCTATTCCATGGTCGCTAACCATCAAGTTTGAGCCGAGGCTCCACAAACGGCTCGAAGACCATGGGTCGCTACCCCATCAATTTTGAGCCGAGGCTCTACAAACGGGGTTTAGTCCCCCACACAAACAAAGAGATATCGCACATCGCTAGTCTAAATCACAAAATGATCATCAATGATCGATAAGTGTAAATTACTCTAAGCTAGTAAATAAATGAGTTTAGCTTCATGTCCCATAACCACTGGCTTAACTAAATATTTACGAACAAATTGTAGATTTCCACTTGAAAATTGTCACAAGAGTTCATACCACTTGTTTTGCTAAGCTGTTTAATTAGATTTCAATCGAACCAGCCAGAAAGGGTAAACTGGTAGAATCCTACCTTGGGTATTGCCTCACGTGTCTTGTCATATTTATCCCTATGCGAGCCCATTACGACTTTGGTTTAGAACTGTAAAAATGTGTTAAGGTGGATCAATATAAAGCCTTAACGCTATTTTGATATTTATTTTACTGATAGACAGTATCTATTATAGCATATTTTATTATATATAAATAGTTTAACGGATCCTTATGATATGGAAAATCCCGAACATCTCTTAAGTTATTGCAGTCATATTTATGATATTGATTTGACTTACATAAGAATATTTTAGTCCTGACTCGAGTGTTTTGTCTTTTCATTACGCTCAGGTCAGTCATGAGTTTTTTTTAGTGCATTAAAGATCAGTTTCTGAAGGATGAAGACGAAGTTGGTATATTATTATTATTATTATTCCCTTATTCATGCTACCTGGTATATTGATCATTTATCCCTGATGTATATATAACTCTGATAAATTTTTTATAGATTTTAATCAAATTTATGATATAAACAACTTCATGAACTGTTCGTTGGATATTATATTTTACCGTTTCCGCTGTGAGATTCTGTGTTTGTTTCTTGTTTTTTTTTATTTTTCTTATTTAACCTCATTGATTATCTACGTTCCGGATTGTTTAAGTTGGACATGTGTGGATTTTTGTTGACTTAAACCTTCCAAATGTGGGTCGTCATAGTTGGTATCAGAGCCAGGTTTAGCAATAACCTTGGCTTTGTGGGGTTTGACTCATTAGAGATAGGGTAGTAATACCCTAGAATGAGTATGTTTGAGTGTGTATATATGAGACAGCATACTTGTTAGTGTTATAAAAAAAATTATATTGTGTTTACTTATCCGTTGAGTTGTTTATGAATTCTGATCAGTGTGTGGGACATCATGTTATCGATAGGGATTTCTAAACACTTAAATGAGACAAGTCAACGTAATATTGTTTTAAAATAAGGTAAATGAAATAATTTTACCTAAATTATTTTATATATACAAAATGATAATTTTAATGAATGACAATTGTTAGGAGATGATAATATTTAGTTATCATCGATTATTGGTTGAATTAAAATAAAACGAATATTTGATCGATTTTATTTTATGAAGCATTTGATAATTAAATTGAATTGAAATCAATTAGAATAAGAATTGGTTAAAATGACCAGTTGTAAATTAATGAAATATTTTTGTAAATAAGTTAAGGAAATTTGTATAACTATATTATAATATAGCTTATATATAGAAATGTTTTTAAAAATTGAGAATTTTAGAAATTTAAAACCCTTTTTGTTCCCAAAATTATTTTCGAAGATTTCAAAATTAATATTAATATTATTTGGAAGAGTTTTGACTAGAAAAAAATATTTGAAAAGATTTTTGAAGAAAATAAAAACATTAAACTCGCTTGGTCATTGGGAAATAATTCTATCGATGACTTCAGCATCGCTAGTATTCATTTCCGGGTTTCTGAGTGAGAATTTCTACCGAAAGAAATTTATTTTCGATTAAAACAAGTTTTGATTGTGAAAAAAATTATTCTAAGTATGATTTAATAAATTTATGAAATACTTTTAAACTCATATATTTAAAATAGTATGGATGAGAAATAAGTTTGTAAATTATAAATTTAAATGGGAAAAATAAAACAAAATTTAAATTAGTTGAATATTTTTATTAAGCAAATAAAAGAAATTTGAATTTGAGATGCGAAATGAAATGATTGACTTAGGAATGTTAACTTAAACGGAGTTAGTGAAATTAAGTAAATAAAATTAAGTCTAACTCAAGAAGCTTAAATAAAGTGAATTGTAATTGATATGAATTGGATAAAATAATAAAATGAAATTTTGAATGAATAAATTGTATAACTTATAGATTTGAAAATTAATAAGCTAAAAATAAATTTAAATTTGTTGAATGTGAGTGATAAGAAAATTTAACTTGAATAAGATAATGAGTAATGGATTAAAATAAAATGAAGTTTAACTTAATATTAAATAAATTGAATTAGATATTAAGTGAAACCAGATAAATTAGTAAAGTGAATTAATTTCATTTAAGCTATAAAATGAATTAATCAAATGAATATGAACTTGAATTTTTAAAATGAAACGTAATTTAAGTGTGAAGAAAAATTTAATGTGAGAAATTGAATAAAAATAAATGAGTGTAAGAAAAATTAATGTGAGTAATTGGATTTAATTTAAAATTTGATGAAAATAAGTTAAATACAAATGAAATGAGTTTTAATAAATTGCATGTTAGCTAATTGAATATGAAATAAGCTAACAAAACAAATTAAAGGATGGAAGTAACTTCAGAAAATTGAATAAAATAAACTGTAAAAATTTTATTAATATGAATTGAGTTATAAAGTAAAAATTTACTTTAGTAAATTAATAATGTGAATTTGAATAAATGAAGTGAACCGATGAATTAATAATGACTTAAGATATGAAGTAATAATAAATGTAAGTTGTGTTGTATAATATATTTATAATAAACTTAGATAATTTATAAATGATGTTAGTATAATAAAAAGGAGGATATACTAAGTGGAAATAAAACAAATTTAACTTAAGCAAGGTTAAGTGGAATGGATTTTATAAATGGTTCACAAATGAGTTTATATGAAATAGGTTAAACAAAAAGTGAAACAATTGGAATTTCACAAATTGAATTGAATAAAATTGGATATAATGAATTTGTAACGAATGTTAATAAATTAAAGGGATAAATTGAATGTAAATACATTAAATTGTAATCAATCAAATGTGAATGCAATGGATATTGGTTGATTGAATAAAAATAGATTGAAACCAAATTAGGTGAAAGTAAAATTTAAAAGTGAATGAATTGAATATAAATCCATTGAATGATTAAGGAAATGAATGTTAATCAATTGAACGCGAATAAATTTAAGGTGAACCAACTAAATTCGAAAGAAATTCATGTGAATAAATTAAAAGCAAACAAATTGTATATAGATGAAATAAATGTCAATGAATTAAAAATAAATCAATTTAATATTGATAGGAAATGAAAGTATAATAAACCGAATATTGACATTTGGAAGTGTGAATTGGTATTGTTTGGATGGATATGGTTGTTGGATGTTTGTTTTGTTGCATTTGCTATATTCGTTTATGGTTATTGCATAATCCATGTTATTTATCGATTTTACTCTTTATATATATGTTCTCATTTGGTTATTGAGTGCTTAGTAGGTATGGATGGCGTATGCTAGCTTTTGGAGCTCGATTACGCATTACGTTGTTTTGCTTGCTTAATACGAGCGAACTCGCTCGTATTATTAATAATAAGGTATGTATCTCGGATTACATACCGCGATTTTATTTTTTTGCCATTTGGGATGCCTCATCATTGAGATGAGATGTATATTTGATATCTATTTGGTATATTCTGATATATATTGTATTGTAAAAATTTTCCGATCGAGCCGCGCAAAGGAGACTCTACCGAAATTTTCCGTAAATCCCGGAGTTAGAAATTTTTTAAGTTTTAAAAAAAATTATAGCTTATTTTGTTAACTAACTTGTAAATTCCGTAAGCCGATCGGAGTGGCGTAGTAGAAGCGTAGCAATAGTTTTGCAAATCAGATGCTTATGTTTTACAAGTTGTCTATTTTAAAAAAAATATTGTATGTTAAATTCTTTACTTAACGCCTTTTCGAGGACGAAAAGTTTTGAGTGGGGGAGTATGTAACAACCCGTGTTTTTGGCTATTTTTAATTACTAAATTTAAGGTGATTATTGAATAAAAATGGTTAGAAATAAAATTTAATAATTTGTTAATGTAGTTATTGAATATGAACTTGGATAAAATCATGAAATAAACAATTTCGAAAATTAGGGATTATTTATATGAAATAAAATTATAACTAATAGTTAGAATTGAATAATAAATATTCAATTATTTAGATAGAAATGAAATATTTTTGATAACTAAAAATTCAAATTGGAATGAATGGTTATTAATGTAATTTGTTGAATAATTTAATTGTTTAAATTTAATATTGGAAATTATTTGAATAATTAAATTCTGAATTTAATATGATTGAAAATGACGTTGTAAGTTAATTTAAATTTTATATAAACAACAACTAAGATTGTTAATATTTAAAATTGGATTTAAATGTGAATAATTAAAATTTGGAAATTTTATATTTTAAATTGACGAGTAAAAAATAGCCATTTTGGCAACTGTCTCGGATTTCAACGAAACCAGTTTCATTGGATTCATAGTAGTGAATTATTATTGGGTTTCAAGTTTCGTAGCGATCGGACTTGTCGTTTGGCCGAACGAGCTTTAAATGCGTAGAAATCAATTTAAGGAATTCGATAAAATAAATTGGCTTTGAAAAGCTATTGTAACGACCCAGAATTTTCATCCCGAAAATTCCAGATAGTTAGGAAAGAAGAAAGAGATAGAAGAAGAAGAAACAGAAACATAACACTGATTCTCACATTCGCAGCGGATAAAATATAATATCAAATAGAAACAGTTTACAAAAGAAAACCATATCAGTCAAGTTTCATTTTTATACATCAGAGTTATACATATACACAATTATTGGATATATACAAATCAACATATCCCAGATAAACAAAATATATCACAGCGGAAACACTCCATACGTTCCTGCCATCCAGCTCGTCTTCTGAGCTCCAGAACGTCCTTACCTGAAAATCTGTAATACTCGGTCTGACCCGAGCATTACCAAAAAGTAACACCCGAGTCAGGCTGGAAACCAGCGTGAGTAATCTCATCTAACAAGGAATACAAAGGTATACAACTTATATAAACCCGGGGTAACTTGTATCAATCTACACTTCATAAGCTGTTATAGACACCACTTATTTATTTCACATATCAGATCTGTACATAATTATTATAAATTACAAATCGAAGGGATTTCGGGTATTTACTAATACCCGACTCCGGTCTCTTTGAATTTATTACCAATTTAATCCAAGTTATTCAAGTGAAATACAATTTAACCTTAAATACAAGATGTCACTCTTATACAGCAATTCATCATCGACAAATATCCACACAATCACTATTCAAAATATCATATCATAAACATTTCATATCAGGAATATCAACCATTCCTTCATAGAAAGGTTTATTAGTTGCCCATTACTAATTTAAATCAATCAAATTAATTACTTAAATTATTTTTGCTTACTTACCAATAATTAATTATAAACCATCAATTAATCATCCCTTAATTATCCTTTCTAATTATATTCAGTAATTAGCCTTTAATTAATTTACCACATTCACTTATCAATCTTGATTTATCACACTCGGTAAATAAATTATTCTTAATTACCTACATTAATTAATTTACCCCTTAATTAATTAATAAATTCTTTAATTGATTACACTGGATAATTAACACTAAATTGCTTTAATTACTTCCATCAAATAATTACCCATTGATTAATTACTGCCTATAATTACCCATTAATTTCTTCATTAAGTAATTATCATTAAATAGATTATACTGGGTAACTACCCCTCTATTAGTCAACTTCCTAAATAAATTAATCACCTTAATAAGTCAATACCTTAAATTGATTTCACAAACTAATCAACTAATTACCTTAATAATTAAATTTATTAATTATTCATTTAACTGATCACCTTAAATCCATTAACTATCCTTATTAAATAATTTATACTTTATTTAATGACATCATTTAAATCACCTCTTCAAACATATAGGAATTTCCTACCTATAAAAGTACTTTAAACATTCAAATTTTATAACATTTAAAACCTATTCCTTTTGATAATCCTTTAAACTTGATTTATTAATCAACTATACATATTTAAACTTGATTATACTTAACTCTTTAACTTAGAAACATTTCCTTTGAAAGCAAGAATATCTTAAACCTTGAAACGTCAAATTTATCATGCTTTATTTTTAAAAATAACTGACATTACTCCTTCTAAATCAAAACAGTACGCAACATCAACATCCCCGAGTCAAACTCGATCCCCTCTCGTACCAACACAGTACAATACATATTCGCTGGCTTACTTCGAGACAGCATCAAGTTTGCACGAGAACGAACACGAGTACCCAGCTTCTTCTCGAATGCCAAACTACATCAGATATTGAGGTGCACCGTGCACATGTACCAGCGATGCCGCTGCTTCCGACCATCAACGATGAACCTCACAAGTCGGTGACCAACCTCCTTCACGATTCCGACCGTCTCTAATTCGAACCCTACTCAAAAACGAATTCGAGCAACCTGGCACAAAACTGGAACAGCCTTCAAGACCTAAAATCATCTCGCACTCGAAACTCCGACCACCAGAGAGTCTAAATTTCCGGCCAAGCCCTCGCCTACACTCCAGCTATCATCTCCCTAAACCCTATAGAACTCGATCAACAATTGAAGTCACAACGATCAAATATCCTGACCTATTCAAAACTAGGTTTACAGACTTCACCGATCTCCCATCGTCGCCACAGTGCTTTGAACACCGACCTGACATTTTTTCTTCAATCTCCAGTCATTCCTTCATCTCCAGGCAAGACCCCATGACTTCCGATCAACTTGATCGTCAGAGTGAACCCAAAACATCAATTTCAATTCAACTCGAACTGCTAGTCCTATACACCTCTAAAAATTGTGATTTCAACCTTAAAAATCATGTTTTTGAATAAGATTCTAGATTGTATGCCTGAAACCATAGATAAAGATGTCTGGATTTTTCACTTAGATTTAGCTTGCCTGCTTTTTTTTTCTTTTCCCAGTGTGTTCCCAATTTATTTCGACTTAAATAAAAAATTTAACCTTACTTTGTGATGACACAACCATCTTTCGTTCAAAACTCAAATCTTAGCAAAGCCTAGATCAAAAGAAAAATGAATTTGATTGAATTCTCAACTTTGAAACTAGTCTGTTCTTTGGTTTTCCAGAGGTAACTTACTTAAAATTTATATATATATTTATATATATATATATATATATATATATATATATATATATATATATATATATATTTATTTAAATTAATATATTGAAACAACCAGTTTTGTTAGAACCTTGGATCCTAACAATAATCAAATCAAGTGATAATGGAATTTTATCTAAATCTTAGTTTTAAAACCAAGAACAGGGATGAACAGATACATAGCCATCACACAAATGTACCCCAGATAATTCACTTATATATAATTACACAAAACATACTTATGACCAGAGAACTAACATACAACCATATTTAAAAATACTTCAGCCTTTAGGAAAGATGTTACTCACAGGCATTGCAAATAACAAAGGGAACTGGGTTGAAATACTCACCTGTAAATACTTGGAACAGAGAACAGCTCCCTGGTTTTGAAAAGCTGCGAACTTAATCTTCTTTGATCTTTTTTTTTAGCTGAGTTATTAATTTGAGTTTCAATTGTAAAATGAAGTGCCTATTTAGTTTCTGAAATGCTAAGTTATGATGAACGTAAATGAAACAAGCTGGAACAAGAAGGATGTACATATAGAAAAGATTTCACATAGATAGGTAATTACTGGTACAAAAGTTTCTTTGTTTTGTCAGAGATTTTTTTCCCTCTTTGTTTGTCTAGCCGATTTATTTCTTACTTTGGTGGCTGAGATATGATATTCGTATGTGCTTGCATTAATTGGTATTGGCTTGTTTCACACGCTTTTACATACCCTTTTTTTTCCAAGTACCACTTGTATTCATGTATCTCACTAGTATATATATCTCTAGAATTCTTTTATGTGTTCATGTCATATTTCACATAACTATAACCTTTAAGATATTATTTTATCCCTTTTAAAAGTATGACTATGAACCATTTAATTTACTTATATATTTATTTAGTTTCATGCTTGTATTAATTTCATAGTTTTCTTGTGTTTATATATTTATATTTATTATTATATTTTTTTTTTTACCATAGTTTGTTTATACTCAAGTTTATAGCATAGTTCCTTATGTTTACATATATTTATTTTTATGTTAATATCATATACTCGTTTGCACTTATGTTCAAATATTGATAAGATTTATTTTACTTGAACCATTATTATCCAGATTATATCATATATATTTATATTTAAATCACATATAAATAAAGTTAAATAAGATAGATCTCATTTTTAAAATATTTAGGAACTCTTTATTTTAATTCCAAACCATAACTTCTCCCAAATACATATATATATACTTATATTTGTTTTAAAATAATAAGCTATATTTTAATCAATTCAATTAAATATTTATTAAAATAATACTGCCAAAAATTCGGGATGTCACGGCTATCTTCCACATGCGATCGAATTAGGCCTCGAAACTAGTTCCATTGCGTTCGGAATGGGGGTAAAACATTATAAACACCAGGCGGCACACCTCGATTGGAGTTCAGACGATTTTGGACCTAACTATATAAATACGCACGTAAATCGAGATAGTTTTATTATTATTTTAATTTCTCAAAACCCTAGCCACCAGTATTTTAATGGCTGAAATTGCTCGAACTTCTTTCCTCTTTATCTCTCAATCCGTTCAACAAAATCGAAAAATTCCAAAAGCAAAGTTGTAGATCTCGACGAGCTCTTCAAATCCATATGGTTGATCTATGATGTTACGTCATGGATTCGCCAGAATCTGGCTTGGAAGCATGCACATGTTTTGGGGTTTTCGAGGCAAACGAGGGCAGCTGGATGGACGGCACTTAGGGCGGTAGTAGCTCTCGACGAGGTGCTCAAGTGGGTATGTCTTAATCATCGTCCGGTCACTGGAATTGACGTGCACCTAGAAGGGTTCTTGCGTTGTGGTAGGTTCGGTCATGCACCGTAGGGTACGTGAGTTATTTTATATTATTAATTAATTATTTAAAATTTTAAATATTCGATCATTCTAACGTATATAACTTTTGCATACGAGCTCGGATTCACGCGCGGTTTTCTCCGTCGCATTCATATCAAAATTCCGGATGTTATGGAACTAGTTTGGTTGCATTCTGAGACTGTTCAAATTTGGGTCTTTATTTGGATTTTAAATCGTCGATAAATCAAAGGTGAGTGCTTATACGCTCATAATTGACTGAAATATTTTTATGTTAGTTAAATTTATATCATTAAGTGATTTAAAATTTATTCGTTGTTGTTTGATAAGTTTAATTGACATTTAAATTGACATCTGAATTAATTTATAGAACTTGAATTGACAGTTAAATTTAATTAGAATTTAATTACCCATAAAATACCCGATATTGATAATTATGAAATTGTTGTGAATTTTATTGACTGTTTGGATGATTGGTCGTGATGGATGCTATTGGTTGATATTTGGATGTTTATTTATTTTGATATATCATGTTATCATCTTGTATATTATTTACAGTATATAAAACTGTAAATTGAATTATTTCGAATAAATTAAGAAATAGGTTGAAACGATATATATCTATGACATTTAATTTGGGTTGAAATGATATATATCCATCCCTAGAATTAAATTAAAATAATTGATTCACTTGGCCATAGGATAGAGAATTATATATGGACACCATATTGGTTAAATTAAATAGCTTTAAAATTTTGATTTGGAATTATTTAAATGATTTGGTTTTAAGAAATAAAAATCGAATTTATGGAAATCAAATTATTTTCGTATTGGAACTCGGAATGTTGAAATTTAAATTTGAAATGAAATTGTTTAATTAATCAAAGTTGAGATTTTTAAGTTACAATCGAAATATGACGAAAATTTTAGAAATTATTTGTTTAAGGATTGAACTTTTATTCGAACTTGGAATATTGCTAAGAAAAGGTGATATAAAACGTTATTTTGAAATTGAGCTCGGACTTGAATTATATTTAAAGATTTGGATTTTAAATTGGATATTGAAGGAAAATTTGATTTAAGTGTTTTGAATTGATATTTTGGAAATGAACTCGGAATTGATATAAATTGAAATGGTTTAAAATTTGGAGTTGAAATTAATTTGAAATTTGAACTTAAATTAATTTGAAATTGGAAGTGAAATTAATTTGGAATTGAAATTAAAATTTGACTTGAAATCGGAATTGAATCGAGTAAATCGAAAATGGAAATGGAAATGGAAATTGATTTGAATTGGAAATGTTGGAATTGAATCAGTTTGGCTTGGAAACTATTTTTAAATAAATTATTTTAGTTAAACTATGTCAAATCTATTTTCTTTAAATATTCAAACTATTTTAATTTTCCCCAACTGTTTTATTATATAAACCATTTTTAATACTCAAATTATTCCCTATTAAACTATTTTAACTATTTAACTATTTCAAAACCATTTAAAATAGTTTCTAAAATTCAAACTGGTCAAAGGGCGGAATGTTTATATTTAAATCTTGGAGTTAAATGCGAATTGGGTTAAAGTGAATTATAACCAAAACTATAATTCGAATCAAGTTTTGAAGTAAAATCTATATTTCGAATTGAATGAACATTTGAAATAAAAATATAGTTTTGAAGCAAATATGATAATTTCGAAATATATTTGATTTTGAAGCGAATATTATGATTTTGAAAGGGATATGGTATATTTTGAGTAAATATGATGATTTCGAAATGGATTTGATTTTGAAGCGAATATGATATTTTGATATCAAATACGAATTGTTTTCAAATTGTAAAAGTACCGACCGGTGTGTAAAATGACGTTTGGTTATTAAAGAGATCGAGGCCTCCTATTGGCATACTCTCTACCAATATTGGAACCACTTTGACAACCGTGTACGCGGTGGAAGATATCCAGAATGTAGTGGTTGAATTAGCGACGTTTACTGGAATGAAGTAAGAGAACGATGATGGATAGCTTTGACATTCGTGTCATAATTAAAATGTCTAAAACAGGACCCTATGTCTGGCCAATGAGGTTAGCTACCTCTAGCGACGTTGATCCCTCGTATTACTATTGTTGTATTCGATGGGTGCACCTTTATCGTTTGGATTGATTGTCGTGGTCGGTCACAGATGGGTTACGACCAGCCAGAAAGGGTAAACTAGTAGAATCCTACCTTGGGCATTGCCTCACGTGCCTTGTCATATTTATCCCTATACGAGCCCATTACGACTTTGGTTTAGAACTATAAAAATGTGTTAAGGTGGATCAATGTAAAGCCTTAACGCTGTTTTGATATTTATTTTACTGATAGACATTATCTATTATAGTGTATTCTATTATATATAAATAGTTTAACGGATTCTTAGGATATGGAAAATCTCGAACATCTCTTAAGTTATTGCAGTCATATTTGTGATATTGATTTGACTTACATAAGAACATTTTAGTCCCGACTCGAGTGTTTTGTCTTTTCATTATGCTCGGGTCAGTCTTGAGTTTTTTCAGTGCATTAAAGATCAGTTTCTGAAGGACGAAGACGGAGTTGGTATATTATTATTATTATTTCCTTATTCATCCTATCATGTATATTGATCATTTATCCCTGATGTATATATAACTCTGATAAATTTTGTATAGATTTTAATCAAATTTATGATATAAACAACTTCATGAACTGTTCATTGATTATCATATTTTATCGTTTCCGCTGTAAGATTCTGTGTTTGTTTCTTGTTCTTTTTTTATTTTTCTTATTTAACCCCATTGATTATCTACGTTTCAGATTGTTTAAGTTGGACATGTGTGGATTGTTGTTGATTTAAACCTTTCGAAATGTGGGTCGTCACATATTAAGTGCCCTAATAGGATTTCTTATGATGTCAATAAGGAAGAACCATGTAAGGGCCCTCTTTGGGGTTAGGTATTAAATGACGGGGATATGTCCATTTTATAGGTCTTAAATGATTAGAGTCTGTCTAATTCCCATTAAAGAGGTATTAAGTGGTTTGGGTATTTCCTCTTACATCATATACTCTAGTTATGTAGAGTTGTATAGTCAGATTGGAAGAGCCTTCAGGCTTATAGTTGACTGGGTATAGTCGGACTAGAAGAGCCTTCGGGTTTACAGTTGACTTGGTATAGTCGGACCTGGAAGAGCCTTATATATGTTATATAGTGGAAGAGCCTTTTGGCTTGCAGTTGACTTTATATGAATGTTATGATTTTATATGTATGACGTATTTCTTATTTAAATAATACTGCCTAAGTATAATTATGGTAAAGCTTGAGATTTTCATTTCACCAGACATTTGTTGTTCTGACCCACTTCTCGTTACAACACAGGTTAGAGAGAGTAATGCTAATTTAGGAGACGAAGGTGGAGGTGAAGACTTGTGGCTGTTATCTATTTATTTATGCTTTTTAAGTATTTTATTATACCCAGTTCAGACAGTTATGTTATTTTGAGATATTATACTATAGAGACTTTATGGAAACACGTTGTAATGTTTAACATGTTATGTTTCTAAAATGATTTTCTTTATGAAATGAGTATTTGTTTCTGATATTATATTTTATCCATTCCACTATGAGATTTTGAAAGTACAGACAGATGGCTTTGGGTATTGTTTATTGTTTTAATTTTATCAACCTAAAAACTCGCCTTGAGATGGGCCTAAGGTTCGACGGGCTTTTATTGGGTCGAAATTAGGTCTGTTTTGGGGTGGGTAGTTACAACTTTCGTCCATAGGCTTTATTGTTCTAGACAAATTTTGAAATAAATCTTTCCAAAGAAGCTCTTGCATAACTGTTAGTTGACGTGTCAAGTCCTGAACTTTAGCCTCACTGTTTGGGAGCTTTGTTAGGGTAGAAGGTTGTCCAACATCCGTATTCACTAAATTGAAGTTCGAGAAAAGTCGTCTGTTGTGTGACTTCTTTGTTTGGGATGTTATTTTTTCTGCTTCTCACCATTTTCCCCGAAATAAAAACTTTATGCAATTAGTTTAAGGAGAGAGTTCCAAAGAAGCGGAGGTTTGAGCCCTCCTTCTAGCACTAAATGTTAACGAATTTCTTCGCTAACACCCAAAAAAGTGTAAGGAAAATGAAACTTGATTGAACGGAGTCCTTAATATCCAATGTTAATTTGCTAGGAAAGCGTGTGCTCCATATTGAATCAATATTAACTTCGAAATTAAGACCATTTAGGAATTCGAAACAAATCATGATCAAGTCATAAGTGCTTGAGAATTTGAAACAAAACACAATTTACGAAGTCTTTCTTAATATGCTATGAAATTGTTGAATCTCTAAAGCCTTATTTGCCAAATTCACTAGAGTATGAAATGTTCAATAGTGAAGCCAATGATCTCATTGAAGTTATACATGCTTGAGAATTATAAGCCAGCAATCTTGTCTCTTTATTTAGTATACTGTGCGATTGTACATGTGCAAGCCCTTATTTGTAATAAGGTTTGCAAGGTTACAATTGGCTCTAAAATCCTCAAATTGATTTAGTTGTTACAAAGTTTAAAAGGTAAGAAATGAGAGAAGAATTAATCTCCCCTTCCTCCATACCCATATGTGCGTATTTATAGGGTGGTAAGGCGCGATATGGGTGTTATGCGACATGCTTGATCTTCCACGCTAATGACTTTCTTGATGATGCTGAAGTTATGCCTTGGTTTGATAATCTTCAGTATCCTTGTATGTTGACAAGTCACGTCATCACATCCACCTTGGTAACCCTTGATATCGTCTTGGAAAGTAATATATACCGACATCCTTTAAAGGCTGACGACATGTGACATGCACTTCCTTCTGATGGCTCACTATATCTATCGGGCATGTTGCTTTAGTTGATGAAGTGCGACATCATCATGTCGCGGCATTGGTAATAGGCGGTATTGATGGGATGTGACATCACTTGAAAGACAACATTAGAGGGAGGCGACATTGAAGTGATCATCGAAGAGATGTAGCATTAAATTGAGGTGATATTAATCCTTTTATCTTCATAGGTGAAGTGCGACATTGATGGAATGTGGCATCAACGGGATAGTGGAATCAATGGGATGCAATATTGACTAAATACGAGATCAACTAGGAGCAATATCCATTCGTGCTTTAGTGAAATATGGCATCATTCATTCAGCTTTGTTGATAGAGAAAGGCACCGATAGCGTGTGACATTACTATTTTCCTTCGATATTGATTTTCATACCGATGATGGACGACATTATGCCTTGTGTAGCTAACCTACGACATCAATTTCCATACAACTTTCTCGCTCATGTTGGTGACATGCGATATTACATGCTGCATTGATGACATGCGATATCCTTAAGGCACGACATTGCTTGCTTTTCTTTAATTTAACATTTCCTTTGTCTACTAGATCCTTGATATCGACATTTTTGTTTTCAACATGACTTCATATCTTCGGAATCAATAATGGCAGCAACAAGTCTAGTGAATGAGAACAAGACTAATAAGATGATTAAGTGCAATCAAAATCTACTCTAAGTGATATAGAGTGCATATGCATTATCCGTGCAAATCCTAAGGTCATGTACCTAAGGATACTTGTCCAACACACTGGGTCAATCTTCAAATCGAACCTCACACAATGATCGGCCAAATCGGGATCTCCTCCTCTTTATACTCATACTACGCTTGAACAGGGAGAACACCATAATGCAAACTCGCAAAGTAACTCATTGTATGCACCCGTGTTTATCTCTTGATCATAGTGGCAAAATGCCTCTTATTGTACCACTCCGGTGTCACCGTGTGTGAACCCCCGTTAGTACCGGGCCCCATCTAATAATCGGTTTCTTGTAGCCACTTATTGTCCAGCGTCAGTGCCCATTGTATGTGAACCCCCGTTAGGACCAGGCTCCTTCTAACAATCGTCTTCCTATTTCCACTTATTGTCTAATGTCGGCTTCCACCCATACTACGTTGCATAAGAACACATGAAGTACCTGGATCTCCCATTAGGACTGGGCTCCTCTCAGATAGTATTCCCGTCAGTGTTGTGCCCACCCGATCATAAGACTTCTGAGTCTAATGCGAAATAAATCACCCACATCTCTTCATAGCTATCCACGTCTAGCCTTGATATCTGGCTAACGATTCATGCTACCATTTACGAAACTTCTGAATCGCCCTGTCTATCATCATTGCGAATTAAATCTACCCAACTACTCTGATAGGGAATTAACTTCCATATTCCCTTACGCGTACAACGAGGCCCAAAACAGTTTATTTTCTAGTTCATTAATTATCAACTTTTCATTTATTTTATTGGGCCTACGGCCATGGTTCAAGTCGTCAATTTTTAATACGTATGGTCGACCCAGACCATCCCTAGGTCGCCGCTATTGATCGACTTGGGCTATTCCAGGTCGACCATACCCCTTTATTTTTTTCGGTTTTGTTCTTTACTTCCTACGATTTGATTGATTAATTATTTATTTAATTCCAGTCCATTAATTTCTAATTCTAACCTTAATTTCTAGATTAAACAATTTGTAGTTTTAACCCTAATTTCCGGTTAAACAGATTATCTAATTTCTAGCAGTTCTATAGTTTATAGTAATAGGTGTCAGATTAACAGTGTGAATTGTAGGGATGATAATTTATCAATTCAATTTCAATTCAACAGGTTTATTAGGGTTTCTAAGCAATCTAATCGGTTAAGATAAGTTTAAACTTAATCCAACTAACCAAACCATTAGATGTGTGCCCACTCATCTTATAGCCTTAGCTCTGGATCTATAAAAGTGAACTCCAAAAGATAGTGCTCCTCTAGATTTCCTAATCACTTGCCTTTCCTCTTTATCTTGCTCTTGATTTGATTTACTTTTAGGTTTAATTTGCAGTTTAATTTTGATTTGAGAATTGGGGAAGAAATTAGGGTTTCAGTAGAGATTTTTGCAACATTTAGTTACTGTCTTCTGAAATTAGAGATTAGGGTTTAGGTTAACGTCTAATTTATAAATGTAATTAACTAACTTAGGCCATTAGATCATCTCGGTAATCATCTCCACTGATCCTCCGTTGCTTTGCTCGCACGGATCCAATCTCAATCGTAAATCTCTGATTCAACGAAGCAGCCAATGCCCCAATATTCAATTACACGGGTCGACTGCTAGGTTGATTGGGTCAACCACTACCGGTCGACCTGGGACCCACTTGGGTCGACCCAACCTATATATATATATATATATATTGTTTTTAAAACTTTAAATTGTTCTGACGCTCGTACCTCTCTCATACTAATTTGGATTTCGAAGTGCTATATATGAAAATTGTTCGAAAAATTACTATGGACACAATGGTGCAAGTTCCGTTTTCCAATTCGGACGTTTGTGAAAATTAGCTTTTAAGTCCTTGTTTGAATTTAATTCACTTTCCTTATTAAATTTTCATTTAAATTCCTTTTTAATTTCGATAAACTTGTGGGGTGTTACATTTACTATCTTTAACTATATCCTTATTAATGTTGTTAAATGTCATTTATTGCTTACTTTACCCTCAATAAATGTCCTACGTAGGTTATCTTTAATATTCAAGTTGGATAATTATTAATGACATTTATTTATCCATTTCAGAATAATTTATCATAAATGTCATACTTAATCCTGCAATTAAATCCATTAAATGAATTTCCATCCATATTTGCTTATTGTGTAATTAATGCCTATTAACGTTCTGAGCCCGTGACCTCTTGATTACTACGCCATTCTTATTTTAGCATTTTATATGTAATTAATAAGATTACTGACGTTTATTTTTTTATTTCTTAAACTTATACTTTAATATATGGTTCATTTGATTATATCGATGTTTCGCTTATTTTACATATATGTTATTATATTATATTTTGTCTATGTGCTATGAGATGTTATACAGGTAATGTATTTGGATTTTCTCTACTTTACACACTTGGCTACCATCTCGCATCGGTCAGGTACCTCTACAGCACACCATACAAGTATATTGGGTACTGAAGGTGTAGGACGGTTGTCACACCTATTAATACCTTACTTCAGAATATTTACAACAAACATAATAGCAAAGCATTTATATATGAACGTTGCTTCGAAAATTACCACGAACACAATTGTGCAGGTTTCATGGTCAAATTCTGACATTTATTCAAATTCCATTTTTGAGCTTTAATAATTATTTATTAATTCTTTTTAATCAATTACCGTTTATTTTACGGTATGTTACACGATCACAGAACATAACGAAGCATAGTCTTTTCATATGAAAGTTTCATTGATAATGCTTTTGATACAAAAATAATATCGCTAACCCAGTGCATGCCGTTGAAAGTGAAGTGTGAATCACCGTACATCTATTTTTTCCTCCATTCAAAGATTTGTTTATTACGATAGTCTTCCAGATCTTCATAGTTGGAATCGTTATCTGCTGTTTGAATTGTAAGAAGTGTAGAAAGAAATGAACTATAGTGGAAGAAGAAGCGATGATAGATTATATAAGAGAATAAAACTAGACCATTTGAGCTTGACGCATTAGACATCTTGGACTTGTCAAACTCAACTAGTTTATAATATCCTCCCGCTTTATCAACGGGCTAAAACGGATTTAGATCGTTTAGAATTTCGATAAGTCTAAATTTTAATTGACCATTACCTACATAAATTTTGTACAACTGTCCGACGTCCTTCTCAGTTGGAGGTTGTAAAGCATTCGTTCCGTATTTGTACGATTCTCGATTAGAACACAAATTAGGACTAAAAATATATATGAAAGTTTGTCCGTTCGAAAGTTTTCGATGTTTTTCTACTGTCGAACATTATCCGTCCATTGTCCGGCTCATACTAAAATGTCCGACTATAAACCTTATCTGATATATGTTCGTTCGAATCTTTTATATGACATGACATAGGCACACCTCCGTCTGGTCCGGTCGAACCCGTTTAAACCGCTATAGGTGGGCTAATTTAGTGATCGTTTATATTAAATAGTTCATACGCATCACAGTTTACTCATGGCCTAAATTTTTAGTTTCCCCCTCTTTCTCCCACTACCTAAATTAAAAAACTAATTCACCTTTTACATTCTATTCCTAAATCTTCAAAGCGCAAAAACAATTTACTGCTTAAGAATTCCAGGAAGTTGAATGATTGCACTTGAAACTAATGTTCATAATAAGTTTTGCGGACAAGAGCTTATAAAATTGTGATGGGTCGAAATACAAGATACCAAAATCATTTCCCCCTTACTTTTTCATATTTTTCTCTCTCGGAATTTGAAATGATAAGAAACTCACTCAAATCAATCCATGATTGTCTATTTACAGGATAAAGTTTAATAAATTTCATTTGGAAAATAATAATAAACAACTATTTAATAGTTTCTCGATTCCCGATTATTCGCTATGCAAGGAAGCCGAAGCGATTCAAGCTCTGAAATGATCTTTAAAGGCATCAGATTCGTTCTGTTTGGATTTGGTTCGACGTTTAAAGATAAGGTATGCTCTTTTGATTTCATTGTCTTATTTCAGTTTTGATTTCTTCGACATCTATAGGATACTCTTAAATAAGTAGATTAGGGATAACATGTCCGGATAGCGCATGGAGCTGTACGGAGTATGAGCAGGAGGCTGCGCTTTCATATATCATACTTTGGAGTTTACTATCGCTTATATTCCGTTGTGTAGTATTGTGGAGCTATACCAGTACTTGTACTACCTTAGAGACAGTTATAGAGTTTGTTTTGGAGATTTGAGAAGTATTTATTTCAGTTTCTGTATAGTCTGTAAACATGTTGCACTCTGATGTTCTTATTTATGGTTCATCTGATTATATCATTGTCTCGCCTATTTTATATATATGTTATTGTATTGTATGTGCGCTTTGAGATGTTGTACACGTTATGTATTTGGATTTACATAATCCGATATCATTGTCTCTACTTTACACTCTTGGCTACCATCCCGAATTGGTCAGGTACCTCCACAGCTCACCATATAGGTATATTGGATATCGGAGGTGTAAGACGGCCGTCACACCTATTAATACCTTATCTCCAAATGTTTGCAACTTATAGGTTCTTACTTCTCACCTTTCTAGATGAAATGTACATCATCAATCGGCAATCCAATGAAATCCACAATCATAGGATAGTCTAGTCCCAACAAATGGAGTCAAGTACCATCCAGCTTTAAGGACCCTTCTATAAGTTGTGCTCATGCTCTTCTTAAGTCAACACATTATGGTATGACCTACATCCCGTGGAGTAATCGGGCTAGATGTATGAATTTAACTCTATTTATTGTTCCAACTCATTGTTGTCTTATCCATCTTTTTAGAATATGGTTGCGACTATTTCTAAAGTCGGAATTCATAGAGTTTGACATGTAATATATAAATAATTCTAAGTAAAAACACAAATACGTTCACTCGGCGCATCCTAATTCTTACGATCGACTAACCTAAGCTCTAGTGCCAAATGCAACAACCTGCATCTTAATGGGCCCGCTTTTTGACTAAATCGAAAACCCAAGTCCATTAGGGTATAGATCTTTGGTGTTGGTAACATGTAATAAACATAAGTATATCAGAGAGCTGTCTATACGAACTCACAACAGAATAGTAAAATATAATAAAACATATATACCAACTAAGGTTACTATCTTGGATATTTAATCGCCTTGTCAGTGTAGAGCATGAATGAGAAAACCTAACGACCAACTGTCCCCGTCTTGTACCAATATCACGTTCCTCTTGGATTGTAATGAGGAGGGGTCAGAGCAATGTTATGGTGACTAGTAAATTACATGCTTTATCCATAACGCTAGTTTATGCTGATTGATATTCATTTTAAGTGTTTTTTCTACCATTCACGGATTATTCATTTAATTCAATATATGTGCGTACAATATATCCAACCTACTTCGAGGTATAAAAATATATGCATATATATATATATATATATAAACGTAGCTGTACTCCCCAAAAAGAAACCCCAGCTACTTAATACTTCTTAAATAGGGAAAAGGTAGACCCAACAACCATTTAGTACCTCAATCCCAAAGCGGGCCCTCCGTAATGGCCATTTAATACTTCTTAAATGGGAAGTAGACAGATCCAACAACCATTTAATACCTCGACCTCGAAGCAGGCCCCTTCGTAACATAATCGATAGTTAATCAGCCCTAACTACGAAGACCGGTAGCTCATAGATATGACTTTATAATTTAATGAGTTGTATTACAAACGCGTCTCAAAGACTTATTTAAGAGTTAACTAGCCCATCTCTAACCAAACAAACAAGTAACCAAAATTTGAGGTCTATGTGTATCCCATATGGAATCTACACGAGTAGAAAGTGTAATCCATCAAGGCATTACCTAAGTCTTTGCTAACGACTGGTCGGGACCGTTGGTGGTTAGACCTATGCCCAACCCTACTCTACAAATACTAGTTTACCAACAATGCTGACATAGAGTCGACCTCCGAACCAAATCCAGTTTAGACTTGCCTAATACAAGTCAAGGAAAATGCCCACTCTCCAGGTTACTTAATACCACCGATTTGGAATTAAAGTAGATCCACTTTCCCAATTTGGCACAGTCACGGGTATTTAAGACTTCATAAATAGGGAAAAGGTAGTCCCAACAGCCATTTAATACCTCAACTAGAAGTAAACCCTTTGACCACTTTAAATGTACTTAGCCATTTAATACTTTAAGTACTCCAAGGCAAACCCCTGATATATTTTCCCTAAACCTATACACGTACGTATATCCCCCACTGGTCCTAGGATATGTCCTACATCAGTAGTGTGTATACACAACTATTGGTAGCCTCTTACGGAGGGCAGACTTTCATTGTGTATCTCTACTAACCTTGCATCCCAACCCATAATAAACCAATTCCTTTATAATTAACCTAAATATTGGGCTAGACCCCCCAATTCACACACATCGCAAGCGTATTATTGATGCCATATAATTTCAACCGTGGAAATTATTACGTCTCCTAGGTTCATTTATTAGCATTCATTTATTTGCTTGCAATGAACTTCTTTTTATTTTATACGTTTACTATATTTAACTTCTATCCTTATTAATGTTGTTAAACTTCATTTACTACTTTCTTTACCCTTGACGAATGTCCCTCGTAAATGATCTTTTATATTCAAGTTGGACAATTATTAATGAAATTTATTTATTTGTTTCAGAATAGTTTATCACAAATGTCATACTTAATCATTTATTAAAATCCATTAAACGAATTTTCCATCCATATTCACTTACCGTAACTTCCCATTAACTGTGTAATTAATGTCTATTAATGTTTTGACCCCATGATTTCTTGATTATTATGTCATTCATATTTTAACGTTTTTATGTAACTAATATGATTACTGACGTTTATTTATTTATTTCTTAAACTTATACTTTAACATACATACATACATACATATATATACATACATATATACATATATACATATATATATATATATATATATTCGATTAATGTTACTGTAACGGCTTATTTATATTTTTTATTGTTACTTTTTAGTTTATACGTTTAGGGATTTTTGAATATACACTTATGTGTAAATTTTTCAAAAATATTTATTTTTACATTTAGTTGCATTGGAACTGTGTCTTTTCCAAAAAGGAAATGTTAACATTGCAACTTTCCATAAACTACCAAAAAGTGGGGTTGTGATACTTTTGTAATTACAAGAAATTATCTCTAAATTCCTCGTTATTTCAAACGATGCGTTTTCATATATGACCGTGAAGTGGAAAGTCTATAGAAATTCACATGGAGGTCAATACAACTAGATTTTGCATTCTATAATTCCAATGAATTAAAATATTGAAAATTTAAATCCCAAATCAAATTAAAACATTCCAATTGAATGATGAACAAGTTTAACTATTTATAACCCAAATAACAAAATCCGAAAATAACTACACAATTCTATAAATATCGTACTTCATAAATTTCAGGGACCATTCTCCCTGAATTCTAAATCTAGAGTGTATATGCCATTTCTCAAAGTTTAACAATTTTTTCTGAATATGTAGGCAAGTGTTTCAATCAAGATTTATTCCATTAAGTCTATAATTCAACAGTTTTCACATAGGCATAATAAAAAAAAGACTCCAATAATATAAATTTAGTAATATGCAAATTACGTAATTTTCTACTCATATTAGGGCCTTTAAATCCAGATCCAAACCCATTCTTCTTACTTGACTCCTTTTTTTTCAACAAAAAATATATATTTAAAAGTATATACATATCCATTAGATTTTAAGATGTGAGAGGATATTTGAGTTTAGGTGGAAATCTTAAACTTACCTCTTTCGTGGAATTGATTCATTCCTCATCTTATTCTCTTTTATTTTATGCCATTTTCCAATATATGTGTGCGTGTGTATAGTATTTTTAATTTTTTTAAAAGTAGTGGAGAAGGAAAAATGTCAGAGCTCCGCTACTCTGTTTAGAAAATATGAGAAAAGAGGAGGGGTTAGGCCTGTATTTATAGATGCTCGAATCAATTATGTTCGTATGATTAAAATTTATTAAATTCAGGCCATTCGGCCAAGGTTCAGGGCATGCCATCCCTAAACCAACCGGTCGATATGAGCGGTCGACCGCTAACGGTCGACCAACACTACCCAGGGTCAACCAGTGGATCCCGATAATTTAATTCCTATCGTTAACATTAATTAATAACGGCGTTAATTTCTTTTTAATTATTTTCGATCCAAAAACTTCAAACGTTGATAATTTCTTCATTTGAATTTCAATCTGTTAACCCGCCTTTTGGCAAGGCCGCGGACAGACGGATTTAACTTAAACAACTTCACAACTATCGAGACTAAAGTATGATGGGTTCGGTTGTAAATGATGATAGGCAGTTTGGCAGATGACGTTCGACATTGGGATGGTTCGGCGTTGAAGGCTGTTCGACATAGAGAGATCGTCGTTTGACATAGAGGGATCGTTCGGCACTGAACGAGTGCTCGGCATTAGAAGGAGTGTTCGGCATGAATCTTGTTCGGCAACTGGAGACGTTCGACATTGGATGGAGCGCTCGGCATTAACCAACGTTCAGCATCTGGAGACGTTCGACATTGGATGAAGCGCTCGGCATTAACCAACGTTCGGCATCTGGAGACGTTCGGCATTGGATGGATCGTTCGGCATCAAGGAGACGTTCGGCATTGGATGGATCGTTCGGCATCAAGGAGACGTTCGACATTGGATTGAGCGCTCGGCATTAACCAACGTTCGGCATCTGAAGACGTTTGGCATTGGATGGATCGTTCGGCATCAAGGAGACGTTCGGCATTGGATGGATCGTTCGGCATCAAGGAGCGTTCGGCATTGGATGGATCGTTCGGCATCAAGGAGCGTTCGGCATTGGATGGGTCGTTCGGCGTACCTCACCTCGCTCGACATTGCACCTCGCACCTCCATATCTCGCACCTCCATACCTCGCACCTCCGTACCTCGGTACCTCGCACCTCCCAACGTTCGACATGAGGAGATCGTTCGGCATTCACACCTTGTTCGGCATCTATGGTTCGGCATATGGAGACCACACCATTTGGGCTGAGGTACTCGGCTACCAGGCCCACCAGGGAAGTCCAACCCATCTTTGTCTATAAATAGAGAGGCAGGGGCACAGTAAATGAGATCTTTTTTTTCTGCTCTCTTACTTTCTCTTTTCTAAGGCTAAGGCAACTCTGCCATTTTGTAACTGTAATCGATTATTACAGCAATAAAAAGCAAACTTCTGGAGTGGACGTAGGCCGGAGTTAGCCGAACCACTGTAAAATCTGTTGTTCTTTACTGCTTTCATTTCAGTTTTAACTGTTCTTCACATTATTACTCTCTACATACATTCTATCTCTGAGCTGTGATTGGTATTTGGTGCTTTCATCTGGATTTTGGGGTTAGTGACCAATTTTGGGTCTAACACAATCGTGAAGCTTTTATATATGAAAGTTGCTCAGAAAATCACCACTAACACAATGATGCAAGTTTCATGACCAAGTTCTAACGTTTACTCAAATTCCATTTTCGAGCTTTCATAATTATTTATTAATTCATTTAAATTAACTACTGTTTATTTACGGTGTGTTACACGATCATACAACGTAATGAAGCATGGTCTTTTCATATAAAAGTTTCATTGACAATGCTTTTGATACAAAAATAATATCCATAACCCAGTGCATGCCGTTAAAGGTGAAGCGTGAATTACTGTACATCTATTTTCTTAATTCAAAAATTTGTTTATTACGGTAAAGTCTTTCAGATCTTCATAGTTTGAATCGTTATCCGCCATTAAATCGTAAGAAGTGTAGAAAGGAATGAACTATGGTGGAAGAAGAAGTGATGATAGATTATATAAGAGAATAAAATTAAACCGTTTGAGCTTGACGCATTAGACATCCGACACATCAAACTCAACTATCTATAATATCCTTGCGTTTTATCAAAGGGCTAAAACAGATTTTGTTCCGTTTAGAATTTCGACAAGCCTAAAATTTTAATTGACCAATATCCCTACATAAATTTTGTACGACTGTCCGACGTCTGGTTTAGTCTGAGATTGTAAGACGTCCGATCCGTGTTTGTTTGATTCTCATTTAAAACGCAAATTAGGACGGAAAAAAATGTACGAAAGTTTGTCTATTCAAATATTTTCGATGTTTTTTTACTGTCGAACATTATCCGTCCAAATCTTTTATATGACATAACGTAGACACACTTCTGTTTGGTCCAGTCCGACCCGTTTAAACCGCTACCCGTGGAACAGTCGTTCATATTAAACAGTTCATACACATCACCCTTTACCCGTGGCCCAAATTTTCAGTTGCCCCTCTTTCTCCCGCCATCTGTAAACCTAAATTGAAAAACTGATCCACTTTTTACATTCTGGTCCTAAATCTTAAAAGCGCAAAAACAGTTTATTGTTTAAGAAATAGAGGAAGTTGAAAGATTGCAGATGAAATTAATGTTCACATTAAGTTTTTTGCGAATAAGAGTTGTACAATTGTGAAGGGTCAAAATATAAGATACCAAAATCATTTCCCCCTTATTTTTTCATATTTTTCTCACTCTCAGAATTTGAAATGATAAGAAGTTCACTCAAATCAATCCATGATTGTTTATTTACTGGATAAAGTTTTATAAATTCCACTTCGGAGAACTAATAATAACTCACTGTTCAATAATTTCTCAATTTTCCCGATTATTCGCCATGCAAGGAAGCCGAAGTGATTCGAGCTCTGAAATGATCTTTAGAGGCATCAGATTCGTTCTGTTTGGATTTGATTCGACGTCTAAAGCTCAGGTATGCTCTTTTGATTTCATTTTCTTATTTCAGTTCCGGTTTCTCTGACATCTATAGGGTTTTGATGATTTTTTTTTTCAGTATCGATCCGAGCTTGTAAGAAGAGGGGGAATCGATGTCGGTAGATATGATTCAAATTGTACTCATGTGATTGTTTCTGGGCTAGTTTATGTAAGTTCGTTATTTTTGGATATTCTTCGGAGTTCCTTCTCTAACAAACCTCGAATTACATTACTAATTTAATCATATTCTTAGTTCAAGCATCTAATTTGTTGTTAGTTTGAATTTTTGTTTCTATTAATTTGTAAAAGAATTTTTTTTAGATCTTAATTTTAAGTGATATTAAGATTTGGTAATATTTGTAAAGAGAAGTTTTGAATTTGTAAATGAAGTTTATTCGTTAGATTCTATATTTAAGGGACATTAAGATTTGATAATATTCGTATAGGTTTATTTTTTAGATCCTATATTTTAGTGATATTAAGATTTGATAATATTTGTAGAAGAGAATATTAAGATTTGATAATATTTGTAGAAGAGAATTTTGAATTTATAAAAGAAGTTAGATGCAGTTTTCATGTGATATTAAGATAGATGGGCAATTTTGGTAGTTCACGTTGATACCAAAAAAGTGTGACAGCAAAGGTATTACAACTATTATTAAAGAAAAAATATATAATTGCCTACAGTCTTCTTTTTGGGCTTCCGTATGCTGTACACACAATATAACCATGAGGCTTTCGTAATTACAAGGGTTTAAATTTTAAACATTTGCCTCATTGCTCTAGTAGTTGAGCTGGCTGTGGGATGAACATTCACATTACATTCATGTTATTAATGGGTTTTATTTGGTGATAGTAGTAGATGAGTGTTGAGATGTAACCGTGTGTGTGCAAGTCAGAAAGCAGTTGTCACATAAAATGTAATATGTTCTATTTTGTATGGTTTTGTTGCATAGGATGATCCTGTTTGTGTAGCTGCAAGAGAAGATGGAAAAGTGCTTGTTACTGAACTTTGGATCGACGATAGCGTGGACTCTGGAGCATTGGTTGATGCTAGTAGGGTAAGTTCCTTGTATGATTTTGCTTATTTGTATGTTACATTTGACAGCATCAAGTGTGTCTTTGAATGCCATGTTCTGATCTTTTTTCCCGTTTTTCCTTTTTAACAAAATTTACATGGAAACAAAACCACATGATGGCATTGCCTTGACTTTAATGATCAGCCCGTCTAATTATCCTGAATATACCCCTGCATTTGATTCACCTGATGTAGGACATAAGTTTATAGCAGATAAAAGGGTAAAACCAAGTGCACAAGCACAAAATTTCTGCCTTGTTTGAGATTGCAGCCGCCAAAAAATAAGTACGAACTTTATGGTTTGAGTTTCCATTCTCATTTCGGACAATCAAGATTTCAGAAATTTTGGTTAGTTTTGCCACTCCCTGAAAATTTTGTTGTCTTTTTTATTTTTAAATTTCAAAAGCTTATTGTTTCAGTGTACAGTGATCAATGACATGATCACTAAATAAATTACACTTAAAAACAACATTATTTTACCCCAAATGCTTTAAATAAATTCAGAACAACAATAACCAATACCTAAAATAGCCCACACTTAATTGGCACAAGAACACAAAACCAATTATAATCATCTAATTTTGGTCATTCCATCACCACTTTTCTTTTCTTTTTCTATCACTGCCACTTCTCATTTCTCTTCTATTGTCGCTTTTCTTCCTACTCACATCTCTCTACTCTACTGCACACACTCCTTTTTTTGGTTGAAAAAAAAAACTTGACAATAAGTTTAGTTAAAGAGTTAATCTTCTTAATTTCCTATCGGAATGATGATTGATGTAAATTTTTTAGTTAATGCAAACCCATAATAATGTTAGAATTGGCATAAAACATTGTATTTTACATTTTTTTTTGGCTAATTTTGTTATCAAACGGGTTGGAATTGAATTGGGTTAGCTGGAATTTTATGGTTTTGGTCGAAACCTTGAAGCTTTAAACATATCTTTAACTAGATTTTTAAAGTCGAGTTGGTACATCACTTTATAAAAAGGTTTTATTCCAATGCAGAATAAGTCTAAAATATTTTTAAAAACTGATCGGAGCTCATACCTGCTAGCAGTGGAAACATATTGGTCTGCTTTACAGGCGATTCCAAACTTCACATTTATGAAATGGCTTTGTAATAGTGGATTTTTGTATTAGGCCTCCTTAAATAAATGTATTAGTGCTTAAGGACTTTACGCATTTAAGCTGTAAGTTTAGTTCCTAATATTTATATTGAAGTATCCATTTTTAAAACAAATAATAAAATCACAGCACAACTCTACCATCACCACAAAGTTAATACCTAGATCACAGATCTTAACTTAAATTTACAAATTCCCTAAATCTATAGCAACACCAAGGATAAAAATATATTATACTGCTTGTATTGTAACTTTATTATATCAAGTGCTAAGCAATGTAAGGTGCAAAAGGCGTCCTGGTTAAAGCACTTAAGCAATGGTCAACTATTTATCTTTTTAAGCTTAATTTTTATTTCAAAAAGTTTGATTTAGATATTACGAGTTTTAGAGCAGAAATAATTATTCCGTTGAAGCATATAGTGATTTTTGAGTGCTTCATGTACTTCTACAATACAACTTTTTATTCCTTCCCATTACTGAGCATTTTGTTTTGCTTAATCTAGCTTGATTTTGGATGAGGTGCAACTAAGCGCTAGAATTGATAATTAGGATCGAGAATTGTAAACTTGAAATTAATCAAGCTCTAACAATGTTTGAATCCGATCCGAATTCGTTAGGCCTTGGATTGGGTACATAGGTACATGGAACAACAAAATAGTATCACAAAGGTCTCTTATCAAACCTGATATAATAGACCGAAAACATATACAATATGCACATTAAATAGTGTTATTATATTCGTCGAATCAAACTTTTGCTTGGATCTAGGTATTGAAATGCATGATTGTACGAAAGATAATCCGATCTAACTAAATTCGAAACCTATTGGCGTTTGTCCAAGTCTATTAGAGAATAGAGTGAGTATAATTTCTACTCTTATTAAGCATGCATAAGCGTCAATCGCTGGAGACCAATCATTGAAATGCTATTCATGGGAGTGCTAGTTGCTTAACGTTCTTGATGTTTCAAATAATTAAGCAATGAACCAACAATTTGCGTTTTAAGCACTGCTTAAGCATCGCTTAAGCATCTTTTCATAACATAGCACCTTAACGAAAGCAAAGCACAATGGAAGTCTTTAAAATTGCATAAAATAACTATTTTGGACATCTAATATTTTGTATTATTTATCCATGTGGTACATATCACTTTTATTTATCTGTAATACAATGTGAGAAAATTTGGCAAGCTTAAATAACTCCAAATTTTCACGTGGCTTTTGCGATGTGGCAAATTGTAAAAAATAAAATGATATGACTAAAATCTAATGGTTTATTTGCATAAAGTATTGAATTTTAGTAAATAAATTCCAAAATTTAAAATGGTTTGCATTGCATATAATACAATACACAAAAGCCATAAAAATTACACAAGATAACATTCTTTTAAATGCTTGATATTTTTATATCACTTATATGGGTGTACCTTGTCACTAAAATAAGACAATTTGACAAAAATAAACAACTTCAAAATATTCGGATGGCTTGCATGTATATACAATGCAACTTACAGTTGTGTAATATAACTTGTATTTTATCTAATGTATGCCAAGGTTATGAATGGTTCATATATATAAATCAATCAAAGATGAAGATATAAGTGTTAGTGATAATTGTATTTCAAATATAAAACATAGAAGTACATTTTTTTTAAATTTATAACATATCTTCCATGCATTTTACCAAATGGTTTTCTAGCATTATCTGCAGTCATATTTCCAAACAAAGCGATAAAAGGATTTTATTCCAAAAGGACCAAAACCAGAATTTTGTACATAAAACAATGCATCTTCCGTTAACCAATAACACTGTTTTTCTTATCAATTAGCTTGAATCCAGATAAATCAAAATCCGCATATCATTTTTAACAAGGTTAAAAATAGAGACGACTTTATAAACAATATAAAGAAACTCATTTCATGAAAAAACAAGGCTCCATTTATTGTGGAGACGGTTGAATTTTTGAAACTTTGATAGTAAACATATGAAACCAATCTTAGTTTTCCCTCATCATTTTGAACATGTAGTCACAGTCGGTTGGAATTTTCACGAGAACTTGATCCACAAGATCTAGGTCCATTATTGCTTTGATATGTATAACACGTACAATTCACCTTGTCATAGTCATAACCAAACATAAGAAAAAAAGGTTTTTTTATTCTAAATTCAACAAACTTAATAATATTAACAATTATGGATGCTATTACGTTAAACCAAGCATCAGGATTCATTTGTCTTGCCATGTCATGAACCAAATTCTCCTATCAATTTTCAGTGGCTGCCTTCTAAAAGTGATCTTCTAAAATTTTGGTTCTTCAAAAAAATAGCAGAAATCAAAGAGAATGAGATGTATCATGTTGTTAGATAGTGCAGTTTGAAATTTATATTCAATAATTAGCGAACCTTTTTTTTTGTGTGTGGAGAATTTAGTTGCCGTAAAAGATAAAGGAACGAAAAAAAAGTGTTGCGGCTGGTTATAATTCAGATACAAGTTGGTTTCCATGACATCAATTGCTATATATATTTTAAATTGTGGAATGTGATTTACTCTATGCATTAACTTGTACTAAATTGGTCTTACAATCTTCAAGGTTAATCTGCAGTTTTGCGCTGAACTAGTTCGTATCCAAATCTGAAATATGTCTGTTGATGATAGGATTCTTAACAATACCGTTGCTTGCCTTTTTCAAATTAGTTATTTGTGCTCATCAATTATAGTCCGTAGGGTGTATACATAGAATTCTCTTACTGGTTAATGTCACTGTGGAAAAAGCAATAAAAAAACCTAATTATTTGTTGCAAAGCAAATCTAACTTTTAAAGGGCTTGGATACACTCAAGTAAACATGAAGTGTAAATCAGCTTGCATCCTGATATTGTTTTATAACCATATATTCAGGGAAAGAAGTTCAAAGTTATATGGGCCATATTCTTACTGTGGGCAGCGATCACAAATATTTCTGTAGGAGATACCCCACAAGATATTATTTCTTACCAAATTTACCAGGGAACCATCTTTATTTCTAGACGTTTTTTTCATGATCTAAAAAGGTGGATATTTGACCACACCCTTGAAACCAAATTTAATCCTTAAAATTCCCCTCAATCAAACTTTGTAAAACAACCCCCTCTAATTAGTTTTGATGTTCTCCATTTCCCCCTTCTTATACATGAACTCTAACCCGCTCACCATATCATATGCGAGCCCTAACATGTTTGATCTATCAAATCTCTTGATTTTATTTGGGTTTATTATGAACTTTAATTTTTTTCAACTCTTATTAACGACTTCTCTCAGATGTGATTTTCCTTAAGCAATATACATTTTATTCTCTAAAAACATTTATTATGCAGTGACTTTTTAAAATTTTAGAAAAATATGTATATATTTTACAAATATTTTCAATCCTATTTGAATATTTTTATATATCCATTCATTTTGCAAACAACTACAGAAAAATACATTCATTTTGCAAGTATTTACAAAAATGATATTTATTGTTTCAGAAAATATGTTTACATTATTTTAATGCAAAAACATGTAGCCATTTTGTTAATATTTGCGATACATGCTTATTCTATCTGAAAATATGTTTTTTTGGGAGCAAAAGGGTGGGAAATACTTTTCCAACCTATAAATATCATTACCATCAAGAGTTTATGTTGCTACAACAAAACACATCCCAACCACCTTCAGCCAACAGAACAACAATACAACCCACTACAACAACACATACTTCGGACGACAAAAAACACAGGTTTAACTACTTCATTTTATACACACAAATCTGAACAAAACAAAACCAACCCCACAACAGTTCATTTTACTGACACAGCACTCAACAAAACATTACAAAATACACTGAAAATATGTTTATATACATTCATTTTGCAAATATTGTAAAAACATCTTTATTCTTCAGAAAATATTTTTAAATCATTCATTTTGCAAATACTTTAGAAACATGCATAATTTATCTCAAGATATTTCTATATGCATTTTTTCATAGTTAGTGAATTTTTTAGTAGTATTTTACTTTATTTTTGATGGTTGTCTTGTATCTCCTTTTGATTTCCTAGTCCCCTTTAAATTTTCTTTGATCTTCGCCGCTGATAGTTTTTTTTATAATTACCTGGGGATAAAATGAAAGTAGAGAGAAATGAAGAGTTGTGCGGGAATGAGAATGATGTAGTAATGAATTATTTAGGGTAGTTTAGTAATTTGGTTTTGATGATTAAAAATAGGGGGTTTTTTGTTTTCATTTTCAGGAGTGTTTTGTGGTTTGAAACTTTACAGGGGTGTGTGCCAAAAGTCCCCTTTAATAAGTGCATTCTTGGCTCATCAATAATTGGAAGTATTAATATTTTCTTTGTGCAACACGCTACATTCTGAATTGTTGGCATCATCATGGCCCCTTTCTCTACTTGCAAGCTCGAGCTTGCACTGAACATAGATGCATGTCATCAGCTTTCCCAGAATTAGGCTTGGGCATTAACCAACTTTCATAGAAAGAAAACTATGTTACTATATTCGTTAACATTCATTCTTGTTTGCTTCTTCAAGGGCAATTACTTTCACATCGGACATTCTTATTACTTGATTGATGTCAATATTTGTGAGCTTGTGGAATCTTATGCTATAAATTTAGAAGAATTGTTTTATTTTACAGTGAAGAGTTCATGTTTTCCCAGTAAGCATATTTGGGGGATAGTATCTTTGCTGGCTGACTGTTAAATTGGAATGCTGCTTTCAAACACTATATTCGTAGGTCCAATACAGAATATGGTTTGAAAGGTTATTTGTTTTGAAAGTGGTTTTATAGATATGCACATATGTAAATATGAGTTTTGTCCGATATTCAAATGAAGCTACTAAATTTGTGTTAGACTTTGACATTCCAAATAATAAATTGTCAGTAACATCCAACAAAAATACTATATTAAAGTCAGAATGAAGAACCCTTAATTTATGTCCTTTTTTTAAGCCTTGGCCTTCAAAGTGGAGGTTTCTGGTAATTTATGTTTTGAGCTCTTCTGTTCTTTTTATACAGGTTCTATATAGTCCTGTGAAGGATTTGAATGGAATCCCAGGGAGCGAGTCACTTTTTATTTGCTTAACAGGGTATCAGAAGCAAGATCGGGATGACATCATGGTATTTGTTCTTTACTACTATTTTAGTTCCTTGTTGTAAAAGTTTGGAATCGACGAATACTAATAGATAACCTTGCTCAAGTTACATGGAGTTCGATTTTATAGAGCCGGATTTTGTTCATTTTTGATTGGCCAATGTTCAACTTTATAGAGGCATGTCTAATTTTCTTTGCATATTTTGATATGCTTAATGTTTTAGCATGAAGGTGATTCATCATTACATGCTACACACTTGTTAAATTTGCATTGCTCTTTATTTTATGTCTAAAATATAGACTCACAATCACAAGTCACATTGTTTGCCTTTTGAAACTTAGAGCTTAGTCAACAATACTGATTTCTGGCCTATCTTTCAGTATACCTTTCAAAAAGAACACACACACCGGGAGATGTTTGGACATACTTACTTTTATGAAGCTTTAAAATCTGTATGCTTTCGTTACCTAAGTTGTTTCTATAGCCCGATAGAGTAAACTCAACATGCCATCATCTGTAATTAAATCATGCACCTTTCAGCATTTTTTTGCTATTTTTTGGTTAGACTGTATTAATAACTAAACAAATTTTGTTTATAGAAAATGGTCTCATTAATGGGGGCACGATTCTCTAAGCCTTTGATAGCAAATAAAGTGACACACCTTATTTGCTATAAATTTGAAGGTATGTTGTTTCATTCCAATACATATGCATGCAGAACAATTATAGGATGCTGCTATCTTGTATTATTCATTTGCTATTTTGTTACATTTACAGTCTATGTTATGTACTGTCAACATATTTGTAAAAATGAAATATATGAGGTGCATTTGTTATGGAAGCATTTTCATTTTGTGTCGTATATTTAATTTTAAGTACTAGGATATGAACATCTGAGTATGATCTTAGGCTCTTAGCTATGACAGCAATAACAGTAGCAGCAAGCTAAACAGTAATTCATACCCACCTCATTACAAACGTGCTAATTTTGTATTTCCAATAGGGGAGATGTATGAGCTGTTAAACACCTCTCAAGTGTACTATTGGAGCATAAGAAAATATACGTTAAAATTACATTAGCTCTACAATTCATTTCTGAACATCAAAAAAGAAAAGAGAAATCAATTTTTAAGCCCAAATCTCTTAAGTAATCACTGTCGTTGAAACTTGAAAGATTTGTACTGAGGTATATAACATAATGTGCTTTTTTTTTTCCTTGCGTCAATATGATCTTGTTTTTACTTGTCATATAATTATATTTTGCAGGTGAGAAATATGAACTCGCCAAGAAAGTAAAAATTAAACTTGTTAATCATCGATGGCTGGAAGACTGGTATGAGTTCTTCAGTTTCTTTATGATAATTTTACTCACTTGACTTTTCACTGTAATTACCTATTAACTAATATACAGTAATATATCATTGTCTTTGTGCTTAATTGCAGCTTGAAAGCATGGGAAATCTTGCCGATAGATAATTATAAAAAAAGGCAAGCCAAATACAGATGCCTTCTAGCAGCTTCTCTAGTATTTTTGTATAGTTTGGTTGATACCATTTATTCTAGAGTTATTGTGATAGGATGATCAATATGTAGGTATACATTTGGTTACTTTCTGTTGAGAACTTGAACTCTAGGATCAAAAGAAATGTAGTTTACTTTATGCGTTTTGACCACATTTGGTAAGGTGATGATGGCATTGCCAATAATGTTAGGACATATGTAATCGCTTGCTCATCTTGTATGACCTTTAACATTAAAATATTTGATATTTCTATCTGTCATCATTTAATTTTTCTTAAAACTTGTCAGAAGAAGAATGTTACACAACATATGACTGACAATTTGTACAGAAAGACTTGTATGCATTTGTTTCTAATAATGAAGAGACCTTTTGTCTTAAGAACGCTTTCTAAGGGTTCTAGTTTTCGGTTAAACATTCATTATGTATAGCAGGAATTTCAATTCCAAATTTTCCCTTTTTGATACAGTGGATGGGAGCTAGAGATTTTGGAAGCAGAAGCTATGGATACAGAAGAAGAAACTGAAGATCCAGGAACAGAGTTATTAGCACAGAGAAACAATAAAGGAACTCCCTCTGTACAAGGCAATACCTTTACCGTTTCAAGCTCCTATTTACATACTCCTAACAAAGAAATCTCCATGATCCATAATGGTGTGTCAAATGCTAATATGCAATCAAGTAAGGAGAAATCTTTGACAAACATAAATTCTGATCCCCCTCCTTGCAATGATGCACCTTCAGATATCTACCCTAAGGAAAGCCTTGATATAAGCCCAAAAATTACCACTTGTGATTTGGATACTACCAAAGTAAGGGAGTCATCAAATCAAACTGTTATCGACTTAAAAGGAAAGGGCAACATCTTGTCATCTGATACGGGATCAATTTCAGGGAACCAGGATAAACGATACAGTACTCTAAGTTATTCAAGAAAATATTTGAAGGGTGTTACAAAAGAATTACAAAGCTCATCCATGGTGGATTCTAAAGAAACTACAACAAATGGCCATCAAGACATTCCAGTAGCTGAATTTGAAACAAATAACAGCCCCAATCGCACAAAAAGAAATATTTCCGATTCAACCGTTGGTTCAAAATCTCCCAAGTTGTTTTCGAAGCAAAGTCCATCCACAAATATATCACAGTTAGAACCCACTTCTTTAATGCCAAATAGTCATGTTGAGACAAATAATCAATTTGAAGGGACCGTTGAAACAAATTCTAGAGATAAACAGTATGCTGCACTGTCAAAATTTTCTTTGGGCCATAGAAAATTTCTCAAACGAGGACAGATTGCTTCCGAGACAAAAAATTCAAGAAGTTTAAATCCGTCTTCGATTCAAAATGAACACATGGCTCAGACGATGGAACCCATGCAATTGGATGATGAATTGCCAACCTCTGAAACAAGATCTACTCCTGACATTGCAGAAAAAGCACTGCATGACCACGAGGATTTGGAAAAGGCAGGTGGTAGCCAAAATAAAGACATCGATCATTCCGAAGAGAAGGCCAAGGAAACATTTAACGCTGTAGGTGAACCTGATTTGATTGACAAACCAGAGAATAACGTCGATCTTATTATGAATGATATATCTAAATCAGTATCGGATGGACTTGCAGAACAAGAAAATGTATCTAAGTTGACATCTCCTCATTGTAAGGACTTGGAAATCAGAAAGCTTTCAAGTGATTTAAATAATGAACCGCGTACTACACATGCTGATATGCTTGTTTCAGGTGGAAACATTGAACCTCAATATAGGATTGAGTCAGCTTCTACTGATGATAAAAGTACTGAAGTCATAAATGTTAGCAAAATTAGATTGGGTGTACGATCCAAAAAGGTTGAGTCCAAAAGAAACTTGAACAGCAGCAAGTCAAAAACATCTAAAAACACTTCCAGCACAGATAATGCTAAAATGTCTAATGAAGCCGATACTTCTATACAAACCGTGGAAGTTGTACCAGATAAAACTACTGGACCTCAGTCTATTAAACCACTGGATGTATGCACTGAGAAGGTCACTACTAAAAGAAATTTGAGCAAGTCAAAATTATCTACCAACACTTCCTTGGTAGAAAATGCTAATATATCCAATGAAGCTACCACTACAAATGTACACACCGAGAAGGTTGTATCAGATATTATTACTGAACCTCAATCTATATCTACAGATACTGGAACCAGAAGCTCTACAAAACAACCTGATATATGTACCAAGAAGACCATTTCTAAAAGAAAGTTGAGCAGCAAGTCAAAGTTGTCTACAAACACTTCTAGCACAGATAATGCTAATATATCTGAAGAAGCTACCACTACAAATGTAGACACTAAGAAGGTTGTATCAGATATTATTACTGAACCTCAATCTATATCTACAGATACTGGAACCAGAAGCTCTACGAAACAACCTGATATATGTACCAAGAAGACCATTTCTAAAAGAAAGTTGAGCAGCAAGTCAAAGTTGTCTACAAACACTTCTAGCACAGATAATGCTAATATATCTGAAGAAGCTACCACTACAAATGTAGACACTAAGAAGGTTGTATCAGATATTATTACTGAACCTCAATCTATATCTACAGATACTGGAACCAGAAGCTCTACAAAACAACCTGATATATGTACCAAGAAGACCATTTCTAAAAGAAAGTTGAGCAACAAATCAAAGTTGTCTACAAACACTTCTAGCACAGATAATGCTAATATATCTGTAGAAGCTACCGCTACAAATGTACATACGAAGAAGGTTGTATCAGATATGAGTCCTGAACCTCAATCTATATCTACATCAACTTCTCTTAATAGTAAGGGCACTGGAACCAGAGGTTCTACAAAACCATTCGATGTTAGCACCAAGGCAATTTCTAAAAGAAACTTGAGCAGCAAGTCAAAGTTATCTACAAACCCTTCTATCACAGATAATGCTAACATATCCGATGAAGCTACCACTTCAACCAGTGTCAAGGTCAATGCAGGAAAACCGGAAAAACGAAAAGCAGGAGCAATGTCTAAAAAACCAGCTGGAAAGGGAAATAAGCAGGTTGCCGAAGACACCATTGTAGAAGACAAATTAGAACCAAGAGAAAATAAAGCTAAGAAGAAACTAGTTAAACAGACTGACGCATCTGTAGATCCTGAGAAGGAGAACAAGCCAAAAGAAAATGGTAACATGTCTTCACATGTTGATTCTCATCCTAATAGCAAGACTCCAAAACAAAAGGGGAAAGGCTCTATTTTAAGTAAAAACAATGGGCAGAAAGCAATAAGTCGTGCAAGAGTTTTGGAGCCCGACCCTGTCTGGTTCTTACTAAGTGGACATCGTTTTCAAAGAAAAGAATTTCAGCGTATTATCAAAGGGTTAAAAGGAAGGTTATGCAGAGATTCTCATAACTGGAATTATCAAGCTACTCATTTCATTGTACCAGATAAAGTTCGCAGAACTGAGAAATTCTTTGCAGCTGCTGCAGCTGGAAGGTATTCCTATTGTTTCTATGTATAACTTTTTTCATGTGGGCCAAATTTCAGTTTCTTTTAGAAGTTCTACAGAAATTCATTTATTTTTCAACAAATACCTGCATAAACACCCCTTTTCGAATGACAATCTTTATCACTTGAAATCAATAGTAATTTTGTTTTTTCATATTGCAGATGGATTTTGAAAGCCGATTATTTAACTGCTAGTAATGAAGCTGGGAAATTCTTGCCTGAAGAACCGTATGAATGGTATGACAAAGGCCTTGCTGAAGATTGTGCTATTAGTTTGGAGGCACCACGTAAGTGGCGCCAGTTGAGGGAGAGAACAGGCCATGGTGCATTTTATAAAATGCAGATCGTCATTTATGGAGAATGCATCACCCCCAGTTTGGTATGTCCTTGTCGCCAGTCAATCTGTTTATGCTGTTAGACAAGATTCAAATCGTAAATCGTTAAGTTCAAACTTTATATCGAAACGCGTTACAAATTGGAAATTGCAGATTAAAAAATCAGCAGTTTAAGCTTTGTACATACTTTGAAATTGATTTTCATATTTGAATTTCTACATTTTAAACTAAAACTCAATCTTTTTTATCTTGTTCCATTTTTATTATGTTTAGAAAACGATAGATTTGGAATTGCGGATCCAAAATAAGTATTAAATATATAAATATGTACTGAATGATTTTTCTTAGTTGCAATTTTAACTTTGTATGAATCAGATTGTAAATTGAATTGCAAAGGGAGATCTTGTTTTGAGAGAGGATTTAAATCATAAGATTTTAAGATTTCTAAAAACAATGATTTTAGATTGTTCCCAACAATAGTTTTGCTTACTTCATACTTTTGTATTTGAAAAACCGAACAAAACAACATTACATCCAGAACCGGGGCTGTTATGATAATGGTTACCATTACCATTTTGCAAACATCGTTACCCGTACCATTTTTGCCGGTAAGCTAAAATTGTTTATTGTTATTGTTATCGATATGCCGGTATACAAAAGACTGATATATCAATGAACGGTTACTGTTACACTAGTAATGGTAAATTGCCGTTTGTTTAAATGATCAAAAAATTGATATATTTTTACATTGTAATAATGCTTCATCATACATTTCATCATGTCACATATACAAACATAAATGAGAAAAGAAAAAAATGTTTAGCATTATTTAAACTAAATTCGTGAACTAATTTAATCGTTTGTTTGTTTCTAAATGCTTGTAATGCAATATATTACATGAATATCTGTGTATTATAAATGAACTGGTAAACTAACGTTACCGCTGGTTTTGAAAAAATATTACCGAGTTTTATCGTAAAAAAATAATAAAATGTACCATTATTATACCGATTATACTGGCATACCAATTTTACTAAAAAATGGTAACCAATCGACTGGCCGTGGAAAATTTACGGTTGTTGTAATAGCCTTGGACCAAAACTACACAAACCAAGCTTTGAACCGGTTTTTAGGTAAATCAGCATGCATTAAAATGACAATCTCTATGCTTTTTAATAACCAGTCATACGGACTAAACCAACGGCTTGTTTTCTCAGCTGAACAAGCCATGTCTGGGTGCACAGTTGCTTCGTTGATTCACTTTTTAAATCGAACAAGCTATTATTTTGTTTGCTTAATTTTCAATCTGGACCAAAATTTTGAATGCAGGAAACATTAAAGCGTGCGGTGAAAGCAGGAGACGGAACGATCCTAGCAACTTCACCTCCATACACCCGTTTCCTCAACAATCGCATAGACTACGCAATCATCAGCCCAGGCATGCTTAGAGTGGACAAATGGGTGCAGGAATTCATGAAACATGAGATCCCATGCGTCGCCGCCGATTACATAGTGGAATACGTATGCAAGCCCGGGCACTCTTTAGATAGGCACGTGCTCTTCAACACCCAGTCATGGGCAGAAAAGTCATTCGCGTACCTACAAAGTGTGCAAGATGAAGCTGTAACCGAAGACGGCAGTGATGATGTTAGCTGTTCGGCTTGTGGGTCCAGAGACAGAGGAGAGGTAATGCTGCTATGCAACGACTGTGGAGCTGGTATGCATATCGACTGTTGTGACCCTCCCCTTAAGGCCATTCCTGAAGGCGACTGGTTTTGCCCTAAGTGTAGGAAGGAAGAGACGCCGAAGAGTGAATCGAAGAGTAGGAAGAAGAAGGCTTCTTCGAGACGTAAGTGATTGTCCCAGTATATGTAGGGTACCTTTGTCTTACGTCTGTCTTTTGTTAAAATGATTGTGTGATAGTTGTTTAGGCACTACCTTGTTCTCTTTGTTATGGAGCTTTTGGATTATTTTTTAGCAGAATCATTGTTTGTGTGTATGTATGTATCTTTGATGAGCTGGTTCCTGTTTATGAGCTGTACCTGCATTTTCACTCCTATTATTTTATAATAGTTTATAGTGTATGTCTGTTCTTTGATAGTGGATTCCATCTTAATCTCAGCGTGTTGTAACGACATTTTGCATTATTCTGTCATGGAACGTAGAGCAACAATATGTTGAATGTATGTCATCATGTTTATTATTTTACCGTGATGTCCAAAAAGGGATTTGTCAATTCTGTAGTACTTGTGAAAGAAAACTTCGAACTTTAAAATGATATTATAAAAATGCTACTTCAAAATAGTACGAAGAGCTAAAATCACTTTTTTTTCCCAATACGAATCTACAATTCATAAAATGACACTCCTAAATAGTACTATAAGCATAAATATGTGTGTTTGTTTCGAAAAAAAAAGACAATCATAAAATGATACCACACGGTATCATTATTGACATCTTCATCATTCTCCGTCTAAACTACTCCACGATCACCTACACCAAATCACCTTTATAAAATGAAGTAAATACCATTTACAAAAATCATAAAATACAGAAAGGCAGAAATATATATAAACATCATTTAAAAAGACCATAAAATATTTTTATAATCTAATGCATATGTAAATTTCATCTCATCTGAGAATATCATTAAAATTCATGAAAATTTTACTGACAATAACTTTACAAGCTAAGATATAACCATTTCATTAAAAAGTGCTATTGCTACATTACTACAATTCATAAAAGATACCATAAAATATCATTATGAACTAAAATATACATACTTCAACCTATAAATTCCACCACAGTTTATAAAATAATTATAAAATTCATAAATGCTACTGCATAATAGCATTAGAAAAAGAAATATACATAATTATTCTTTTTTTTTTTGCTAAAGAAACTATAAAATGATACCATTAACGGATGTTATCTTTTTCTTTCCCAATTTGTTGTTGTTGCTCTACAAACCCATCTACTTCTAATTAGCACTGTATACATGTCAAAAAACTCGTTCTTGAGACAGGTTTCATGATTTATCATGTTGTATGTATGTTTTGTAATATTTATATATTTTTGCAATAAATTTTAATTAACTTTATGCTTAGAAAAACATAACATGCCGAACTATATTCTACTTGAGCAGCATAAGCGCACGCTTAGAGCATCTCCAATGGCTTTTGAGTTCAAGATTCTATTAAATAGATGACAGAGACTGAATATAACCTTCAAAATTGGGGTAATATACATAGTAGGAGATTTTATCGAAGGAGTTGCTGAATATTAAGGCTGAACATGCCTTAGTTGGAGATGCTCTCAATAGAATATGCAGGTACACGCTCAACAGAACGATTGCCCCGTACGTTTTCGGCCTTGAATATTCAACTGTATACTCATGTGAAGTTGTTGGAGAGATGCTCGTTTGTTCTTCGAATCAGATTATACATACTATAATTTAAACTACATGTAATGATGAACATATCATAAAAATAAGCTAAATACAAACCAAAGATTATATATCATTCATGTATAGTATAAAGCAAAGGCTCCCATCGCCTTAATCTCTTCACTTTAACAGTTACATTATCATCATCATTCTTCTTCTTCTTCACTCTTCTTTCACTTCTCATAACCCCCTCGATCACCTTCGCCTGTCCATCACTAACCCTAACGCCCACATATTCCTTTCTAATATTATGACTGAATATAATATAGAGTTATGTTGAATAGTTTTATATGCTAATGTATACCTAAATTTCACATGAAAATATGACTGCATGCAAATAATATAAATAGTTTTATATGACGCAAGTTTCATGATTTATTATATGGTATGTATGTTTTGTAATATTTAAATATATTTTTGTAATAAATTTTGATTAATTTATACATAGAATAACATAATAGAGCGGATTATATCCTATTTGAGTAGCATAAGTGCTTAGAGCATCTTCAACATCTCGAAATTCAAGGTGAACATTCAGCTACATGTACTCAAGAGAAATGATTATCTCGTAATATTTAGGGTAAACTTCAGTTTTAAATTCAGCAGACTGAACTGGAATTCAGCATTCACTTAATAGTCTCAGTGTCAGGCATGAGGCAAGTTTCATGATTTATTATATTGTATATATGTTTTGTAATATTTAAATATATTTTTGCAATAAATTTTGATTAATTATTTATACATAGAAAAACATAATAGAGCGCATTATATCCTATTTGAGTAGCATATGTGTGCTTAGAGCATCTTCAGCATCTCGAAATTCAAGGTGAACATTCAGCTACACGCGCTAAAAGAATTGATTATCTCGTAATATTTAGGGTAAATCTTCAGTTTTAAATTCAGAAGACTGAACTGAAATGAGCGTTCACTTAATAGTCTTAGTGTCAGGCCGTACGTTGGACTTTCTCACATTTTCGGCCTTGAATATTCAACTGTATACTTATTTGTTCTTCGAATCAGATTATACATACTATAATTTAAACTACAGATGTAATGATGACTTATCATAAAAATAAGCTAAGTACAAACCAAAGATTATAATCATTCATGTATAGTATAAAGCAAAGGCTCCCATCGCCTTAATCTCTTCACTTTAACAGTTACATCATCATCATCATTCTTCTTCTTCTTCACTCTTCTTTCACTCCTCATAACCCCCTCGATCACCTTCGCCTGACCATCACTAACCCTAACGCCCACATATTCCTTTCTGATAAGCAAGTAAAACTCCCCCGCCACAAGCTCCTCCTCCGCTTCCAATTTCCTCACCCTTCTAAGCACCAGCAAGTCCTCTCCCTTCGATATCACGTGCTTCGGAAACTGGCTCATGAGACCGGAGACCGACGAAGGAAGGCTGACGCGTCTGATGCTGCCGTACGAGTCCATTATTTTCGCAGTTTGAGGTTTGCACGTGCCGTTTCCCATGCTCGGATCAGACCTTTTGTATGTGGATGTATAAATGGGTTTTTTTTGCGACTGGATATATATAGAGTTGATGGTGCATATTTGGTTGACAAATGCGTGACGGTGAATAGCGTTGGAATCTGCTACGGCTGGATGACGGTTCGTCTCGGTTGTTTTGTATTTTGTTTTTGTTTATGGTGCCGGCTTAAGCTGTTTGTTTTGTGTTTACCTTTGGATAAAAAAGAGTAAAATTTTGAAGGGTCAGTAGAGACTTTGGTGATGCACAATCTGAAATTAGTGTTTTTAAAACCGGATCCGACTAGGTCTGTCAAACGGTCGACAGTCCGTTCTATTAATGCGGGTACGAGTTTTGCCTTAACTATCCCGATCCGACCCATGTTCGACCCGGTTACTATTAGGGTTGGATACGGTTTTATCAAAATCCAACACGGTTAGGGCTCGATCCGTTTATTAGTTTTCCGTCGTATGAAAACATGAGCCACTGCTAAAACGGCTTCGTATAGCGGCAGACGTTTGCGACGGCTGGCGATGGCTAAAAAATACGGCCGTCGCTATACGAAATATACAGGCTGCTTCCCGCGAGCAGAACTTTCATTCCTTTCCCGTCAAAATTAAACCCTCCTTCCCCAATCCGCCGCCCCCCGTCACCGCAGCCGCCGTCCCGTCTTCCGCCTCCTCCAAATCACCCAAATTCGCCTAGGTATGCTTCTAATTTCTATTTTGAATGTAAATTTTATGTTTTTTATATTTAGTTTAAACCCTAATTAAATTAGAATTTGTTGTTAAATTAGGATTTGTTGTTAAATTAGGTATTAGTAGTATTGTTAAATTAGGTATTAGTAGTGTTGTATGCTGATTTGGTAGATTAATTGATGATGCGGCCCAAAATGGTGAAGTGATAGGTCGCGAGCGACCTATCTTATTCTTGAGTCGAGAACGACCTAACTGGTCGCGTGATAAGGAGTCGCGACCTAACTTCGAAGATGTAATGCGAGCTAACGACGTCCTAGGTCGCGAGCGACCTAACCATGCAGTGCAAAACGAAGCAACATTAGGTCGTGAACGACCTAAGTCCAAGGTCGCTGAAGAAGGGCGCAAACGACCTAACTCGCATACCACTCTTTTAGGTCGCGAACGACCTAACTCGCATACAACTCTTTTAGGTCGCAAACGACCTAACTCACATGCCACTCTTTTAGGTCGCGAACGACCTAACTCGCATGCCACTTTCTTTCTCAGGCGAGCTACGACCTAACAAGGAAAACAAATCAAGTCTAGGTCGCGAATGACCTAACTCTCACATGCCGCTCACTTTAGGTCACTCACTATAGGTCGCGAGGCCTTAGGTCGCGAAAGCAATGTTCTTTAGGTCGTTCGACCTTATACTGCTGTGAAGATTAGGTCGCTGCCATCCATTTTAAGTCGCTCAAGTATAGGTCGCAAGACTTAAGTCGCTGGAAGAGCTTAGGTCGCTGTCGACCTATGTGTGTGTTGTATATATATTTTGAGTCGCATTGTTGTAAGGTTTTGTTTGTACTGTTTGTTGCTTAGGTCGTGTGCGTTGTAAATAGGTCGTATGATGTTGTATTTTGTTAGGTCGTTGTGATGTACATTCTTTAGGTCGTAGGTCGTGATGTTTAGGTCGTGAGCGACCTAAGTGTTGTACAGAATTGAGTAATGTTGGGTTGTAAGCCTATAAATAGGCGGGTGGTGTCATTTGTAATGGCTGTTGATTTTGAATAAAATTTCGTTTTGTTAGCTTTGTGCTTTCATCTAAATTGGTAGTTGAGTGTAATCTCCTATCTCCACTCTCGGATAATCGAGTGCGCTCGATTCAACGATTGCTGAAGCCGATTCACGGTATCTAGTGCGTTAGATCAACGTCAGAAGAATCGTAGATCTTTAAACATGGTATAGTGCGCTATCAACATGTTTGAGATAGCTAGAATCCGGTATCGTTCGACCAACGGATTTGGGCCATTCAGTATCTTTTACTCCATCGATTGCTACTTTCATCGTATCATCAATTTTTGTATTCCGCCGCTGCATCAATTAGTTTATTATCATGAAGTTAAATTAGGTATTAGATTAATTAGTTTATCATGAAGTTGAATAAATCGTTGATGTAGATAATTAGTGTTGGCGATTAACATGGTTAGTTATGTTAGGTGAAAAATTAGTGTATATTAATGATTAACTTGGTTATTGATAAATTTACATGAAAGTATTTCATAGTTTATAAAATTGATAAATTACAAATTTAAGTTGTTAAGTGAATTTAAATTGACAAATTTTTATTTAATAATTAGATTTTTATTGTTTTCTAATTATCTATTTGATAATTAGATTTTGTTGTTTTCTAATTATCTTCATTGATAATTCTTCTATTTATCTTATTGATTTAGCGACGGCTAGCGATGACCATTTTAATAATTTTAGCGATGACTAGCGACGGCCAAAATGCAAAAGGTTGTATATATTGTACAAAAATAAAGTTTATACAAAAAGTAAAAAAATGAATATGAGAACATTAAAAATTCTGCAAATATCTAATTTAAAAAATAATAATATTAGGAATGACTTTAAAAACAACTGATATTGTACTAAAATCGATTTTGTAAAGAAATTAAGAAATGAATATAACAACAACAAATATTCCGCTAAAATCTATGTCGTAAAAAAATAAAGAAATGAATATTGAACTAAAATTGTTAATTGAATGTTGAACTAAAATTTAAATATACAAATTTATGAAATAAAATTTAAATAGTTGAAACATTGTCAAAATTTGAAAAGAACAACAATATTTGATAAAATTTAAAGAAATTTTTTTATCCCTTAGATTGGCTTTGGCCCCGTTTGGCAAGTGTTGTATATGATCGTTATATGAATGTTTGTTTTGTAACGGAACGGACATTTATATTCATCTGATACAATATTTGTCGGATTTGTCCCTGTATTGGACAAGTTACAAACACAATAAAGTAATTACATATTATAAATCATTTCATTTTAAACGATTACAAAATTTCGACAGCACTTCCATTACGTTCCCTGTGTACACGCATTTGTGTACGATACAGGGAACAGAAGGGAAGTGCTGCCGAAATTTTGTTGAATCGTTTAATCTGAAATAATTTATAAAATGTAATTACATTATTGTGTTTGTAATGGGAAGTAGGATGACTGACCACCGAAGTGAAAACCAAAATACCAAAAAATAAAAAAATAAAGTGAAGTTTTTATTTTGAATTTTCTGCAACGATGAACTGTTTACAATGGAGAATGGTTGAAAATTAATGATTTAAATTGTCTAACATCACACGACTATAAGGTTTTTTTATTTAAGTGCATTTGGTTCAGTAACGTTCCTGGTTCCGGAATCAACGTGCATAAGGAGTATAAACTTATAGAAATAAGGCATACATCACACCATTATAAGTACGATCCTTTTGTATTAGCCAAGCAAGCGTTACAAGTTTATTTTGCTCCGTATCCATCTTTGAAAAGAGATAAAGCGGATTAGTCTGCTGTTTTCAAAACAAAACCAAGGTTTACGTTTGATGGAAATAATATTCCAAATGAAGTAGCATATCAAGCCGATCTTGAACCAAATACAGAAATAATAATAACTGATGATATTGATGTAGGGCCTTTGAATGATGAATCGAACGTCTTATTTGATGCATTCGAAAGTACCGAAGAAAATGAGATAGAATACGAGACCGAGTCTGAATCAGAAAACGATGAAGACTGATCGTTATTGATATAATTGTTATGTGATAGTGATTGAAACATGCTATGTAATAGTAAATTTCTGTAATTGTTCTGTGATGATCATTTAGTTAATTTTTATCCATGTTTTGTACTAGTAAATTTTTATAATTGTTCTGTGAAAGTGATTGAAACATGCTATGTAGTAGTGAATTTCTATTATTGTTTTGTGATGATCATTTATTTAATTTTTATCCATGTTTTGTACTAGTAAATTTTTATAATTATTTCTGTGAAAGTGATTGAAACATGCTATGTAGTAGTGAATTTCTATAATTGTTCCGTGATGATATTGTTTTTCTATAGTAGATATGTCTGGCATGAGACGAAGTATGACAGGCACGCCATCCCCATCTCCCGGTGCAGGTGGTAGTGGCAGTGCACCGGACTTACGTCCGATGGCAGAAGTTGTTCTGAAAAGTGCCGGGTAAGTATCAATTTATTTAAACCGGGCTAACAGGAATAAAAATCCTGCATTGCACCGTGGTGGCTCCAAGCGACGGCTAGCGACGACCGGCGACGGCTAAAAGCCGTCGCTATCAAGTGCCGTTCTTGTAGTGAGCGCTTATGTCATTTGTTACTATATTGTTTGTTTGCATGTAGATGTTTTTGCATATTTTTGTTGTGAATATGACTACATCACCATCCAATGTATATGATAATATTGTTTTGTGTATAAATTTTACAAAAATTGCAAATTTGAAGTATAGTTTTAACATAAATATTATGAGTCAGGTTACACGTATTACGCAGTGGGTTTAAAAAGCCCGACGGGTCGGACCCGGATATTGGATTTGAAATACCATGCGGGTACGGACCGAACTCGGGTTTTGAATATCGTTATCTGACTCGGTTCCGGGTTTAAGATACCCAAACCGAACCCGATCTGTTGACAAGCCTAAATCTGGACCGAACCCAACCCATTCGTAACATAATGCGTTGGCCAATCTGCTGAAGGTTGAATAATTGGGCGTTTTAAATTACTTTAATTTTTGAAATACGGTTTGTGTTATAGCGATTTGGTTAATTTTTTGGTACAATCTTTCATGGTTTTGGATGATAATCAATACTGTGAGTGCCGAATATAACAAGTGAATAATGAACAACTTTGAAATTGATGGACTACTGTTACTAAATAATGTGTTAATGGTATGAATGGTGAAGACTGAAACATATTTTTTCTCTCATGATGCTATGAAATTATGAGTGGGAGCTTTGTAGTGCACGTCGTAGGTTCGTGTTGTTTTGGTATTCATATCTATGTGTAACTATTAATTATAATATACATGTTAACTTTTATGCATGTTTGAGTTTGAAACCATGATGAAATGTTTTAGTTTATGTTATTTTGGTATTTATTCGAAGTTATATGAATTACCATCAATTTGTTTCTATTTAAAATTATGTTACTTGTATTTGAGTAAGATACCTTATTCTTTTTACGATATGAGTTAATATATATATTAAGCAACTTGAGTGAATAGTTTACATTTTGAATGTACAAATCGTTAAGAAAAATTATTGCACGGTTCCGAAGGTCTAAGCCTTCGTTCGACCTTCTAAACCTTGAAGCTAGAGACGGAACAGTCCGACTTGTAGCTCAGTTTTCAAAATATTGTCTGAAATAGTGAGAAAACATAAGGTGGTTTGCATTTATCAACGCTTTTGACTTGTTAATGTTAGTCGAGATGTATTTTATTCACTACAACAAAAATACCATATTACAACTGTATTTTTACAACGGTCACAAAATGTCAGTTGTAATAAAGGGTTTTTACAACTCTTTTTTTCAGAAAGTTGTTATAAACTTATTTTTAACAACTGTTTTATTTTGCCAGTTGTAATAGATGTCTATTACAACTTTTCTTTTTTGCTAGTTGTAACAAATGCCTATATTTAACAACTTTTATTTTCTGCCAGTTGTAATAGATGCCTATTACAACTTTTCTTTTTGTCAGTTGTAATAGATGCATATTTTTAACAACTTTTTTTTTCAGTTATGATACATGCCTATTACATCCCTTTATGTTTTCTCATTGTAAAAATTAATTAATAACTATAATTAAATAATAATACTTAGTAATTAATGATTAAATAATTAATAAAAAAATTAGTTATAAATAATAATTACTATTAAATAATAATTAGTTATAAATAAATAATAATTACTAGTAATTCAGAAAACTTGCTAGTTCCTTTTTTGCAAAATTTTAACATTAAACTTTCTCTCTATTTCTTATAGTAAATGAACTTCAAAGTCGAAGCGAATATTTAAGTCACTTAACCGATGTAACCTGTAATAACATAATTGATTTAATTGTCGAAAGTGGTAATTAACCGATCACTACCAAAAATAATGTTATGTATGGTATCAAAAAGCACTAAAATATAGCATTTGAACTCTAATTACATTCATTAGTCAAAAAAAATTAACAAACTTTAAAGTTTTCTAAAAAATGTGGAGCCGAATTTTTTGGCGGGCTCTCTAAAATTTTTCACTATGCCCGCGTGTTTTCTTCAATTATAATTTTCCCCACTGCTTCCCTATTCCAAATCCCACGTTCATTTCCCAATTCAGTCTAGGGTTTCACAAAATCCCTAAGTTTTCCCCATGTTGCATCCCAACGAAGGAGACATGATTTAGATTCACGAATTAGGAAAGGCGAGAGCAGCGGCTTGCCCTGGCACAGCACATGATTGACTCAACTCCAGATTTCGACAATGGTGGCGACTCCACTACGATGACGACTAGGCAGTGTCGTGGCGACTCGAATCAGGCGCAGGTCTAATTAGGTGGTCCGCGGTCGCGAAGACTCCCGACTTCGACCAATCAGACGACAACATGCAATATGCAGCTCCAGTGCACAGATCTTTGGTTTGCTAATTGAAATGGACCAAAAGGTACTTAATTTATAGAGGGCTTTTGACATTTTCAAAGTCCTGAATGAAGCAATAAAAATCGTTAAGCAATAAGTCGTTAAAATCGCCAATCATTTCTTCCTTTTTCCTCCATTAAAATCGCCAGTAATTAGTCGTTAAGCAATAAAAATAGCTTTAAAATCGAACCTCTGTTGCTCTTTGCTTGAAGCTCCTATGATTTGGGTTGCAATCAGTAAACTGTATCTTGATATTGAGAAAAACTTGATATGTAATTGATGTTTGGGTGTTTAAAATACAATGGTGATATACATCAGTAACCAGTACCAATTAAAAGGTTTACCAAGACCCCTGAATTTGATACAGCACGTAGTGTATAGGTTTGTACATGCAATACATGTTAATATAATTGTGAAACAATGTGTTTAGTTCTGAGTCCTTGAGGAGTGAAATCCTATTTTTGAGCTTATTGTCTATACATATTTCACCTAACTACTAAACTGGAAGCCGACCGATTGCTTGAACCATCACCTTATTAGTTGGACCTATCTTCATACCATTTTGGTTGTGTTTGAGTAAATGAGCATGAGAGTGTTTGAGTGTGAGAGTGGTTGAGTATGTGCTGTGAAAGTGTTTTACATGTGATAGCTTGGGAAAACAAGTGCCTGTAAGAGTGCGTGTGCGCGCGCAAATATGTATCTATACGTGAGATGTGTACAATAGGGGGCTGATGTATTTAATTGAGTATATGTGTGTGGCTGTGAATATAGAGTGTGCGTGTGTTTGTTGCGTGTGTATATAAGCATATAGGAGTACGTGTAACAGTGTGTTTGTATGTATTTCTCCGCTGTTTTCAGGTGCATATGTGCGAAATGAGTTGTTAAAGGCTATTGATCTGGATTATAATTTTTAATAGTTTGGTGAACATTTAAGATAATTCATGCTTTCTTCCCAAGGCCTAGTCTGTGCATTTGTCTGCTGAATTGCATCACCATGAACTTCAGTGCCATGTATAATTAATTAAATGATCACTGCTACGTTTGTAAAAATGCTCATCGATGGCAAAACATAAAATAGTCTTGCTTCTAGGTTTTCTACTGTTCTATTTTCAATCTGAGCATACATAACTTTTCTTCAGTTATTGTAAACTACAACTCTAAATGGTTATCATCGGCTTACCCACCTTACAAAACAAAAATATGTTGCTTATGTTGCCTGATTATATACGCAGATGATGTATTCATTCCTAAACTGGTTAATCAGCTTAGATCTTCCAATTACTGCAGATCCAGAAGGAGTGAAGAAGCCATATCATTTCGATCGGCTTGGCAATTACCAAATAAGCTTGAGAGACTCAAGTGCATTTCCTGAAATCAAAAATGAACATTTTTCCATGCAAATCGAAATGGATATCCGCATTAACACTACTACCAGCATAGGAGAACATGCTCAAAGATTAATCGGTCTAATGGGCATGCCCATTTAGAGTGGAACTTCGAGTAAGGCTTTTATATTCTACCATGAGTCCACTTTCGTTAAATATTATTAATAATAGAACCATTTTTGTGCAAATAAATCTGAAGAAGGAAACTATACGTTCCTGTATCATGAGGCAGTGATTACAATTGCATGATATGACCAATTTATTAGTAATTGGATCTAAGTGATATACAACAAACAATTTATTAGTAATTGAATCCTCATTTTGCATTTTGTTGCCAGTCTTGTACATGTGGGATCTGTTGGAGTTACTTGACCTAAGAGACCATGACCCGAATAGAGCAAACAACCTCAAACAATGCCGATATGCATTATTCTGGTAATCAGTGCAAGCACTTGTTTGGGCACTATAGTTTAAAATTAAATTATACCTACTTTTTTGTATCAAAATATGTTGACATATAAAGATAAATGTAACCTAGTCATTGGTGTTAAAAAGATCATTATGTATGAGAGATTGAAAAAATTAATGTATTTTTTTGGTTTGCTTTTATTCGGTTGTTTGGTTTGTTTGATATATTAGTTTTGTAGATAATAATAATGTATTGCTTGAATTTCTTATAGTGTACTATTTTTTCATTCTATTATTTATGTTTATCCGTCGCTTGCTTTAGTTACAAAATGTGTTTAGAAATTAATTTTTTTAATATTGAATTCTTTTTATCACAACTGCTAATAACAGTTATCCAGCAGTTGTCATACCTGCTACAACACGAAATGTTACATATCTACAAGAGTTACCAACAGTTGTAAAATGGTTATTTGCAAGGGTAAGAAACAGTTGTAATATACAATATCACAACGGTTATATGCAACTAAAGAACACAGTTGTAAAAAATTGATAGTCTTTTACAACTTCTTAAAATACGACTGTGGTTCCACCGTTGTAATATACCTTTTACAACTGTGTTCCACCGTTGTAATATGCCTCTTTTGTTGTAGTGATTATTATTGAAATTTGTTACTTTATTACTTACGTGTAAGGGTACAAAGTGCGTTGCTACAATACTGAAACAAGTGAAAAAAAAAGAACAACAAAATTCATAGGTATGGCAGTAACTAGCAACAAACCCAAAAAAAAAGCAAAATAACACAAAGGGGAATACTTTAAAAATAGAGGATTGTTAAAAGGATTCCACTTTTGAATATGGAAGGGACAATTTTAGAAGGACTTCTATCCAATTTATAATTGTTGGAGGAGGAGGGACTTTTATTTAATAATTTATATTATCTCGTTTGCTATTTTACCCTTTCATTTACATTACTTCACAGCCGAAAATTTGGGTTCCTTCACACTTTTATTTTTGGTACTTCAGTGTTGAAAAAAATTAAGGCTTGTTTGGTTACCCATTTTCAAAGTAGTTTTAGTTTTTAATTTTGCAAAATAATGAAAACTTGTTTGCTTTATCATTTTGTAAAATTCATTTTTGAAAAAGGCCATTTTTGAAAATAGGCTTAACAAAAAGAATTGAAAACAGTTTTTTTTTGTTTTCCCAATTTTGGCCCAAATTGAAAAGTCTGAAAACCCAAAACTTAAACACAAAACAAATGCGGTCGAACCCCGTTTCCTCTTTCGTGGCCGCGAAATTTGAAATCATCTTAGAAGCGAAATCGCCTTCTTCTTCAGCTTTTATCTCAAAATTAGGTAAAATCGATTTTTTTTCCTTACTTATCTCGTTGGCTTCAAACTAATAATACCTAGGGTTAAACGCAAATGATTTAATGATCCATTTGATTAATTTTTGTGTACCAGGGTTTTGCTTGTTCCATAACTGAGCAGAAGAAGAAATAATATCTTTTTTGCTTATCGAGGTACTTTGATTGTAGCTTACGAATTTTCATTTTGCTAGGGGATAATTTTGCGGTATTCATTTTAAACAGAGTTTGCCTTTTTATTTTCTGTTTTGATTTTACTTATTTACATTGGAAACTAAAATAAACCGAGGACTACTTGTTACTCTTTGTACTTGTAGTTTTGAATTTTGCGTTTCAAACCGTATGCTATTTTGCCTGAGTTTATGGTAGATTATTGATTAAGGAGGATACATGGAGATATCATTAAAAGTGCACATTCTCTACCAATTACAGAAACCTTATTACATTTCATTATATGAAATACAGTGTTAGTTGCAATATGCTAGTCATCAAGTAATCCTAATCATGTTATTTACAATGAACTGAAATGCTAAACAATCATCATATACAACATTAACTACTTTGTATTGCAAATTTCACTTATTTTCTGAACTCTTATTATTAATTACACAGTCCATTTTGTCTTGTGAATTCTGTGCTAACATATGCTGATATGCATATGCTGTTGCACAAAACTACTCTTTAAACAATAGTTATATAGATATAATATGAGATAGTGGTAAAGCAATTTAAACAAACTACTTTTAAGTATATTTCGTTCCAAATTATCATATTGGTCACTACTCTTTTTTTTTTCTTCCACTGCTGCCATCTTTGGGTCCTGGCATACTCCAGTTCATAAATACTGCAATAGAGGATCCATGTTTTCCTATTTGATTTATTGGTTTATTACTTGTGCATGGTTAGAAGGTTTATTTATAAATACACTATTATCTTATTGAGAGTTCTATTTCTAAGTTTGCTTGGCACTGACAGTAAGTTTACATGTTCATCCCCTTGCTATTATTTTATGTTTGCTTATTCTGTTCAGCCCTTTTTTTTGTTCGAATGTGAGAAAAAAATTATAACTGCATTACCTTTTAACTATCATTTTTTAACATAAGGTATGGTGGTTATGTTTGAGCATGAATTTAAGGTTATGTTTTGGTTGTTATCTACTATTTTTTTCTGGTATACTGTCGTATTTGACCACCCTCTTCTTTAACCAGGGCTCATTATTTGATTAACTTCATAGACCTATTTGGATCAACTTCATAGCTCTACTTCAATCAAAGTTCCAAGTGTACTTGTGGGTGTATTTTCTTCTCTCTTTTGAGCATAAGGTATTTTCTTAGACCAAAGTATTTAAACATGGTTTTTTCATTCATTACTTTCATACACTACATATATTATACATGCTGAGATCATATACAATTATTGCATGTTCATCAAAGTACACTTGTTTGAAACCATAAAAGATATTTCTATCATATACAGTTAATGCATGCATATTTTCTTTTCCCTTCTTATAAACAGAACAACCTGGACTACCTGACTTGTATATTGTAACGACCTCGAAATTTAATTTTATTTAAATTGATAATTAAATTTATTTTTGAATTAAATCTAATTAGAAAATTGATTAGGTGATGCGAGTTTCCCCGAATTCAAGTATATTTTGTATAAATCATTTAAATTTAAAATATTGTATACATGTGTATATATGAGAATATATGTATTTGAGCATATATGAAGAAAATTGAGATTAATAAATAAATTATATACATATATAGTTTATACCAATTTAAATCTTAGTTATATATTTATAAACTAGTATAAAAATAAGAACAAGTAGAATAAATGAAACAAAAATAATAATAGAAGTAAGAAAAATAACAAAATAAATAAAACTATAAGTATAAAGAGGAACAAAATGAATAAAAGTATGGAACCAAACAAACAAAAGAAATATAAAAATACATGTATAACAAAGCTTATAAAAGAAGCAACAAAATTTCTTCAACTTGTACAGCCAAAGTCAACTGTTATTGCAAATGAAAACATAAAGGACCCTTTCATTAAATGCCTTCTCCTTAGTACACTACAAAAAAATTATAGCAGCCACCAAGCAAAAGAAAGAAAATACATCTCTGATGTGCATTGTACAAAACAATTAAATGCCATATCCTCTAGCATAAAAAAAGAAGATTTTCAGCCGAGTCAACAAGCAAGCAATGAAGAAAAAATCTCTGACCAATATTTTTGAAATCGTGTACAAAAGAAATAAAAATATATACCTGTACACATCTCGTCTATATCAGCCTACAAACCTATTTTAATACCCTGTACAAATGTATATCACCTCATTCTCAGTTGAAGAAATACCACCTCATTTTTAAACAAAGTTAAGAAGAAAGCCTGATTATCAATCTTTAGTTCAAGAGTTTGCATTCTTCTTCTCAAATTCCTTTATCATCTAAGCTTAAAACAAAAGGGCAGATCCAAAATTCTACCTGAAACAAATAGAGCTTCAGTTCAAGCTATTTTCAAAAACAAAGTTTCTGAGAAAAAAAAAATCAAACAACTTCAAGTGGATCAAGCAAATCAATCTGAAAGAATCAAATTCCAAATTTGAATCAGTTCCAGGGTTTCAAAACATGAGCCTCTGTTCTTTCTTTTTCCTGGAAAATCATGGTGAGCAAACTTCCCCTATACTGTTTTGATTGTGTGTGATAAGTATTTGATGTTGTGACAGAGATCTGTTGCATGGATATAAACTTGCCTGAATATGTGTATATAGGTTACAGTGGTTACAAACACTTCTCTGTTTCAAAGTTATAGTTTTTAAAGAAACCAAATCCAAAGAGAAACTTTCTTCACTTCTCAAAATTAACAAAGATTTAGATGATGATCTTCAAAAGGAAAGTGTTTATATTCCTTTGACTTAAATTTTCAAAACAGTATCAGGTTAAAAGAAATAGGTAAATAATTGGAAAATGGAGAAATGTCCGTGCATATGTTCTCCTCTGTTTAAAGTTGTAAATCCAAACTCAGTAGGAAAGAAAAAATTAGTATCTTCCCAATCCAATTAATATTAGACTTTGTTGTCTAAATGAAAGTTGCTTGCTATTGTACGATAATGGATTTAAAAATAGTTTCAGGGTTTTAAATTTAACTAATTATTTTTAAAATCTTAAATAACAGTGGAAGCCTTATATGGGTTAAAATCAACTATTTTAATTTTTAAATTGGGATACAGGAATGAATTGGTGACTGGAAATCATGAATTTTAATACTCATTTCATGATTTTTAGTTCAATAATTCTTGGGCATTCTCGTGTTGTCCATTTTTGGCATTTGGGTTGATTGCCGATGAACGGCATGGTGGAGTGGTTCGATTTTTGGACTAGAGGTGGTCTGATTGATGGAGAGTGCAGGAAAAATGCAGATGGATTTTATCGTTGGTTGAGACGATGGAATTTTAGTGATTTAGGGTTCGGTAGTCGTTTAGAAACGAGGTGGTTTGCAGGGCAATGGCGATGGCCATTGGGAATCGGAGTCGATCGCAATAATGGGGATGGCTGCTGGAAGGTTCGACGAAGCTTTGGTGATGATGGCAGGACTTCTCAAGGTCGGGAGCGATGGGGAGGTGCGAATTTCCAGCAGTAATGGTTTCTGCGCTTGGTCGAGGATGTTCGTTTTTGCATCGTTGGGTTTTCATTCGATTGGGGTTTGCCTTCATGGTCGCGTAGGTTCGTGGGGTTGTTGGGGATGGTCGCGACCATCGCCAGAGGTCGGCGGCGATGTTTCAGGTGCACCGTGTGCACGTTGAACTGAGAAGAAATGGGTTGTTTTGTGTTTTTGTATTGAGAAGACGAAGCAGACTCGAAAATGATCTCGGGAAAAAGGGGTTGTGGCTCGAGTAGACTATCAGGATGGTCTCGGTTTGTTTGTTAATGATAACAGGGTTTTCAGTTTTTAAAATAAAAACAAGTGTAAAAGGAAAGGGATTTACCTGGGAACGTGCTCGGGAAAACGTGGTTGGAGCTCGGGGAAAGGAAGTGATTGCTCGGGTGGATTTCGAAATGGCTCGGGTTGGTGATCAAACAGTTTTTGAATTTAATAAAGTTAATTTACTTGTAATGGTTAACTAACTTTTAAAGCTTAAAGTTAATTTATTTGTTAAATGAAATTAATTACTGGATGAGAATTACTTAATAAAAGTAATTAAGCTAAATTTGTTAATAATTTAAGTTTGATAAATCAAGTAATTAATGAATAGTTGATTTAAAGGATAATTAATAAAAATAATAATAATAATAATAATTACTTAAATGAAGGTAATTAGGGATGAATAATTTTTTGGTTAAAGATTGGTTAATCAAGTATCTAAAGGATAATTAATTTAAAAGAAGAATTAATTAATGTGATTAATAAATTAAGATAATTAATTTAAAGAATGGTAATTTATTGAGGAATAATTAATTATAGTAATTAATTAAAGATAATTAAGTAAATGGTGAATTAAATAATTAAAGGGTAATTATTTAATAATTAAAGGGTAATGAATTATAATTAATGGTTAATTAAAAAATGATTAAAGAATAATTAATCAAAACGATTTGTAATTTATTGATGTTAATTAACCAAAATTTGTAGTTTATTCATAAGTAATTAACCTGGTATAAATTAGTTAAAATCAGATATTAATCGACCCTACTTATGGATGTTTGAATTGTATTGGATGTGGTATTGTTTGATATCCCTGATTGTGATGTTTTGTGACACGTCCTGATTTATGCTGTGATCTGAAATTTCTATTTTTGTGATATATTACTATATGAATATGCAAACCTTTAGCCAGTAACACGGCACTTGAATTTCGATGCGACAGGGAGTTGGATTCCAGTTGGTTATCCGAAACCCACATCGAATTATAATTGTGAATCTTTGTGACCGATAAGTTTATTATATCGGTGATTTGTGAATGAAGATAAGCGTTATCGATTATACCGCTTATCGATATATCTGTGATGATTGATGTTGCACTATTGTGTGTAAAACCCTTGACTACACTTTTACACACACAAATATGATTTCACGTGGAAATCGGTTAAGTCACAGAGAATGTGAATTTGATGTTTTTAAAATTGAAATTTTAATTTCAATTGATTTTGAAATTGGAAATTCGGGTTTAAAGTGAAAAGCTTTTGAAATGGAATTTCAAAGATAAAAGTTATTTTGAATAACTTAATCGAGTTTTGAAAATATTGATTTGGGAATTTGAATTTAAATTCAAAGTTTTCACTCGTGTAAATAAAACTGGATTTTTCCGAAAACGAAGACTATTTGTTTTCAAATAATAATAGCTTTCATTTTAAGAAATGAATTTCCAAATTATGTTGAAAGGTTTCAAGTTTAAAATAAAATTGAAATGTTTTGAAAACTGTAAATGAGTCTTTGATTCAAAGACCGAATGAGTTAATCCAACTTGAAATAAAATTGTTTTGAAAAGCTATGATTTGAATCTGTTATCTTTAACAGATTTAAAAAAATAATGATTGGTTTAAATCATTTGAAATGGGATTGTTTTGAAAGCTATAAGTTGAATCTTGATTTAAAGATTTAACGAGTTAATCAAATTGAAATGAAAATTAATTTGGAAAATCTGTGAATGAATCTTTTGTTTAAAAGATTAAAGTGTGGAAACTATTTAAACCGTAAAGATTGAATCTTTTTGTTTAAAGATTTGAAAATGGTATTTTGTTTAAACCATTTGAAAGAAAAGTTTTGGGTAATAAGTTGTGACTTAATTGAAATCCCAATATCCATATGTTTTTAAATATCGCGCTCACTATTCGGTTTAGCCGGGAGAGGACCTTTGTGTCATATAACCCATTCCGAATACTGATACGTCGTATATGGATCGCATTTGAAGACCGGTGGTGAAGACCGGATATTTTCGAAAACGAAAGGACAACTCGTCGAATGTCTCTGCATCGACTGGCCCCGATATAGAGATTTTATCACCCTTTGTGATGGGAAGTCCGGACGTGATTGGAAATTATCCGGATTTGCAAGGGCTTCGTAAGAAGTGCCTTCGGTTCTGTTCGAACCCGGAACAGATTTGTATGGTTACATGTCTGACATTACACTTTGAGATATAAAGCCGATTTCTTTCAAATACATATCTGTTTGGTGGCGGAGAATTTATTCTCTTAGCTTAACACCCTTCTCTGAGACGTACGAGCTCAGAGGTTATGTAGTTGAAATTTATCAGCGATATATCCCAATTTGGTAATGTGGCATGCTGAGTGTTGCTGTGTGATGATCAATGTTTGATCATTTGTGATATGATCTTTTGTTTGATCATTTATCTTTGTGATCATAGGTTGATCATCTGTTGACCCAAAGCGTGGCTTTTTGAAAAAGCATAGCTTTGTGGACGAGACTTCGTCAGGACCTCACTCCCCGGAAATGGTCGAAACAGGATCGTTGCGGCAAGGTTATGAGGGTCGCGCCCTTTAGGGTATGTCATTTCCTTCTGGAAAGGGGTGGTATCATGGTATGGAGCCCAGATACTTACTCATGTGGATACACTTTCTTTATGATGTGTGATGTTGGATATCGAGCGCTCGGATAAAGGTCCCAAAGGACCGGGAGGTGGCATATTCGTGAGTTACCTGTTACAGGGGTAACCCGGCCTTGTTTGGCAGAGAGCAGTTTGTCTCTCGGGACGTCCCGCCAGAGGCGTTCCCATGCGGCGGAAGGAAGTTCCTTAGCCTGACCATTTGTTGGAAAATCCAAAGAAACAATACGAACCCTGTACGGTTTTAGTTGTATTACCTGCTATGGAATGTGGCGGTAACCTGCTATTGAACATAGTAGCTATAGTAGGCATACGATACTGGTCGTATGTTGGCTAAGATTAATATTATACTTTCGAAATGTTTCTGCACTATGCACTAATAATAATATCAAGATGATTTTACGTAGTAAGCATCTTTGACTATCATAAGAAGAAATCTCCTCCAATTCTGCGTTTGCATTGTGTGTGTGGCGGGAGGTCTTATGGTAGTTTCATTTTTCAAAAGCATTGCGGATTTCAATGTTTAAAATTCTTTTGCTGTTGTTTAAAGTTAAATTGTTTTTGTTGCTCACACCAGTCCCATGACTGATCCGGAGTTTATTGTTCCCTTTCCTAAACTCTGGGTGCCCACTATTTTCCACACGGGCAGTCTAGAGTTGGGTTTCTTTTCAGATATTCAGGTTTAGTAGATTATCTGGAGCTAGTTCATTCATCGGAGTTGCTTATCTTGGAGTTGTGGATTCATTCTCTTTTGTAGATCATTTGGAGATCTCTTCCATTTGCTGTTATTTTCCGCTGCTATTTCTTGTATCTCTGCTATTTGTTGTATCATATCTCTGATGTATATTGATATTCATTGTATCACTCTGTTGTATCAGATATTGTATATCAATGTATTATTCTTTTCTTCCGCTGTGTTATTTACTTAATTGTGTTATAGCTCCGGCGAATCAGATTTGAACGGTCGAATCTACGGCATTCTAGTACAATGTGAAGTACGGATGTTGATTTTCGAGCGGGCAAAACCCGATACGTTACATGTGGTATCAGAGCTAAGGTTGAACTTTAGCTCAGGAGTGTAACACATTAAGTAGCTCATTAGAGATAGAGTGAAGTAAACTCTAGAATGAGTATTCTTAAGATATCCGTCTGAAAGCCTCAGTAAATTCTCTTACTATTCAGCGATAGTGAGTATGAGTGCAAGAAGAGGATGAGATATGGGACACAGGAAAATACGACTGTAAATGGTCAATATCCTGTAACAACAAGGAAGTAATCTTTTCTCTATCAATCTCTTTTGTTCAACATTTTTCTCAATTCTTCGATAATTTCTGGTAGATCCAGAAAAGAGATTCGATATGTTAATATGGAACATCAACTCCGGACGGACCAAAATTGTTTGTTTGGATGCATTGGTTGCTATGGTTGATAGATATACCTTAGTTCTAAACTAAAAGATTTGGAAATTGTATCTATGTATCTATCTATTCTTTGGGTTCCGATATGTTCTACGAATGGTTAGTTATCCTTTCGAACTGACCGATGCCCCTGCATATTTCGTAGATCTGGATAACCCGAGTATTTTGTTGATTGTTAAACAGATTCGTTCTCGTATCTGATTTTGATATTCTGATTTGGTAAGCCAAATGCAGAATAAATGTTCAGTTTGATTAGATGAAATATTCTTCATCTATTTTTTTATCTCCTTGGTAATTTCGAGGACGAAATTCTTTTAAGGGGGGAAGTTTGTAACGACCTCGAAATTTAATTTTATTTAAATTGATAATTAAATTTATTTTTGAATTAAATCTAATTAGAAAATTGATTAGGTGATGCGAGTTTCCCCGAATTCAAGTATATTTTGTATAAATCATTTAAATTTAAAATATTGTATACATGTGTATATATGAGAATATATGTATTTGAGCATATATGAAGAAAATTGAGATTAATAAATAAATTATATACATATATAGTTTATACCAATTTAAATCTTAGTTATATATTTATAAACTAGTATAAAAATAAGAACAAGTAGAATAAATGAAACAAAAATAATAATAGAAGTAAGAAAAATAACAAAATAAATAAAACTATAAGTATAAAGAGGAACAAAATGAATAAAAGTATGGAACCAAACAAACAAAAGAAATATAAAAATACATGTATAACAAAGCTTATAAAAGAAGCAACAAAATTTCTTCAACTTGTACAGCCGAAGTCAACTGTTATTGCAAATGAAAACATAAAGGACCCTTTCATTAAATGCCTTCTCCTTAGTACACTACAAAAAAATTATAGCAGCCACCAAGCAAAAGAAAGAAAATACATCTCTGATGTGCATTGTACAAAACAATTAAATGCCATATCCTCTAGCATACAAAAAGAAGATTTTCAGCCGAGTCAACAAGCAAGCAATGAAGAAAAAATCTCTGACCAATATTTTTGAAATCGTGTACAAAAGAAATAAAAATATATACCTGTACACATCTCGTCTATATCAGCCTACAAACCTATTTTAATACCCTGTACAAATGTATATCACCTCATTCTCAGTTGAAGAAATACCACCTCATTTTCAAACAAAGTTAAGAAGAAAGCCTGATTATCAATCTTTAGTTCAAGAGTTTGCATTCTTCTTCTCAAATTCCTTTATCATCTAAGCTTAAAACAAAAGGGCAGATCCAAAATTCTACCTGAAACAAATAGAGCTTCAGTTCAAGCTATTTTCAAAAACAAAGTTTCTGAGAAAAAAAAAAATCAAACAACTTCAAGTGGATCAAGCAAATCAATCTGAAAGAATCAAATTCCAGATTTGAATCAGTTCCAGGGTTTCAAAACATGAGCCTCTGTTCTTTCTTTTTCCTGGAAAATCATGGTGAGAAAACTTCCCCTCTACTGTTTTGATTGTGTGTGATAAGTATTTGATGTTGTGACAGAGATCTGTTGCATGGATATAAACTTGCCTGAATATGTGTATATAGGTTACAGTGGTTACAAACACTTCTCTGTTTCAAAGTTACAGTTTTTAAAGAAACCAAATCCAAAGAGAAACTTTCTTCACTTCTCAAAATTAACAAAGATTTAGATGATGATCTTCAAAAGGAAAGTGTTTATATTCCTTTGACTTAAATTTTCAAAACAGTATCAGGTTAAAAGAAATAGGTAAATAATTGGAAAATGGAGAAATGTCCGTGCATATGTTCTCCTCTGTTTAAAGTTGTAAATCCAAACTCAGTAGGAAAGAAAAAATTAGTATCTTCCCAATCCAATTAATATTAGACTTTGTTGTCTAAATGAAAGTTGCTTGCTATTGTATGATAATGGATTTAAAAATAGTTTCAGGGTTTTAAATTTAACTAATTATTTTTAAAATCTTAAATAACAGTGGAAGCCTTATATGGGTTAAAATCAACTATTTTAATTTTTAAATTGGGATACAGGAATGAATTGGTGACTGGAAATCATGAATTTTAATACTCATTTCATGATTTTTAGTTCAATAATTCTTGGGCATTCTCGTGTTGTCCATTTTTGGCATTTGGGTTGATTGCCGATGAACGGCATGGTGGAGTGGTTTGATTTTTGGACTAGAGGTGGTCTGATTGATGGAGAGTGCAGGAAAAATGCAGATGGATTTTATCGTTGGTTGAGACGATGGAATTTTAGTGATTTAGGGTTCGGTAGTCATTTAGAAACGAGGTGGTTTGCAGGGCAATGGCGATGGCCATTGGGAATCGGAGTCGATCGCAATAATGGGGATGGCTGCTAGAAGGTTCGACGAAGCTTTGGTGATGATGGCAGGACTTCTCAAGGTCGGGAGCGATGGGGAGGTGCGAATTTCCAGCAGTAATGGTTTCTGCGCTTGGTCGAGGATGTTCGTTTTTGCATCGTTGGGTTTTCATTCGATTGGGGTTTGCCTTCATGGTCGCGTAGGTTCGTGGGGTTGTTGGGGATGGTCGCGACCATCGCCAGAGGTCGGCGGCGATGTTTCAGGTGCACCGTGTGCACGTTGAACTGAGAAGAAATGGGTTGTTTTGTGTTTTTGTATTGAGAAGACGAAGCAGACTCGAAAATGATCTCGGGAAAAAGGGGTTGTGGCTCGAGTAGACTATCGGGATGGTCTCGGTTTGTTTGTTAATGATAACAGGGTTTTCAGTTTTTAAAATAAAAACAAGTGTAAAAGGAAAGGGAAGGGATTTACCTGGGAACGTGCTCGGGAAAACGTGGTTGGAGCTCGGGGAAAGGAAGTGATTGCTCGGGTGGATTTCGAAATGGCTCGGGTTGGTGATCAAACAGTTTTTGAATTTAATAAAGTTAATTTACTTGTAATGGTTAACTAACTTTTAAAGCTTAAAGTTAATTTATTTGTTAAATGAAATTAATTACTGGATGAGAATTTCTTAATAAAAGTAATTAAGCTAAATTTGTTAATAATTTAAGTTTGATAAATCAAGTAATTAATGAATAGTTGATTTAAAGGATAATTAATAAAAATAATAATAATAATAATAATTACTTAAATGAAGGTAATTAGGGATGAATAATTTTTTGGTTAAAGATTGGTTAATCAAGTATCTAAAGGATAATTAATTTAAAAGAAGAATTAATTAATGTGATTAATAAATTAAGATAATTAATTTAAAGAATGGTAATTTATTGAGGAATAATTAATTATAGTAATTAATTAAAGATAATTAAGTAAATGGTGAATTAAATAATTAAAGGGTAATTATTTAATAATTAAAGGGTGATGAATTATAATTAATGGTTAATTAAAAAATGATTAAAGAATAATTAATCAAAACGATTTGTAATTTATTGATGTTAATTAACCAAAATTTGTAGTTTATTCATAAGTAATTAACCTGGTATAAATTAGTTAAAATCAGATATTAATCGACCCTACTTATGGATGTTTGAATTGTATTGGATGTGGTATTGTTTGATATCCCTGATTGTGATGTTTTGTGACACGTCCTGATTTATGATGTGATCTGAAATTTCTATTTTTGTGATATATTACTATATGAATATGCAAACCTTTAGCCAGTAACACGGCACTTGAATTTCGATGCGACAGGGAGTCGGATTCCAGTTGGTTATCCGAAACCCACATCGAATTATAATTGTGAATCTTTGTGACCGATAAGTTTATTATATCGGTGATTTGTGAATGAAGATAAGCGTTATCGATTATACCGCTTATCGATATATCTGTGATGATTGATGTTGCACTATTGTGTGTAAAACCCTTGAATACACTTTTACACACACAAATATGATTTCACGTGGAAATCGGTTAAGTCACAGAGAATGTGAATTTGATGTTTTTGAAATTGAAATTTTAATTTCAATTGATTTTGAAATTGGAAATTCGGGTTTAAAGTGAAAAGCTTTTGAAATGGAATTTCAAAGATAAAAGTTATTTTGAATAACTTAATCGAGTTTTGAAAATATTGATTTGGGAATTTGAATTTAAATTCAAAGTTTTCACTCGTGTAAATAAAACTGGATTTTTCCGAAAACGAAGACTATTTGTTTTCAAATAATAATAGCTTTCATTTTAAGAAATGAATTTCCAAATTATGTTAAAAGGTTTCAAGTTTAAAATAAAATTGAAATGTTTTGAAAACTGTAAATGAGTCTTTGATTCAAAGACCGAATGAGTTAATCCAACTTGAAATAAAATTGTTTTGAAAAGCTATGATTTGAATCTGTTATCTTTAACAGATTTAAAAAAATAATGATTGGTTTAAATCATTTGAAATGGGATTGTTTTGAAAGCTATAAGTTGAATCTTGATTTAAAGATTTAACGAGTTAATCAAATTGAAATGAAAATTAATTTGGAAAATCTGTGAATGAATCTTTTGTTTAAAAGATTAAAGTGTGGAAACTATTTAAACCGTAAAGATTGAATCTTTTTGTTTAAAGATTTGAAAATGGTATTTTGTTTAAACCATTTGAAAGAAAAGTTTTGGGTAATAAGTTGTGACTTAATTGAAATCCCAATATCCATATGTTTTTAAATATCGCGCTCACTATTCGGTTTAGCCGGGAGAGGACCTTTGTGTCATATAACCCATTCCGAATACTGATACGTCGTATATGGATCGCATTTGAAGACCGGTGGTGAAGACCGGATATTTTCGAAAACGAAAGGACAACTCGTCGAATGTCTCTGCATCGACTGGCCCCGATATAGAGATTTTATCACCCTTTGTGATGGGAAGTCCGGACGTGATTGGAAATTATCCGGATTTGCAAGGGCTTCGTAAGAAGTGCCTTCGGTTCTGTTCGAACCCGGAACAGACTTGTATGGTTACATGTCTGACATTACACTTTGAGATATAAAGCCGATTTCTTTCAAATACATATCTGTTTGGTGGCGGAGAATTTATTCTCTTAGCTTAACACCCTTCTCTGAGACGTACGAGCTCAGAGGTTATGTAGTTGAAATTTATCAGCGATATATCCCAATTTGGTAATGTGGCATGCTGAGTGTTGCTGTGTGATGATCAATGTTTGATCATTTGTGATATGATCTTTTGTTTGATCATTTATCTTTATGATCATAGGTTGATCATCTGTTGACCCAAAGCGTGGCTTTTTGAAAAAGCATAGCTTTGTGGACGAGACTTCGTCAGGACCTCACTCCCCGGAAATGGTCGAAACAGGATCGTTGCGGCAAGGTTATGAGGGTCGCGCCCTTTAGGGTATGTCATTTCCTTCTGGAAAGGGGTGGTATCATGGTATGGAGCCCAGATACTTACTCATGTGGATACACTTTCTTTATGATGTGTGATGTTGGATATCGAGCGCTCGGATAAAGGTCCCAAAGGACCGGGAGGTGGCATATTTGTGAGTTACCTATTACAGGGGTAACCCGGCCTTGTTTGGCAGAGAGCAGTTTGTCTCTCGGGACGTCCCGCCAGAGGCGTTCCCATGCGGCGGAAGGAAGTTCCTTAGCCTGACCATTTGTTGGAAAATCCAAAGAAACAATACGAACCCTGTACGGTTTTAGTTGTATTACCTGCTATGGAATGTGGCGGTAACCTGCTATTGAACATAGTAGCTATAGTAGGCATACGATACTGGTCGTATGTTGGCTAAGATTAATATTATACTTTCGAAATGTTTCTGCACTATGCACTAATAATAATATCAAGATGATTTTACGTAGTAAGCATCTTTGACTATCATAAGAAGAAATCTCCTCCAATTCTGCGTTTGCATTGTGTGTGTGGCGGGAGGTCTTATGGTAGTTTCATTTTTCAAAAGCATTGCGGATTTCAATGTTTAAAATTCTTTTGCTGTTGTTTAAAGTTAAATTGTTTTTGTTGCTCACACCAGTCCCATGACTGATCCGGAGTTTATTGTTCCCTTTCCTAAACTCTGGGTGCCCACTATTTTCCACACGGGCAGTCTAGAGTTGGGTTTCTTTTCAGATATTCAGGTTTAGTAGATTATCTGGAGCTAGTTCATTCATCGGAGTTGCTTATCTTGGAGTTGTGGATTCATTCTCTTTTGTAGATCATTTGGAGATCTCTTCCATTTGCTGTTATTTTCCGCTGCTATTTCTTGTATCTCTGCTATTTGTTGTATCATATCTCTGATGTATATTGATATTCATTGTATCACTCTGTTGTATCAGATATTGTATATCAATGTATTATTCTTTTCTTCCGCTGTGTTATTTACTTAATTGTGTTATAGCTCCGGCGAATCGGATTTGAACGGTCGAATCTACGGCATTCTAGTACAATGTGAAGTACGGATGTTGATTTTCGAGCGGGCAAAACCCGATACGTTACATATATTCTCATAACAACCTGAACACTTTACATTTGCAATTGCAGACATGCCATGTTTTTTAGGCTTTAATGACTATATTAACTTCATCAACAGATTCAGAATAGAGTTCCTTGTGCTTTTACTATTTAGTAGCTGCTTAACCATTATTTGGTTATGAGCAGGATTGGTTGCCTTTATAATTCCTCTACCAACTATGAATAAATTGCTACCTCTATCATGATTGCCATTATTACTCTCAAACATTTTTTTTCCTTCAATAATTGTTGCTAACACAAGATTTAAAAAATTATCTTATTTATTTTCCATTCGTTTCTAATAAAATTTGGTATAAGGCTGATAATTCTTTTTGAACCTTTGCATAAACCTGGACTGCCTGACTTGTAATAAAAATTATCAGTAAACACGGTTCAAAAAACAAATGCTTAATATAAATTTTATGCAGAGTAATGTCTGCTGGATCTAGTATCATTTCTTATGAATCTGATGATGGCTCTAGTTCTGATGATGATTTTGTATTTATGGATTATGGTGATGAAGAGTTCGATGATATGTTAATGATTAATACTTTGTTGCTAACCAAAGGAGCATCATGAATAAAGTACCTTGTAGAACATCATTGCTTACAGGATATATATATATATATTGATATACTTGTATATTTCTATTTGTCAGAAAAGAGAAGGTCTAGCATGAGGAAGAAGAGCTACTTAAACAAAGCAAAGATTACTTGCCTATCAGATACATCATAACTTTTTTTCTCTCATTCTGTAGTGGTATAATTGATATATTTTATCTATTTTATAATGATTTTGATTTGAGATATGGTTAATTTATGGTATGACATGAGTTAGTCTCATTTCGATATGGTTCACATACTAGTAGTCATTATCATTTTGTTATCTATGTCAATTTATGATTTTTTTCAGTTTCATGACATTTTTTGTTAGTCTCGTTAATTATCTCATCTCATTTCTATATTTAATGATCAAATTCTAACCAAATTTGAAATTGGCATTTTTGTTTTGGAATGGCTTTTTTGATTTTTAGTTTAAAAACTATTTTTCAAAACTCTAGAACCAAATACATTTTTCAAATTATTAAAAACACTCAAAATGAAAAACCGAAAATGAGGTTCAAAAACTAAAAATGAAAACAAACAGGGCCATTGAAATTTTTTGAAAATGGTATGTACGAAGACCACTAAACGGAACAGGCCCGATTCTAACATTATGGAGAGAATATTGGAAAGGTACGTGTTTTTTGGGGTTTGAATTTTGCTGTTGTTTCGACATGAACGTGTAGTTGGTGAGGATGAAGAAGACGGTTGGGGTGTTATTTTTTTATTTTATAAAACGGTTGTATAGTGCCTAAAATCAGTTTATTAAACGACCTTCCCTTGCCAAGAAAACATAGCATGCTGTAGTATTTTGTTTTCGGTAAAGTATTGTCATTGTTGTTTATATTGTGCGGCCTACCCATGCCGAAAATCAGTATATTAAACGACAATCCCTTGCCGAAGCAAACATAATACATTAATGTTGTATTTTGTTTCGGTAAGGCATTGTCATTTTTGTTTATATCGTGCGGCACATTCTTGCCGTTTTAGTGTTGTGAATACGGTGCTACCCTACCATTTTTTACCTATTCAACTATATGTTTATTCGCAGCAAAAAAATACATCTACGTCTACTCATGTACCACCCACGGCATTAAATCGAAAGAAATTAGCTATGGGATGGCAAAAACAATTTCTAGAGCAAAAGGAAAAGAAGTGGATGTAAATGAACAAGAAGACAACGAACCTAAACAAAACTTAAGTGAAAATCAAAGTGCTGATGAGAGTAGTAGTTCCGATGAGGAGACAAATACTAGTGATGGCAATGAAGGTGATGAAGATGATGAAAATGTAGAGGATGGAGAGAAAGAGGAAAAGACGAGGAGGACAAATAAAAGAAAGGTAAGAGTACGAGACAACAAGAACATAATGAACTTGAGAATCAAACTGATGAAGAGAGTAGTCCCTATAAGGGGGCAAGTAAAGGTGATGAAGTTGATGAAGATGGCGAAAATGTAGAGGATGAAGAGATAGAAGAAGAGACAAGGAGGATAAGTAAAAATAAAGGTAAGAGTACGAGAAAACAAGCACCCCCTCAGCCATCTGAATCTGAAGTTCAACCACCACTATTTTTCACATTCAAAGATCATATAGCTCATAAATTTGGAACTCCGATGTAAGTTTACTTTTTATGATGTCGAGAATTAAGTTAAAGTTATTAGTTTATATGTATTGGTTAATGTATATATAACTTATGAACCACGGGGAGAAGCCAGAATAGTAAAAGTTCATAGTCATGTTGGAACACAAAGATTGTGGGATTATAAGGACGAATGTTCTTTTATAACGAATGCAGTTGTTTGGTCAGGCTTTTATCTATTAGTAATGCATGCTCATGAAAAACTTGATAAAGTTCTTATCGATTCCTTTGTTGAAATATTTTACCCTAAAACAAACACTTTCATCTTCCCTTCGGTGAAATGAGAATTACTATTGATGAAGTCGTTCACATGACTGGCTTTCCAACTGATGGAAGAGTGTGACAGAACCCCTTGGAGGATCTAGAGGTATTAGTTATAATGATGTGTATAACCTGCTGGATCAGTGTCTTGGGATTAAAAAGACAACTGCTATTGTTGTATTGGTGGGTGAAAAGAAGATTAGATTGGAATGGTTGAGAGTCAATTTGAAGGTACCAAAAGAGTCAGATAATGATGAATGCAAGACACATTGTGCGATAACATACCTTTTGTACATGATTGGGCATTTTGTTTCTTGTGATAAGCCTAAGAATAAAGTGTCCATGCACTACAATGCCTTAGGGAGTTAAAACATGTGCATACTTATTCTTGGGCAACTGCTTGTTTGAGTTGGTTGTTGCGTAACTTAGGTCAAAGTACAAGAAAAGATGTCCACCAAATGACTGTTTGTATGACCTTACTTCAGGTAAACTGTGACGACCCTGAATTTTTAACATTGGAAATCAGAATATTTAATTGATTTTAAATATCTGGAAGTTAGTTTAATTTGAAATTCAAATATCAGGATGAATTTGGCAATTTAATTATTGAATTTAATTTATTGAAAGTTGGGTAAATGATTGAATCTTCGGTTTTAAGCTGATTAAAAATATTTTCAAGGCTTAGAAAATTTATATTAATAATACTAAAGGTGATGGAAATTTTGAAATTTAATTTAACAGTGTTTTGTTCAGTTTTGAAATTTTATCGTTTAAATCGATATTTAAAAATAGACTTCCGGGGCACAGTCTCGGAATTCGACAAAACCAGTTCCATTAAGTCCATAATAGTGTATTATTATCGGATTTCAAGTTTCGTAGTGATTGGAGTTGTTGTGTGAGCGTACGACATATAAACGCGCTGAAATTTATATCGAATTCAATATAATAACTGGGTCCAAAAAGTTATCTTCTCCATACGATCAAATTAGGACTCGAAACCTTTTCCATTGCGTACGGAATAGGGGTATAACATTATAAACGCCTAGCGGCACGCCTCGATAGGATGTCGAGATTTTGAGTTGCGAATTCAAGACGGTTTGAATTTAAATTTAAATTTAAATATGAATAATATAATTGCATTGGCCGGTAAAATTTCACATCAGCTGTTTTTTATCACTTCAGGCTATTGTAGCAAACCTTGCAAAACACGCCAATATCACGTCTTTTCCCTTTTCAAATCTGGTTCAAAACAAACAAGATAAAATAACCCCATCCTTTATTTTCTTTAGCAAAACGAATCAATTCATTCACAGTAAAGAAAAATAAATGGTGGAACACAACGAATTCAAACGAAATCGATTTTTCATTCGAACGTATAGAAATTCTCAGCTCGAATTCAATTCGAATTCATGTCACCATCCCGATTCGTTTTTGCGAATCAAAACTCGAGCTTCCTCTTCTCTATTCCGTTTTACTTCAGAATTCTCAATTTGATTTCGACCTAGTAATGTGCCGATGCCTGAGAGAATCGAAATCTCCTCCTCCTGTTCAGATCCAAATCGAGAGCTGTTCAAAAGAAAAGTCGTAGCCGAGTTCGAATTAACGGCAGACTTGAGGGGACGCACGCGCTTGCAAGGTGCACGAAGTGGGATGGAGAAGATATTGGTGGAGGCTAGCTCGTGGAGTCGTGATGATCGCGGATAGTGTAGTGGTTCGAGGCGCGGCAGTGGCTGAAGCTCAGCATCGACGGAAGGGTTTGGGTCGTGATGGTGGCCTTGGATTCTCTATTTTGCTGTAAGGTAGTTTACTATTTATTTATTTTTAGATATAGATAAAATATGTAAGGTTTTGACAGTAAGAAAAAAAAGAAAAGAAAAAAAAACCTTTTTAATAATTTTTACAGTAAAGCATATATGGCAGTTATATTTCAAATCAAATATGTATATGAACATTTGTAAATTTACAGTAAAGAAAATCCTGTTTTGTTTATCTACAGAAAAGAAAATATAAATATGTATGTACAAAGAAGTTTATGTGTAGATAAGCTATGGAAAAGAATAGGGATTTTATTAGATTTAATGTATATATATATATATATTTATAGATAAACAGGAAAATATATATACAAGATTTTGGGTAAATATAGGAATTTTAAAATGTGTAGAGTTAAATAATTTGTTTAAATTAAATAACTGGTTAATTAAAGTTGTTTAAATGAAAATTGATGATTCGATTTATTCGAATATTAATGAAACCTTATAATGTTTGTTACAAGGTAAAAAAAATCATGAAAACAAGCTGGATTGGAAATGGATTGCAAAACGAAAACAAAGGTGAGATCTTCTCACTCAAATTTGTTACCTAGTTAATTTAAATTGTTGGATGTGCTTGGATGAAATTAATAATTTATCTGTTGGATGATAGTAGTATAAATATATGTATTTGGAGTTGTTGACTTACCGCATTATATAGCGGATGAGACCCTATGCGCCGCATAATAGCGGATGATATTTTATAAATCCCATATACCGCGATATTCCACCTCGAAGTGGAATGGGTATTTAATTGTTGTACTAACATCTGTGGATGCAGGGAAACGGGTTGGAGGGATCCAACTGGATTCCTCAAATTGTATGAATTTGTTTCATATGTTGTATGATGATTTATTGATAATATGTGAATGATTATATTGATGATTGAATTTGTTGAAGGCTATAATTTAGCCGAATGTATTTTTGGTATCGTTGGATACCAGAAATAAATAAAATTGGAATTTTGAAATTAAAGTAGGAAATTTTAAGTAAATCCCTTTTGAAAGAATTGGGTGAATTTAAAAGAAGGAATTTAAAAGCATAAAGTTGATTTTTGAAATCTTATCGAATTATTTCCAAAATATGGGAAAAGATATTAATAAACGGGTTTTGAATAATATTGTTTAAAAGTTGAAGAATTCATTGAAAATGGAATTTTAAATAATTTGGAAAGAATAAAGGAATTTATTTAAAAGGTGATAAATTTTTTTGAAATCCATTTGATAATTGATTTGATATTGGAAAATAAATCTTTGGAAAATCAATATGAAAATTGATTTGGTGTTTGAATGAAAAATTGATTTTGTGTTGAAAATTGATTTGGAAATCGATTTGCAAATGTTTGTTATTTGGAAATATTTATACTCGATCTACTAATTTTATTAGTTTGGACTTGACGTTTTATATGAGATAATAATATCGAGAATTTTATTCCACGAGTGAAAAGTGATTTGTAATTGGTTTTCAAAGTGATGAAGTGTGGAAAATATATATCTTGCAAAGATATTTCGAAATTTAATAATTTGGAAAAATTATTTAGATTGGATGATTATTGTGAATATTGTTTGATTGTAAAATATCCAACTATCAGTATAAACAATTTGGGGAAATTATCGAGGCTTGATTGTTGTGAATGTTGTTTGATAGTTAAATAACCGACTTTCAATATTTTCCTTAGAAATGGCACTTGAATTTGTTTTTAAAACAAGCGCTCATTATTCGGTTTAGCCGAGAGAGGACTTTGTGTCATATAACCCATTCCGAATAATGACACGACGTTATGGATCGCAATTGAAGACCGGCGTTGAAGACCGGGTGTTTGCGAGAATGATAGGATAACCTATCGAATGTCTCTGTACTGAGTTACTCCGGTATAGAGATCTCCACATGTGATGGGGAGTCCGATCGGGATTGTGGATACACGGATTTGCAAGGACTTCTTTCTTTATTGGACGAAGTGCCTTCGATTCTGTTCGAACCCGGAACAGACTTGTTATGGTCGTATGTCTGACACTACACTTGGAGATATAAAGCAGATTTCTTTCAAATACATATCTGTTGGTGGTGGAGAATTTATTCTCTTAGCTTAACACCCTTCTTTGAGACGTACGAGCTCAGAGGTTATGTAGTTGAAGGTTATCGGTGATATACTCCCAATTTGGTAGCATGGCATGCTGAGTGCTGCTGTGTGTTGTTGATCATTTGTTGATCAAAGCAAGGCTTTCATGTAAAGCGTAGCTTTGTGGACGAGACCTCATCGAACCTCACACCCCGGAAATGGTCGAAACAGGAAAGATGTGGCAAGGTTATGAGGGTCGCACCCTTTAGGGTATGTCATTTCCTTCTGGAAAAAGGTGGTATCATGGTATGGAGCCAGATACTTTACCTGTGTGGTTGCTGCAATCTCATTTACTGTGTGGTTGTTGCTTTGTGATTGAGGGCCCTCGGATAAAGGTCGCAAACGACCGGGGGGTGGCATACTCGAGTAGTAGTTACCTAGTTACAGAGGTAACCCGACCTTGTGTTGGCAGAGAGCTAGTTAAGTTCTCGGGTCGTCCCTCCAGAGGCGTACCCATGTGGCATAGGAAGTTCCTTAGCCTGACCATTTGTTGGAAAATCCAAAGAAACAATACGAACCTTGTCCGGTTTAGTTGTATAACCTGCCATGCAGCGTGGCAGTAACCTGCCACAAAACATGGTAGCTATAGTAGGCATACAATAATAGTTGTATGCTGGCTAAGATTAATATTATACTTTCGAAATGTTTTCCACACAAGGCACTAATGATAATATTAAAAAGATTTTGCGTATCAAGCATGTTTGACTATCATAAGGAGAAATCTCCTCCAATTCTGCATTTGCATTGTGTGTGTGGCGGAAGGCCTTATGGTAGTTTCATTTGCCAAAAGCATTGCGAATTTCTTTTATTTTCTTTGTGAAAATAACTGTTTTTTAGATCTCACACCAGTCCCATGACTGACCTGGAGTTTATTGTTCCCTTTCTAAACTCTGGGTGCCCATAATTTTCCACACGGGCAGCCTAGAATCAGGTTATCAATTGGATCTGGATGGATTGCTGTGGAGATCTGAAGGCGAGCTGGATGGCGAGACGTATCACTTATACTAGTATTATTCCGCTGTGTATTCTGTTATGTGGACAAGTTTATATAACTGTCCAGTGATGTGTGTTGTTGTTGTAAACTCCGATGATGTATTGTATAAACTGATATAGTTCTTTGTTATAAAGATTATTCATTCATCTATTATATATTGTTCCGCTACGAATGTGAGATTTTGATATTGTTTCTGTTTCTTTTGCTTTCTTTCTTCTTCTACCTCTTCTTCTTTAACCCTAAAGATTCGCATTTCCGCCCGTTTTGAGTTGAATTGGTATGGAATATTGTCGGCTCAAAGGGGTACGGATTTGTGGGCCTTTACATGTGGTATCAGAGCAATTGGTTAAGCGACAACCTTGGCTCTGTTGGGTGTTACTCATTAGAGATAGAGTCAGTAGTACTCTAGAATGAGTGTGAGTGTAATAATAGATATGAGCGCGTATTTGTTAGTGAATACAAAAATTTGTTTTATATTGCGTTGACTTATCGGTTGATTGTTTATAGATTCTGGTCAGTGCAGTTTGGCCAACTGTAATTGATAGGGGTTTCTAAACTCTTAAACTAGATAAACTGACACATTATTGTTTTAAAATAGGGTAAATGAAATAATTTTACCCAAAACTAATTTTGTATAGAAAAGAAATCATTTTCCGTAAATTATTATAGTATATGGATGCTTGGTTGTTAGGAAGAGATAATATTGAATTATTAACATTGTTATATGGAAACGGAATAAGAAATAATGGTATAACCAAAGATTTGGAGATAAATTCATTTAACAAATGAAATTTATAAATATGAATTGAAAGTATAAGGAAATGAATTCGTATATGAATAGGATTTGTAAATGTAAATTGTAAATGTGATTTATAATTTGAAATAGAATTCCAGGAAGATATTTGAAATAAAATTCATTAATGGAATGGAATTGGTAATGTGAATTTATAAATGAGTTCTATAAGTTAAAATAAAGTGCCAGAGAAATTTTTGCAATACGGATTAAAGGATTTGAATTGAAATTTCAAAGGATTAAATTTCCTAATTTGAAAATGGTTTCCATAAGTCTGGAAAATAATTATTTGAGAAGTATTTTTGAGTTGGATATGAAATCTGGTGGGGTTTGAAATTTAAAAATATTTGGGAAGATATTTTGAAGGGACATAATTGATTTCAAATTTAGTTTTGAAATGTGTGTAATTGTTAAAAAGCCTCTGGAATTTCTTTAAAAATGTTATGGAATGTAAATAAGTTTGATAACTTATAAAAATATTTGAAATTTGATTGGATTAAGGTTCAAATTGAAAAGGAATGAATTTGTGAATGAACAAATGAGGTTACATTTGTAAATAAATGAATTGGAATTGAAAAATGGAATGAGATTTGATTTGAATCAAGTTGAATAAAAAAATCCAAACTTGGAAAAAAATAAAATAAAATGGATTGAATTCAAGTAAACTAACTTCATAATTTATTAATTCATGAAATAATGAATTGGAAGTTGAATTAGTTAAATTAAAGTTGAGTTGTGAGCTAAATTTAAAATGGTTTGAATTTGCATATAAATTCAGGTAAGTAGGAAAAAATAAATTGAAATTTCCTTGATAAAGATAAAGCAAATTCAGGATGAATTGAATATGGAAATTTGAAATTTAAAAAGGATAAGTGAATATACTAATTGAATTAAATTAGTAGATGGAATGGATTTGATATATGAAAAAAAATCAAATCAAAGATTTAAATTGTAAATTGTTTACAAGGAAACTATAATTTGAGTTTTGAGTTGAAATAACTTTAGCAATATTTGGATAAAAGCTCTTAAGAAAAAAATTGTGAAATGGTTGTTGTCGAATTTTATTGAATGGTTTTCAATGAAATTTGTTTGATTAATGAAATGCAAAATGAATTGAATGTAAGGAACTGCATTGTAAATCACTTGAATTGAATAGAGATGGTATGTGAATTAGATGAAAGCAATTAAATTTGTATTGAAACTTGATAAATTGCTAATGGAAAGAATTTTGAATGTTTTGCGTATGAAAACTATGTGTTTACTGTTGAGAATAAGTAAAATGTAAATGAATTTCCTATATATGTCACTTACGTGTTTAAATTGATTAAGTACAGGTTTTTGGAGGGCCGTTTGGCTGCATTTGGTTGCGCAAAATGCTTAAAAATAACCGCTTTGCTTAAAATGCTAATAAAGGTACGCCTACGCAATACAAAGTTAGGAAATATGAACTGTTTTTGTTTTTTTTTGTTTTCCGACCGAGTGGATCGATGTATATATATTTATATCTCTTGTCAAATTGCAAAAGCTCCTCCGTACAAGGGAGACTCTGTCAAAAAGTTTCAAAAAATTTTGGGAGTTAGAATTTTTTTGAAATTTTTGGAAATTTTCACTTAACATCAAATGATTTCAAATTTGAATTTGAGATAAGGTAAATAGAATTCAATATCTAAAATGAAGTAAATTGAATTCATATGAAATTGGAAATCCAGTTTTAAAATAAGTGGATATTTGAAATTGGAATATATAATTGAATGAAGATTAAAACTGGAAGTTGTGACAAGAGAAGAGTGTGAATAAGTGAATTATAATCAAAATGAATGTGAATAAAAAGGAAAATTGATATAGTTGATAATCAATTGAAATTAATACATATGATGTACGTATATTATTCGCATAATGATTTGATCCAGATTCGAGCACAGAATTTCGAGGTAATTATACCGATCCGAGTTAGGATTTTTCATTCAATTTTCAACGGCGAACCCTGGATATGGATTTTGATTGATTTTGGAATTCTCTATCATAGTTTGTGGCTATGCAAGGAGAATGACGGTTTCTGATCAAGAAACCAGATCTGAGTCCGCACTAGAAGGTCAGGTGGACGATACTAGTTCGGAAGTGAAATTTTGTGATCGAGTGAGCGATCGGATTTGTTATTGCGTACGGATGATATGTGTGCATCATACGGGCTTAAGTAAAGCAAATATTGAAATGGTGTAAAAGAGATGTATAGAATGACTTTAAATTTTGTGATTGGATATTATTGCTTAGTAAGATATACAGGTATATAGAAGCAAAGAATAAATCGATGTTTTTAAATTTCAGAAGATAATTTAAATTGCTCGACAATAAGGTATGTATTTAAATTTCAGTATGGAATTTGATCCTTTCTTGTCTAGCCGCTTGGCTTTTCTTTTTCTTTTTGAAATCTGGGGGTCCATAAGGACATTTTGTAGTTGTACCGAGCTAGCCGCGCAAAGGATACGCTGGCGAAATTTTTCGAAAATTTAGAGAGTTAGAAATTTTTTGAGAAATTTTGGATAATTTAAAATTTGAATTTAAATTTAAATTTAAATTTGAATTGTGAAGTAAAATAAAGTTGTTTGAAACTATGAAAATGTTTGGAAAATTAATAAGGATGATAGTGTGGTTATGATAAGAAGATTGGTTTGAGAATTTGATAAAACTGTTTGGTTTTGGGAAAATGATAAACGGGTTGAGGATCATTCTTCTTAACTTGTAATTTCGGGACGAAATTCTTTTAAGGGGGGAAGAATGTGACGACCCTGAATTTTTGACATTGGGAATCAGAATATTTAATTGACTTTAAATATCTGGAAGTTAGTTTAATTTGAAATTCAAATATCAGGATGAATTTGGCAATTTAATTATTGAATTTAATTTATTGAAAGTTGGGTAAATTATTGAATCTTCAGTTTTAAGCCGATTAAAAATATTTTCAAGGCTTAGAAAATTTATATTAATAATAATGAAGGTGATGGAAATTTTGAAATTTAATTTAACAGTGTTTTGTTCAGTTTTGAAATTTTATCGTTTAAATCGATATTTAAAAATAGCCTTCCGGGGCACAGTCTCGGAATTCGACGAAACTAGTTCCATTGGATCCATAATAGTGTATTATTATCGGATTTCAAGTTTCGTAGTGATTGAAGTTGTTGTGTGATCGTATGACATATAAACGCGCTGAAATTTATATCGAATTCAATATAATAACTGGGTCCAAAAAGTTATCTTCTCCATACGATCAAATTAGGACTCGAAACCTTTTCCATTGCGTTCGGAATAGGGGTATAACATTATAAACGCCTAGCGGTACGCCTCGATAGGATGTCGAGATTTTGAGTTGCGAATTCAAGACGGTTTGAATTTGAATTTAAATTTAAATATAAATAATATAATTGCATTGGCCGGTAAAATTTCACATCTGCTGTTTTTTTATCACTTTAGGCTACTGTAGCAAACCTTGCAAAACACGCCAATATCACGTCTTTTCCCTTTTCAAAGCCGGTTCAAAACGAACAAGATAAAATAAGCCCCTCCTTTATTTTCTTTAGCAAAATGAATCAATTCATTCACAGTAAAGAAAAATAAATAGTGGAACACAACGAATTCAAACGAAATCGATTTTTCGTTCGAACGTATAGAAATTCTCAGCTTGAATTCAATTCGAATTCATGTCACCATCCCGATTCGTTTTCGCGAATCAAAACTCGAGCTTCCTCTTCTCTATTACATTTCACTTCAGAATTCCCAATTGGATTTCGACCTAGTAATGTGCTGATGCCTGAGAAAATCGAAATCTCCTCCTCCTGTTCAGATCCAAATCGAGAGCTGTTCAAAAGAAAAGTCGTAGCCGGGTTCGAATTAACGGTAGACTTGAGGGGACGCACGTGCTTGCGAGGTGCACAAAGTGGGATGGAGAAGATATTGGTGGAGGCTAGCTCGTGGAGTCGTGATGATAGCGGATAGTGTAGTGGTTCGAGGTGCGGCAGTGGCTGAAGCTCAGCGTCGACGGAAGGGTTTGGGTCGCGATGGTGGCCTTGGATTCTTTGTTTTGCTGTAAGGTAGTTTACTATTTATTTATTTTTAGATATAGATAAAATATGTAAGGTTTTGACAGTAAGAAAAAAAAAGAAAAGAAAAAAAAACCTTTTTAATAATTTTTACAGTAAAGCATATATGGCAGTTATATTTCAAATCAAAGATGTATATGAACATTTGTAAATTTACAGTAAAGAAAATCCTGTTTTGTTTATCTACAGAAAAGAAAATATATATATGTATGTACAGAGAAGTTTATGTGTAGATAAGCTATGGAAAAGAATAGGGATTTTATTAGATTTAATGTGTGTGTGTATATATATATATATTTATAGATAGACGGGAAAATATATATACAAGATTTTGGGTAAATATAGGAATTTTAAAATGTGTAGAGTTAAATAATTTGTTTAAATTAAATAACTGGTTAATTAAAGTTGTTTAAATGAAAATTGATGATTCGATTTATTCGAATATTAATGAAACCTTATAATGTTTGTTATGAGGTAAAAAAAATCATGAAAACAAGCTGGATTGGAAATGGATTGCAAAACGAAAACAAAGGTGAGATCTTCTCACTCAAATTTGTTGCCTAGTTAATTTAAATTGTTGGATGTGCTTGGATGAAATTAATAATTATCTGTTGGATGATAGTAGTATATATATATGTATTTGGAGTTGTTGACTTCCCGCATTATATAGCGGATGAGACCCTATGCGCCGCTTAATAGCGGATGATATTTTATAAATCCCATATACCGCGATATTCCACCTCGAAGTGGAATGGGTATTTAATTGTTGTGCTAACATCTGTGGATGCAGGGAAACAGGTTGGAGGGATCCAACTGGATTCCTCAAATTGTATGAATTTGTTTCATATGTTGTGTGATGATTTATTGATAATCTGTGAATGATTATATTGATGATTGAATTTGTTGAAGGCTATAATTTAGCCGAATGTATTTTTGTTATCGTTGGATACCAGAAATAAATAAAATTGGATTTTTGAAATTAAAGTAGGAAATTTTAAGTAAATCCCTTTTGAAAGAATTGGGTGAATTTAAAAGAAGGAATTTAAAAGCATAAAGTTGATTTTGAAATCTTATCGAATTATTTCCAAAATATGGGAAAAGATATTAATAAATGGGTTTTGAATAATATTGTTTAAAAGTTGAAGAATTCATTGAAAATGGAATTTTAAATAATTTGGAAAGAATAAAGGGATTTATTTAAAAGGTGATAAATTTTTTTGAAATCCATTTGATAATTGATTTGGTATTGGAAAATAAACCTTTGGAAAATCAATATGAAAATTGATTTGGTGTTTGAATGAAAAATTGATTTTGTGTTGAAAATTGATTTGGAAATTGATTTGCAAATGTTTGTTATTTGGAAATATTTATACTCTATCTACTAATTTTATTAGTTTGGACTTGAAGTTTTATATGAGATACTAATATCGGGAATTTTATTCCGCAAGTGAAAAGTGATTTGAAATTGGTTTTCAAAGTGATGAAGTGTGGAAAATATATATCTTGCAAAGATATTTTGAAATTTAATAATTTGGAAAAATTATTTAGATTGGATTATTATTGTGAATATTGTTTGATAGTAAAATATCCAACTATCAGTATAAACAATTTGGGGAAATTATTGAGGCTTGATTGTTGTGAATGTTGTTTGATAGTTAAATAACCGACTTTCAATATTTGCCTTAGAAATGACACTTGAATTTGTTTTTAAAACAAGCGCTCATTATTCGGTTTAGCCGGGAGAGCACTTTGTGTCATATAACCCATTCCGAATAATGATACGACGTTATGGATCGCAATTGAAGACCGGTGTTGAAGACCGGGTGTTTGCGAGAATGATAGGATAACCTATCGAATGTCTCTGTACTGAGTTGCTCTGGTATAGAGATCTCCACATGTGATGGGGAGTCCGATCGGGATTGGGATACCCGGATTTGCAAGGACTTCTTCCTTTATTGGACGAAGTGCCTTCGATTCTGTTCGAACCCGAAACAGACTTGTTATGGTCGTATGTCTGACACTACACTTGGAGATATAAAGCAGATTTCTTTCAAATACATATCTGTTGGTGGCGGAGAATTTATTCTCTTTGCTTAACACCCTTCTCTGAGACGTACAAGCTCAGAGGTTATGTAGTTGAAGGTTATCGGTGATATACTCCCAATTTGGTAGTGTGGCATGCTGAGTGCTGCTGTGTGTTGTTGATCATTTGCTGATCAAAGCAAGGCTTTCGTGTAAAGAGTAGCTTTGTGGATGAGACCTCATCGAACCTCACACCCCGAAAATGGTCGAAATAGGAAAGATGCGGCAAGGTTATGAGGGTCGCACCCTTTAGGGTATGTCATTTCCTTCTGGGAAAAGGTGGTATCATGGTATGGAGCCGAGATACTTTACCTGTGTGGTTGCTGCAATCTCATTTACTATGTGGTTGTTGCTTTGTGATTGAGGGCCCTCGGATAAAGGTCGCAAATGACCGGGGGGTGGCATACTCGAGTAGTAGTTACCTAGTTACAAAGGTAACCCGGCCTTGTGTTGGCAGAGAGCTGGTTAAGTTCTCGGGTAGTCCCTCCAGAGGCGTACCCATGTGGCATAGGAAGTTCCTTAGCCTGACTATTTGTTGGAAAATCCAAAGAAACAATATGAATCTTGTCCAGTTTAGTTGTATAACCTGCCATGCAGCGTGGCGGTAACCAGCCACAAAACATGGTAGCTATAGTAGGCATACAATAATGGCTGTATGCTGGCTAAGATTAATATTATACTTTCGAAATGTTTTCCACACTAGGCACTAATGATAATATTAAAAATATTTTGCGTATCAAGCATGTTCGACTATCATAAGGAGAAATCTCCTCCAATTCTGCGTTTGCATTGTGTGTGTGGCGGGAGGCCTTATGGTAGTTTCATTTTCCAAAAGCATTGCGAATTTCTTTTATTTTCTTTGTGAAAATAACTATTTTTTAGATCTCACACCAGTCCCATGACTGAACTGGAGTTTATTGTTCCCTTTCTAAACTCTGGGTGCCCATAATTTTCCACACGGGCAGCCTAGAATCAGGTTATCAATTGGATCTGGATGGATTGATGTGGAGATCTGAAGGCGAGCTGGACGGCGAGACGTATCACTTATACTAGTATTATTCCGCTGTGTATTCTGTTATGTGGACAAGTTTATATAACTGTCCAATGATGTGTGTTGTTGTTGTAAACTCCGATGATGTATTGTATAAACTGATATAGTTCTTTGTTATAAAGATTATTCATTCATCTATTATATATTGTTCCACTGCGAATGTGAGATTCTGATATTGTTTCTGTTTCTTTTTCTTTCTTTCTTCTTCTACCTCTTCTTCTTTAACCCTAAAGATTCGCATTTTCGCCCATTTTGAGTTGAATTGGTATGGAATATTGTTAGCTCAAAGGGGTATGGATTTGCGGGCCTTTACATAAACGTACAAGTTTATATTTAAATCATATTTAATATCGTCTATTTATACATATGTTACTTGTTTATAGGTTTGGATTTTTATGCACTTCCTAAGTCTCGGACGACATAACCAGTGTGTTGCTGCGGTTGAAGGTCATGGAAGAGCCGCTTTCTATTTTGCAAATGAAACCGTACTAACTTAGCTTTTGAGTTAGTAACTCTTAGAGAGAGGATCGATGATATACAAAGCTGTGATGTTATATGGGATTGTTTCAAGGAAAAACAACAATTTTACCAATTTCAGCAATATGCGTTATACAACGGTCCTATTATTTGCTTTGATACCATAGAATTATATCTCCCCCAAAGATTTCTACGTTAATTTGGTTATCTTTAGCCCATCCCGACTACTACATTCACTTGACAAGAAGAAGTTTAAGTCATCTTCTCAAGGATTAAAAGCTACATATTATAATTTAGGCGATTTTAGTTGGAGTGAATAGAGGAATCATCTCCTTAATGAGAGTCTAACATCACGACAAGTTGTAGATCCTTGGGATTGTGATGAAAATTTCATGCAGTGGTACAAAAATGTATTGCATCCTCTTGTAGCCAACCTGAAGAAAAGAATTACTGAACCAATGAATGCTAGTGAAAATAATTCGCTTCTTGTTCGCATTGTATGTTTCGTACCTACATCTTTTAATTTATTTCAAGAAACAAAATATAGATAGTGCTCATAATACTTGTATTGATTCTTTGTATTTTCTTTCCAGAAACATTGACTTTGACACATTGTTGGTTTTATTCGATCCTTAGCTCCTAGTGAATCAATGACTCAAGTGTTAGAAAAGGTCGAGCGAATAGAGGAAGCTAAACCATTGGAGCTTTATGGGGAGATTGTGTCAACAGAAGAACAACATGTTGTTACGAAGGTGAAAAAAACTAAAGCTACTGCTGTTGGAGCGAAAGGCAAGCGTGTGAAGAAAATTGCGATTAAGAGAAAGTAGATGTGGAATTCTGTTTTGGTTTGGTTTGTGTTTTGGTTTGTGGTATGTTATTTTGTTGATGTGGTACTTGAATTAAGACAATGTGTTATGGTTTGTGTTATGTTGTTGTTTGAATGTGTTTTGGGGATCATTTAGACAATGTGTTTTGGTTTGTAATTTGTTGATGTGGATGTTAGTTGTATTACGACAATGTACTATAATTTGGTGAAATGACTTACATTCTACTTGTTGATGTGGTTATTGGTTTGAACCATGATATATGATATTTTTTTTGACTCAAATTAGTTGTTGTTGGTTTGAACCGTGTTGTTCACATTTTATACTAATTTCGGCAATGAATAACTGAACAATAGTAGGGAAAACAACAAATAGTGGCCGTAAACTCTCGAGTTAAATAGGAATTGTACAAACGGTGGGGTACTATCGAAAATTTGTAATTAAAACGGCAACTTCAGACCATAAACACTCGGGATAGATAGGTATTGTACAGACAGTGGGGTACTACTACCAAAAAATTGTAATGAATACGACGACATCGGGCCGTAAACTCTTGGGTTAGACATGAATTATACAGACGGTGAGGGCTACCGAATTATTGATGTAAGAACGGTAAACTGTCACTGTAAAATCTCGGGATAGATATGCATAGTTAAGACGACCATCCTCTACCGAAATATAAAGGTTAAAACGGCTCCATTTCACCAAATTGTTGGTGGTTTTCTGATTTTTACACATCGAACTACATTACATCCTTACATCCTATTACATTACACCAAAATAACAATAACAACAACAAAAGTTGCATTTAAAGCAAAATAAGAGTTGCTGTAACGACCCGTATTTTTACGGATCAAAACATTATAAAACAGTTGTTATTAGATCGTAGTATGGTTGTCGTTCAGAGCCTAGGTCGTTCGGAGCTTAGGTCGTATAGTAGTTAGGTCATAGACGACTTATAGGAGTTGGCGACCTAAGGAAGTTAGTGGTAGCAGTTAACGACTTAGGGACTGGATGAGGTAAGGCTTAGGTCGTATGACAGTTAGGTCGCGTAGTGGTTTAGGTCGTATGTGAGTTTGGGACGACCTATAGAATTTGATCGACCTAAGGAAATAGGCGACCTAAGGAAATAGGTGACCTAAGGAATAGGCGACCTAAGGAAATAGGCGACCTAAGGAATAGGCGACCTTAGGAAATAGGCGACCTAAGGAATAGGCGACCTAAGGAATTGGCGACTTAAGAGTTAGCGGTATAGGAAACTGGGGTTTAGCGACCTAGGGGTTGAGTGAGTTAACGACCTAAGGAAGTTAGGTCGTGGACGAGTTAAGGATAGGTCGTTGAGTCGCCATGCCGTGTCTAGTTAGGTCGTAGACGACCTATGTTAGTATGCTGGGTGAAGTTAGGTCGTGGAACGACCTAGTTAGGTCGCGTAAGGGCTTAGGAAGTTAAGTCGTAGTATTTGCTAACTAGTTAGGTCGCGCACTCGCGTATGTGTTAGGTTGGCATCTCAATTAGGTCGCGCGCTTGCGTTGTTGTTAGGTCGCGTGATTTTTAAGTCGCAAGGTCGTTAAGGCGTGAGTCGTTAGGTCGCGTAGGTGTTAAGTCGCACATGTTTTAGGTCGGAGGATTGTTAAGTCGTAGGTCGGAGATAGTTAGGTCGTGGATGACCTAAGGGGGCGGACGACCTAAGATTTTTCCAGCCTATAAATACCCGGTTTTTCCTCACTTTTAGGATCCGGATTTTGAAGCGACGAAGTCCTGCCATTTTGAGAGCTTGAGTTCTACACTTCTTCACTTCTTTTCTCCACTCTAATCTTGTGATTCCTTCCATCCTAATCGAAGATCAAATCGAAGATCCAAAAGCTTAGATTGAAGATCTACATCCATCGAAGAGAGATTTCATCGTTTGAAGCGGGATTTTGGAGAATCGAGTTAGATCCTTCGCTGTCCAGATCTGAAGTGTGTTGCTTTTGAGGTGTTTAGGTGATTCGGTGAGTGGTGGTTATCTCTCACACGGATCCAAAGGAGTATATCGGATTGTTGGCTTGATTTTGTGTTAGATCGTGATTTCCATGCATTTTCTTTAAACTTAAGTATAGATCTATTATTCATGATGATTTGACATCCATTTTACTACATGTTAACCTATGTAAGTTCATTCATCAAGTTGTAGAGATATTTCTCATAATTCATGCTTGTTAGATTTAGACTCTTTATTTGCAGAATTGCCATTATTGTTATAATTGTTTATTAGATCATGTTTGAATGCTTGATTACTTGGATTAATGATTGACTTGATTGATTGTTATGAATTAGTTGATTGATGATTTGATTTGGAAAGTTTGTTGGAGATGATTCAAAAGCTGAGGGAAAGGCTCTTGAATTGGAAAAGCTGCTCGTGGCATATGTGGCGGATGATGAAGCTCATATGGATATATTTGATGATGATGTTGAGACGAGGCTTTGCTATGATGAGATGAAGCGAGGCATGATATGAGATAGCCTTGTTTTAATCCAGACGGGATCACTCCAAGCATGTTGATGACTTGGTGAAATGGTTCGAGTTAGAGGATAATGGTTGGCTCGAGAGGCGCTTGAGCTAGTATGGAAATAGTCGTCAAGGAGGATGACTAGAAGGCTGAGGTTTCATCGTCGTTGAAGGTTCTAGCAGACTCAAAGCAAGAGTACGTTGGGCAGATTCGATAGTCCCTAAAGACTATGATTGTAGTCGAGTACTCTGGGCAGATTCGATAGTCCTAGGCACGGGCTGCGACGACGTGCAGAGTTCTGTCTAGAACCGGGGTTGCCATTAGCCCTTGACGGACGGATGAAAGAATGTGCCGGTCATTCAATTAACGGTGGTATCGAAGCAATGATAACAGTGATAGCCAGAGTCATGGATGTTTGGTTGTATCGTCATTCGGTCTCAAGAGCGGTATTTTCCGGGTGCTTATCTGATCTTGGTTTAGGCCTTGGGGGTTTGTACTTGGAAAACATCGCCCTTGACTCGAGTGATAATTGCTTTACTTTAAATGCTTGCTTTGCTATGTTGCTTATGCTTAGTGTGTGTCTAGGGGCTATCACTATAGAAAGAGGTGGAGTGGGAGGGTTGGATTCCTATTCCTTTTTCCTTTATGCTCTTTTGGTATGTTGTTAGTTAATTTACCGCTCACTAAGACTGTTGTCTGACTCAAGGCTTTATGTTTAACTCTTATTGCCTTGGGCTGTTCATCCATTTTGGGACGGGCAGACTAGGTAGCAGGTGACAGGTGCTGTTCTTACTTTCCAACGATGCTGATGACGAAGACGAACTGGAGGCTCGCATATTATTTTCTTACTATATGTACTGGGTGTTCGCTGCTTTGTATAATTCTCTGAGTGATATGTAGTGAGGCTTGATGTATTGAATATTCAGATGTTTGTATTCAACTATTATGAAGCTTATATGATGAGATTCTATTTTGTAAAGCTTCACTATATATATTCTCTATTGTATTTTATCCATGCGCTGTGAGTAATACGATAGATTCTGCTGTTTTAATTTAACCTTGGCAACCGTCCATGGCTGCCTGGCACACTTTACAGCGCACTATTTCTATGTTCAGTGCAGGGGTCATGGGCGGTCGTCACATTTGGTATCAGAGCATTGGTTAATCGATTTTACCCAACGCTCGCTGACGTAACTACGTATGAGAGACGTAATTGTATTTTGATGGATGATTACTATATATAATATAGTAGCTTAGAAGGATTTGAATTCCTTATGCAGTTGTTTCTCAAGGTGTATTAATCATTCCTTTTTATAGATACTGAGAATGAGTCGAAGAGGGAGACCAGCTGCTAGGGAAGGCCGCGCTACTGAGGGGGCTGCTGATTATGCTGCTATGTTCGAGGCTATGATGACTTCGATCATGAGAAGAATGCCAGCTCCAGGGCCATCAGTAGATGTTGGAGTTCAAGTTCAAACTCCAAAACCGGTGGATTTTGCTAAGCTGTGTAAAGATTATATTGCTCTTGGAGGAAAGGTTTTCTTGGGGACAGAGTCAACCATCGAAGTTCAAAGATGGATAGATGCTTGTAGAAGGATGTTTGGTGATTTGGGAATCGAGGATGCAACTAAAAGGAAGCTTGCATCAAGACAGCTTCAAGGGAGAGCTTCTGCTTGGTGGAACTCTATCACCATTGATACTCCGGAGGAAGAGATTACTTGGGAGCAATTCCAAACCAGATTTGAAGCTAAGTTCATTTCTACTGCTCAGAAATCTGTTCTGTTCAAGAAGTTTGTGGAGCTCAAGCAAGGTGGAAGACCAGTTCTTGAGTATGTTTCTGAGTTGGAAGCTTTGTCCAAATATGCCCGGTCGTATATTGAATCTGCATATCAGAAGAATGAGAAGTTTGTGACAGGCTTGGACAGTTATCTTGGGAGGCAGTTGGTGGATCATTTGGACGATCCATTTGAGAAGCTTGTGGAGAAAGCTCTCAGGCACAAGAATCTGTTTCCTAAGGAAGGATCTGTTGTTGCTGTGACCAAGGAAGAGTCTAAACCACAGCAGGGTGGAAACAAGAAGAGGAAGCAGCAGCAGCAAAAGGGTAAGGATGGCCAGAAGAAGCCGAAGGGCGAAGTGACTTGCTACAATTGTCAGCAGAAGGTCCATTTCTCTAGAGATTGCAAGAATCCGAAGGTGCCGGTTAAGTGCCACAACTGTGACAAGCCGGGGCATATTAGGAAGAATTGTCCGGAACCACGGAAGGACAAGCAGATTGTGCAAGCTTATGCTTTGGGGGCTGTTCCATCATCTTCGAAAGCTCCTACCGTTGAAGAGAAAGGAAAGAGTGTGGTGGTTCAAGGTACTCTTTCCATTTGTGGTGTTCCAGTTAGAGTGTTATTTGATACTGGGGCGTCGCATTCTTTTGTTTGTAATGAACTTGTAGGCCGGTTGGGTTTAGAACCGGATATCGTTGATAGCCCATTGGTTGTGACTAATCCAGTTGGGGGTTCGTCTTGTCTGTGTATGTTATGCCGTGGTCTGATTGTATCTCGTCATGATTGCTCTTTTGTTTGTGATTGTTTTGTTCTGAACTTTGCGGGATTCAGAATTATTTTGGGTATGGACTGGCTTAGGAAGAATGCGGCAAAGGTTGATTGTGAAAGGTTGGAGGTGACAGTCGAGAATGTGGAGGGGCGAAAGGTCGTGATACGATGTAAGCATGAGGAAGGCGTCTTCATGAGCTTCATGTATTCGCTGGTTGTTCCACGGGATGGACTGTCATCGATGCCAATCGCTAATGGATTTGAGGATGTCTTTGATGAGGTCAAAGGGTTACCGCCGCATAGGGAGATCGAGTTTCGTATCGATTTAGTTGAAGGAGCTAGACCTGTTGTGATGCCTCTTAGGCGGATGGCACCTAGGGAACAACAAGAGTTGAGGGTGCAAGTTGATGATCTTTTACAGAAAGGATTCATTTGGCGTAGTGTGTCCGAATGGGGTGCACCAGTTGTGTTTGTAACCAAGGCGGATGGATCGTTGAGATTGTGTGTGGATTATCGTGAGCTGAATAAAGTGACTAAGAAGAACAAGTATCCATTGCCGAGAATAGACGACTTGTTTGATCAGCTTCACGAAGCTAAGGTGTTTTCTCAGATGGATTTGGCAATGGGATTTCACCAGTTAAGAGTGGCTAAGGATAGTGTGCCGAAGACTGCTTTTAGGACACCATCCAGTTTCTTTGAGTGGCTGGTAATGCCGTTTGGATTGACTAATGCGCCAACATATTTTGTGGATCTTATGAATAGAGTGTTCAGAGAACTGTTGAACAAGTTCGTGCTAGTGTTCGTGGATGATATATTGATTTATTCCAGAACTGAAGAAGAACACATGACGCACTTGCGTATTGCTTTGGAAATCTTACGGAAACATCAGCTGAGGGCTAAGTTTTCGAAGTGTCACTTCTGGAAGAGTGAAGTGAGGTTCTTAGGCCATATTATTTCTGGAAATGGAATAGCAGTTGATTCCGCTAAAGTGGCAGCAATCCAGGATTGGGTTAGACCTAAGAATGCATTTGATGTGAGAAGTTTTCTTGGATTAGCAGAATATTATCATCGATTTATCAAAGACTTCTCCAAGATAGCTGCACCATTAACAGGATTGACGAAAAAGAATCAAGTATTCAGATGGGATGCTAAGTGTGGGCAAGCTTTCGGAACCCTGAAAGAGCGATTGACAAGTGCTCCTGTTTTGACTATTCCAAGTGGAAATGATGAGATGGTGGTTTACACCGACACATGTGGTGCTGGACTTGGAGCAGTGCTAATGCAGAAGGATAAAGTTGTTGCGTATGCAAGTCGACAACTGAAGCCGCATGAAAGGAATTATCCGACTCATGATTTGGAGTTAGCGGCGATTGTTTTTGCTCTAAAGATGTGGAGACATTATCTATTGGGAGTCCGATTCGAGTTGTTTACAGATCATAAGTCGTTGAAGTATCTTTTCTCCCAAAAGGATTTGAATCTTCGGCAGCAACGATGGCTAGAGTTTTTGGCATCATATGATTTTGGTATAGCCTATACTCCGGGAAAGGGTAACGCAGTGGCAGATGCGTTAAGTCGAAGACATGCAGGATTGGGAGCCATGTTTTCAGAATGGAAGAGTCTCGAGTAGTTAGCTGGATTTGACTTCAGGCCCAGATGTGAATTGGAATCTGAAATGTTGGCAAACTTATCGATAAGACCGACTCTTGTGGGAAGGATTGGCGAGAGCCAAAAGCGAGACGATAAGCTTGTCAAGATTATCCGTGATTTGGAATCTGGATTGGACCCAGAAAAGGATAAAGGATTTGAGGTCGATCGAGAGGGTTGGCTTCGGAAACAAGGACGACTAGTTGTTCCCGATATAGATGAATTGAGAAATGAAGTTCTGAAGGAAAGTCATCACTCGAAGCTGACAATTCATCCAGGTGGAAATAAGATGTATCGGGATATGAAGAGAACCTACTACTGGGAAGGTATGAAGAAGGATGTTGGAAATTTTATTTCCAAGTGCATGAACTGCCAGTTGGTAAATGCCGAACAGAAGAAGCCAAGTGGATTGCTTCATCCATTAGAAGTTCCTACATGGAAGTGGGAGCAGATATCGATGGATTTTATTGATGGGCTACCTAGAACAAGAACGGGAAATGAAGGGATTTGGGTCATCGTAGATCGTCTGACTAAGAGTGCAAGATTCATTCCTGTTTGATCAACTAGGACTGCATCAAAGTTGGCAGAGCTGTATGTTAAGTGGATAGTTCGATTCCATGGTATTCCGAAGAGTATAGTGAGCGATCGAGACCCATTGTTCACTAGTGGATTTTGGAAGAGCTTCCAGGAAGTTTTGGGAACCGAGTTGTGTTTGAGTACAGCTTATCATCCCCAAACAGATGGTCAGACTGAGAGAGTCAATCAAGTTTTGGAAGATCTCCTAAGAGCTTGTGTTTTAGATTTCGGAGGATCATGGGAAGATCACCTTCATTTGGTGGAATTTTCGTATAATAACAGTTACCAGTCAAGCATTGGTATGGCACCATATGAAGCATTGTATGGAAGACCGTGTAACTCTCCGACATGTTGGTTGGAAACAGGAGAAAAGTTGATACTTAGGCCAGAAATGATTCGACAGACTTCGGATTGTATAGAGATCATTCAGCAACGAATGAAGGCAGCCCAAGACCGTTAGAAAAGTTATGCCGATAAGCGTCGTAAGGATTTGGAATTCGACGTAGGTGATATGGTTTTTGTGAAGATTTCTCCACTGAAGAATGTTATTCGATTTGGGAAGAAAGGAAAATTGACTCCGAGATTTGTCGGACCATTCTCGATCATCGAGCGAATTGGAAAGCTCGCCTATAGATTGGAGTTACCAGAAAAGATGTCGGGTGTGCACAATGTTTTTCATATATCGTATCTACAGAAGTATGTGCACGACTCGAATGCAGTAGTTTCTGCTGTTAGCTGTGAAGATTTAGAGATTGATCCAGTCGATAAGAGACCTCGTAAGTCGCTTCGTGTTGTGGAAACTGACACGAAACAGCTTAGGAGGAAGGCAGTTAGGTTGCTCAAGATACAATGGAGTGATGATGATAGCGACTGTACATGGGAGGTGGAAGAGAGGATGAAGGCAGCTCATCCTGAACTCTTCGAGGTATGGCCATAAGGTGTCGTGTCATCTCACGACATTGTAACTTGTTCTAGTCTTAGAATTCTGCATGATAGGCTAGTAATTGGATGCATGGTTTGTTGATTGCTATGGATGGTAGGCATGCAGAATAGTTTTTGATTGCTCTTGTTTGTTTGGAATTTCGGGGGCGAAATTCCTAAGAGGGAGAGAATGTAACGACCCGTATTTTTACGGATCAAAACATTGTAAATCAGTTGTTATTAGATCGTAGTATGGTTAAGTCGTTCAGAGCCTAGGTCGTTCGGAGCTTAGGTCGTATAGTAGTTAGGTCGTAGACGACTTATAGGAGTTGGCGACCTAAGGAAGTTAGTGGTAGCAGTTAACGACTTAGGGACTGGATGAGGTAAGTCTTAGGTCGTATGACAGTTAGGTCGCGTAGTGGTTTAGGTCGTATGTGAGTTTGGGACGACCTATAGAATTTGACCGACCTAAGGAAATAGGCGACCTAAGGAAATAGGCGACCTAAGGAAATAGGCGACCTAAGGAATAGGCGACCTAAGGAAATAGGCGACCTAAGGAATAGGCGACCTAAGGAATTGGCGACTTAAGAGTTAGCGGTATAGGAAACTGGGGTTTAGCGACCTAGGGGTTGAGTGAGTTAACGACCTAAGGAAGTTAGGTTGTGGACGAGTTAAGGATAGGTCGTTGAGTCGCCATGCCGTGTCTAGTTAGGTCGTAGACGACCTATGTTAGTATGCTGGGTGAAGTTAGGTCGTGGAACGACCTAGTTAGGTCGCGTAAGGGCTTAGGAAGTTAAGTCGTAGTATTTGCTAACTAGTTAGGTCGCGCACTCGCGTATGTGTTAGGTCGGCATCTCAATTAGGTCGTGCACTTGCGTTGTTGTTAGGTCGCGTGATTTTTAAGTCGCAAGGTCGTTAAGGCGTGAGTCGTTAGGTCGCGTAGGTGTTAAGTCGTACATGTTTTAGGTCGGAGGATTGTTAAGTCGTAGGTCGGAGATAGTTAGGTCGTGGACGACCTAAGGGGGCGGACGACCTAAGATTTTTCCAGCCTATAAATACCCGGTTTTTCCTCACTTTTGGGATCCGGATTTTGAAGCGACGAAGTCCTGCCATTTTGAGAGCTTGAGTTCTACACTTCTTCACTTCTTTTCTCCACTCTAATCTTGTGATTCCTTCCATCCTAATCGAAGATCAAATCGAAGATCCAAAAGCTTAGATTTAAGATCTACATCCATCGAAGAGAGATTTCATCGTTTGAAGCGGGATTTTGGAGAATCGAGTTAAATCCTTCGCTGTCCAGATTTGAAGTATGTTGCTTTTGAGGTGTTTAGGTGATTCGGTGAGTGGTGGTTATCTCTCACACGGATCCAAAGGAGTATATCAGATTGTTGGTTTGATTTTGTGTTAGATCGTGATTTCCATGCATTTTCTTTAAACTTAAGTATAGATCTATTATTCATGATGATTTGACATCCATTTTACTACATGTTAACCTATGTAAGTTCATTCATCAAGTTGTAGAGATATTGCTCATAATTCATGCTTGTTAGATTTAGACTCTTTATTTATAGAATTGCCATTATTGTTATAATTGTTTATTAGATCATGTTTGAATGCTTGATTACTTGGATTAATGATTGACTTGATTGATTGTTATGAATTAGTTGATTGATGATTTGATTTGGAAAGTTTGTTGGAGATGATTCAAAAGCTGAGGGAAAGGCTCTTGAATTGGAAAAGCTGCTCGTGGCATATGTGGCGGATGATGAAGCTCATATGGATAGATTTGATGATGATGTTGAGACGAGGCTTTGCTATGATGAGATGAAGCGAGGCATGATATGAGATAGCCTTGGTTTAATCCAAACGGGATCGCTCCAAGCATGTTGATGACTCGGTGAAATGGTTCGAGTTAGAGGATAATGGTTGGCTCGAGAGGCGCTTGAGCTAGTATGGAAATAGTCGTCAAGGAGGATGACTAGAAGGCTGAGGTTTCATCGTCGTTGAAGGTTCTAGCAGACTCAAAGCAAGAGTACGTTGGGCAGATTCGATAGTCCCTAAAGACTATGATTGTAGTCGAGTACTCTGGGCAGATTCGATAGTCCTAGGCACAGGCTGCGACGACGTGCGGAGTTCTGTCTAGAACCGGGGTTGCCATTAGCCCTTGACGGACGGATGAAAGAATGTGCCGGTCATTCAATTAACGGTGGTATCGAAGCAATGATAACAGTGATAGCCAGAGTCATGGATGTTTGGTTGTATTGTCATTCGGTCTCAAGAGCGGTATTTTCCGGGTGCTTATCTGATCTTGGTTTAGGCCTTGGGGGTTTGTACTTGGAAAACATCGCCCTTGACTCGAGTGATAATTGCTTTACTTTAAATGCTTGCTTTGCTATGTTGCTTATGCTTAGTGTATGTCTGGGGGCTATCACTGTAGAAAGAGGTGGAGTGGGAGGGTTGGATTCCTATTCCTTTTTCCTTTATGCTCTTTTGGTATGTTGTTAGTTAATTTACCGCTCATTAAGACTGTTGTCTGACTCAAGGCTTTATGTTTAACTCTTATTGCCTTGGGCTGTTCATCCATTTTGGGACGGGCAGACTAGGTAGCAGGTGATAGGTGCTGTTCTTACTTTCCAACGATGCTGATGACGAAGACGAGCTGGAGGCTCGCATATTATTTTCTTACTATATGTACTGGGTGTTACGCTGCTTTGTATAATTCTCTGAGTGATATGTAGTGAGGCTTGATGTATTGAATATTCAAGTGTTTGTATTCAACTATTATGAAGCTTATATGATGAGATTCTATTTTGTAAAGCTTTACTATATATATTCTCTATTGTATTTTATCCATGCGCTGTGAGTAATACGATAGATTCTGCTGTTTTAATTTAACCTTGGCAACCGTCCATGGCTGCCTGGCACACTTTACAGCGCACTATTCCTATGTTCAGTGCAGGGGTCATGGGCGGTCGTCACAGTTGCATTTAAACCCTTGAAAAAATAAGAGTACATTAAACCAGTCAACATCCCATTATAAAATTTCTATACTTGTTGATCTACCAAAATAAGAATAGCATTTAAACCATACAACTATAATAACATTCCTAACAATCCACTATACTTTGACTATTGTTTGATCATCATCATTAGTTTCCACTAGAGTAATGTACTTTTCAATTCTGTCTTGGTACTGTCTAATCCAATCACTTACGTTAATATTGAAGATCCTATGAAAATATGAAGATTGTGATGTAGGAGGTAAATGAAAGTCTGGTTTTAGTTGAATACTAACCAAATGAGATTATCAATAAAACCAATGACCACCATCCTCTTTTGATTTGATAAACTTGCATGTACTGTTGTGAGGACATAAGTACAACTCGTAAACTTACTTAACAACACAACAACAGTAGCAAAAGTTTCTGCAATAACATATCCTGATTTCGGCAATTGCATCCATTCATTCTATGTAATATAATTCTTGGACTATATCCTGTTCTTCAATTCATTGAATCCATAATCATCCCACTTTGCCTTGTACATATTTAGCTCTAAGTTATCAATCATTACCTCACGTATATATTTGCATGGATTATTATATCTTTTACTATGCAACTTTAATTGGTTCACGACAACCCAGTAATCACAATTACCATCATTCAGCATATCTTCCAACCCAATTATGTAAGGCTTCATAATGTCGGGCATTTGCATCAAATGATAAGCATCAATGTGATTGTCATCATTTTTCTCTTTGTCATACCATGAGTTCTATAAGAACGTGTAGGAGTAGGATTAGAACTGCATGACAAAGAAGCTTCAACATGCTCGAAGTAAGAAGGATCTCATTTTGTTAATTTGTCTTTTTTCCTTGCTTTGCAGAAGGCCTACCTTTTCTTATTACAGCCACCATGGGTTCTATGGTTTTTATTGTCGATGGAAAAGCTAATACATTCAACTCACTTTGCAACACAACTCGCTCATTATCTGGTGCACTCTCATATCTACTTTGGAAGGCTTTAATTTCATGTAACTCAAGAAATCCAAGAGTTGAATGGTGTAAAGTCGGAGGTGTGCATATTAGTTGTTTCCAAATTGAATCAATGGTACCGAGAGGAATATAACTATATGTTAATTTAAAGTCCCCAAGCATATGGGAACAAGGTAAGCCATTAACTTTGCATAGAATACATCCACAAAATTCAATGGTCGAACCAACCTGAGAAATGACACTCAATTCATGTAATAGCAAATCCAAGCTTTATGAGATACAAATCCTATTAGTTCTTTGAACATTGGCTCATTTTGGAAACGATGCATTGGTATTGTTGCACTTGATTCAAAAGCATGTTCGATTGCTACTATTTCATTTTCTACGCACATATGCGCAGTCATCCAACACTGTACAAAACTACCTGCTACAGAATCTAAATATAATTTTAGAAATTGGTGTGCACTTTTAACAATACTAGTGGAGACATTGTCATAATGTTTATAGTTGTTAGTCCAAGTCAGCACAAACATTTCTTTATACTTAGTCAACCAAATTTTTAGTACATATGTTACTGAACTTTTTTGCTTCAATGACCATTCTTCTCAAAACGATTTTAATTTCCGTTCATATTTTTATAGTGGAGGGATAGTCATGTAAGGTGCATAGTCGTGCACCATTGAGGGATTCAAGAAGAATGGTGGAGGGAAAAAAAAGAAGGAGATGTTATATAATGGGTTGGGTAGAGCAGTAAATGGATCGGTTGCTTTGTGTGGGGTGAGAACATAATATATATGTTAATTTTTTTTTGAAATGGTACTTAGATACAACATGTCACTGGGACAACAAAACACAAACCACATGTCAATATATGTTCGAACCACGCTATGCAAGTTTCGAATTTGCGACCTCTCGCACCAAAGCCGAGTCACTTAACCACTGGGACAATGGTGCTTGTCTGTTAATTTATTTATTATTAGAGTATATTAACTTAAAAATATGATAACTTGCTCATATGTGACGCGTTTAACACACGGATTTTTGCGTTGTACTCATATGGACGAGTACAATGTTATAGTGTAACTTATCGATAGCTTTAGCAAAGTATGAAATTATGATGTATTAAAACAGACCGAATTTAATGATGTTATTTTAAATAATAACGTCGTTAGGTTATTATACCTTAATTTATGATATTTATTTGGCCAAATAAAACACTGTTAAGTTAGATTGAATTGAATTGATTATTATGGACTTCTATTGAGCAGAACAAATCCCCGTTCGGCTTTACTAAGTAAAAAGTTATTTTATGAGATTAATTGAAATATGGTTTAATTAATATGGATTAAATGGAGGATTAACTATTGATTGTTAATTATTGAGTGCTAGAAACTTGGTAGCTTGGTCATATTGAATATGTCACCGACATATGAACCTTTTTTTGATATGAAAATAATTGACGGCTTGTTTAAGTACCATTGCGATCGCTAAGCCTCGGATTTAATTAACGTTTGAAGTTTTACTAATTTCTTAATTGAAATTGTTTTAAAGTTAATTATATTATATTTTAACAATGTTTTAAAGTTAATAATATTTTATTTTAATAATGTTTTAAAGTTAATTATATTATATTTTAACAATTATTTTAAAGTTAATTATATTTTATTTAAAAATGTTTAAATTTAATTATTATTTTATTAATGATATTTTAGTGTTAATTATATTTAATTAAGGCTGCTTTTAAGTTGGTTAAATTGTTTTTATTAATAAGGTTTAAGTTAATTAATTATATTATTAAATGTTGAAAGATTAGCTAATTATTTATTAAGATGTTTTAAGATTGATTAATTATTCTAATAAGACGTTTTAATTGATTAATTATTTTAATAAAAAGGTTTACGGTTAATTAATTTCATTAATCAAAGTGGTTTCGTTTAATTAATTAGTTAATGAAGTTTAAGTTGATTATTTTGATTTATGAGGTTAAAGTAAAGAAATTAATCATTTACTAATAGTGTTAAATAATTAATTATTTAAATCAATGGTATTTAAAGGAAATGTTTTACAAAGTATATTTATAAATAAAATAGAAAGGATTTATAATGATAAATAAAGGGAATGGAGCTTAAATGATATTTAATTATAAACAAGTTAAAAGTTTTGGTCCATTTAGTGATAGTCGCTATGGATATAGTTTTGGAACTCTATGATTTATTTATGTTGGAAAAGTTATCTACCTTAAATATTTGAGAAATCCTTTTAAGTAAGATTTAGAAAATTGCAAAATCAATTTAAGAAGGGTTTGGAATTATTACTATATTTTAATAATTATTTAGTATTTGATTTAAAGATATTTTGAAATAGAAAAGGATAAGCTTTTTGGGTTTATAGTAAACAAAGTTTTTAAATGACAGTTGGTTTGATTGATTTAATATGGTTTTAGAAAAGTGTGAAATTTCGAATAAGTTGTGAGTATACTTATACAATCGAGATAAGTATATGGTTATATTTCCTAAGTATCGAAAATATAGTGTTTTGTGAATATACTTATTCCATTGAGATAAGTATATGGAAATGATTTTTAAGTATTTACAAAGTGTTTAATTAATAACGATAATAATTAAAGAGGCTTAGTGGTTGTTTATGTGCTTAATTGAGTTTAGTTTTCTATGGAATTAAATCTGTGTTTGTTTGTTGTTTTACCGACTATCAAATCTTGGCTTAAATAATCCTTTTTAATTTTGGTTGTAGGAAAGCAATTCCCTACTTAACACCGAAGGATATAACTCTAGAAATATCTAAGAGAAATACTTGAGTTATATGGCATAGTCGTCTTCGATGATGGTGTAATGTGCGTATAAATCTTGTTATGTTCTCCTAGGGCAAATGATAGGGAGATCCATCCACTTAAATGGTTAGGAGGCGATCCCCGCTTCTATGTATTGTCTGTATATTTCCAAAAGAACCAGAGCTGAGTTTACCGAGAACTATCGAATGTTGGGTCAAAGAGACCAAGATCAGTTAAGTATGAATTATTCAAAAACCACTTCGATCCAACTCAAATGACGTATTAAAAATATCTTGAAGATGATGGAATCAAAGACGAAGCTCTTTGAAGTGCAAGAGCTATTTACTTCTAATCCTGAGGGTGACTCCAAAATGGATGTAGTAAAAGTGGTGCCTTCGGTTTGTTTATATCCTTAATAACTTGTACGAATGAATGCTAGCATTGCATTGATGCCTGGAGGATAGTGTTAACATTCCAAGTGGGAATTGCTAAGAGTGGGAAAAGGTAAAACGTGAACTCATAAGCCTCACAGCCCGGTAATGGCTAAAACAGGTGATGCAGTAAAGCTATGTGGTTCGCTACCATTACGAGAATGATCTTTCCTTTGGTATGGGTTTTGGATGGGTTTGGTGATGTTGGGTAGCTTGGCCATGCCATGGCCGAACCTATATGGAGCTAGGATTAGGTAAATTTGTTGAATATGCTAGTATATGATTTTATTTTGATGATAATAAAAATATATATTCATTTAAATGTATTTGTTATCGTACTATTTTATTTTTCACATAATTGAATAAATATTTGATGAATAAAATAAATAACACAGAATTCATATTCAAACAAATATTTTATTGAAACAAATATTTTATTACAAATTTAAATAGTACAAACTTCAGCTCTCATTACATTTACACAATTTCAATTACAATTCAAGTTCAATTACATTACAATTTCAATTACATCACAAATTCAATTAATAATTTTGACCTCACTACATATCACTCAAACGCTCGTATTTATCTTCAACTCTATTCCAGTTTGTATCCAGCATCTGAATTATCTACAAAATAAACACTGACGTAGTAAAATTGAAAAAGAAAATATTTTGCAGTGCAAATTAAAGTGTGTGTTTTTGAAAATGTTATTTGCCTCAGTTATTTGGGTTGTTCGTCATTTATTTCTTTTGAATTCATCTTACACGAACAGCTTGTAACATGCACAGTGTATCACTGTACATGCCACAAGGCCGTGCACACCGATATACACTTTATAAAACTGCAGGGACAGGTGAGCATAAGGTCAAACCCAAGCCAAAGGCTGGATTCAACTCAAGTGCATAGAGTCTCGACCAATTGAACCAAACCAGACTTCAAAAGGCCAACAAGACCAGAATCACTTCAAGTGGAACATGACAACCGAAAGTCAGCATGAATCCAAAATGAGCTAACAAAATGCAAACATCAATACAAAGAAATCAAACAAGGTCAGGCATAAGCATGGATGGTCAAGGCAATGCTCAAAGCCACACAGGAGTGATGACACAAGTGCACCATACCAGGGCAGTGCAAAGCAACTCAACATTAACATGCAATGCACAACAACTCAACATTTCAATCAACCCATTTGGACATCAAGATATGTACAGTGAACACATACAACATGGATTCAAATCAGAACAGTGAGGCAAAAACATAACGGTGAACAGGAGATCACAGTACAAGCTTGGATCAGGTGAACATGGCAACATGAGCATGCGACAATCATACACTCACAAACACACATGTATACATATATTCATATATTTGTATACACATAATCAGTTCAAAGAACAATGTCAACATGAACACAGATCAGTTTAACTCGAGTACACATGAAGCATCAACTCAAACCAGAAATATCAAGTGTACATCAAAATGCAGACTCAAGTGTACTAAGTGTATCAATCCAGAGTAAATCATATGCAACCATGTATGTTCAGGCATGAACATAACAACACAAGTGAAGCCTCAACAAAGACACAGAGTAGGCCGTGATAACAAACCACCAGAACAAATGGAACAAGGAACCAAGATTGACTCCAAAATGCAAAAGCTCCACATAGAAATGATAACAGTGCATCAAATCAGTACAGACTCAACAAGCCAACATTATTTGTTTTATGGAATTCGCAGGTGATAAACAAGAAATATAAAAATTCAAAACCATGGGAAATGAAATGAAAAGTCAAGTTTATCACAAAATTCAAAATGCCAAAGTCAAAGCCGATAACGTGAACTGAAGAAGTCACAATGCCAGCGAAGATTGAAATAGAGGTAATAACACGTATTGTAACGACCCAAAATTTCTGTCATTTGAAATTCGTATATTTAATTAATTTTAAATATTAATAAGTAAGATTTGGAAGTCGAATTAATTTAATTTCGATATAGTGATTTAATCAGGCGATTAAATTATTAATTTAATACTTGAAATTGGGTAAATAATTGAAATCCGAAATAAAAAATGATTAAAAATGATTTATTTGCGTTGGAATCGTTTCAACGAGCTCTTTGCAATGAAGCTGGATTGGGATTTATTTGAGCTAGTGAAAATTTTGGTTGAAATTAAACGCTTGTTTAATTTTAATCGGAATAAATCGCTATCGCGACAACTACAAGCAAGGTGAGAACTCCTCACTCAATCGAATATTTTGTTTCGATTTAAATTTTAAATAGTTAGATTTAAAATTGCTTGATGGTGTGAATTGGATGATATTTGTTATCTGTTGTGTTAAATAGACCCTATACGCCGTATATTAAGCGGAGGTTATTTATTAAAAACATATACCGCGATAATTTCACTGTGAAGTGGAATTGGTATTATATATGTATTTGGAGTTGATTTCCCGCATTATATAACGGATGAGACCCTATTGCGCCGCATAATAGCGGATAATATTTGTAAATCCCATATACCGTGATAATTTCACTGTGAAGTGGAATTGGTATTGTGCTAACATCTGTGGATGCAGGGAAACAGGTTGGAGGGATCCAACTGGATTCCTCAAACATTTGAATTTATTTCAATGTTGTGTGTTGATTTATTTATAATCGCTGTGTGATTATATTGTGATTGAAATTGTTGAGCGGCTATAATTAGCCGAATATATTTTGGTATCGTTGGATACCGAAAATAAGTAAAATTGGATTTTTGAAAATATAAGTTGAAAATTTATCGAAATATTTATTTTTGATAATTGGATAAATTTAAAAGGAGTTAAAAAAATAAATGTCTTATTTTTTGAACCGTATTGGATTAAATTTCAAATTTGGAAGAAAGAGCTTAATAAATGGATTTCGAAAATATTATTTATAAATTGAAGAATTTATTTAAAATTTGTATTTTTAAATAGATTTGAAGAGATAAAGAAATTTATTTTAAAAGGGAAATAATTTGGAAATTCGTTGAAAATTGATTTGGTGTTTTGAAATAAATTTGAAAATGTTTTGGTAATTAATTGATTTTAAGTTACCATAACTAGTGAAATTAATTTATTGAAATTTATTTGATTTGAATTAATCAGATAATTAAATTAATCCTATCTAAGGATGTTTGGATTATATTGGATGTTGAATTGTTTGACATCTTTGATGTGTGATGCTTTGTGATATATTCTGATTTGTGAAACAATTCAAGTTGAAATGAAATTGTAAATAGTTTGGAAAAACTATGAATTAACCTTTGTGACGATAATTAAACTTTATTTTGAAATAAAGGAGTATTTCAAATGGTGTATCTTTTATATTATAAAAGACTGGAATTATGAATAGTTTTGAAGCTATAAATTAAATCTTAACTCAAAGATTTAATGGGTTAATTCAATTTAAATGGAAATAGATTTGGAAATCTGTGAATGAATCTTTGTGAAACTGGGTAAACTTTGTGAAGTAAATCATTTTGTTTAAAGATTTAAAATGGTAATTCGTTTAAACCATTTAAAGGAAAGGATTTGGGTAATAAGTTATGACTTAATTGAAATCCCTATATCCATATGTTTTAGATATTGTGCTCACTATTCGGGTTAGCCGGGAAAAGACCTTTGTGTCATATAACCCATTCCGAATTAGTGATACGACGATATGGATCGTATTGAAGACCGGTGGTGAAGACCGGATATTTTTGAAAATGATAGGATGACCTATCGATTGTCTCTGCACCGTTAGCTACGGTATAGAGATTTCCTTTGTGATGGGAAGTTTTATCGAGATTGTGAATACTCGGATTGCAAGGGCTTCTTTTGAAGTGCCTTCGGTTCTGTTCGAACCCGGAACAGACTTATATGGTTACATGTCTGACATTACATTTTGAGATATAAAGCTGATTTCTTTCAAATACATTTCTGTTGGTGTCGGAGAATTTATTCTCTTAGCTTAACACCCTTCTCTGAGACGTACGAGCTCAGAGGTTATGTAGTTGAAATTTATCAGTGATATACTCCCAATTTGGTAGTGTGGCATGCTGAGTGTTGCTGTGTGATGATCATTTATTGATCATTTATGATCAAAGTGTGGCTTTGTGAAAAAGCATAGCTTTGTGGACGAGACCTCTTCGGACCTCACAACTCGGAAATGGTCGAAACAGGAATGATGCGGCAAGGTTATGAGGGTCGCGCCCTTTAGGGTATGTCATTTCCTTCTAGAAAAAGGTGGTATCATGGTATGGAGCCCAGATACTTACTCATGTGGACACACTTTATTTATTATGTGTGATGTTGGTTACCGAGCGCTCGGATAAAGGTCCCAAAGGACCGGGGGATGGCATATTCGTGAGTTACCTAGTTACAGAGGTAACCCGGCCTTGTGTTGGCAGAGAGCAGGTTGTCTCTCGGAGCGTCCCGCCAGAGGCATTCCTACGTGGCATAGGAAGTTCCTTAGCCTGACCATTTGTTGGAAATCCAATTTCCAATACGAACCCTGTACGGTTTTAGTTGTAGAACCTGCCATTTCCTTATGGTGGCGCCCCACTGTTTAGATGGTAGCTATAGTAGGCATACAATAATGGTTGTATGTTGGCTAAGATTAATATTATACTTTCGAAATGTTTTCTGCACTATGCACTAATAATAATATCAAAATGATTTGTTTTGCGTAGTAAGCATGTTTGACTATCATAAGAAGAAATCTCCTTCAATTCTGCGTTCGCATTGTGTGTGTGGTGGGAGGTCTTATGGTAGTTTCATTTTCCAAAAGCATTGCGAATATTTTCCACTTCCTTTGTTGTTGTTGTTGTTTTAAAGATAAATAACTGTTTTAGTTCTCACACCAGTCACCATGACTGACCTGGAGTTTGTTGTTTCCTTCCTAAACTCTGGGTGCCCACCAATTTTCACACGGGCAGTCTAGAGTCAGGTTATCAGGTCATTCTGGATTCAGGAAATGCTGTGGAGCTCAGTGACGAGCTGGATGGCGAGACGTATCACTTGTATATGATATTATTTATTCCGCTGTGTATTCTGTATAAGGACAAGTTCATATAACTGTCCAGTTGTGTTGTATATTGTTATTGTAAACTCTGATGATGATGTAATGTATAAAATGATACAGTTCTTTGATTTAAAAATTATTCATTTATCTATTATATGTTGTTCCGCTGCGATATGTGAGATTCTGATATTGTTCTGTGTTTTTTTTGTTGTTTCTTCTTCTTTTTCTTCTGTCTTCTTCTACCTCTTCTTTTTCTCCATAACAATTCGGTTTTCCGGCATTCGATTGCTCGGCAGTTGATACAGTGGACGTATTAATGTCGATTTTCGAGCGACGAAAAATCGCGTTCATTACACGTATTAACAAGTTACTCTCCAAAGTCATAGAGGAAACGAACGAGAAACAAATTCAAATGCCAAAAATAATGGAACCGATTCAAGTAGAATTCAAATTTATCAGAAATGAACAAGTCAAGAATTATCACAAGCATTCAAATAATAATCGTATGGCCGAGCAAAATAATAGTCAGATTCAAAGCAAAATATACGGACGTAATTTTAGGGATTTTATCCCTATAAATTACCCCATAGCATCATCGGCTTAAAACATCAAGTTCGAAAGCAAAATCGAGTCAAGCTTAATCATAAACCAAAAAAGAAAATCCATACCTGTATTGGAACTCGATCGAGAAGCAGCCGCAAAGTAATTTAATTTCACTGATAGAAGAAGGAGCGAAGCAGGGACGAAAGCATCAGACGATTCGAGCCTCAATTCTTACAAGCGGCAGCTAAATTTCAGAAACTCAAATTATTGAAGAGAAGTAAAAAGTGGACGGCCACGAAAATAAAATAAGAGCAGTGTTTTTGCTCTAATTATATTTGGGCCAGCCTTACTTTTCTATTGGGCTTTAGTTTAATATAATAGGGTCTTAGTTTTTATTTTGTTTTTAATCTATTCTTAGTTGTGTAATTTTCCTATTTAAATAGTGTAATTTCTAGTCGTGTGACTAGGGAAAAATTACGAGGCGTAGTTTGAGAATTCGCAACTTAGTGGCTGAGTTGTGGCAGAGTTTTGAGCGTAGAGTTAGGTTAGTCATTAGCGGGTGTCACAAGTTTACGTGTGTAAGCGTTTGACTACTTAATTTCTAGTAGAAACCTTGGGGGCAGCACGTAGGTAGCTTATTGCCAAAGCTGGGTAAATCTATGTTGTTCTATTCCCGCTTTTATTATTCTGCTATTATCTGTACTGCAATTATTATATATATTTCCACATTAATTTTTATTATTATTAGCATCACCCTATTCACCCCCTATTCACCTCCCTCTCTTGGATGAAATCGATCCTACAAAATTATGGTGATCGAATGTCGAGTTGGAGAGTAGTTTGGGGTTCATGGCGGTGAATGGCAGCTAGTGGTGGAGTTTGGGGAGGCGCGGTGGACAAAGTTGGTTCGCGGCCTAGTAGGTCACGTTAAGGTAGAGCTCGGTCGCTTTTCGACTGGGTGGCGCGAAGGTCGAGGCAGTGGGTGCAAAGGAACAGGCTCACGAAAAGAAACTTGCTGGTGGGATTAGATCGTCGTTCTGGTGGAGGATAGTCGTGCAAAGTGTAGGCCATGCACCATTGAGGGCTTCAAGAAGATTTGAATGGTAGGGGGAAGAAGAAGAAGGAGGTGCTACAGTAATGGGTCGAGTGGAGTAGTAAATGGATCGGTTGCTTTATGTGGCGTAAGAACATAATATATATGTTAATTTGTTTATTATTAGTGTATGTTAACTTAAAAATATGATAACTTACTTGTTTGCGCCAAAATTGGTCACAAACCCCAAGTATCGTGAAAGCACCAGTGTATGAATACAAATCAACAAATATTCAAACACAAATCTTAGATCTAAGCAAACAGAATATCACAATTCAGAAATAATGAACAGAAACACGAGATTTATAGTGGTTCGGCTATCTCCGGCCTACATCCACTTCAAAGGTTTTCTTTTATTGATGTTCTTCGCTGATTACAGCGGATTACAATGGATTATAGCTCTGTTCTTTGAGTACAACGGTAGTAGTGAAGTGCAAAGTAGAGTCTGGTAGAGTCTGGGCACTTCAGAATCAAGATCCCCTTTCCCGAATGACCTGGGGCTCTATTTATAGATATAGGAGGCTGATATTTCGCCTAAATTTAGGGAGACCACTTCTGGCACGTGAGTGGGCCCACATGCCCGCGTCCAAGAAATCTGGGCCCGTTCCGGGATCGATACGAAGCAATTTCGTATCGATCAAGAAATGATCCAATCGAGCTGAAATTTGGTGAGAACATTCTTCAACATGTACGTAAGCTCTTGTGAAAATTTCATAGTATTTGGATTTGTGGTTTAGGAGATATGGTCAATTCAAAATGAGTTTTCTCGGTTGGCCGTCTCGTTCGAATCGATCCCTTCGTATCGATTCCTTTGAATCGATGGTGGCATGTGACTCTGCGATGACGTGGAGCGCGGCTTTGGTATCGATCCGCCTTTTTCGCCGAGTTGATCGAGTCACTCTGGAGATTTCGCCATGTTGACCTTTTCTTCCTTGACTCGTGCATGTTTCCAGTCTGCACCCACGTTTTATACTTGTTCGTATCCATTTCGCATGGGTACGTTCGTACCCATTGTTTCGTGTCCTTGTTCGTATCGATCCCAGGAACACATTTTGTATCGATCTCGTATGTGTTGATCGATACGAAATGAGCATGGGGGTGATCGATACGAAGTGGTTGTGAAGAGTGGAGAATGGACACGAATATCATCCTAAAGATGGATATGAGCGAGACCTGACCTAATGGATACGAACAATGCCTTACCTGATGGATGTGAATCTGACGATTTCGAATCGATCATCACCTTACCTCCCTGATGGATACGAACAGCATATCCTTTTAACTTGTATCGATCATATCTCCTCCATATGAACTCCGATTAACCTGAAATCTAAAATGTAGCCTCTCCTAGCCTTGATCATCATTCCCAATCGATTCTGTCTTGATCGGAGCTTGGACAAATTTCGACGACATCGATCACAACCTTGTTTCTAATCGATCTCCAATCCTGATATCCATCCTTTCTTGCCAATTTGTTGATATTCCAGCTTTGACCAAAAGGTGGGATAACATTACTCATATGTGATCCATTTGACACACTGACTTTTGCGTTGTACTCGTATGGACGAGTAAAACGTTGTAGCGTAACTTGTCGGTAACTTTGACAAAGTATGAAATTATGATATATTAAAACAGACCGAATTTAATAACGTTATTTTAAATAATAACGTCGTTAGATTATTATACCTTAATTTGTGATATTTATTTGGCCAAATAAAACACTGTTAAGTTAAATTGGATTGAATAGATTATTATGGATATCTATTGAGCATAATAAATCCCCATTCCGCTTTACTAAGTAAAAACTTATTTTATGAGATTAATTGAGATATGGATTAATTAATATGGATTAAATGGAGAATTAACTATTGATTGTTCATTATTGAGTGCCAAAAGCTTGGTAGCCTGATCATATTGAATATAACACCGACATATGAACCTCTTTATGAAAATTATTGGTAGCATGTTTAAGTACCATTGCGGTCGCTAAGCCTCTGGTTTAATCAACATTTGAAGTTTTGCTAATTTCTTAATTGAACATGTTTTAAAGTTAATTATATTTTATTTTAACAATGTTTTAAAGTTAATTATATTTTATTTTAAAATGTTTAAGTTAATTATTATTTTATTAATGATATTTTAGTGTTAGTTGTATTTAATTAAGGATGCTTTTAAGTAGGTTAAATTGTTTTAATTAATAAGGTTTAAGTTAATTAATTATATTTTTAAATAATGTTTAAAGGTTAGTTAATTATTTATTAAGTTGTTTTTAAGGTTGATTAATTATTCCAATAAAATGTTTTGGTTGATTTATTATTTTAATAAAAAGGTTTAAGGTTAATTAATTTCATTAATCAAAGTAGTTAAGGTTAATTAATGAAGTTTAAGTTGATTATTTTGATTTATGAGGTTAAAGTGAAGAAATTAATTATTTACTAATGGTGTTTAAATAATTCATTATTTAAATTAATGGTATTTAAAGGAAATGTTGTATAAAGTATATTTATAAATAAAATGCAAAGGATTCATAATGATAAATAAAGGGAATGGAGTTTAAATGCTATTTAATTATAAATAAGTTAAAAGTTTTGGTCCATATAACAATAGTCGCTATGGATGTAGTTTTGAAACTCTCTGATTTCTTTACATTGAAAAAGTTATCTACCTTAGATATTTGAGAACTCCTTTCAAGTATGATATAGAAATTTGCAAAATCAGTTTAAGAAAGGTTTGGAATTATTACTATATTTTAATAATTATTTAATAATTGATTTAAAGAAATATTTTGAAATAGAAAAGGATAAGTGATTTGGGTTTATAGTAAACAAAGTTTTTAAATGAAAACTATTTTGACCGATTTAATATGGTTTTAGAAAAGTGTGAAATCTCCTGTAAGTTGTGAGAAGACTTATACCATTGAGATAAGTATATGATTATATTTCCTAAGTATCAAAAATATAGTGTTTTGTGAATATACTTATTCAGTTGAGATAAGTATATGGAAATGATTTTCAAGTACTTACAAAGTGTTTTAAATAATAACAGTATTAATTAAAGAGGCTTAGTGGTTGTTTATGGGCTTAATCGAGTTTCGTTTCCTATGGAATTAAATCTGTGTTTGTTTGTTGTTTTATTTGATAGTTAAATAACCAACTATCAAATCTTGGCCTAAATAACCTTCTTAATTTTTGTGGTAGGGAAGTAATTCGCTACTTAACACCAGAGGATATAACTCTGAAAATATCTAGGAGAAATACTTGAGTTATATGGCACAATCATCTTCGATGATACTGTACCGTGCATATAAATCTCGTTATGTTCTCTTAGGGAAAATGATATGGAGATCCATCCACTTAAACGGTTAGAGGGTGATCCCCGCTCCTATGTATTGTCTGTATATTTCCAAAAGAATCAGAGTTGTGTTTATCGGGAACTATTGAATATTGGTTCGAAGAAACCGAAATCAGATAAGTATGAATTATCCAAAAACCACTTCGATCCAACTCAAAACGACGTATTGAAGATATCTTGAAGATGATGGAATCTAAGACGAAGCTCTTTGAAGTGCAAGGGCTATTTGATACTAAACCTGAAGGTGATTTCAAAATGGATGTAGTAGAAGTGGGGGCTTCAATTTGTTCATATCCTGAACAACTTGTATGGATGAATGCTTGCATTGCATTGATGCTTAGAGGGCAGTGTTAGCATTCCAAGTGGGAATTGCTAAGAGAGGAAAAAAGGTAAAAAAATTACCTCACTAGCCGGTAATGGCTAAAACATGGGATGCAGCAGAGCTATGTGGTTTGCTACCATTACAAGCATCATTCTTCAGATCTAGAGTCGATATTTACGGATTTGGTATGCGTGTAAGGAGTGGGGCCAAGGAGGGTGGACATTTTTTTCGACCTTGGTCCTAGGGAATGATGTAATCCGGTATGCCATGTTAAAGGGGCAGCCGGCTCTGTGTAACAGGAGTGCAAGAAGTTCTTGTTGACCTCTGCTACATTTTATCTAGAGGTGTACTGTACAGAAGGTAGTTCCTTACCTTGCATGTTGGAAATTCAATATCCACTACGTGCCTTTACAGCTTTAGTTGTGCCCAACTATGTTGAAATGTGAGATGCAAGCATTTCAACTATTTTATATATTTATTTTCTCCTTAGACATTATCATAATATCACTGGATTTTCTATAAAAATGTTTTGGTTATCGTAAGGTAAAACCCGTCCGTGTTTATGTGCAGCGTGGTCTTGCGAGATACCTTTATTTCAAAAGGTTTTATAACATAGTGTAATCCATTTGAGTTTGTTTCTCAGGTTGGTTCTACCAGACTAACCCGGACGTTGTTTTCCTATAATGCTCGGGTCAGCCCGAGCTTGTTTTCCATATATAACTGGACACTTTTTGAGCTTTCAGGGGACGAGCTGGATGCCTCTATGACGTGCTTCCATATTTTGCAGTTATTCTTTTGCTATTTGTTCTAGTTGTATTTATCAACAAGTTGTAAGGACAGGTTGTTATAACTGTCTAGTTTGATGATATGATAGTGTTGTACTCTGATGATGTATGTAATATAAAGTTCAGTATCTTTTGTAAAGATCATTTGTATATTATATGATACTCGTCACGTTTGTGAGATTCTATTATGTCCTTTCTTTCTTTACCCAATGATTTGTCTTTCCGCCACTTGGATGTTCGGCACGTAAATACCGTGGATGTATTAGTGTCGACTTTTAAGGATCGAAAATGTGGGTTATTACACTTGGTATCAGTGCTAAAGGTTAAGCAAGATCAATGACCATCAAATCTGCTTGCAAAGTTGCAGTAACGTGATAGGGGGTTCTCGCTTTGTGAACTGTGCTGAAGCTTAGATTCTTACCCCTACACATCCCTGAAATTCATGGGTTGGTTTGCTATGTGCTTATAGTCGAGAGGCTAGCACTACAACAAAAATACTCTTTCGCAACTGCCAAAAACAGTGGTAATAGGTCTATTACAATGGACACCCACCAGTCCTTACATCCGAAGTTGTAATAGAGCCATTTACAACCGCTATTGGTAGTTGTGGTAAGGTTTATCGCAACTACTTGCAGCAGTTGCAAAAAAAGATGTTATAACGTCCTTTTGCAACTGCTAATATCAGTTGTAGAAGACTTTTTTACAACTATTTTTAAAAGTTTAAAAATATTCTACTACAACTGCTTCTGATCGTTAAAATTGATATTTCAATAGCTGTTTTCACCAGTTGCGTTAAAATTTTGCAACTGTTAGTAACAGTTGTGGTAGAATATACTACAACTAATGACGATAGTTGCACCAAATACTTTTACAACTGCTACATACAGCTGTAATTCATCATTCCACAACTGCTATTAACCACAAATTTCATTATATTACAATTAAAAGTAATATTGCACTAATAATAACCACAATCATTCACATTACTTGAAACAATTGAAACCATTCATATTAAAAAAAAACTAAAACAATTCAAGTTTACATCATTTGTGAATTCATAACTCTGTTACAAAGCATAACTAAATTCATAACATATGTCAATAAGAATACAAATACATACTAATCAAAAGAGATAAATTCTTTTTACCAAGCAATAGTCGACACAACTATCTGTCCAATAGCATAGACATTAGAAGTAGGCCCATATAGAATAGCTTCGGGATCCACCACCGAATCGACCCAAACCACCTTCAAGCATTTGCTTTTAGTGGTACATGGTGCACTAAAACAGTAGGATCAGTAGATGCAATTGTTGCTTCTATGATAACATTCCTTTGCCAACCCAATAATTTGCATTTTCTAGGCTGATTCTAAGCTTATATATTACTACCATTTGTGATGTTTTTGCTAGTTCGATGTGACTGCAAACAAAAGGCACAAACATTTAATCAACACCACTTAATTTATAAATGTAATTATACATGCCAATTCAAAAATAAATCGACCGGAAGAAAAAACGATAGAAAATGAAACAAATGATATTTGAGTATAGAAATACATTTGTTACACTAAAATGTGGATCAAGACTTAAGATAATGATAGAAGATGAGAAACAGAGGCAATGTAATTCTAAAACAAACGAAATTTGTAGGCTTTGACTGCCAATTAGAAAAACATCAAGCTATCTTTCATATAGTGGAAGGATCTGTAACTCTGTTTGGTTCTCACGTTCACAGTTGACAACTAAAAAATATAATAATCTGGAAACTTCATAAGCATGGGTAGAGACATAAACTAATTAATTTATAGAACAAAAATCAAGCAACTAAAATATCAATATAACAATGTACATACATGATATTTACAGAGTTGAGTTTATAAAAGCGATAAACTTTTGTCTATAACCCATCCCTTATTTGTTGATCATAAAATAGATACAGTTACTAAAGATGAAGAGAATAAAATTAGAGAGGAAGGTAGTAAATTTATCATCACTGCCATATTTTTTCACAACAACAATTAGTGTTCAAAATTTGTGTTTACTCTTCAGCCACTCTAAAATCGAAAGAAAACAAGAATGGATTTTGTTAACATATATCATAGGACATAAGGGTACATGTTAAGGGTACATGTTAAGGCTATACAAAAACCTACTAATGTTTGAATGAGAAAAAATAACTTCCATTCACTCCCTTTCAATGCTCAACTCTTCTCCCTAGGTTTACTAATTTTACACCCACTTATTTGTAGATGGACAATTTCATTATGTCATCCAAACAAGGTTGAAATGGCTGAAGATCTGATGTTTTAAAGCAGAAAGACATTTATTTGAATTTCAAACTTGCCCGCAAGTAGTTACCAAACAAGTTACTCATTATTTTAACACTTTCTAGTGGAGCAAAAAAGGTCTACTGTGAGGTTGATTTTTTGCTATAGTGGACTCATGGATGACGAGTGAGATATAAGAAAATTATTGTAACGACCCGCAAATTTATCACTTGAATAAATTATATTTATTTTCAAACTATTTAGATATGGATTTAAAAGTAAGAAATAATCTTGTTTTAAGTGGTAAATAATAATAGTTATTTTGTTTGAGAAAAATATTTGTGAACAAATTACCTAGGTAAAATATTGAAAATTTGTGAAAATCGTCTTAGTTTATCGATAAAACAACCATAAGCAGTTTTATCAATAAAACTGCTTTTAAATAATAAGGATCATGCATGGCTCTCGATACAGACACTAATATATGTATTCAAACAAGATTATAAAATAAAATATTTTATTTTATTTTTGTATAATAAAATGTATTTATGACATCGACCATTGATATTATCGGTTTTATATATTTCATCAGAAATTCAAGTTAAGTTTAAATATTAAATAAAAGATTTTTTATTTACAAATAAACCTATTTTAATCATTTATTAATGATGGTGAAATAGTTTTTAAATTTTTTTTACCAAAATAGATAGTTAGTGGAAAAATAGAAAATGTAACCGAATAACGTTTTCCAAAATTTCGACTTTTCGACACTGGAAAGTTGTTAGGAACGTTGTTCGTCTTTATGCACTATACACACACATATATAAGAGTATTAACCAAATAATAATCATAAACTAATAGTATATTATCTTATGTTAATTATGTTTAGCAAGTGATGTGATAAGTCATGGTTTTAAAAATAATAACTTATATATATAAGTATATATCATTATCTCTTGTCATATCTTAGCATTATCATCATTATTCATCATGACCTAGAGGATGTGACTAGAGAGGGGGGATGTGACATATGAGGGGGAGGAAGGTGGTGATGTGACTTGTCAAAATAATGACATGTTAGGATATTTTAAAACTAAGATTAAAATGGTAATTTTCCTACTTTCTTTGATCTATAAATACACATCCCCTTCAACATATTTTCATTTACTTCTCTATTTCAATTTTGCTAAAGCTTACTTCATGTTTCATGGCTTCTTATGTTAGTTTAAGTTTTTTTAAAATCAAAAGATTTAAATTTATTTAAAGATGCAAACTTGTTTTTAAGCTCTTTCTTCTCCATTTTCCCCCCATATTATTCGGCCATAACTTCCTCTATTTTACACCAAACCAATATTTTATTTTTTTCAAATCGTATAAAATTTCAGTAGCTACAACTTTCTTTTTTACCACCTTTTCTAATTTCAAGCTTATTTTTGTCAAAATCTCATTTCTTTGCAGTGTATTTTTAAACTCAGAAATTTAGGTTCGAAAATAACTCTCCTTCTTTTGACCATATCTACCTCAAACGTAATATGATTTGAATGATTTTTTTTTTTGAAATTGTAGAGATAAGAATGTTACAAAACTTTTCCTTTGATTACTTTTCCAAAATCCGAGAGTAATATGTCCAAAAATCAAGTGGAAGTTGACATATTTTTGGGATGATTTTTGCTGCATCTAAGGCATTTCAGGTTTCAAAGATTTTCGGTGAGTAAAACTACTTTGTTTTGAAAAAGTTTTTGACTTTATTATGATGTGTTATTGTGGTGATAATATGATGATAAAATTGAATGGTTATTATGTTGGTCGATGGTGATTTGATGGATGTTATGTTTGGTATTGAATTAAGATTTGAATGTGATGTTGTCGAGTTAGTAAGCATATAACCTTATATTTATATGTGTGTTTCATTGTGATGTCAAGAGTATGGTATATGGACATATGGTTGTGATTTAAGAATCAAGTATGTTGAGTTGAAACACAGTTAACAACTTTGTGTGTTGCGACGGACGTGAGATCCGATTTGAAATCAAAACTATGATTTCTAGTTTCAAAGTTTGGAAATGGTTTTAAGTTTTATCTTGGCTTAAGGTTTTAAAAACTTTCTAAATATTATTTCAAAACATGCAGGAGCAAGAATTTAAGTGAAGTATTTCACTTAAAATAAGATAGAGCGAACCACGCTCATAGCGATAGTTGCTATGGAAGTAGTTCGACAAAATTGTCGATTTTCGTTTTAAAATGATATATTTTGGACTGTTATGCAAAAGTTTTCCGAACTTGATTAGTAACATAGAAAGGGATTAAGTTTAGATTACTTAATAATTTAATTATTTAATAAAATAATTAAAGGTAATTAACAATTAATTAGGAATTAAGTAAGTGATTAGATGTTAAGTAACACTTAAGGAAGGTTCATGACTAATTATTGATTAATAAGGTTTTAATTAGTGATTAATGAAGATAAGAAGTAATTAAATAGTTAATTATTATTTAATTAAGTTAATTAGTTGATTAATTATTAATTAAGTGATTATTTAATTATTTTTTAATCAATTAGAGTTTAACTAATAATGAATTGTTTAAACCTTAACTAAGATACATTAGGAAGTTAATTAGGACTTAACCAAGTTCATTAGGTTAATTAAAGTTTAATTATGAATTAGTCTTGATTGATAAAGATGTAATTAGTGTTTAAGCCAATTGAAAATACTTTAATCTTTTCAAAGCTATTTTTAAACTTAGTCGATTAGGTTTTAAATCAATTTTATTTCCAAGATTAATTGATTTTAAATCAAAGGATCTCTCATCAGGACCTTTAAGTGGCCAAATGAATTAAAATAGTGATTATAAAATATTGACACGTTTTATGGGAATTAAGCGACTTATATTTAACACAAATGCCGAATATCAGCAACATGATAGACACAAGGAAGTTAATTTCAATAAGCGGGTCATGATAACTTAAGTATATTGAATATACTTCTATATGTACATTTTGACACCCGATAATGAATGTATCTTATTTGTAACTTGGACATCTACCTAATTGATTGTATGTTATGTGTGAATACCTTACATATATGATGTTTGGCAGTATCTATGTTATAACTTGGATAAGTAAACCCAAATTTAATGATCTATTGTAGTCATTAAGCCTCGGTTTTGTTTTGGGAAGTTAGTATTTCATTTTCCTTTAAAATGGCCTTCAAGGTTATTCTATTTTGAGCAAGATATTTGAAGAATGATTTGACAATTGTTTTGAATATTATATAAAGAAGTTTATGAATAATTTTGGGGTATTCATAAAAGGAGTTTTAGAAATAGTTTTGAATGTTTATAAAAAGATTTTGTAAATAGGTTTGGATGTCTATAAAGGGAAGTTTTATACAAGGTTTGAAAGTATATAAAGAAGTTTATATAACCGGGTTTGAATATTTATAAAGAGTCTCATAAATGAGAATGGAGGTTGATAAATGTTTTGTAAACGGGTTTGGGTTAAAGAAAAAAGGATTTCATGAATAAGAGAAATTAATTAAAGAATTTACTGAAGAAAATTACAACAGGAATTCGAGGTTTGGGTTTCTCGAGGCTGACCTTTTAAAAAAATGTGGTATGGAACACCCATTCCACACTTACCGAAGGAATAGTGCTTAGAGTTATCCTTCTCTAATTTAAATAATGTAGTTAAATCCTTTTAGAGATTTGGTAATGGGAAATGCTACAAATGTTTTATGAATATACTTATGTTAGAAAGATAAGTATATGAATGTTTTTGAAAGAGATTTATTAAACAAAGATATGTTTTGAGGCTTAATTGTTGCTATGGATAAATAAATCTCAAATGGAATTAGTTGTTGTTTTTTTATTTGATAGTTAAATAATCGACTATCAAGTTTGTCCCAATTTGACTTAGGAAGTATGAATGTAAATTCGAGTTCCCCGATGACGACTTGAAAACTTACTTCTAAAAGAACCGGGAATGAGTGTCACGACCCGACTTTCTTAGCCCAGAAAGACGCATCATGATTTAAGAAAGAAAGGGATAGAAGAAGAAAAGATAGAAAAGAAAGAACAACAACATATGAGAATATCACAGCGGAATGAATGAAATATAATATATCACATAAGATATTACATAGTATCATATACATCAGAGTTACACAACTTATACGTCTCATATTAGACAGTTATAAACATCTGTCTATCATACATCTCATGTACATCAATACAATACTGACACAATTACTAACACAGCGGAAACATAATATATCTACACGCTGAAGCCACCTGCTCCAAATCTCCTCCAGAATTCGTCAAAGCTAACTTGAATCCTTCGACTACTCAATACAAAATTGAGTACCCAAGAGTTTAATAAAACAGAAAATAAACACTTGGGTCAGACATGGGTCTGGTGTGAGTAAACGGTTTAAAGTTGTTTAACTTTGAAAAAACCTTTGAAAGAAAAGGTATCTCGTAAGACTTCCCGCACATAAACACGGAAAAGTTTTTACCTTACGATAACCAAAACATTTGATAGGAAATCCAGTTATATTATAATAGGGTCCAGGGTTTTCAAATAAATATGAAATAGCTGAAATTGTTACATTATTAAATTCCAGCATACTAGCCACAAAGTGGGTTATACAACCAAAACCATAAGGGCACGTAGGAAGAATGGGTTTCCATCAATGGCAGGGCTACTGGGGTACCGCCCATCACAGTACGGGGCCTAGATCACCGTACCGAGGATTACTCCCAATCCCCTGCAACACAAAGCCGGAACCATCTAAGGATAATTCCGAACAAGACAACCCCGTAGTTGGCGCGACCAACCACACACTAAGCCGAATAAAAAAAAGAACTTCTAGACAGGGATATACCTTGCTCTCAGTGGGCTCTCCCACGAAGCCTTGCTGCACCTCCCTTGTTTTAGCCATTCCCGGTTGATGAGGCTTGAGGCTACGATTACCTTTATAGAACACATCTATCTTAGAATGCTCATCGTCCTCCTGACGATGTTCTGAAAGCATTCAATCCATACAAGTTCGTTCCGGGTTCGAACGAAACCGAAGGCACTATCTCGTTACACTCGTTTTGGAATCACCCTCAGAGTTAACGACCATAGCCCTTGCACTCTGAATCTTTATCTCGAATCTGAAAGTACTATCTCCGTAAACTCATTTTGGAATCACCCTCAGAGTTATAACGGTACAGAGTTCTTACACCTCGAGTCTTCACTTCATTTGATATTCACGACCTATCGTTAATTTGGATCGATGTGGTTTTCGGATATCCAAATCTGGAAACCCGATCCCGGTCTCATCGAAATCCAAAACGTATCTTTTAGGTTCAAGTTGTTTAAGGGTTTTAAACATTTAAACTTATATTCAGGATGATATAAACAGATAGATAAATCACATTATCACAATAGATAATTCATATCAAACATTCATCTCACAAAGCAGCATATATCACATATCAGAGATATCATATCCAAATCATCCAATATCAACCATCCAATATTAACCAATCATCCAAAAGCAGAATTGATTAACTCCAAATCAATTTAATTAACCTTTAATTAAATTAATTACTATTCTTTATTCACTTGGATTATCTTAATCCTACTTACTATCATTAATTAATTACAAATTAATTAATTAATCATCTCTTAATGATCTTCCTTAATTAATCTTCCTTGATTAATTACCCTTTAATTACATTCAAGTAATTATCCTTAACCATATACAGTAATTAACCTTTAATTACTATCATTTAATTACAATAATTAATGATCCTTCATTTGCTTCCATTAATTAATTAGCTATAATTATTTGCATTAATCCTCAATTAATTATAATTAATTAATCTTACTTTAATTAATCATTTTTATTAATCAACCTTGATTAATTTTATTAATTATATTAATTAATAATCCTCCAATTACTTCATTAATTAATTACCTTTTAGTTAATTAAATAATTAATCTTTAATTATCCATATTCATTAATTAACCTTAATTAATCATAAACAGTAATTAACCATCCTGTAATTACCTACCTTAATTAATTAACTCCTTAGTTAATTATATTAATTAATTACTCTTTAATCACTTATTATTGATTAATTAATCAACCCTTAATTACATCATTTATTATATAAATTAATGGTCTTAATTACTTCCTTAATTAATTACTCTCTTTTAATTAATTACCTTAACTAGTAATTAATCAAATTATTAATTAATCCTTAATCCTTAAATTAATTAATTACTCTTTAATTAATTAATTAACTCTTTAATCAATTATATTAATTAATCCTTTAATTAATAACATCAAGTGATTAACTCTTAATTACTTCCATTTAATTTACTTACATTAAGTAATTACTCTTTAATTTACATTAAGTGATTAACTCTAATTAATCCCACTAATTAATTATCCTAATTAATTACAACCTTAATTCATTTTAGATAAATTCTTTTATCTTAATTAAATACTTAATTACATCATTTAATCTTCATTAGAAAATATTTAGAAATCAATTATATAATTAAAAACTTAGAAACAAAATAATTTAAATTTTTAATTTTAACATTTAAAATCTTTGAATCTTGTTTAATAAATTAAATAAATACTTATTCTTTGAAAACTTAAATATCAATCCTTTAAAACTTATTTATTTTAAATATATTTAAAACTTGGTTAAACATTCCTTTTGAAAACCTATTCATTTTAAATACATTTTAAAACTTGGCTAAACTTCTTCTTACAAGAAAACTTGTTTCATTTTTATTTAGTTTTGAACTTGTTAAATAATTTCTTTACTTTTAAACTTGATTTCCTTTGCTTAATATAAATCTGGATTATGTTTTATTTAAAATTTAAAAACCTGTACATGTTTTACTTAAAAACTATAAACCTTGAACTAAATTTACTTCACATTAAAAACTTTATAACATTGTTCCTTGTTAAATTATTTAAACTAGATACAGTACGAAACCAACCCGAGCAAACCCCACAAAAAACACGAGCCTGCCCCGAGTCTTCCACCACGCTCATTTGCTTCGAGTCAAACTTCCATTCGCACGAACACTTCACCGAGTCGAACTCGTCTTCCCCAAAACGCAAACAAACCCAGACACCCAAACGTGCACACGTGCACGAGCACGATCATCTAACGCCGCTCCGACCATCCAACTGATCGCCGACCAACCCCATACGACCTCGACAACCTGTCCCACAACCCAGATCAAACAATACGTCATCAAATCGAATTCGAGCATCAAGCTCGAACACTGCAGAAAACATCGTCCACAAATCCCATCTCCACCGGCCAACCCAACACCGATGAACCTCGCCGTTCTCACCATCGAACACCACAACCACGAGCTACCTTCTTCCCAAAAGCGAACGCCTCCGGTCCCACCTTCATGTCGCAACTGCTACGACAATCAAGCCCAGCCAAGAACAACCTAAAACCCTAGTTCGATCTAATCCCATCACCACGGCCGTTGGAAAAATTCAATTGCATTTTTCCCATCATCCACAACCCACAAGCTAGCTTCGATCAAAATTTTAGCTTAAATCATGTAGCTTATCATCGGCAATTGATCAAATTGCCGAAACTCTTCATTCCCAAATTCACAATTGGATATCACTTTAAAAATCCTGAAATGCATATCAAAATTCGTGATTTTCAATCACGAATCCATCCCTATAATGCAGAATTGAAATTAAGAAAATTGATTATTATGAAAATTTGGGTTTTTACTGTTATTTTACAAATTTCGAAATAAAAACTTATTATAAATTCCTGAAATGATTTTTGGTGGTGATGTTTCATGATTTCAATCATTTCTTGTTTGCAAATTAAAGCCTAACAGTGATTAAAGAATGAGGTATTTAATTTAAAGAGGAAAAATCAAATCTGTTAACCAACAGAACCTATATTCTTATTTACAAGCATCCAAAACAAACATGCATTTATTTAATCCAAGCATCAGGCAAACAACTTGATTTTTATACATCAGCCAAAATGAAACAAGATTAAAAACTATTTTTAAAAGATTTACTCACCTATTTAATTGTAGAGAACAAAGCAGAGCAGTTTATTACTTCCAGGTTTTAAAATTTTGATCTGTGAAAGCTTTAAATTTTCTTTGCTGATGGAAACCTTTGCATGCCTTCAATTTGATGTTGTTTAAAGTTGAAACTGCTGAGTTGGTCTTGATTCCTTTTGAATTGCAGAAGATTTGAATTGCAGTTGACCTTCATTTTAGTTGCAGGTTGATTTGAAGTTGCAGCATTTACTTTCAAACTTGATTTTGCACATTTTAAATTCCCAGATTTTTATCTTCATTTGCTTTTAGTTTAGTTTCAGGTTTTGAGAAAAGTTTCTGTTTTGAGTTAAGAAAAGAAGACAAAGGAATGAATGTGTTATGTAAAAACTAGTTTTCTTCTTTAAACATACATTTTAAAAATAAAAATAGAAATGTTGCCACATGTTGTTTAAACTTACATTTGTCATTTATTTATTTAATTGCCTTACAAATGTCTTTAACATGTTAATATGTTTACACATATTACTTAAGTGTTTTTAAATAAATTTAAATTTAATTTAAATGTAAAAAATATAACTTACATATTTAAGTTACTTTATAAATAAATGCTTATATGTGTATTTTTAAAATCTAAAACATATATATATAAATTATCAATGGATTAAATTAAATTTCAAACAATTCCAAATTATAACATATGCATACATATATATTACAATTCGAAAATTCAGCTTTATTAAAACAAAAGATCTTCTATTCACATTATATATCAATTATACATATTATAAATAGAATAAAATTTCATTAGCTTTGAAAGATAATTCTTATCAATTTTAAATTGTTAGGAAAGATATAAATAAATATTGCCAAATTAAATATTTATTAGCCTTTAAAAGATTTAAATTTACCAATTTAAATTAAAATTATAAAGGAAAATTACCAAATCAATTTAATTATTAATAAAGATTATTAAATTGCTATTGCCCAAAATCCCGGGTCATCACATTGAGTCAACCGGAAATTATCGGTTGTTGATACGGAGAGACCGGGATTAGATGTATATCCAAAAACCACTCCGAACCAACATGTACGTTCGAGTGGAAGACATCTTGATGATGTTTGAAGATGGTTCTCTTTGTAGCGCTAGGGCTACTGCTACTAATCCTGAGGGTGATTCCAAAATGGATGTAGTAGAGTTAGTGCCTTCGGTTTCGTTCAGACCCAAAACGAACTTATATAGATGAATGCTGGCATTGCATTAACGCCTGGAGGGCAGTGTTAGCATTCCAAGATGGATTGCTATTTAGAAAGGTAAAATGTAGCCTCAAGCCTCACCAACCGAGAATGACTAAAACATGGGATATGAAGCAGGGCTATGTGGGTCGCACCCATTAGGGTATATCATCACCCTTCTAGATATATATACATAATCATCAATGAATTCATGCACGTGGGAGTGCTCGGTTAAAGGTTGCAAAGAAATTGGGGTGATGATATATTCGGTACTATCCGGCAAGAGGTAGGCCGGTTCTATGTTGGCAGGGGTCGTTAGGGACGACCTCGATACATTTTTCTAGTGGTGCACTGTGGCGTGCGGTACCCCAGTAGCTCAGTCATTTGTTGGAATCCATTCTCAAATACGTGCCTTATGTTTTCGATTGTAGAGCCTAGTATGTTGCAATGTGAGATGCAAGCATTTCAGCTATTTTATCTATTTACTTTAAACCTAGACAATATGATAATATCACTGGATTTTGCTATAAAATGTTTTGGTTATCGTAAGGTAAAAACCCGTCTATTTTTATTGTGCGGTATGGTCTTACGAGATACCCTTTGTTTGAAAAGTTTCAAATGTAGAAATCGATTTGGTTGTTACTTATTATCGAGTTTTACTTGCGCTGGTTTACCAGACTGACCCGGGCGTTATTCCATGTAATGCTTGGGTCAGACCGAGCATGTTTTCCCAGGTTTAGCTGGATACTTTGGAGTTGGAGAAGAGTTGGATGGTCAAGACGTATTCATGTATATTTTTCTTCCACTGTATTATAGAGTCTATATGTTTGTCAATGAAAGAATAGGTTTCTATAACTGTCCAAATTTAGGATAAGTCTAGTGTACTCTAATGTTGCATATATGAATCAAGATGTTTCCTTTTTGTAAATATCATTGTTGTATTATATATTATTCGCTGCGTTGTGAGATTCTGTGTTGTTTAGTTTTCTTCTATCTTCTACCTTCTTCTTTCATCCCAACAAATCGGTACTTCCGGCACTTGAATGTTCGGCATGTGATACAGTGGACGTATTAATGTCGATTATCGAGGGTCAAATATCCAGTTCGTTACATTTGGTATCAGAGCTGAAGGTTAAGCGAGAACCTTGGCCTGGTGGGGTAAACTCATTTGGAATTGGGTATGTAAGACCCTAGAATAAGCCTGAGTGTATTATAAATATTAATGCATATTTGTTAATGAGTAAAAATGTTTTATATTGTGTTGTTTGATTTGTTGAGTGGCCTAAGAATTCTGGTCAATGCGTTTGGCCAACGTTACCATTAGGGGTTTCCTAAACACTTAAACAAGTCCAATTGGCATAATATTGTTTTAAAATTGGTAAATGAAATAATTTTACCTAGGATATATTTTATATATAAAGGAATGATTTTCAAAATTCTATATACATATCAATGAGATGTAGGGTTAAAATTGGGTTTAGAATTGAATGTTTAGCTAAAACAAAATCTTTATGACCTTATAAAAACGAAAAGAATTGTGAGAACATTAAATCCCAGTGTCTTTGTTAAAGATTTAAATGATTTTGGAAAAGTTGTAGTGATTGTACTTAAAGAGATTTTAAGATATAAATATTTTAAAATGGATTTGAAAGTAAAGTGTTCTTTGGATAGTTCGGGAAGGAGTTTTGTTTTGTTTTGTGATAATCGGAATAATCTTCTAAGTGATAATCAAATGTTTGCCTAGGAAGATATGATAGTGCACTTAGTAAATTATCCTCTTTGTCATTGTACAATCGAAACGCTTTCGAATCCGAATAAATTCAAAGCTAGTGGATGATTTTATTAAAAGTACTATTTATTTATAAATAGTATTGTTCAAAAAGGAACTTGTGAAGAAAGAAATATTTTTATGATTTACTAGTTCGAGTTTCTTAGAAATGTCTAAAAATAGGTAAAAGATGTCTTCGGATGGTAAACACTTCTCTTGAGTATTTCCTTGCTTAGTAAAAGGATATATGATACTAATTGGTAGTGCCCGGTTCGTTGATATCATTTTAGAGTTACTCAGGCTATATATTATGTTTTTAAAAGGGTTAAATATAAAGTATCATTTCAAAAGGTTTTTTGAAATAAAACCCAAATATCGTGTTCTCGAATCCCTTAAAAAAATAGAGTTTTCAAAATAAAAGGATGTCTTGATTAAGAGCCGGTTAATAAATAAAGTTTTAAATTTGTTGAACATCCTAGGTTAAGTAAAACCAATTTATGATTTGAAATTGTATGTACTCTTTTGGATATAGAAGAGTATCATACTAAAATGAATTTGAGTTATAAAATGTTTAATAAACTTAAGTAATGTTCTTAAGTAAAACGGTGATTCTTTAAAAAGGGTAATTATAAAATTGGGAAGTTGGAACCAATGGGATTAGTACGTAAGTTGTACGTAGATCATTTCTCCTTTTCACATAGTTCTCGATCCAAGATTCGAGTACATGACTCGAGGTGTTTCACACCATTCCGAAAAGGGATTTTTCGCCTGACTTTTTTTTACAGCGAGCATTAATGAAGGTTCTTATGTGGAACCAAAGGTTGTCTATCATACTTTATGGCTATGCAAGGAGAACATGCGTTTCTAATTAAGAAGCCTGATCAAAGTCCGCACTAGGAAGTCAAGCGAGCGATATTAGTTCAGAAATGAAGTTATGTATTCGAGTGAGTGATCGAATCAGATTTTACATAGGAATGATCTATGTATATCATATGGATTGATGAATAATTTTAAGTATTTCTGGGAATAGGGTTGTGGTATAATTTTGAGACGAAATTCTTTTAAGGGGGGAAAAATGTAACGACCCGTAGATTTTTCACTTGGATAAATTATATTTATTTTTAAAATATTTAGATATGGATTTAAAAGTAAGAAATAATCATGTTTTAAGTGGTAAATAATAATAGTTATTTTGTTTGGGAAAAATATTTGTGAACAAATTACCTAGGTAAAATATTGCAAATTTGTAAATATCGTCCTAGGTAAAATATCGATAAAACAACCGGAAATTATTTTATCAATAAAAATACTTTTAAACAGTAAGGATCATGCACAACTCTAGATACAAACACTAATATATATATATATATATATATTCAAACAAGATTATGAAATAAAATAATTTGTTTTATTTTTGGAAAATAAAATGTATTTATGACTTGATATCATCGATTTTATATATTTCTTCAGAACTCAAGTTAAGTTTAAATATTAAATAAATGAATTTTTATTTACAAATAGACCTATTTTAATCATAGAATAATGATGGTAAAATAACTTTTAAAATTTGTTTACCAAAATAGATAGTTCATAGAAAAATAGAAAATGTGACCAAAGAACGTTTTCCGGAATTTCGACTTTTCGACACCGGAGAGTTGTCAGGAACTTTGTTCATCTTTATGCACTACACACACATATATAAGAGTTAATAAACCAAATAATAATAATACACTAATAGTATATTATCTTATGTTATGTTTAGCAAGTGATGTGACAAGTCATGGTTTTAAAAATAATAACTTATATATATAAGTATATATTGTTATCTCTTGTCATATCTTAACATTATCATAATTATCCATCGTGACCTAGAGGATGTGACTAGAGAGGAGGAACGTGACATATCAGGGGGAGGAAGGTGGTGATGTGACTTGTCAAAATAACGACATGTTAGGATATTTTAAAACTAAAGTTAAAATAGTAATTTTTCTACTTTCTTTCATCTATAAATACACATCCCCTTTACCATATTTATGTTTACTTCTTCATTTCCATTTCCCTAAAGCTTTCTTCATGCTTCATGGCTTCTTATGTTAGTTTAAGTTTTTTTTTAAATCAAAAGATTTAAATTGTTCTAAAGATGCAAAGTTTTTTTTAAAACCTTTCTTCTCCATTTTCCCCCACTTTATTCGGCCATAACTTCCTCTATTTTACACTATATCAAGATTTTATTTTTTTCAAATCGTACAATATTTCAGTGGTTACAACTTTCTTTTTTTACCACTTTTTCTAATTTCAAGCTTAGTTTTGTCAAAATCTCATTTCTTTGCAGTGTTCTTTTAAACTTAGAAATTTAGGTCCGAAAATAGCTCTCCTTTTATTGACCATATCTACCTCAAACGCAATCTGATTTGAGTGACTCTTTTATTTAAATTGTAGAGAAAAGAATTTTCTAAAACTTTTCTTTTTATCACTTTTTAAAAACCAGAGAGTAATATGTCCAAAAATCAAGTGGAAGTTGACATATTTTTGGTGCATCTAAGGCATTTCAGGTTTCAAAGATTTTCGGTGAGTAAAACTACTTTGTTTTGGAAATTTTTTTGACTTTACTATGATGTGTTATTGTAACGGCTCGGGTTTTGCCCGCTCGAAAATCAACATCCGTACTTCACATTGTACTAGAATGCCGCAGATTCGACCGTTCAAATCCGATTCGCCGGAGCTATAACACAATTAAGTAAATAACACAGCGGAAGAAAAGAATAATACATTGATATACAATATCTGATACAACAGAGTGATACAATGAATATCAATATACATCAGAGATATGATACAAGAAATAGCAGTGGAAAAGAAAACGATAACAACAGCAGCAGAACAATATCAATAGAAATGATAACTCCAAAATGATCTTCAGACAAGAATGAATCCACAACTCCAAGATAAGCAACTCCGATGAATGAACTAGCTCCAGATAATCTACTAAACCTGAATATCTGAAAAGAAACCCAACTCTAGACTGCTCGTGTGGAAAATTATGAGCACCCAGAGTTTAGGAAGGGAACAATAAACTCCGGATCAGTCATGGGACTGGTGTGAGCAACAAAAACAGTTTATCTTTAAACAACAACAAAAGAATTTTAAACATTGAAATCCGCAATGCTTTTTAGAAAATGAAACTACCATAAGACCTCCCGCCACACACACAATGCAAACGCAGAATTGGAGGAGATTTCTTCTTATGATAGTCAAAGATGTTTACTACGCAAAATCATTGGTTATTATTATTAGTGCATAGTGCAGAAAACATTTCGAAAGTATAATATTAATCTTAGCCAGCATAAACATTCCGAACTATGCCTACTATAGCTACCATCCAAACAGTGGGGCGCCACCATAAGTGAATGGCAGGTTCTACAACTAAAACCGTACAAGTTCCGTATTGGAAAAATGGATTTCCAACAAATGGTCAGGCTAAGGAACTTCCTTCCGCCGCATGGGATCGCCTCTGGCGGGACGCTCCGAGAGACAAACTGCTCTCTGCCAAACAAGGCCGGGTTACCCCTGTAACAAGTAACTCACGAATATGCCACCTCCCGGTCCTTTGGGACCTTTATCCGAGCTCGGTATCCAACATCACACATCATAAAGAAAGTGTATCCACATGAGTAAGTATCTGGGCTTCATACCATGATACCACCCCTTTCCAGAAGGAAATGACATACCCTAAAGGGCGCGACTCTCATAACCTTGCCGCAACATTCCTGTTTCGACCATTTCCGGATAGTGAGGCCCTGACGAAGTCTCGTCCACAAAGCTACACTTTTTCAAAAAGCCATGCTTTGGGTCAACAGATGATCAACCTATGATCACAAAGATAAATGATCAAACAAATGATCATATCACAAATGATCAAACACTGATCATCACACAGCAACACTCAGCATGCCACATTACCAAATTGGGATATATCGCTGATAAATTTCAACTACATAACCTCTGAGCTCGTACGTCTCAGAGAAGGGTGTTAAGCTAAGAGAATAAATTCTCCGCCACCAAACAGATATGTATTTGAAAGAAATCGACTTTATATCTCAAAGTGTAATGTCAGACATACAATCCATACAAGTCTGTTCCGGGATCGAACAGAACCGAAGGCACTTCTCACGAAGCCCTTGCAATTCCGGATAATTTCCAATCACGTCCGGACTTCCCGTCACTAAGGGTGATAAAACCTCTATATCGGGGATCAGCCGATGCAGAGTAACTCGACGGTAATCCTTCCGTTTTCAAAAATATCCGGTCTTCAACACCGGTCTTCAAATGCTATCCATATACGACGTATCACATATTCGGAATGGGTTATACGACCCAAAGGTCCTCTCCCGGCTAAACCGAATAGTGAGCGTAATATTCGAAAATCATATGGATATGGGATTTCAATTAAGTCACAACTTAAAACCCAAAACTTTCCATTTGAATGGTTAAAACAAATTACCATTTACATCTTTTTAAACAAAAAGATTCATTTCAACAACCCTCAACGGTTTAAACAATTTTCACACTTTAATCTTTTAAACAAAAGATTCATTCACAGATTTTCCAAATTAATTTCCATTTCAATTTGATTAACTCGTTAAACCTTTAAATCAAAGATTTAACTTATAGCTTTCAAAACCATTCCATTTCAAATGATTTAAACCAATCATTATTTTAAATCTGTTAAAAATAAACAGATTCAATTCATAGCTTTTCAAAACAATTTATTCATAACTTGGAAAACCATTTTCAATTCAATATTGAAATTCCTTTAATTAAACCGGAATTTCATTTCTTATCCGAAAGCTTTTATTCTTTTGAAAACAACAGTTTCATTTCAGAAAATCTGATTCATTCATACGAGTGGAAATCCTTGGGTTAAATCCAAATTCTCAAAATTATACTTTTAAATGGTTTAAATTCAGATAAACACATTTATAACATTTTCAATCCCTAGTTTCAAATCATAGGATTCAATTTCAAACTTGAATTCAAATTTAAATCAAATTATTTAAATTTTCAAAACTCGATTAAGTTATTCAAAATAACTTTTATCTTTGAAATTCTATTTCAAAAGCTTTTCACTTTAAACCCGAATTTCTAATTTGAAAATCAATTGAAATTAAAATTTCAATTTCAAAAACATCAAATTTAAATTATCTGTGACTTAACTGATTTCCACGTGAAATCCATATTTGTGTGTGTAAAGGTGTAGTCCAGGGGTTTTACACATAGTAGTGCAACACAATGAATCATCACATATCAGAATACAGAAACATAGTCGATAAACGATATAAACTATATCGCTCATCTTCATTCATAGATCACAGATATATAAATATCACAGATAGGTAAACTACAGATCACAACATAAATCAAGATGTATCACAAAGCATCATCTATCAGGGATATCAAACAATTCAACAATCAATAGGATTCAAACATCCATAAGTAAGATCAATTTAAATTATATATGAATTTAACTCAGATTAATTCCTATGGATAAATTTGCTACTCATGTAAATTAATAATCAATTATTACAAACATTTAACAATTTATCTTTTAATTAAACTTTTAATTATTAAATTAATTAATCCAAATCATAATTAAATGAATAGATAAATTATTCGTTCTAATCAACTTAATGATTTATAAATTACCATCATGAAGTCTTCATTAACATAAGGTGAAACTCATTCTTATTATGATTAATTACCACTTACAACATGTTGAAACATTGATTACAAATTTACATTTAAGTTTCACATTAAATTTCAATTTCATTTCAAATTTAAAATAAATACCAATGCACTTAAATAAAGTTTAAACTTCAAATTCACATGTTTAAGTGATCCTTTTGTTATAAAGAATTTTAAAAAGGGTTCTATATCGATTTCTCTTTGAACGCGCATATCGAATGAATTCTTTACATTTAAACTTATTTAAATATTTGAATTTGAACCACTTTATCTAACTTAAAATCTGGAATTCAAAGTTAGATTTTTAAACTCAAGTTTACAATGTAATTTAAGCTCTATTTAATTTCTTACCTTACAATCTTCATTTAAATTCACTTAATTACTTAAACTTTTAGTTATCAAAACAATTTAAATTTTAACTTTATTAATTTTCAAATCAAACTCCAATTCATCTTGAATTTTGTTTGCATCTTGATTTACCACTCAGCTGAAACCTGGTTTTAAATTTTTAAATTTAGTTTTAGATTTTCTGGAAAACAGGTTCAGCTTGGAAGTCTGGAACAATTTGACCCGAGCCCAGACTCGATTTGCTTCGCGTCTCTTACTCGATTTACTCGAGTACCACTTCGGGTAAAACCCACTGGAACGCTGCTTCTACCCAAACAACATCACCAGGCTACACTTCAGACTCGTGCATGTGCACGTCTGCCGGAGACACCTCCGATCTTCGCCACACCCTCCAACATTTCACCCTTCATCACCGCAACACACTTCGACCCCCCAAATCATCAAAAACCCTCGTGAATTAAAATGGAGCTTCCATCCTCAACCCGGAACTTCATCACCGAAGTCACCCAAACCTGAAACGTTGCCGTTCGCCCAACCTCGACCACCAGAGAATTCAAAACTTCGGCCACGAACTCGTCACCTTCCATACTATCATCCCACAAACCCATGTGCAACTCGATGCACGCGCGAAACCCCAGCGACCCCCTTTCCAACCTCGTCCAAAATTAGGGTTTAAAACTTAACCACCCTTTCGCCGACGCCATGGTCACCATGCACCCCTTCCACCATTTTTCTCGACTTCCACGCTCGCTCACCTAGCCTCGGCCCAAACCCCGACCACGGCAGACCCTCTGACCACCTGGAATTGGTCGAAACCCATATTTCGATTAACTGGAAACCGCTCTATGAATACATATCTAAAAATCATCGTACTTATTTTAAAAATCCTATTTTTAGTTGTTTATCCAAGTTATGAAATCAAACCAATAAATTAAAATACTCGAAATAATTCGTATGATTTATTTCTACTGTAAATTTTAGTTACAGGGTCAAGTTCTTTCACTTTCAAGCAAAGCTATCGCTTTGGGTCGAAGCACTAAAAGAATTATTTCAGACTATGGTTTAAGTTTAAACAAAAAAATCTCAAGTTTAAAAGGTTCTATATGAAGATGTATTAATTTTCTTTAGATTTCTTTGCTCAGAACTTTAAATATTAAAGAACATTCCATACTAATTTTTTTTCCAGTGAACATCTCAGAAACATACATTTGCATCATACAGCAACACCAAAGTTTATAAACTAATTACCAAACTTTAAAGAAAAGAAACTGTAAGTTTACTCACAGATTCTCAAACATTGGATTCAAAGAAATGGTTTTAAAGATTAAAGTTGCTCACATACGAACTGCCCTTAGAATTCAAAGCTAAAAATCTTCGTTTTTGTTTTAAAAATCATAATTTGCTGTAAGAATTCAAGATATAATCTTGAATTAATATTTTACAATCATTAATTTTATCAGATTTTTACTTAATTTCCTGTAAAACAAGATTACAGTGTATATTTTACAGATATGGTTTAAATCAGCTTTTAAAATCTAAATTTAAAGTTTAAACATCTTGTTTTAGTTGAAAAACTTAAAGCTTTACCATGATCTGATGAGAATAATTTGAGTTTGAAAAACAAAATATGCAACCTGTATCAATTACAGAGAAGTTCAGAGCAACACAGGGTTATATTCAAGATAAAGCATATATAATACCATATAATCATTGAATCTCCTGAACTGTTTTAATTAAACTTAAAGCTTTAAGAATTTTGTTTGCTCACAGCATAAACAAACAAACAGAATAGAGTATGTTTAGGTAGGAGTTTACTCACAATGTTCCAGAAGAAGAACATAGTTTCTCTGAAACAGGCTTGCAAATCTGAAACCTTTTTCCTTTGATTCTCTGAATGCATTGATTTGTTTGATGTTTATGTTGTATTTTGTTTAAGTTTTGAATGATACTCATTTTTTAGTTTTTTTTTCTTTCTTTCCCAGCCTGGAATGGACGAGAATACATTGAAAAGTTTGATACATATGAAAAGAAGGTTACAGGGTAATATTTTTTCCATTGTCAGAGATTTTTATAAAACGTGGAGGCTGAAAGAAGTTTTATGCAATTCGTATAGATTATGTTTGCTGCTAGGATATGCACATTTAATGCTATTTGTACTTGATGTTCCCTTTGATACTTATCCTATTTTCTTTTTACACTTACCTGAGACTTCACCTACAAGCCACATGCACACATATTTTACTTTGCTTTTTAATTCTTTTTGTTTCTCAGGCTTGCATCTCCTATTCGAACCATTAGTTTATATTTTGAAACATGATTGAAATGTGATACTTTACTTTGTTCCATTTGCTATGCAAATGTATAAAGGCTGGAAAGTCTTCATACTTATTTCTATATTTCTTACTTTGACTAACCTGGTTTCCTTGTTTGTTCATACGTGTTATTTAGATTTATCTATGTATTCATTTTATTTTATTTATCGCCTTATATTTTTAATTTATAAATTCAAATTATTATTAACCATTTATTTACAATTTAAACACAAATCAAATATATATTATATTATTTCAAATTTAGTCAGATCTGTTCAAATACAGATATATATATTCTCATATATACAATAATTTAAATTTTTAAACAATTTATACAAATATACTTAGATATCGGGGAAACTCGCATCACCTTATCGTTTTATTTCACAAATTTTATTCAAAAATACAATAAATTATTAATTTAAATATATAGAAAATTTGGGGTCGTTACAGACTTCCCCCCTTAAAAGAATTTCGTCCTCGAAATTACCAAGAAGACACAAAGATGGATGAAGAACATTTCATCAAATCAAACTGAACATTTATTCTGCATTTGGCTCACCAAATCAGAATATCAATAACAGATACAAGAACGAATCTGTCTTAACACTTCACAAGATACTCGGGTTATCCAAATCTACGAAATAGGCAGTGACATCGGTTAGTTCAAATGGATAACTAACCATTCGTAGAATATATTGGGTCCCAAAGAATAGATAGATATATGGATACAATTTCAAAACTCTCAGTTTAAACTAAAGTATACCTATCAACTATAGCAATCAAAGCAACCAATACATCCAAACAACAATTTTGGTCCATCCGGAGTTTATGTCCCATATTAATATATCGAATTCCTTTCTGGATCTACCAGAAACTATCGAAGAATTGAGAAAAGATGACGAATAAAGAGATCGATAGAGAAAATATTGTTTCCACTATTGTTAAAGAGTATTGACCATTTATAGTCGTATTCCCTCTGTCCCCTATCTCATCCTCTTCTTGCACTCATACTCACTATCAGTGGATAGTAAGAGAATTTACTGAGGCACACGACGGATATCTGAGGATACTCATTCTAGAGTTTACTTCACTCTATCTCTAATGAGCTACTTAACGTGTTATACTCCTGAGCTAAAGTTCAACCTTAGCTCTGATACCAAATGTAACGGCTCGGGTTTTTCCCGATCGAAAATCAACATCCGTACTTCACATTGTACTAGAATGCCGCAGATTCGACCGTTCAAATCCGATTCGCCGGAGCTATAACACAATTAAGTAAATAACACAGCGGAAGAAAAGAATAATACATTGATATACAATATCTGATACAACAGAGTGATACAATGAATATCAATATACATCAGAGATATGATACAAGAAATAGCAGTGGAAAAGAAAACGATAACAACAGCAGCGGAACAATATCAATAGAAATGATAACTCCAAAATGATCTTCAGACAAGAATGAATCCACAACTCCAAGATAAGCAACTCCGATGAATGAACTAGCTCCAGATAATCTACTAAACCTGAATATCTAAAAAGAAACCCAACTCTAGACTGCTCGTGTGGAAAATTATGAGCACCCAGAGTTTAGGAAGGGAACAATAAACTCCGGATCAGTCATGGGACTGGTGTGAGCAACAAAAACAGTTTATCTTTAAACAACAACAAAAGAATTTTAAACATTGAAATCCGCAATGCTTTTTAGAAAATGAAACTACCATAAGACCTCCCGCCACACACACAATGCAAACGCAGAATTGGAGGAGATTTCTTCTTATGATAGTCAAAGATGTTTACTACGCAAAATCATTGGTTATTATTATTAGTGCATAGTGCAGAAAACATTTCGAAAGTATAATATTAATCTTAGCCAGCATAGACATTCCGAACTATGCCTACTATAGCTACCATCCAAACAGTGGGGCGCCACCATAAGTGAATGGCAGGTTCTACAACTAAAACCGTACAAGTTCCGTATTGGAAAAATGGATTTCCAACAAATGGTCAGGCTAAGGAACTTCCTTCCTCCGCATGGGATCGCCTCTGGCGGGACGCTCCGAGAGACAAACTGCTCTCTGCCAAACAAGGCCGGGTTACCCCTGTAACAAGTAACTCACGAATATGCCACCTCCCGGTCCTTTGGGACCTTTATCCGAGCTCGGTATCCAACATCACACATCATAAAGAAAGTGTATCCACATGAGTAAGTATCTGGGCTCCATACCATGATACCACCACTTTCCAGAAGGAAATGACATACCCTAAAGGGCGCGACCCTCATAACCTTGCCGCAACATTCCTATTTCGACCATTTCCGGGTAGTGAGGCCCTGACGAAGTCTCGTCCACAAAGCTACACTTTTTCAAAAAGCCATGCTTTGGGTCAACAGATGATCAACCTATGATCACAAAGATAAATGATCAAACAAATGATCATATCACAAATGATCAAACACTGATCATCACACAGCAACACTCAGCATGCCACATTACCAAATTGGGATATATCGCTGATAAATTTCAACTACATAACCTCTGAGCTCGTACGTCTCAGAGAAGGGTGTTAAGCTAAGAGAATAAATTCTCCGCCACCAAACAGATATGTATTTGAAAGAAATCGACTTTATATCTCAAAGTGTAATGTCAGACATACAATCCATACAAGTCTGTTCCGGGATCGAACAGAACCGAAGGCACTTCTCACGAAGCCCTTGCAATTCCGGATAATTTCCAATCACGTCCGGACTTCCCGTCACTAAGGGTGATAAAACCTCTATATCGGGGATCAGCCGATGCAGAGTAACTCGACGGTAATCCTTCCGTTTTCAAAAATATCCGGTCTTCAACACCGGTCTTCAAATGCTATCCATATACGACGTATCACATATTCGGAATGGGTTATACGACCCAAAGGTCCTCTCCCGGCTAAACCGAATAGTGAGCGTAATATTCGAAAATCATATGGATATGGGATTTCAATTAAGTCACAACTTAAAACCCAAAACTTTCCATTTGAATGGTTAAAACAAATTACCATTTACATCTTTTTAAACAAAAAGATTCATTTCAACAACCCTCAACGGTTTAAACAATTTTCACACTTTAATCTTTTAAACAAAAGATTCATTCACAGATTTTCCAAATTAATTTCCATTTCAATTTGATTAACTCGTTAAACCTTTAAATCAAAGATTTAACTTATAGCTTTCAAAACCATTCCATTTCAAATGATTTAAACCAATCATTATTTTAAATCTGTTAAAAATAAACAGATTCAATTCATAGCTTTTCAAAACAATTTATTCATAACTTGGAAAACCATTTTCAATTCAATATTGAAATTCCTTTAATTAAACCGGAATTTCATTTCTTATCCGAAAGCTTTTATTCTTTTGAAAACAACAGTTTCATTTCAGAAAATCTGATTCATTCATACGAGTGGAAATCCTTGGGTTAAATCCAAATTCTCAAAATTATACTTTTAAATGGTTTAAATTCAGATAAACACGTTTATAACATTTTCAATCCCTAGTTTCAAATCATAGGATTCAATTTCAAACTTGAATTCAAATTTAAATCAAATTATTTAAATTTTCAAAACTCGATTAACTTATTCAAAATAACTTTTATCTTTGAAATTCTATTTCAAAAGCTTTTCACTTTAAACCCGAATTTCTAATTTCAAAATCAATTGAAATTAAAATTTCAATTTCAAAAACATCAAATTTAAATTATCTGTGACTTAACTGATTTCCACGTGAAATCCATATTTGTGTGTGTAAAGGTGTAGTCCAGGGGTTTTACACATAGTAGTGCAACACAATGAATCATCACATATCAGAATACAGAAACATAGTCGATAAACGATATAAACTATATCGCTCATCTTCATTCACAGATCACAGATATATAAATATCACAGATAGGTAAACTACAGATCACAACATAAATCAAGATGTATCACAAAGCATCATCTATCAGGGATATCAAACAATTCAACAATCAATAGGATTCAAACATCCATAAGTAAGATCAATTTAAATTATATATGAATTTAACTCAGATTAATTCCTATGGATAAATTTGCTACTCATGTAAATTAATAATCAATTATTACAAACATTTAACAATTTATCTTTTAATTAAACTTTTAATTATTAAATTAATTAATCCAAATCATAATTAAATGAATAGATAAATTATTCGTTCTAATCAACTTAATGATTTATAAATTACCATCATGAAGTCTTCATTAACATAAGGTGAAACTCATTCTTATTATGATTAATTACCACTTACAACATGTTGAAACATTGATTACAAATTTACATTTAAGTTTCACATTAAATTTCAATTTCATTTCAAATTTAAAATAAATACCAATGCACTTAAATAAAGTTTAAACTTCAAATTCACATGTTTAAGCGATCCTTTTGTTATAAAGAATTTTAAAAAGGGTTCTATATCGATTTCTCTTTGAACGCGCATATCGAATGAATTCTTTACATTTAAACTTATTTAAATATTTGAATTTGAACCACTTTATCTAACTTAAAATCTGGAATTCAAAGTTAGATTTTTAAACTCAAGTTTACAATGTAATTTAAGCTCTGTTTAATTTCTTACCTTACAATCTTCATTTAAATTCACTTAATTACTTAAACTTTTAGTTATCAAAACAATTTAAATTTTAACTTTATTAATTTTCAAATCAAACTCCAATTCATCTTGAATTTTGTTTGCATCTTGATTTACCACTCAGCTGAAACCTGGTTTTAAATTTTTAAATTTAGTTTTAGATTTTCTGGAAAACAGGTTCAGCTTGGAAGTCTGGAACAATTTGACCCGAGCCCAGACTCGATTTGCTTCGCGTCTCTTACTCGATTTACTCGAGTACCACTTCGGGTAAAACCCACTGGAACGCTGCTTCTACCCAAACAACATCACTAGGATACACTTCAGACTCGTGCACGTGCACGTCTGCCGGAGCCACCTCCGATCTTCGCCACACCCTCCAACATTTCACCCTTCATCACCGCAACACACTTCGACCCCCCAAATCATCAAAAACCCTCGTGAATCAAAATGGAGCTTCCATCCTCAACCTGGAACTTCATCACCGAAGTCACCCAAACCTGAAACGTTGCCGTTCGCCCAACCTCGACCACCAGAGAATTCAAAACTTCGGCCACGAACTCGTCACCTTCCATACTATCATCCCACAAACCCATGTGCAACTCGATGCACGCGCGAAACCCCAGCGACCCCCTTTCCAACCTCGTCCAAAATTAGGGTTTAAAACTTAACCACCCTTTCGCCGACGCCATGGTCACCATGCACCCCTTCCACCATTTTTCTCGACTTCCACGCTCGCTCACCTAGCCTCGGCCCAAACCCCGACCACGGCAGACCCTCTGACCACCTGGAATTGGTCGAAACCCATATTTCGATTAACTGGAAACCGCTCTATGAATACATATCTAAAAATCATCGTACTTATTTTAAAAATCCTATTTTTAGTTGTTTATCCAAGTTATGAAATCAAACCAATAAATTAAAATACTCGAAATAATTCGTATGATTTATTTCTACTGTAAATTTTAGTTACAGGGTCAAGTTCTTTCACTTTCAAGCAAAATTTTATTTCAGACTATGGTTTAAGTTTAAACAAAAAAATCTCAAGTTTAAAAGGTTCTATATGAAGATGTATTAATTTTCTTTAGATTTCTTTGCTCAGAACTTTAAATATTAAAGAACATTCCATACTAATTTTTTTTCCAGTGAACATCTCAGAAACATACATTTGCATCATACAGCAACACCAAAGTTTATAAACTAATTACCAAACTTTAAAGAAAAGAAACTGTAAGTTTACTCACAGATTCTCAAACATTGGATTCAAAGAAATGGTTTTAAAGATTAAAGTTGCTCACATACGAACTGCCCTTAGAATTCAAAGCTAAAAATCTTCGTTTTTGTTTTAAAAATCATAATTTGCTGTAAGAATTCAAGATATAATCTTGAATTAATATTTTACAATCATCAATTTTATCAGATTTTTACTTAATTTCCTGTAAAACAAGATTACAGTGTATATTTTACAGATATGGTTTAAATCGGCTTTTAAAATCTAAATTTAAAGTTTAAACATCTTGTTTTAGTTGAAAAACTTAAAGCTTTACCATGATCTGATGAGAATAATTTGATTTTGAAAAACAAAATATGCAACCTATATCAATTACAGAGAAGTTCAGAGCAACACAGGGTTATATTCAAGATAAAGCATATATAATACCATATAATCATTGAATCTCCTGAACTGTTTTAATTAAACTTAAAGCTTTAAGAATTTTGTTTGCTCACAGCATAAACAAACAAACAGAATAGAGTATGTTTAGGTAGGAGTTTACTCACAATGTTCCAGAAGAAGAACAGAGTTTCTCTGAAACAGGCTTGCAAATCTGAAACCTTTTTCCTTTGATTCTCTGAATGCATTGATTTGTTTGATGTTTATGTTGTATTTTGTTTAAGTTTTGAATGATACTCATTTTTTAGTTTTTTTTTCTTTCTTTCCCAGCCTGGAATGGATGAGAATACATTGAAAAGTTTGATACATATGAAAAGAAGGTTACAGGGTAATATTTTTTCCATTGTCAAAGATTTTTATAAAACGTGGAGGCTGAAAGAAGTTTTATGCAATTCGTATAGATTATGTTTGATGCTAGGATATGCACATTTAATGCTATTTGTACTTGATGTTCCCTTTGATACTTATCCTATTTTCTCTTTACACTTACCTGAGACTTCACCTACAAGCCACATGCACACATATTTTACTTTGCTTTTTAATTCTTTTTGTTTCTCAGGCTTGCATCTCCTATTCGAACCATTAGTTTATATTTTGAAACATGATTGAAATGTGATACTTTACTTTGTTCCATTTGCTATGCAAATGTATAAAGGCTGGAAAGTCTTCATACTTATTTCTATATTTCTTACTTTGACTAACCTGGTTTCCTTGTTTGTTCATACGTGTTATTTAGATTTATCTATGTATTCATTTTATTTTATTTATCGCCTTATATTTTTAATTTATAAATTCAAATTATTATTAACCATTTATTTACAATTTAAACACAAATCAAATATATATTATATTATTTCAAATTTAGTCAGATCTGTTCAAATACAGATATATATATTCTCATATATACAATAATTTAAATTTTTAAACAATTTATACAAATATACTTAGATATCGGGGAAACTCGCATCACCTTATCGTTTTATTTCACAAATTTTATTCAAAAATACAATAAATTATTAATTTAAATATATAGAAAATTTGGGGTCGTTACAGTTATTGTGGTGATAATATGATGAGAAAATTGAATGGTTATTATGTTGGTCGATGGTGATTTGATGGAGGTTATGTTTGGTATTGAATTAAGATTTGCATATGATGTTGTCGAGTTAGTAAGCATATGACCTTATATTTATATGTGTGTTTCATTGTGATGTTAAGAGTGTGGTATTATGGATGTATGGTTGTGATTTAAGAATTAAGTATGTTGAGTTGAAACAAAGTTAACAACTTTGTGTGCTGCGACGGACGTGAGATCCGATTTGAAATCAAAACTATGATTTCTAGTTTCAAAGTTTGGAAATGGTTTTAAGTTTTATCTTACTTTAAGGTTTCAAAAACTTTATAAATATTATTTCAAAAAATGTAGGAGCAAGAATTTAAGTGAAGTATTTCACTTAAAATAAGATAGAGCGAACTGCGCTCATAGCGATAGTCGCTATGGAAGCAATTCGACAAAATTATCGATTTTCGTTTTAAAATGATTTCTTTTAGAATGTTTTGCAAAAGTTTTCCAAACTTGATTTATAACATAGAAGGAGATTAAGTTTATGTTACTTGATAATTTAATTATTTAATAAAATAATTAAAGGTAATTAGCAATTATTTAGTAATTAAGTAAGTGATTAGAGGTTAAATAACATTTAAGGAAGGTTGATGACTAATTATTGATTAATAAGGTTTTAATTAGTGATTAATGAAGATAAGAAGTAATTAAATGGTTAATTATTATTTAATTAAGTTAATTAGTTGATTTATTATTAATTAAGTGATTATTTAATTAATTTATAATTAATTAGGGTTTAACTAATAATGAATTGTTTAAACCTTAACTAAGATACACTAGGAAGTTAATTAGGACTTAACCGAGTTCATTAACTTAATTAAAGTTTAATTATGAATTAATCATGATTAATTAAGATATAATTAGGGTTTAAGCTAACAAAAAATACTTTAATCTTTTCAAAGCTATTTTTAAATTTAATCGATTATGTTTCAAATCAATTTTCTTTTTAAGATTAATTGATTTTAAGTCAAAGGATCTCTCGTCTGGCCCATTAAGTAGCCAAATGAATTAAAGTAGCGATTACAAAACGTTGACATGTTTTATGGGAAGTAAGTGACTTGTGCTTAGTAGAAATGCTGAATATCAGTAACATGATAGAAACAAGGAAGTTAATTTCAATAAGCGGGTCAAGATAACTTAAGCATATGGAATATGCTTCTATATGTCCATTTTTACACCCGATAATGGATGTATCTATATTTGTAACTTGGACATCTACCTATGATTGATTGTATGTTATGTGTAAATCCCTTACATATATGATGTTTGGCAGTATCTATGTTATGACATGGATATGTAAACCCAAATTTAATGATCCATTATAGTCATTAAGCCTCCGTTTGGTTTTGGGAAGTTAATATTTCATTTTCTGTTAAAATGGTCTTCAAGGTTATTCTATTTTGAACAAGATATTTGAAGAATGATTTGACAATTGTTTTGAATATTATATAAAGAAATTTATGAATAATTTTGGGGTATTCATAAAAAGAGTTTTAGAATTAGTTCTGAATGTTTATAAAAGGATTTTATAAATGGGTTTGGATGTTTATAAAGGGAAGTTTTATACAAGGTTTGAAAGTTTATATAACCGGGTTTGAATATTTATAAAGAGTCTCTTAAATGAGTATGGAGGTTGATAAATGTTGTAAATGGGTTTGGGTTAAAGCAAAAAGGATTTCATGGGTAAGAGAAATTAATTAAAGAATTTATCGAAGATAATTAAACAGGAATTCGAGGTTTGGGTTTATCCAGACCGACCTTTAAAAAAAATGCGGTATGGAACATCCGTTCCACACTTAACACTAAAGGAATAGTGCTTAGAGTTATCCTTTTCTCCAATTTAAATAATGTAGTTAAATCCTTTTAGATATTTGGTAATGGGATATCTTACAAACGTTTTGTGAATATATTTATGTTAGAAAGGTAAGTATATGAATGTTTTTGAAAGAGATTTATTAAACAAAGATATGTTCTGAGGCTTAGTGGTTGCTATAAATAAATAAATCTCAAATGGAATCAGTTGTTTGTTTATTTGATAGTTTAATAACCGACTATCAAGTTTGCCCCAATTTGACTTAGGAAGTATGAATGTAAATTCGAGTCAACCGGAAATTATCGGTTGTTGATACGGAGAGACGGGATTGGATCTATATCCAAAAACCACTCTGAACCAACATGTACGTTCGAGTGGTAGAAATCTTGATGATGATTGAAGATGGTGCTCTTTGAAGTGCAAGGGCCACTACTACTAATCCTGAGGGTGATTCCAAAATGGATGTAGTAGAGTTAGTGCCTTCGGTTTCGTTCAGACCCATAATGAACTTATATGGATGTATGATGGCATTGCATTGATGCTTGGAGGGCAGTGTTAGCATTCCAAGATGGAATGCTATTCATAAAGGTAAAATGTAGCTTCAAGCCTCACCAACTGGGAATGACTAAAACATGGGATATGCAGCAGGGCTATGTGGGTCGCACCCATTAGGGTATATCATCACCCTTCTAGATATGTACACAATCATCAATGAATTCGTGTATGTGGGAGCGCTCGGTTAAAGGTTGTAAAGCAACCGAGGTGATGATATATTCGGTACTATCCAGCAAGGGATAGGCCGGTTCTGTGTTGGTAGGGGTTGTTAGGTACGACCTCGGTACATTTTTCTAGAGGTGTACTGTGGTAGGCGATACCCCAGTAGCTCAGTCATTAGTTGGAATCCATTCTCAAATACGTGCCTTACATTTTCGATTGTAGAGCCTAGTATGTTGGAATGTGAGATGCAAGCATTTCAGCTATTTTATCTATTTACTTTAAACCTAAACATTATGATAATATCACTGGATTTTGATATAAAATGTTTTGGTTATCGTATGGTAAAAACCCGTCCGTTTTTATGTGCGGTGTGGTCTTTCGAGATACTCTTTGTTTGAAAAGTTTCAATTGTAGAAATTAGTTTGCTTGTTACTTATTATCGAGTTTTACTCATGCTAGTTTACCAAACTGACCCGGGCATTATTCCATCTAATGCTCGGATCAGACCGATCATGTTTTCCTATGTTTAGCTAGATACTATGGAGTTGGAGAGGAGCTGGATGGTCAAGATGTATTCAGATATATTTTTCTTCCGTTGTATTATAGAGTATATATGTTTGTCAATGAAAGGATAGGTTTTTATAACCGTCCAAATTTAGGATAAGTCTAGTGTACTCTGATGTTGTATATGAATAAAGATGTTTCCTTTTGTAAAGATCATTGTTGTATTATATATTATTTGTTTCGTTGTGAGATTCTGTGTTGTTTAGTTTTCTTCTATCCTATACCTTCTTCTTTCATCCTAACAAATCGGTATTTTTGGCACTTGAATGTTCAGCATGTGATACAATAGACGTATTAGTGTCGATTTTCGAGGGTCAAAAATCTATTTCGTTACAATTATGAACATCAAAAAAGTTAAGTCTCTTTACTTTTTTTCTTATGGAAACAAGGAAAAGGCAGAGATTGCTTGCATAATCATGCGATAAGAGCATTTCCTAGATATTTGTATTGCCAAAATTATTGTATGCCAAAAATGGATGACCATATGGAATTGATTTCTAACCGTTCTCTAATTTGTCAAAATCGGAGCTAATGAATCCACTTCAAATTTGTAACAACCCGTAATTTTCGAAAATTAAAAATAGTTAATTCAATAAAGTATTGTGATGTAATGTTGGAAGAAATAAGAATTTATGGCTTAATAATAAGAATGTAACCGGAATGAAATGTGGTAGTATAAATTTAAGGTAATCGATAACTGTTTAAATGTAATTCCAACTAATTAAAATGATTAAAAAGTTATAATGGGTTACAGATTGTAAATTAATTATAATAATGTGTGTATTAATTGATAATTGGATTTAAAGAGTAATAGATAATTTAAATATTGATTTATTAATGAAATAATGTGTAATAAATTGTAATGGGATAGAATTGGTATTGTGTAAGTTGTTATAACATTTGTTTGTGAATAATAAACTTACAGATGTTATTAAATATAGAAACGGTGATAATTGTTATTTGTTACCAATTTATTTAAATCAATTACAATTGAATGTCATTAAATGTTACATTAATGTGAGTTAAGACAATAACTGCAAATTGTGAATGTAATAAAATGAATAGAAATGTTAATTATATTCATAAGGTAATAATTGATTTAATAAAAGAATGAAACCAAGATAAATAAATTAATTGGGATTTCAAATTTTAATTAATGGGAAAATTGACAAAAATTTCAATGTAATTGAAATACTGCAATTAATATGGTAAAAGATGAAAAATTTAGGAATATAAATTTAATAGAATATAAACAAATGTTAATTATTCCCATAGAGTAATAATTGGTTGAATAAAAGACTGAAATCAAATTAAATCAAATTTTTTGGAATTAAATTTTAATTAATTGGATTTAATTACAGTTGAAATTGAACACTGTAATTATGTAATATTTAACACTGAATTGATGCATAAATTTGTTTTAAATTATTGTAAATGTCCAAGTAATCAAAAATGATGAAAATTGTTGGCCATAAAATTTGAAATTTAAAAAAGTGATTTAATTAATTTAATATTAATTTATTTAATTAACGTGAAAATAGCCATTTTGGCCACTGTCACGGATTTCGACGAAACTAGTTTCATCAGATCCGTAACGGTGAATTATTGTAACGTTTCAAATTTTGTAACGATCGGACTTGTCGTTTGATCATACGGACACGAAACGCGTAGAAATCAATTTAATTAAATTCAATTGAAATCAATTTGAAATGAGCTGATTTTAAGCTAACTTCCTTATATGATGGAATTAGGACTTGAAACCTTTTCCGTTGAATTTAGAATTATCGAAAACATCTATTTTGATATATGGGATGACCTGTTTTTGTTCCGGAGACAGAACAGGCTTTTTAGGTCGTATTTGTCGTTTCAAATTAATTCGGGTGTTATTCATTTCTTATCGGGCTTCGTTAGTATATATTGTTCTTTTCTAACCCTAGCAGTATTTCTATTTCTTATTTCTATACGTACAATTTCATCGGTCTACCTCTCCTTCTTAATGGCAGAAACAGATTCCAATGTCAAAACCCTATTCCAATTTTAAATTCAATTTCAAAATCAAACTCCTCAAAACCCTAACATATTATATACCGATTCGAAGCTCTCGACGAGCGCAATTCAAATCTGCAGTTTTTTCTTTGATTTGGGTTTCTGTGTGCCTGGAATTCAAGGAATTTATCTCGGTCGTTCATCGCGGTGTGATCAACTTCGACCGATCGTCGAATCGTTGGTATGGATTGGTGGAGATCGGTGAGCGGAATCCATCGGTGTAGTTCGTTTGGACTGATGATGGTTCGATCGCCGTCGAAAATTCACTAGGGTTTAAGGTCTTTATGCGGCGGTGACTCAAGAGGGATGGTTCGCGATCGATGACTGGTTGTTGCACGTGGTCGTGAGGTTGTGGGGACGGTGCGCGATAGGGTTGGGGCCAGCGGCGGCGAAAGCCTGGGCACGACGTCATGTTTTGGGTGGCGGCTCCGTTCATGTTTGAACTGATTCGAATGAGATTGGGATGCTAGGGTTTCCGCCTGTTGATAGAGGTGATGACGTGTTCTTCGTTTTATTTTATTTTGATTTTTATAAAATTTTATCGTTCTAACTCGTATAACTTTTACATACGAGATTCGATTCACACGTGGTTTGTTTTGTTGGGATCTTATTGAAATTCCGGACATTTTGGAACTGGTTTGGATGAATTCTGAGACTGTTCAATTTTGAGCCCTATTTTGGATTTCAAATCGATTTGAAATCAAAGGTGAGTGTTTTAACCCACCCACAGTTACTAAATTTTCTTATGTGGGTTAAATTTAATTTATGATGTGATTAGAAATTAATTGATTGATGTTTGGTATGTTTAAATTGTCATTCTGGTTAAATTTGACTTTTATTGCATTCAATCATCGTTTAATTTAATATTGAATTTTAAATTGTCAATTTAATACTTGTTATTGATTATCGGTTATCTATTGATGTTTATTTATTGATTTGGATGATGATTGTGATGGATGTTTGATTGTGGATATTGGATGACTGGATGTTGTATTTTATATTGTTATAACACTGCATGTTCCCTATGGGTTGAAATGATACATACCCGAATGATCTATAAATTAGAGAAAAATTGTTATGGGTTGAAATGATAGACACAAGCGATTTTATGAATTATATTTAATTCGGCATTGCAGTTTGAAATGATATATAACCGTAAAATATTAAACTACGGATTGAAATGATAAACATCCGTATCACTTGACCGTAGGGTAGAAAATTATATACGAATATTGGGTTGGTTAAATTAAATGATTTCTAATCTTTAAATTTTGAATTCAGTTAACTGGTATTTTGAAATAGGAATTGATTTATATAAACTGAATTATTTTCGAAAATCCAAGAGTTAATGTTGAAATTGGAATTGATTTAATGAGCTGTGACGCCCCACCTCTATACCCACGCTAGCCAAGGACACTATGGGGTAATGCCGTCAACTAGCGTGGAGAATAAGGCTGTTTAGGAGTGACCATCCATGTAATTGCTTTGTGCGAGTACCGATATGCCAGATAAAAAATATAACTTTTCATCTTAAGAGGAAATCCGACATACCGATACAAACTCAAAGCTACTACACGGTGGCTATGTATATATACTTCGGAAACAAATATAGAAATAGACATAACATAAATCAGTCACAGACAATTCATATCACAAAGGCGGAAATAGATATGAATATAACACATGAAAGTGCACATCAGAGTAGTGGTCAAACAAGATCCACAATATCAAAAAGAATAGATACAAGTGCTAGACAAAAGAATAAGTATACATCAAGGGGTCTAAATCTCAAATGTATACAACAAAAACTACAAGCTAAGTAGTTAGCCAAAAGTCAGACGATGGTTCCAGATAGGAAGTCAAGAGGTTGCACCTGTAAAATCTCAGTCTGACCCGAGTATTATTTAAGAAGAAAATAATAAACGGATCAGTCTAGCCATAATTATCAGATAAAATGAGATATAAGAATAAGAGATATGATAAAAATGTATGATAACAAAAAGATGTCATATTATGAAAAGTATACATTTAACAATGACAAAATCATACAATACCTCAAGAATCTCAAAGCACCCAAAACAATCACATTCTTTAATTTATTCACCAAACACAAAAATTGATAGAGCTTACCAATAAAAATCACAAAATTAGTGAAAACACAAATTCTAGAAATCGTCAATTAGAAATCTAGAAAAATCACAAAAAGGGAAAGAGGCCTGTCACTAGAACGGGAGCATAAAAACTCACCAACACGTGTATCACGAAACGGAACGTTATTCCATGGTTGCTAACCATTAATTTTGAGCCGAGGCTCCACTAAAACGACTCGAATACCATGAGCCGAAGCTCTACTAAAACGGCCCGAAGACCATGGGTCGCTACCCCACCAAGCCGAAGCTCCACAAAAAGCGGGGTTTAGTCTCCCTCGCAGACAAAGAGACATCGCACACTGCTAGTCTAAGTCACAAAATGATCATCATTGATCGATAAGTGTAAATTACACTAAGCTAGTAAATAAATGAGTTTAGCTTCATGTCCCATAACCACTAGCTTAACTTAATTATTTACGAACAAATTGTAGAATTCCACTCGAGGTTAAGTGTCAATTACACTAAGCCAGTAAATATATGAGTTTAGCTTCATGTCCCATAACCACTAGCTTAACTTAAATATTTACGAACCAATTGTAGATCCCCACTAGAAAATTGTCACAAGAGATTCAATCGAACAAGTCCAAGAATTAACCGACGAAGTAAACGCAAGCGTTTCATACCACTTATTTTACTAAACTGTTTAATTAGATTTCTCATACGAGTGAGGTAAAGGTTTGTGACGCCCCACCTCTATACCCACGTTAGCCAAGGACACTACAAGGTAATGCCGTCAACTAGCACGGAGAATAAGGCTGTTGAGGAGCGACCATCTGTATAATTGCTTTGTGCGAGTACCGATATGCCAGATAAAAATATAACTTTTCATCTCAAGAGGAAATTCGACATACCGATACAAACTCAAAGCTACTACACAGTGGCTATATGGACTTCGGAAACAAATATAGAAATAAACATAACATAAATCAGTCACAGACAGTTCATATCACAAAGGCGGAAATAGATATGAATATAACACATGAAAGTGTACATCAGAGTAGTGGTCAAATAAGATCCACAATAACACAAAAGAATAGATACAAGTGCAAGACAATAGAATATGTATACATCAAGGAGTCTAAATCTCAAATGTATACAACAAAAACTACTAAACTAGAGTAGTTAGCCAAAAGTCAGAAGATGGCTCCAGATAAGAAGTCATGAGGAAGCACTTGTAAAATCTCAGTCTGACCCGAGTATTATTTAAGAAGAAAATAATAAACGGATCAGTCTAGCTATAAATATCAGATAAAGTGATATAGAATAAGAGATATGATAAAAACATATCATAACCATAATACCATACTGTGATAAGTACGTAATTGAAAATCAACAAGAGATTAGTCAATATCACAAGAATCTTCTCAAAGATTAAAAAGAATGTCATATTCTTAATTTACTTCACCAAGCCACAATAAATGACATACATATTAATGCCAACTGAAAAAGGTGGTGAAACATAAATCCCAGAAATCAATAATTAGAAATCCAGAAATCATAAGAAAAGGATGTCCAATCCCAAGCGGGAGCATGAAAACTCTCAAACAATTTGGAACATTGACGTAGTGCAAACGGTACGTCCAATGAACCGGAAAGTCGAGACATCGATGTAGTACAAACGATACATCAGGTGAATCGAAATACAAAACAATTTGGAACATTGACGTAGTGCAAACGGTACGTCCAATGAACCGGAAAGTCGAGACATCGATGTAATACAAACGGTACATCAGATGAATCGAAACATTGACGCAGTGCAAATGGTACGTCCAATGAATTGAACATTGACGCAGTGCAAACGGTACGTCCAATGAACTGGAAAGCCGAGACATCGATGTAGTACAAACGGTACATCAGATGAATCGAATATTGACGCAGTGCAAACGGTACGTCCAATAAATCGAACATTGACGCAGTGCAAACGGTACGTCCAATGAATCGAACAGAAAGACAATACAATTTAGGACATTGACGCAGTGCAAACGGTACGTCCAATGAATCGGAAGGACGAGACATCGATGTAGTGCAAACGGTACATTAGATGAATCGAAGCACATTAAAAGTACATGGGTTGCTAGCCCACAAAGAAGTGAGACGAAGCTCAATAAAATGAAGTACAGTCCTTCACATGGACAAAGAGACATCGCACATTGCTAGTCTAAACCATAAAATGATCGTCATGATCATCAAGAAAGTGTCAATTACACTAAGCCAGTAAATATATGAGTTTAGCTTCATGTCCCATAACCACTAGCTTAACTTAAATATTTACGAACAAACTGTAGATCTTCACTAGGAAATTGTCACAAAAAGGGTTCAATCGAACAAGTCCAAGAGCTAACCGACGAAGTGAATGCAAGCGTTTCATACCACTCGTTTTACTAAGTCGTTTAAGTCGATTTCTCATCCGAGTGAAGTAAAGGCTTGTATATACTTAGTATATTAGAAAACGGTTTGATAAACGAGTTTGGTATTAAAAATAGAGTTGAAAACATTTTGATGAAAGGGTTTTGATATTTACTACTAGTATTAAAACCTTCAAATCTTTAGAGTGACAAGTCACAAAACGATTGTTGAAACAAATCGAATCACATAAAATTCACATTCGAAGACGTGAGAAAAATCCAAAGAAATAATTTCCCAAAACCATCAAAGGAAGAAGTTCTGTTGAATGTTTTTCGGATAAGATCCCCTACGAAGGGGAGTACGGGGGTCCAAGGGGCAGCGCCCACGGCGGGGTGCGGGGCAGCGCCCCGTCAAAACGGTACGACCTAGTGAAGGCAAGCGATCAAGCATGATATGGCAAAACTGGGAATTTCCAGACGTCTGAGGGGTTGGTCCAGACGTCTGGATTTAGTCTCTGGAAATATTCCAGAAAACGATCCAGACGTCTGAAACCTAAAATCAGACGTCTGAAGGCATTCAGACATCTGGGGAAAAGTCCAGACGTCTGGATTTGGTTTCTGGGAATATCCCAGAAAACCAACCAGACGTCTGAAAACATAAATCAGACATCTGACATCTTTTCAGACGTCTGAAACAATAGTTCAGACGTCTGAAATTAGTCACTGCCCTTTTTATTTTTCTACTGTATGTTATTTTTCACCAGGAGGCAAAACCAGACGTCTGGCATTGACCTCCAGACGTCTGAACACCCAATCTGGGCAGAAATTTACCTAGGCCAAGATGGCCAAAACGTTATCGGAAGCGATCGAGCAAGCAATGACAACTAAGGATTTACGTCTAGCGACAATCCGACCTTAAAGGCTGCTCGATACACTCCGAATATCAATGTCCAAATGTCCATAGAAGGATTTTCATAAAATTGGACCAAAACACCAAAATTGAAGAATTTGCAAAACCAATTCAAATCACAACAAGTGAACACGAAATAGATGATAGGAATTCATACCTAACAACAAAGATATGTATAGACAAAGATGTGAGATAAAAATCTCACCTTTTACACAAAAACAATGAAGAGGAAGCTATAGAGCAAGGCAAGGACAATCACTCTTCAATCCCAACTCAACAAGCTTGAATCTAAGCTTAAAAGAGAAATATTTCCTAAAGTTAGGTTTAGGAATCACTGAAATTGAAAGGAGAATGAGTTGGAGAAAAAGAAGGAGATGCTTACCAATAGCTTCTCTTCGAATTTGGAGCAAGGACTTGAGTTTGCAAGAGGAACTAGGGTTTGGAATTTCTAATTTCCAATCTCTCCCACAATTTTCAGTTGAGCTTGAGTGTTTGCAAAATGAAATGAGTGAATGGAGAGGAGAGGGGCTGAGTTAGGATATAGGGCTGAAACTCAGACCCAAACCCAAAGTGAAAAAGTAGCAAAATTCTACTAACTCCAAACATATCGAAGTTTATACTCAAAAAGGTCGCAAACGTCATTTTGAACTCAATGGAAGTGGTCTCGAGTCCCAATTCGACTGTTTGCAAAAAGTAGCTTTTCGGACTATAATCCGACTAACGATGAAATATTTAAATAAAATATTCAAATATAAAATCGATAAATATGCGTGTTGTTACAAGGTTTGTATATACTAATAGGTTGGAAAACGGTTTTATAAACGAGTTTGTAATAAAATAGTGTTGAAATCATTTTGATGAAAGGGTTTTGATATTTAATACTAGTATAGAAAACCTTTATATTTTAAAGTGACAAATCATAGAACTGATTGTAGAAACAATCAATCATAAAAATTCACATTCGAAGACGTGAATCAAATCCAAAGAAACCGATAAAGAATCCATCGAAATTGATATTCAAAAATCCCTAAAAAGGAGTCATCAAAGTCATAATAAATGATAACAACAAATAGGATCATCACGAATTGTTTCAAGTTGGAAATTCAATCCCAAAAGGCAAAGTGGGCTGAAACAACAAATTCAGTTGACTGAACAGAGATTTTCAGTTGACTGAATTCTGCCTGGAAACTTTCTGTTTCTAGGTTCAGTCGACTGAACAGAGATTTTCAGTTGACTGAATCATTCCTGGAAACTTTCGGGTTCCAGATTCAATCGACTGAATAGAGATTTCAGTCAACTGAATCATGCCTGGGCTGTTTTTCAGCCTATCCAAATGAAGATCAAACTCTTCCAAAATGCAACCGGACGAACATTGGCTCTAAGGGTTTATGCCAATCGGCATCCCGGCCCTATATGCTCCTCGATGCATCATGTTAACGGTAAAAAGTGAACGCTAACCCCCGGTGTGTGTAATAGAATTGTGAAAGCACCACCCGTTGGTACGGGAACAGAATATAAGCTGAAAATAGCAGAAAAGCGGTAAATGAACAACAGATTTATAGTGGTTCGGCCCGTAATTGAGCCTACATCCACTTTATAGTCTTTTATTGCTGATTCGGTTACAATTTGATACAATATCTTTCTAAAAACGATACAACTTGATCATGAAAGCACTCTTGACTACTAGCTCGATCTTTGATGATGAAACTCGACGAATCCGTGTTGGATGTTAGGAGCCCTTCTCGAAGATTGTTGTAGTGTCTCGAATGCTTGAAGATCTTTGATTGCTGAATGAGAGGAGATTTCGACAGCGTAACGGCGCTTGGAGAAATGAATGGCCAAAAAATCCCCTTGATGTTGGAAGTGATGGGGTATTTATAGGAGCTGATCTGGACTCAGGAAATTTCTCTAAGTCTTTAAGTCGTAGCCGACTTAGGGTAGATCGGTGACGAGTTAAGGAATAGGGTTAGGTCGGTGATGAGTTAAGGGATGGTTGTTATGGGCCCATCCTATGGCTGTCTTTGACAAGTATTAAGTCGTAGCCGACCTATCAGACCTTAACTCGTAAGACCTTAATTCGCTGAGTCGTTAAGTCGGAACCCCCTTTCTTTAAGTTGTAGATAACTTAACCCGTTGAGTCGTTAGGACCTTGAGTCGTAGGTTGTGAATCTCTTAAGTCGGAGCATTTCATAGCTCGGCATTGTTAGGTCGGAGCAGAGTTAACTCACAATCTTAAGTCGACCACTTGTTCAGTCGGTTGGCTTTTAGGTCGGCACATATCTTAAATAGTTAGGTCGCAAGCTCCTTTAGGTCGCAAGCTTCTAGGTCGCGAAGTTCCTTTAGGTCGCAATCCTTTCTGTTGCAAGGTCGTGAACTTTCCCGTAGCCTTAGGTCGCAAGGTCTTCTGTAGCCTTAGGTCGCTGGGCAAGTTAAGTCACTGAGTCTCTTAAGTCGTAGGCCTGATGAGTCGTAGCATGTTAAGTCGAAACCTTCTTAAGTCGTATAGACTTTAACTCGTTGAGTAGTTAAGTCGGAGACTTCTTAACCTCTTAAGTCGTAGGTCGCTTAACTTGCTGAGTCGTCAACTTGTTAAGTCGTAAGCCGCTGTAGGTTGTAGTCTGCTAACTCGTTAAAACTTTTAGGTCGTAAGTTCTCTTCAGTTGCTAAGACGTAAGTCGTCAAGACCACTTAGGTCGTAGGCTTTTTAACTCGTTAGCTTCTTGAATCACGGCAATCTAAGTCATCCATTTCTTAACTCGTAACTCGTTGCTAAAAGGGAGTTAACATTTGCCCCTCGAAGTACACGCCTTAAGTCGTAAGTCGTGTGCTTCGATTTCCTTAGCTCGCTTCTTGATGAGTGCGCTGAATTGCGACCGACCTAAGATGAGTCGTAGGTCGCTAACGACTTAGCATAAGTCGTAAGTCAGATGTGTCGATTCACCTTTCACTGTGTTAGGGTACAAATAGCTTAGGTCGTTCCTTCTTCCCCTTTACCTGTTTCATTCCGTCATTTGCAAGCATTCAAGTTTTTCTCAGACAAACTCAATTAATCGATCGCCAGACATCTTCAATTTCGTATTGCGTAAGTGGATTCGATTGCTATTCATTCCTCGATTATCACCTAATTACGAATCCCATTTTCGCCATCGACCCCCTTTTCTCCTGCCGTGCTTCTCTGCAATCCTTGTTTCAATTAATTACTGATGGGTTTGAGACGGCCTGTCCTGGTTTTGGATAGTCGATTAGAACAAGACGATGGATTGCGGCGATTCAGTTTGACTGATTTGTGATTTGTGATGGAATATCATTACACTAGGTGTATGGTGATTTCGGGATGATTGAATGCGTTGAGGGGACGAGAGTTTTGGGTGAAGGAGAGGCTAATGGGTTAACGGGTTAGGAGTTCGGCGAATTGATGTACTGGGGAGAATGAACACCTTAACACCTTTGAAAGGAAAACGCGACTTAATTTTTGACGACCTTAAGTAGGTCGTAGGTCGTAGGTCGGTAACGACCTAGGACATTGCATTTTCGCATTCAGACTTGAAACTTTTTCCTTGCAGTGCGACTTAAGGACTGATGACTCGAATAATTAGACAACCAACGACTTAACTCATAGGGAATCTTCCTTAGGTCGTCGCCGAGTTAGCACTTGAGGTTTAATCTTGCAAGCACATCTGAATGACTAGGTCGTGGATGAGATAGCCCTTAACTCGTAATTCGCGAACCCATCCGAACGACTTAATAACTTGAACTTTATGACTTCGAATTCTTGGACTTGAATGACCTGACTTAAGAGAACATGCCTTGAACATCTTGACTCGCCTAACACGACCTAAAAGCTCCGACTTATGATAGGTCGTTTAACGACTTAAGACTTAGATGGTTTTGCACAGAAGTTGGCTAAACTCTTGAATTTGAACTGTGTTGTGTTACCTCTCACACTGTCTTGACTTTAATGCTAATAACCTGCTTAACACAACATTCACAGAATACTGGGACGAATATACTGCCACTGACTGCCCACATCGAATGACAGATTAGTTGATAAAGAGAAAATTAAATTAAATGAACTGTATGAGTGAAATGCTACACAATAACCAACTCAAGTGAAGTATTAAAGCAAAATCGTAATGGTAAATTAAAACTGATTTGTCTGCATTAACACTACACTTGAGTATCAACAAGTTCTGAAATCTCGTAATCGATTGATTGTCAGTTAGTTTAATTCCAGTTATACTTGTTTTTTCTTGTTTTTATTAGTTTTGCACAGCACTTCACACTTTTAGGAAACGTGCACCTTCACTTTTGAACATTCAGCTGATTGTGTAGAATGGCATCTCATCAAGAAGATTTGGAACCAACTGGAGAAGCTTTTCCAATCGCTACTCCGTTGAATGATCCCCCGGAAAGGACTCCTACCACTCTGAGTCATAAAGTCTTCCGTCAACTATGCACCCAGTTTGGCATCGCTGAATCTGACGCTTTGCTTCCTGGAGTAAATGACACTGCTGACAGGCCGCCCCACGGCTTTATCGCAGTGAACCGCCAAATGTGCTTGAGTGGAGCGATTCCCCCGTTTAATGACTGTCTCCGAGAACTTCTCCTTCGATTATCTATCTCCCCTTTTCAACTTCATCCTAATGGCTACGCCATCCTGTTGGGACTGTGTGCTTTTTAGGAGAATGCTGGACCGTTTTCCCAGTTTTGGAGAAATTTGCTTTCTATGCTCATTTACAAAGAACAAAGACCATCCCTCTATCACAGTTGTAAGGAGTGCTAGGAATCGTAAACTGATTATTGGTCTTCCTGAAAGCGTTCCTGGGTTTCTAAGCCAGTTTTTCTTTGTCCGCTGTCCCCCAGGATTTTACGCCATTTGGAGAGTGGGAAGTACGATTATCTATCTTCTCCCTGTGTTTTCTAAATTCTTCGAAGTCCAAATTGTCAAATGCTAACTTCTTTCTCTACTGTTTCAGCGCTCCCTTCCCCCTCTAGGGAAACTCGTCACAAAACTACCTTCGAGAGGCTTATGGCTGTGCCGGTCGAGGAGAGGAGTGTTCAATTTCAATTGAGAGATGAGTTCCTCCAAGAATTTGGACTCTTACATCCTTCCCGTTCCACTCAGCCACATGAAGTCCCTGATTCTCCTGCTGAGGAGTCAGATGCCCCTGTTCCTGCTAAAGAACTTTTACCGCAAGAACTTACCGCTGAGACTTCATTGGTAAAGTGTTCTACTCATACCGGCATTGCTGGATCGTCCAGTAAGTTAGCACTTGCCCCGGTTGTTGAAGAGGAGGAAAATCTTCACACTCCTGAAAAGACGGCTGAGGTGGAAGTTGAAAAAGATAATTCTCCCATGCACCATGGCGATGATACTTTCGACAGTCTGAGCGACATCATGATAACCTCTCAGGAGCTCTTTAAAGATGATGTTTCTAAAGTGGTCCCTCCTGTTATCGAAGCAACTTCTTCTTTGCAACAAACCACAATGCCTTCCACACAACTTATTGCCATTTCTACACCCAAAAGTGGTTTGTAGTTTGACACGCGTAGTTTACACATCACACACACTTAGAATTTTGGCACTTATATGCACTTAGCTTCTTCAACTTGAGGATCTCTAAAACTGGTCTTTTTCTTCAATTTCAGGTTCTCTGATGGGGCGAAGCGGCTCTTACTTCAACAAATTTCAGCGCTACGGAAGCCGTGAGGCTTATGACTTTAGGAGTTATATCAGTGCCGTGAAAGAAACTGATGAGGAGAGGGCTGCCAGAAAGGCTCATGAGAGGCGAGCTCATGAAGAGCGTCGCCGGAGAGAAGATGAGGAATACTATGGGAGTAGGGACGAGCGACGTGACTCTTCCCGCAGAAGCGACGATCCTTATAAAAGGAAATCTTACGACGATAAGGGGAAGAGTCACACTTCTGATGATTCCAGTAAACGGACCAGACTTGGTGAGAAAGACACATCTAACATCTCGGAAAAGACTACCGCTCCTATTCCTCCTAATACATCTTCCGGTTCTCCTGCCCTTAAGGAGTCTGACATCCAGACAATCATTAATAGGCCACAGTACCAAGCTGGAGATGGTCCTCCCACACTCCAGAGCCGATTTCCGAATTGGTGTCTGAAAGGAGTGCGTTTTGATTTGGATTTGATCCCCATTGATAAGCAGGCGATGCTGAAAAATGTCGATGCTGTGAAGCTTGACATCGAAAGAATGTTTGGATGGCAGAAGCTGGTTGATGAACTTCAAAGGGTCAACCATATGAACCTTGAGGCGATGATGACCATGGAGAATGATAAAACAGAATGGGACAAATGGCGTAAGCAGCATGACGTGGAGATGAAAAGCATTAGCGATGGTTATGGGAAGCTCGAAGCTGAAGTTGAAAAACTTAAAAATGAGCTTGCTACTTCCTCCACTTCTTATTCTCAGAAAGAAGAAATGCTTCAAAAACAAGTTCGAGACGCCCATGCTGCTCAGCGAGATACTGAAGTCAAACTTGAAGCAGAACAGCATGTTACTAGAAAATATCGTGACGACGCTGCTCAACTTCAGGAGAAACTCAGCTCTCGAGACTTAGAAATTGCTAGGCTACAATCCCAGTTACTGAAGGCTGAAAGAGAACGTGATGAAGTTCTCTCTGGTAAAGCCGCAGCCGAAGAATCCCATAAGGCGACCATAGCCACTGTTGACGCGACTCTGTTCGACTTTTATATGCATTGTGTCCTGGGGCGTGGGAGCCTTTCATTTTTGGGACCAGAATATGAAGTCACCTTAGCGGAAGTATGGGAGGCAATCATTGATTTATTTGGTGGTGCCGGATATTCTGAAACAGATCTTCAAGCTACCTACTTAAGTGAGAGCGATCGCGCTGCCCTTGCCAAAGGAAAAGAGCAGCTTATCCGAGTGCGGGCCGAGGCGACGAGAGAGAAGCTTCCTGAGAAAGAAACACCTCCTATTGCTCCTGCTTATACTTCGGCTTTAGCTCATGCGGATATTACTGGCTCTAGTTCTCATTCCACGCCTCCCGCTAAGGTTGACAAAGAAACTGTAACCACCCCTACAGAGGAAGAGGCAATGAAGGACTTCCAAGCTCGGGAATTTGAGATTGATCTCGCTAAACCGGCTTCTCCAAGTAACTTTGACGATTCACGGTCTTCTTTTTTCTCGGAGAATACTGATTTTGATTTCTTTTATTATGCAGCAGTCGTGCCGGAAACTGCACCAATTCTTCCTTCTTCAGCTGTCGTTCCTCCTCCTTCTCAAGTTATATCTCTTCCAGTTTCTCAGCCAGGTTCACAGGAAGAACCAATAGCAGCCCTTCAAGGTTTAGACGAACCACTTGCTTCCGAAGAACAGAAGGCAGAAGGTCTGGAAGATAGCGAGAAGACCCCGGAGCGGTCTTTTGACTACGACACAAAGCTTTCTACATTTCTTGCTCCGGGGAGCGAGTCTTCTTCCAAGAAGAAGGGAAAGCGTTCGGTTTCGAAGAAAGGAAGGAAGAGTTCTTCTGCTGCTGGGGATGAAGCAGAGATTGGTCCGGCTGAGTCTCTTTCTCCTTCTTCTCCGATACGGCCTACGAAGCTAATTACCAGGCCGGGTAAAAACTCCAAGGGTGGGAAGAAGGAGAAATGAGTTTGATTTTGTCTTTTTTGCTTTTTGTATTGACCGGGGATTGTGCGGATACCGGTCTCCGTTTCTTTTTGTAACCTGTACAATGTAAAAAATTTCTCATAGTGTTGAAATAAATAGATATTTTTCTTGTACAAATCCTTGTGTATGTAGGAATACATCTGTTTTTCATTTGAAGTGTAGAGTAAACGATTCTTTCTATTTGTACAAACTTTTTGTCTGTGTTTCAAGAACGCATTTACTCTATATCTTTATAACGTGATATTGCAATGAACTTGTGGTATGTCGCTTGTATATTACTTTTATTAATGTAACTGAATTGTATAATGTTGCCCCCATACCACAAGTATATTGTAATATTTCTTGCTTTCACAAGACCGATACTCTTATTTTAGAGAATAACTTTCCACTTTTTCAGGGAAGAATTATTCTGCTTTCAATAGAGTATATCTTGTCTTTGGAGAAATTTTTATTTTCTTTTTCTTCCTGAAGAACACTTCGACTTCTGGGAATGATCACTTTTATTTGTTTGAAAGTGAATTTTCCTGCACAGTGAAATGAGCTTCTGAAGAAGGTTCTGATTTTTGTGCCCCAGTAAAGGGTTTATTTTTGGTACTTCAAGCAAGGTGAAGTACGCCTCTGAAGAGGTCTTTTGGTCTCCGAAGAGAAGCGATTTTGGTCTCCGAAGAGAAGCAGTTTTGGTCTCCGAAGAGAAGCAGTTTTGGTCTCCGAAGAGAAGCAGTTTTGGCATTTCATCTCTGGTGAAGTGGGTCTCCGAAGAGAAGCATTTTGCACTTCTACACGGGTGAAATGTGCCTCCGAAAAGGGCTTTTGCCTCCGAAGATGGCTTGTGCCTCCGAAGAGGGCTTGTTCCTCCGAAGAGGGCTTGTGATTGCCTGGAAGTTACTTTCTCATGGTCGGAGGGGTCCACGGGACAGGCGTAAGTTGTTTGATTGGATGTTTGTTTGTACAAACGATCGCAATCAATTAACAAGGTGCCCCTTTGGTAGTCCCACCGATCTTTTTGATTGAGGAAAGCTCTCCATTTATTGGCGTGCCTCGTTAGAGGGCTTTGTTGACTCTTGGGAAGGATCATCAGTTGGTTGGTGTGCCAGGAAGGTTGCGTCTTAGGGGCAAGTAGATCCATGGGATGGACACAAGCTGCCTGATCGGATGCATCACAATCAGTTAGCGAGGGTCTTATTCCTTCTGCTTGGGAAGGTATCCCTTTAGTGGATCTACCTGCTTTCCTGTTGAGAGGCATACCTCCCTTTGGCTGCTTCCATGTTTGCCCGCTCATGTTGTATCATCATCCGCCAATCTGCGATCCTTTATCATCGTTTCCAAGCGCGCGTTCCTTTCTTTTGCAAGTAAATCGCTTTATCCGAAGAAGTAGACTTCACTGTTGAATGACTCCACAGAGTAAACGCAAGTTATTTGGTTGGATCCCTTTTTATATCAATGATCGCAACCAGTTAACGAGGGCTTGACATAGTGGAGCCGTCAACTTTTTATGTGAAGTTCCTCTTGTATGGGATTTGAGTTTGAAATTTTTGTTGCTTGAAATTTGCTTTAATAAATGATTTGTAAGGCTCGCTTAGCTTTGCGATGGGTGAGCTTTGCTTTAATGACCTGCAGTATTAGATCGATATTTTAGCAATACATTTAGAGTATTTACACATCGAAATATAACAGGCATTTTATAATAGAAAACACAATGCATAGTTTTTCATTATTGAGTCACGCTGATTTCTCAGTGGTTTACAACGCAGAAGTTACACATCCATCATTATCTTTACAAATTCAAGCAATGTTGTTAAGTAAAAATGAATGCTAGTTATTGTTGTTTCAGAATCTCCAAGCTGGATTTCCATTTGTGCTTGATTCATAGCTTTTGGATTTTTATGTCAGAGAAAGTGAGAGATGCCCCAGTCGCAGTTTTGTGGGTAATTAGTAGTCATCCCAACTTCTGCTTGCTGGGTATGGTCCCCCTGTGATAGCATTAATGACAAGCTTTTCTGAATCTTGCACTGCAGTGTTGTTGTGAGAATCGGATTGATGGGTAGGGTGTTGTTGATCCCAAGTGGATGAGGTTGGATCGACTCCGTTCCTTTTAACGTATTGTTGGAGTTTACCCTGCTCTAGCAATTCTTCAATCACCTTCTTTAATTGGCGACATTGGTCAGTGTCATGGCCAGGTTGATTGTGAAATTGGCAGAATTTTCCATTACGCTTTGCCCCTCTCGTCATCTCAGGTGGCTTAGGATACCTGACAACGTCCTTTGTTGCAAAAAAGATATTTCTTGGTGTATCAGTTAAAGGAGTAAAGTCCGAAGGATTAAAGCGGCGAGGTTTCTTTTCATTTCCCTGGCTTTTTCCTCCTTCATTCTCCCTTTTCTGACTTTCAGATCCTCTTTTCTTAGGTGGGACATTGTCATTATCAGTCTGGGCAGTAACCACTTTCGATGTTGCAGAAAGGCTTTCAAGGCGAATGAACTCATCGGCCTTTTTATAAAATTTATCAAGTGAGTTCGGTTCCTTCATCTTTAGCCATACTCCAAATTTACTCGATTTATCAATAGCTCGCATCAAATAAGTCAGGATCATGCGTGGTTCCGCATTTTCTACTTCGGCTAAAGCTATATTGAAACGGCTCAAGAAAGATTTGATTGATTCTCCGGGCGCTTGTTCAAGGTTAGACAGTGACATTATATCCTTAGCTTTTGAAGCATACAATCTGAACTGTTCTTTAAACTTTTGCGTTAAGTCGAAGAATTTATCCACAGATCGAACTGGAAGCTTTGTGAACCAAAGTAAAGCCACACCTTCCAGGTATACTGGAAAGTACCGACACTTGATCTCGTCTAATGCTCTTGCACCAGTCATATGCCAATCGTACTTGTAGAGGAAATGATTAGGGTCACTGGTTCCCCTATAGGTTTGGATAGTAGGAGGTGCAAATTTCCTTGGAAATTCCGCTCTCAGGATCCTTTCAGTAAACGGAGTTCTACTTGGCGCAAATCCCCAGTCAGCCTCATCTTCTTCCCTTTGCATGCTCTCTTTCATGATGCGGCCAACCATTTCAGACAGGTACTCTTTATTGTTCAAAGACACCTCCGGGCAAGCACCAGTTCTTCCCTCGGAAGTTTGCCCGGGCATATGTTCATGACAAGTTGGTTGCGGCATAGAACCATCAGCTTGGAAAGGTGGCATTTCAGGAAGGGTGGTTTGATGGTTTGATGGTTTTCTGGTTGACGATTTGCCCCGAGCAGGGCACTTATTCTATCCATCATCAAAGCATTTTGAGTTTCAATTTGTTGGTATAATCCAGAAACTGCGTCATCCAATTCAGCCCTGGTGACTCCAATGGTTGGAGTTGCTTGGTCTGTTATTGGGGAAGCGGAAGTCCCTTCGTGAGCATTTCCGGATCTGATAGGTCTACCTCTTCTTCCAGGAGCCATTATTTCGGATCTGGTTTTTAAGAGAGGTTCTTTTTATGAGTCTTTGCGAAGCGACGGTGGATGATCGCCTGAGTTGGGTTCTCAGTGAAAGCACCAAAATGTTAACGGTAAAAAGTGAACGCTAACCCCCGGTGTGTGTAATAGAATTGTGAAAGCACCACCCGTTGGTACGGGAACAGAATATAAGCTGAAAATAGCAGAAAAGCGGTAAATGAACAACAGATTTATAGTGGTTCGGCCCGTAATTGAGCCTACATCCACTTTATAGTCTTTTATTGCTGATTCGGTTATAATTTGATACAATATCTTTCTAAAAACGATACAACTTGATCATGAAAGCACTCTTGACTACTAGCTCGATCTTTGATGATGAAACTCGACGAATCCGTGTTGGATGTTAGGAGCCCTTCTCGAAGATTGTTGTAGTGTCTCGAATGCTTGAAGATCTTTGATTGCTGAATGAGAGGAGATTTCGACAGCGTAACGGCGCTTGGAGAAATGAATGGCCAAAAAATCCCCTTGATGTTGGAAGTGATGGGGTATTTATAGGAGCTGATCTGGACTCAGGAAATTTCTCTAAGTCTTTAAGTCGTAGCCGACTTAGGGTAGATCGGTGACGAGTTAAGGAATAGGGTTAGGTCGGTGATGAGTTAAGGGATGGTTGTTATGGGCCCATCCTATGGCTGTCTTTGACAAGTATTAAGTCATAGCCGACCTATCAGACCTTAACTCGTAAGACCTTAATTCGCTGAGTCGTTAAGTCGGAACCCCCTTTCTTTAAGTTGTAGATAACTTAACCCGTTGAGTCGTTAGGACCTTGAGTCGTAGGTTGTGAATCTCTTAAGTCGGAGCATTTCATAGCTCGGCATTGTTAGGTCGGAGCAGAGTTAACTCATAATCTTAAGTCGACCACTTGTTCAGTCGGTTGGCTTTTAGGTCGGCACATATCTTAAATAGTTAGGTCGCAAGCTCCTTTAGGTCGCAAGCTTCTAGGTCGCGAAGTTCCTTTAGGTCGCAATCCTTTCTGTTGCAAGGTCGTGAACTTTCCCGTAGCCTTAGGTCGCAAGGTCTTCTGTAGCCTTAGGTCGCTGGGCAAGTTAAGTCACTGAGTCTCTTAAGTCGTAGGCTTGATGAGTCGTAGCATGTTAAGTCGAAACCTTCTTAAGTCGTATAGACTTTAACTCGTTGAGTAGTTAAGTCGGAGACTTCTTAACCTCTTAAGTCGTAGGTCGCTTAACTTGCTGAGTCGTCAACTTGTTAAGTCGTAAGCCGCTGTAGGTTGTAGTCTGCTAACTCGTTAAAACTTTTAGGTCGTAAGTTCTCTTTAGTTGCTAAGTCGTAAGTCGTCAAGACCACTTAGGTCGTAGGCTTTTTAACTCGTTACTTTCTTGAATCACGGCAATCTGAGTCATCCATTTCTTAACTCGTAACTCGTTGCTAAAAGGGAGTTAACACATCACAAAAGGCATGATCAAACATCCATAAAAGGATTTTCACACAAATTTGACTTAAAAACCCAAAAATTGGAATATTCACATAACCAATCCAAATCAAGAGGAAATTCATATGAAGAGGTGTTAGGAATTCATACCTAACAACCAAAGATAATTATAGTCATAGATGTGAGATTAAAATCTCACCTTTAAACCCAAAAACGATAAAGAAGAAGCTTGAAAGCAAAGGAGGATCAACCACTCTTCAATCCCTACTCAAGAAGCTTGAATCTAAGCTTTAAAAGAAGAACATTCCCAAAGTTATGTTTAGGAATTTCTAAAATTGAAGAAGGAAAGAGTTGGAGAAGATGAAGAGAAGGCTTACCAATAGCTTCTTCTTGAATTTGGAGATAGAACTTGGATTTGCAAAGATGATTAGGGCTTTGAATTTCCTAATTCTTTTTCTCTTTCCCCATTTTTGATAAAGCTTGAGTTGTATTAGGAAATGGAAGTGAATGAAGAGAAGTGGGGGTGGAGCTAGGGGCTTGTGTTAGGATATAGGGCTGAAACCGAAACTAAAGCCCTAAGTGAAAAAGTAGCAAAATTCTACTATCTCCAAACATATCGAAGTTTATACTCAAAAAGGTCGCAAATGGCATTTTGAACTCAATGGAGGTGGTCTCGAGTCCAAATTCGATTATTTGCAAAAAGTAGCTTTTCAGACTAAAATCCGACGAACGATGTTATATTTAAATATGCAATCGATAAATATGCGGGTTGTTACAGACTCCCCTCCTTAAAGAAATTGCGTCCTTGCAATACTTAAGAAGAAGATAAATAGTAACAACCATAAAAGCATATCAACACAAAAGAAAATTTGAAATAAGAAGTTCACCAAAAAGAGCACGAAAGAGTAAACCCGGACGAGTTCGCTCGATGAATTCTCTGGATTCCCAAGAGAAATCCTTAGGATTTGAGAACCATCGGACTTTCACAAAAAGAACATCTTTATTTCGAAGGCGTTTAACCTCCAAAGCAATAACACGAATAGGATGTTGGTCATATGTTAAATTAGGCGAAACTTCAATTTCTTCAACAACACCGGGCTCAAGAATAAAAATCGGGATTCCAAGGTATTTCCGCAGTAAAGAAACATCATAAATAGCAAAAGATTGAGCCGGTAATAAAAAGGCGATAAGCCACGGAACAAATACGTTCGGTGGTGGGAAATGGACCAACATATCGAGGTGCTAACTTTCCTGATCGACTGAAACGCACAACACCCATCATAGGTGAAACATGAATGAACACCAATAAGATCTGGACCTAAAACCAGTTCTCACTGGCTTTAAGCCAACACGAAGGAAATCGGCATAGCCTTCCGTAGAGTGCCTCGAAAGGTGTCATACCAATACAAGGTTGGAAGTTATTATTTGAAGAAAACTCAACAAGAGAAATATAACTCTCCCAACTTCCACCAAAATCAAGAACACATGAACGAAAGAGATCTTCAAGAGTTGATTCACACGCTTGGTTTATCCATCGGACTGCGGATGATAAGCGGTGCTAAAATTAAGCTTCGTTCCCAAAGCTTTTTGAAGACTCTTCCAAAATCCACTAGAAAACAATGTATCATGATCACTAACAATAGAAGTAGGAACTCCATGCAATTTAACAATTTCTTTAAGAAAGAGTTTGGCCAAAAGAGGAATGGTCCGATTAGACCGAACGGGAATAAAATGGGCGGATTTAGTAAGTCTATCATGACCCGAACGAGAACGGGGAAGGCCGTCAATAAAATCCATGGAAATTTGATCCCACTTCCACATTGGGATGTCTAAAGGTTGCAATAACCCACCGGGCCTTTGATGCTCGGCCTTAATGAGTTGGCAAGTCATGCAACGCTCACAAAGTTAGCAATATCAAATATCATTCCCTCCCAATAATAAAGTCGCTTCATATCCGCGTACATTTTACTACTACCGGGATGAATGGTGAATTTAGAACGATGGGAATCTTCTAATATGTCTTTGCGAAGATCACTAATATTTGGCACGACAAGTCTACCAAATTTTCAAATACCACCATGAGAATCAATATCAAAGTCTTTCATACCTTCAATATCAATTTTACCCTTAAAATTTCGGCTAAGAAGAGCCAATTTGGGATCTAGCTTTTGAGCTTCAAGGATGCGGTCAAAAGAGAAGGATGAGCCTCAAGGCTACATAAAACAAGAGATGAACATGAATTGGAATTCACGATCTCGAATCTCACAAGTGGAGGAAATCTCGAGATCATTCCATTTGGATATCATCAAAGAAATAACCGCTTGTTGCTTAAGACTAAGGGCATCGGCAACACGATTCTCCTATCCGGGAGTAAACAAAGAATATCAAGATCATAAGATGCAAGGAACTCGAGCCAACATTGTTGACACCAATTAAGTTCCTTATGAGAAAATAAAGATTCCAAAGATTTATGATCAAGGTAGAGAACAAATTTCTTCCCCAAAATGATGATGCCAAACTCTAAAAGCAAAAACAATAGCCGCGAGCACTAGATCATGAGTGGCATACCTAGTCTCGATCGGCTTTAATGATTTAGAAGCACAAATGATAGCACGTTCTCTTTTGCAAGAGAACGGCATCCAAACCAATACTATTAGCATCGGTACAAAAGATATAGTCTTGGTTCCCCTCGGGAATCACAAGAATAGAAGTATCAGAAAAAAGGTCTTTTAGATAATCTTCTTCCCGAAAAGCTAAAACTTTCAAAATTAAATTATCTTTATGAAATTATCTTTTCAGAAAAATTTACATTTTATAAGTCAATTTAATGTGTCTGATTGTCTCATCATAGCGTTTAGGAGATTCCTATCGATAACGTTGATCAAGCGCATCGACCAGAATTCTTAAAGCACTCAATGGGCAATACAATCACAAAATCATCTTTTATATGATAACTATGTCTCAAAAAAAACTCTTAAGAATATTCTTTGTTCGTTTTAAGAACAAAAAAAAATCCAATTATACTTAAAAATAAATCTTATGAAAAAGATTTGCAAAATTTTAAATTGCTATTTTCATCCAAAATCAATAAATACAAAAATGGAGTCATCGAGATATTCGTAGAATACTCGATTCATAAAATGGATGAAATAAGCCGGACAAACTGAATGACATAATAAGTCATTCATAAGAACCATAATGAGTGCGAAATGCGGAAAGTGGAATGCTAACTTCCGCAACTCGTAGCTAATGGAAACCGGTGGCAAGGTCGAGCTAAAAAGACCTTAACACCGCTCAAAAGATTGCTTAGGTGATAATCCTAAGACAAGCTCAAAAATACCTTAAAATTTCACAACTATTTAGATGAGAGAAATAACACTTTCCTCATCATGAGGGCTTAAAGAATAAAAATGATGCCACCAAAAATTTGAAATCGAAATCACAAAGAAAAATAGAAATCTGCTTAACAGATTGAGAATGTCGAAGATGAATAGTCCACTCGGGAAATAGGATATGGGCTTCATAATAAGCCAATCCTTTCACAAAAATAAATTTCCAAAGCCCAAGTAACGCATAACATGAAAATTGGCTTGGAAAAAGAAAAAATCACATAAAATAATTTCGACATCTTTTGAAAGAAATAGACTGAGTGTTGCGGATCCATCAACCGGATTCGCAATTCTCAAAGAAGTCATCAAGCCTAAAATATTTAAAGAAAAAGAATCAACAAGTTCTTTTGATATAAAATATGAGATGAAACCCATATCAAAAGGAACTCGAATAAGATAATCACAAAACAAATGTCATCAAGGATTGAATGAAAAATACCTTGACCAAGTGAAGAGTTGCTAGGGGCTTGCACAACATTTAGCTTTCCCTCTCTCTTGTTTGGAAGCTTGGGACACGAAGATAAAAGATGACCCGGACTTTTGCAATAACGACAAAAGAGAGGTTTCAGACATCTATTAGCATAATGGTCCATAGAACCACAATTGTAGCATTGTCCACGATTAGGGATTGGAGTCTTTGCTACCGAAATTATTTGCTTCCCTTTCTTACCTTGAAGTTTGGGACAAGAAGATAAAAGATGATCCAAACCTTTGCAATAGCGACAAGTAAGGGGTTTCGGACACTCATTTGCATAGTGGTCCGTAGAATTACAATTGTAGCATCCTCCACGATTAGGAATTGGAGTCTTTGCTACCGAAGTTGCCAATCTCCCTTTCTTGTTGGGATTTGGACTTTTGAATTTAATATGCCTCTTCTTGTTGTTATTGAGGCTCTTTTTGGAACCTCCGACATCACTATCACTTCCTTTATCGGCCTCTTCAAGTCGAAGAGTGATATCCACAAGCTGATTGAAAGGAACTTCAAGTTTTAGAGGTAAAACCATTTCGGGGTTCTTACACAAAGCACAGATAAACCTTTGATTCTTTACAAGATCCAAAAGTTGTTGGGCAGACATGAATACGCCATCCGGTGAAGGGCTACAAGATTGACCAGCGCTAGGATTGCCAGATCCAACCATTTCTTCTTCTTTAAGAAAGAAAGAAAGTAGAAGAAAAAGTTATTCACAGAATGAATTTCAATCAAACTTGATTGATAAAACAAGGAATCACAAAAGAAAATAGGATAGAACGGGTCCAATTGACTCGAATAAAATCCTAAGGTACGACTCCTAAGAAAGACTTAGGACAATGATCCTTGTTAAATTATTCTACATTGTTCCGAAGTTTGGCTCCGATACCAAGCTGTGATGCCCCACCTCTATACCCACGCTAGCCAAGGACACTACGGGGTAATGCCGTCAACTAGCGCGGAGAATAAGGCTGTTGAGGAGCGACCATCCATGTAATTGCTTTGTGCGAGTACCAATATGCCAGATAAAAAATATAACTTTTCATCTCAAGAGGAAATCCGACATACCGATACAAACTCAAAGCTACTACACGGTGGCTATGTATATATACTTCGAAAACAAATATAGAAATAAACATAACACAAATCAGTCACAGACAATTCATATCACAAAGGCGGAAACAGATATGAATATAACACATGAAAGTGCACATCAGAGTAGTGGTCAAACAAGATCCACAATATCAAAAAGAATAGATACAAGTGCTAGACAAAAGAATAAGTATACATCAAGGGGTCTAAATCTCAAATGTATACAACAAAAACTACAAGCTAAGTAGTTAGCCAAAAGTCAGATGATGGTTCCAGATAGGAAGTCAAGAGGATGCACCTGTAAAATCTCAGTCTGACCCGAGTATTATTTAAGAAGAAAATAATAAAAGGATCAGTCTAGCCATAATTATCAGATAAAATGAGATATAAGAATAAGAGATATGATAAAAATGTATGATAACAAAAGGATGTCATATTATGAAAAGTATACATTTAACAATGACAAAATCATGCAATACCTCAAGAATTTCAAAGCACCCAAAAGAATCACATTCTTTAATTTATTCACCAAACACAAAAGTTGATAGAGCTTACCAATAAAAATCACAAAATTGGTGAAAACACAAATTCTAGAAATCGTCAATTAGAAATCCAAAAAAATCACAAAAAGGGAAAGAGGCCTGTCACTAGAACGGGAGCATAAAAACTCACCAACACGTGTATCACGAAACGGAACGCTATTCCATGGTTGCTAACCATTAATTTTGAGCCGAGACTCCACTAAAACGGCCCGAATACCATGAGCCGAAGCTCCACTAAAACAGCCCGAAGACCATGGGTCGCTACCCCACCAAGCCGAAGCTCCACTAAAAGCGAGGTTTAGTCTCCCTCGCAGACAAAGAGACATCGTACACTGCTAGTCTAAGTCACAAAATGATCATCATTGATCGATATGTGTAAATTACACTAAGCTAGTAAATAAATGAGTTTAGCTTCATGTCCCATAACCACTAGCTTAACTTAATTATTTACGAACAAATTGTCGACTTCCACTCGAGGTTAAGTGTCAATTACACTAAGCTAGTAAATATATGAGTTTAGCTTCATGTCCCATAACCACTAGCTTAACTTAAATATTTACGAACCAATTGTAGATCCCCACTAGAAAATTGTCACAAGAGATTCAATCGAACAAGTCCAAGAATTAACCGACGAAGTAAACGCAAGCGTTTCATACCACTTGTTTTACTAAACCGTTTAATTAGATTTCTCATATGAGTGAGGTAAAGGTTTGTATATACTAATAGGTTGGAAAACGGTTTTATAAACGAGTTTGTAATAAAATAGTGTTGAAATCGTTTTGATGAAAGGGTTTTGATATTTACTACTAGTATAGAAAACCTTTATATTTTAAAGTGACAAATCATAGAACTGATTGTAGAAACAATCAATCATAAAAATTCACATTCGAAGACGTGAATCAAATCCAAAGAAACTGATAAAGAATCCATCGAAATAGATATTCAAAAATCCCTAAAAAGGAGTCATCAAAGTCATAATAAATGATAACAACAAATAGGATCATCACGAATCGTTTCAAGTTGGAAATTCAATCCCAAAAGGCAAAGTGGGCTGAAACAGCAAATTCAGTTGACTGAACAGAGATTTTCAGTTGACTGAATTCTGCCTGGAAACTTTCTGTTTCTAGGTTCAGTCGACTGAACAGAGATTTTCAGTCGACTGAATCATGCCTGGAAACTTTCGGGTTCCAGATTCAGTCGACTGAATAGAGATTTCAGTCGACTGAATCATGCCTGGGCTGTTTTTCAGCCTATCCAAATGAAGATCAAACTCTTCCAAAATGCAACCGGACGAACATTGGCTCTAAGGGTTTATGCCAATCGGCAACCCGGCCCTATATGCTCCTCGATGCATCACCAAAAGCATGATCAAACATCCATAAAAGGATTTTCACACAAATTTGACTTAAAAACCAAAAAATTGGAATATTCACAAAACCAATCCAAATCAAGAGCAAATTCACATGAAGAGGTGTTAGGAATTCATACCTAACAACCAAAGATAATTATAGTCATAGATGTGAGATAAAAATCTCACCTTTAAACCCAAAAACGATAAAGAAGAAGCTTGAAAGCAAAGGAGGATCAACCACTCTTCAATCCTAACTCAAGAAGCTTGAATCTAAGCTTTAAAAGAAGAACATTCCCAAAGTTAGGTTTAGGAATTTCTGAAATTGAAGAAGGAAAGAGTTGGAGAAGATGAAGAGAAGGCTTACCAATAGCTTCTTCTTGAATTTGGAGATAGAACTTGGATTTGCAAAGATGATTAGGGCTTTGAATTTCCTAATTCCTTTTCTCTTCCCCCATTTTTGATAAAGCTTGAGTTGTATTTGGAAATGGAAGTGAATGAAGAGAAGTGGGGGTGGAGCTAGGGGCTTGTGTTAGGATATAGGGCTGAAACCCAAACTGAAGCCCTAAGTGAAAAAGTAGCAAAATTCTACTATCTCCAAACATATCGAAGTTTATACTCAAAAAGGTCGCAAATGGCATTTTGAACTCAATGGAGGTGGTCTCTAGTCCAAATTCGATTGTTTGCAAAAAGTAGCTTTTCGGACTAAAATCTGACGAACGATGTTATATTTAAATAAAATATTTAAATATGCAATCGATAAATATGCGGGTTGTTACAGAATTGTTCAAAAGAATTAAATTGGAACTTCAAAGTTGAATTGTCAAATATAAATGAATTTTATCGAAATTGAGTTATTGAAAATGTTTGAATTTAACTTTGGAAATCTATTTTAAACTAATTTAAATATTTTAATCAATTTAAACTATTTTAATTTACTTTAATCTATTATAATCTATTTAATCCAACTTAATCTATTTTACCTATTCTATACAAATTAAATTTATTTAACCTATTTTAAATTTATTTAATCTATTTTAAATCTATTTAATATAATTTAAATCTATTTAATCTATTTTAAATTTATTAAATCTATTTTTAAATCTATTTAATATAATTTAAATTTATTTAATCTATTTTAAATCTATTTAAATCGTTTTTAAATTTATTTAATCTTTTTAAATCTATTTAAATCATTTTTAAATCTAATTTAATCTAATTTAAATCTATTTAAACTCTTTAACTATTTAAACTATTTTAATCTAATTTAAACTATTTTAAATCATTTAAAACTATTTTCGAGTATTTTAAACAATTTTTAAACGATCAAAATTATTTATGACTATCTATACTATTTTCTAAAATTTCAGACTATGTAAAGTTGAAGTATTTATATTTAAATCCTTGATGATGATACAACCTAAGTTGGGATTTAAAATTGATACCTTTTTGTGAAAAGACATATTTGAGTAAATAAAATGAGTTTGGAATGATGATTTAATTAACCTTTCTTATCGATAATTTCAAAAGTGAATATGGTTTTGGAAAGTGAATATGATTTCGAAAGTGATATGGTTTGAAACTGAATATGATATTTTGATATCAATTATGAATCGATTTTGGAAATGTAAAAGAACCATCCGGTGTGAAATAAGCGTTTGGTTGTTAAAGAGAACATGATCAGATATTGTCATACTCTCTGCCAATACCGAAAACCACTTTAACAACTGTGTACGTGGTGGAGATTCCAGAAATGAAGTAGGATGGTTTGGCGAACGATTCTGTATGAGGTATTTACGTGACCCTGACTCCCGTGAGTCAGCTTAAATGTGACAAAAACAGGAGCCACGCCGGGCCAAGTGAGGTCATTCCTCCGATCGGACACATTTCTTCGATACCATATTATGACTTTGTGATGATTTGGTGGCCACCCATTGATTTGATTTGGGAGTGTCTTCCGAGGTGGGCGGTAGTAGCTGCTATGCGTTACCACCAGTCCGGAACCACAATTGGTATATCTACCCTGGTATTGCCTCGAGTGCCGTGTTCACATGCCCTATCGCGCCTTCTACGAGTTTGGTTTGTACCATACCTATGGAGTGCCCTCTGATAGCCCTCCAGTTTATAAAGAACTATATCAGTTTATACATTACATCATCAGAGTTTACAACAACACTATCCATCAATGGACAGCTATACAACTTGTCCTCATACAGAATACATAGTGGAATAATAATATCATATACAAGTGCTACGTCTCGCCATCCAGCTCGCCACAGAGCTCCACAGCATCTCCTGAATCCAGAATGACCTGATAACCTGACTCTAGACTGCCCGTGTGGAAATTGGTGGGCACCCAGAGTTTAGGAAGGAAACAATAAACTCCAGGTCAGTCATGGTGACTGGTGTGAGAACTAAAACAGTTATTTATCTTTAAAACAACAACAACAAAGAAGTAGAAAATATCCGCAATGCTTTTGGAAAATGAAACTACCATAAGACCTCCCGCCACACACACAATGCAAACGCAGAATTGGAAGAGATTTCTTCTTATGATAGTCAAACATGCTTACTACGCACATCATTGGATTATTATTATTAGTGCATAGTGGAAAACATTTCGAAAATATAATATTAATCTTAGCCAGCATAGGTACCATTATACTATGCCTACTATAGCTGCTATGTTAAATAGCAGGTTCTACAACTGAAACCGTGCGAGGTTCGTATTGGAAGATGGATTTCCAACAAATGGTCAGGCAAAGGAACTTCCTTACACCGAAATGGAAACGCCTCTGGAAAGACGCCCCGAGAGTCAACCTGGTCTCTGCAAACACAAGGCCGACGCTACCTCACGCTATATAGCTATAACTAGGTAGCTAACACACAAGCTATGCCATCCCCCGGTCGTTACCGACCTTTATCTGAGGATCCTCAAAGCAACAACCACAAAGTATAATAAATTTGCAGCATCAACATAGGTAAAATATCTGGGCTCCATACCATGATATCACCTTTTATACAGAAGGAAATGACATACCCTAGGGGCGCGATCCCTAAAAAACCTTGCCGCAACATTCCTGTTTCGACCATTACCGAGTTGTGAGGCTCGACGAAGTCTCGTCCACAAAGCCACGCTTTTTCACAAAGCCACGCTTTTTCACAAAGCCACGCTTTTTCACAAAGCCACGCTTTTTCACAAAGCCACGCTTTTTCACAAAGCCACGCTTTGATCAACAAATGATCAACAGCACTTCGTATGCCACATTACCAAATTGGGAATGTATCACTAGTAACCATCAACTACATAACCTCTGAGCTCGTACGTCTCAGAGAAGGATGTTAAGCTAAGAGAATAAATTCTCCACCACCAACAGAAATGTATTTGATAGAAACCAGCTTTACATCTCAAAGTGTAACGTCAGACACACATCCATACAAGTCCGTTCCGGGATCGAACGGAACCGAAGGCACTTCCAAAGAAGGCCTTGCAATCCGTATATTCACTAATCACGTCCGGACTTCCCATCACAAGAAGAGTGATATAAATCTCTATACCGGAGCAACTCGATGAGAGACATTCGACAGGTTGTCCATTCATTTTCGAAAATACCCGGTCTTCACACCGGTCTTCAAATGATGTCCATTCACGACGTATCACTATTCGGAATGGGTTATATGACACAAAGTCCTCTCCCGGCTTAACCGAATAATGAGCGTTTTTTTTAAAAACAAATTCAAGTGCCATTTCAAAGGCAAATATTGATAGTCGGTTATTTAACTATCAACAACATTCACAACAAACAACCAATTTAAATAATTTTTCCCAAATTATTAAATTTTCAAATATCTTCACAAGATATATATATTTTCCACACTTCATCACTTTGAAAACAAATTTTAAATCACATTTTCCCACGGAATAAAATTCCCGATATTATTCATTTCCCTTTTCCTTTATAAATTCCCACTTTGAATTTAAATTTCCAAATATTCACTTTCAAACACCAAATCGATTTCAAATTGATTTCTAAATTTATTTCAAATCCCAAATCATTTTACAAATCGATTTCCAATTTATTTCAACACAAATCAATTTTTCATTCAACATCAAATAAATTTTCATATCGATTTCCCAAAGATTTGTTTTCAAATACCAAATCAATTTTCAATTTGATTTCTAGAAACTTATCACCTTTTAAATAAATTCCTTTATTCTTCCAAACCATCTAAAATTCCAATTTTAATAAATTCTTCAACTTTTCAACAATATTCGTCCAAATCCATTTATTAATATCTTTTCCCATATTTTGGAAATAATTCGATAAGATTACAAAAATCAACTTTATACTTTTAAATTCCTTCTTTTAAATTCACCAAATTCTTTCAAAAGAAATTTACTTAAAATTTCAAACTTTAATTTCAAAAATCCAATTTTATTTCTGGTATCCAACGATACCAAAAATACATTCGGCTAAATTTTAGCCTTCAACAAATCCAATCACAAATATAATCATTCACAGATTATAAATAAATAATCACATAGCATATGAAACAAATTCATACAACATATGAAACAAATTCATAAAATTTGAAAAATCCGATTGGATCCCTCCAACCTGTTTCCCTGCATCCACAGACGTTAGCACAATACCAATTCCACTTCGAGGTGGAATATCGCGGTATATTTATAAAATATCATCCGCTATTATGCGGCGCATAGGGTCTCATCCGCTATAAAATGCGGGAAATCAACTCCAAATACATATATAATACCAATTCCACTTCACGGTGGAATTATCGCGGTATATGTTTTTAATAAATAACCTCCGCTTAATATACGACGTATAGGGTCTATTTCAGCACAATAGATAATAATTATCATTCAATTCACACAATCAACACAATCAAGCAATTTTAAATATAACTATTTAAATTTTAAATCGAAACAATTTCGATTGAGTGAGAAGTTCTCACCTTGCTTTCAATAACGGTTGCAGCATTTTATTTCAAATAAAATTAAACAGGCGTTTAATTTTACCCAAAATTTTCACTGACTCCAAACGAATCCAAACCTGTTCCATTGCGTAGTGCTCGTCGAAACGATTCCAACGCAATTCATTTGGTAATTTTTCGACCTCGTATGAAGAAGTTACAGCTTTTTAAATTTTGAACGAATTAATATATATTAATTTACAATAATCTTTTTAATTTTTTTAAACCTCTGCAAATCTCAGCCACTCGTTCCACCTTCTCTACATCAGGTCGTGAAACCCATCTTCCTTCTAATGTGAAAAACTCCCAGGCCATCACGAACGAAACTAACCCAACACACGCCACCTAGGGCTTGAAGCCGCTCCACCATTCGACGTCGAGAACCCATCATACCACCACCATTCGAAAGCCCTTGCTTCACTCCACCTTCACCAGAGATCCGGCCCCATTCGGCTGTACCTACGCGTTGGAATTCGTGTATGAAACGCACGACTTTGGTCGCCAATTGCCGTTGATCCGTTGCCCCGTTTTCGATCTCCACCGTTGAGATTATAGATCTCACTTCCCTCTACAACATTGTAGTTGAACATTTCGCGTAAAAGTCGATGGATGATGAGATCGGAGGAGATGAAGGTGGATGTTTTCTGGCCATTGAATTATTAGGGCCGGCTGAAACCCTTGCTAGGTTTTGTTTGCAAATGAAGAAAGTTAGGTCCTTATATAGAAAATTCTCAAAACACTATTCATCGAAAATTTTCCGAACTCGAAATCAAACGTGCCGACTAGCGTTTCTAGGGTTTACTCCACGTTCTGGAAACAATGGAATGTGTTTCGGGAGCTAATTCGATCGTATGTGAGAGTTACGGAAATAAACGATCAAATTTAAATTAAACCGATTTAAAACGATTTCGATGTGTTTTAGCTTGCCCCGGACAAACCGTACACCCGATTAACACGAAATTTGAAATCTTACAATAATTTAACATTACCGATCCGATGAAACTAGTTTCGTCGAAATCCGAGACTTTTTGAAAAATGACTATTTCACTAGTCAATTAAATATTAAAATATTCAATTTTCACAAATTAACTTTTAATTCAATTTTAAAAGTTCACAAACATCATTATAACTCCAATATGATTTAATATAACTTTATAAATCATTTTTATACACATTAAACCCAATTTCCAATTATTTTTGGAATTTCAAATATAAAATTGTCGATTTAATTATACAATTAAATCACTATTTCGAATTATAATTCATTCGACTTACAAATCTCACTTGTTAATATTTAAAATCAATCAAATATACGAATTTCAAATGACAGAAATTCTGGGTCGTTACAAATTCCCCCCTTAAAAGAATTTCGTCCTCGAAATTGCCAAGTAAGAAAAAATGTCCAAATCCATTAACTTTTCAAAAATCCACTTCGTGAAAATTTTATATTCACTTTTTCCAAAACCTTTTAACTTCAACCAAAACAATGGTTTTCCATTTTCTAGTTCAATTCCTACGTTTTCATTACAATTTAGAAATTGACTTTTCATTAACAAAATATTTCCAAATTTTTTTTTTCAAAATTTTCTAACTCCCAAAATTTTCAGAAAAATTCGCCATAGTCTCCTTTGCGCGGTTCAATCGTAGTAGGATCACAATAGACATAAATATATATACATCGACCCACACGGTCGGAAAAGCAGAAAAACAGTTCATATTTCCTATTTTTTTATTGCGTAGGCGTACCTTTTTAGCATTTTTAAGCAAAACAGTTATTAATTAGCTTATTAGCGCAACCAAACCAACCGAACGGTAGCCACAGTACCTGTAATTACTCAATTTAAACATATAAGTGACATTTATAGGAAATTATTAACAATTTACTCTTTTAAACAACTACAACACATGCATATTAAAAGAAATGCATACTAAACAAAGTTTATAAGCAACTTATATGATTTCGACATCACTTGTAATTGTTTACAACCAATTCATATACAACGACATTCAATTCTTCATTTTAAATTAGTTTACTTTCACTAATTTAAATTCAAGTTGGTTCACTTTCAATTTGGATTCAATTACATAGCTTTCAATTTTTTATCAATTCAATTTCATTAACACTTAATGAATTTATATACAATCAACCAACAATCATATAACAACCAATGTATATTCAACACAACCAAATTAATTTAATTCACTTTGTTTACCTTCAATTTGGTTCAACATTTTTAATTTTCCCAATTGGTTTAATATTAAATTGGCTTTCATTGAATTTTCAATTGATTAGCTTTTAATGAATTAACACTTATGTCCATTATTCCATATCAATTCATTTACATTCGATTGATTAACATTCAATCCCTTTATTGATTCAATTGCTTATTCATTTAACAAATAAGGTTGAATCTTATTTATATAACTCAAGTTTATATCCTTAATGACTTCATTTCATTAATTCACTTATTAATTTACTTCGATACCAAAATCAAATTCATTTATCATCACTTAAGTTATATTTCAATTAAACATCATTTGTTTAACTTAACTTAAATTTCCACTTATAAATCCAATTCAGATTCCAATTCTAAAGTAAATTCAATTTAACTTTTTTTTTCCAAAGCTAAATTTATTATCCCATATTATAAGTTCAAAACTCATTTCTACTTATATTCATCAATTTCAACTTGGATTTTAATTTTAAATTTGTTTATCACAACAAAATTTCAATTTCAATTTATTACGGTAGCCAATCCATCACACAGAAACTCGAAAATGATACTGATGATGCTGCAGTCATCACCCTTATTATTTCCCAGTAACAATAGTGAATTCAGTGCTTAATATTCTTTCAAAAATTTCCTTTTATTTATAAATCACATTTATAAATCTTTTTCTCATATAATTTCACTATTTTACTTTACTTATACAAGATTATTTCACAATTGTAAATCATTTTAATTATAATTCTATACTTATACAATTGTTGCTTTTATATAATTTATTCAAACAACTTTTATTGACTTATATATATTTTTACATTTTCAACAACCAAACAATCAATTTATATACACTTTTATAATTCCTAAAAAATTATTTCCTTTATATACAAAATATAATAGAGGTAAAATTATTTCATTTACCCAATTTAAAATGATACCATGTCGACTTGCCTCATTTAAGTGTTTAGAAACCCCTATCGATAATATGGCGTCCCACATACCGACCAGAATTCATAAACAGCTCAACGGATAAGTAAACACAATATAAAACAATTTCATATTCACTAACAAATACGCACTCGTATCTATTATTACACTCACACTCATTCTAGAGTACTACTGACTCTATCTCTAATGAGTAACACCCAACAGAACCAAGGTTATCGCTTAACCATATGTTCTGATACCAAATGTAACGAACGTGATTTTTCGACGCTCGAAAATCGACATCAATACGTCCACTGTATCAACTGCCGAGCAATCAAATGCCGGAAAACCGAATTGTTATGGAGAAAAAGAAGAGGTAGAAGAAGATAGAAGAAAAAGAAAGAAGAAACAACAGAAAAACACAGAAACAGAAACAATATCAGAATCTCACATACGCAGCGGAACAACATATAATAGATAAATGAATAATCTTTAAATCAAAGAACTATATCAGTTTATACATTACATCATCAGAGTTTACAACAACACTATACATCAATGGACAGTTATACAACTTGTCCTCATACAGAATACACAGTGGAATAATAATATCATATACAAGTGCTACGTCTCGCCATCCAGCTCGCCACAAAGCTCCACAGCATCTCCTGAATCCAGAATGACCTGATAACCTGACTCTAGATTGCCCGTGTGGAAATTGGTGGGCACCCAGAGTTTAGGAAGGAAACAATAAACTCTAGGTCAGTCACGGTGACTGGTGTGAGAACTAAAACAATTATTTATTTTTAAAACAACAACAACAAAGAAGTAGAAAATATCCGCAATGTTTTTGGAAAATGAAACTACCATAAGACCTCCCACCACACACACAATGCAAACGCAGAATTGGAGGAGATTTCTTCTTATGATAGTCAAACATGCTTACTACGCAAATCATTGGATTATTATTATTATTAGTGCATAGTGAAAAACATTTCGAAAATATAATATTAATCTTTGCCAGCATAGGTACCATTATACTATGCCTACTATAGCTGCTATGTTAAATAGCAGGTTCTACAACTAAAACCGTACGAGGTTCGTATTGGAGGTGGATTTCCAACAAATGGTCAGGCAAAGGAACTTCCTTACAACGAAATGGAAACGCCTCCGGAAAGACGCCCCGAGAGTCAACCTGCTCTCTGCAAACACAAGGCCGACGCTACCTCACGCTATACAGTTGTAACTAGGTAGCTAACACACAAGCTATGCCATCCCCCGGTCGTTACCGACCTTTATCTGAGGATCCTCAAAGCAACAACCACAAAGTATAATAAATTTGCAGCATCAACATAGGTAAAATATCTGGGCTCCATACCATGATATCACCTTTTATCCAGAAGGAAATGACATACCCTAGGGGCGCGACCCCTAAAAAACCTTGCCGCAACATTCCTGTTTCGACCATTACCGGGTTGTGAGGCTCGACGAAGTCTCGTCCACAAAGCTACGCTTTTTCACAAAGCCACGCTTTTTCACAAAGCCACGCTTTTTCACAAAGCCACGCTTTTTCACAAAGCCACGCTTTTTCACAAAGCCACGCTTTTTCACAAAGCCACGCTTTTTCACAAAGCCACGCTTTTTCACAAAGCCACGCTTTTTCACAAAGCCACGCTTTTTCACAAAGCCACGCTTTTTCACAAAGCCACGCTTTGATCAACAAATGATCAACAACACTTTGTATGCCACATTACCAAATTGGGAATGTATCACTAGTAACCATCAACTACATAACCTCTGAGCTCGTACGTCTCAGAGAAGGGTGTTAAGCTAAGAGAATAAATTCTCCGCCACCAACAGAAATGTATTTGATAGAAACCAGCTTTACATCTCAAAGTGTAACGTCAGACACACATCCATACAAGTCCGTTCCGGGATCGAACGGAACCGAAGGCACTTCCAAAGAAGGCCTTGCAATCCAGATATTCACTAATCACGTCCGGACTTCCCATCACAAGAAGAGTGATATAAATCTCTATACTGGAGCAACTCGGTGCAGAGACATTCGACAGGTTGTCCATTCATTTTCGAAAATACCCGGTCTTCACACCGGTCTTCAAATGATGTCCATTCACGACGTATCACTATTCGGAATGGGTTATATGACACAAATTCCTCTCCCGGCTTAACCGAATAATGAGCGTTTGTTTTTAAAAACAAATTCAAGTGCCATTTCAAAGGCAAATTGTGAAGCCCCACCTCTATACCCACGCTAGCCAAGGACACTATAGAGTAATGCCGTCAACTAGCACGGAGAATAAGGTTGTTGAGGAGCGACCCTCTGTATAATTGCTTTGTGCGAGTACCGATATGCCAGATAAAAATATAACTTTTCATCTCAAGAGGAAATCCGACATACCGATACAAACTCAAAGCTACTACACAGTGGCTATATGAACTTCGGAAACAAATATAGAAATAAACATAACACAAATCAGTCACAGACGATTCATATCACAAAGGCGGAAATAGATATGAATATAACACATAAAAGTGTACATCAGAGTAGTGGTCAAATAAGATCCACAATAACACAAAAGAATAGATACAAGTGCAAGACAATAGGATATGTATACATCAAGGAGTCTAATCTCAAATGTATACAACAAAAACTACTAAACTAGAGTAGTTAGCCAAAAGTCAGATGATGGTTCCAAATAGGAAGTCATGAAGAAGCACCTGTAAAACCTCAGTCTGACCTGAGTATTATTTAAGAAGAAAATAATAAACGGATCAGTCTAGCTATAAATATCAGATAAAGTGATATAGAATAAGAGATATGACAAAAATGTATCATAACCATAATACCATACTGTGATAAGTACGTAATTGAAAATCAACAAGAGATTAATCAATATCACAAGAATCTTCTCAAAGATAAAAAAATGTCATATTCTTAATTTAATTCACCAAGCCACAATAAATGACATACATATCAATGCCCATCGTAAATGCTAGTGAAACATAAATTCCAGAAATCAATATCCAGAAATAAAATAATCCGAAGCAACGACGTCGTACAGCGTAACGTCCGATGATCCAGAAACAAAATAAATAGGAACAACGACATCGTACAACGTAACGTCCGATGAACCAAAGCACAATAAAAAGGAACAACGATGTCGTACAGCGTAACATCCGATGAACCAACACGTAGGAAAATGGAACAACGACGTCGTACAGCGTAACGTCCGATGAACCAAAACACAATAAAAAAAGAACAACGATGTCGTACAGCGTAACATCCGATGAACCAACACGTAGTAAAATAGAACAACGACGTCGTACAACGTAACGTCCGATGAACCAAATCACGATAAAAAGGAACAACGATGCCGTACAGCGTAACATCCGATGAACCAACACGTAGTAAAATGGAACAACGACATCGTACAGCGTAACGTCCGATGAACCAAATCACTATAAAACGGAACAACGACGTCGTACAACGTAACGTCCGATGGACCGAATCAAAGAGACATCGCACATTGCTAGTCTAAACCATAAAATGATCGTCATCGATCATCAAGAAGTGTCGATTACACTAAGCTAGTAAATATAAGAGTTTAGCTTCATGTCCCATAACCACTTGCTTAACTCAAATATTTACAAACAGATTGTAGATCTCCACTAGAAAATTGTCACAAGAGTTTCACTCGAACAAGTCCATAAATTAACCGACGAAGTAAACGCAAGCGTTTCATACCACTTGTTTTGCTAAGCCGTTTAATTATATTTTCTCATATGAATGAGGTAAAGGTTTGTATATACTAATAGATTGGAAAACAGTTTTATAAACGAGTTTGATATTGAAAATAGAGTTGAAATCGTTTTGATGAAGAAGTTTTGATATTTAATACTAGTATAGAAAACCTTTATATTTTGAAGTGACAAATCATAGAAGTGATTGTAGAAACAATCAATCATAAAAATTCACATTCGAAGACGTGAATAAAATCCAAAGAAATCGATACCGAATCCATCAAATGGATATTCCCAAAAATCCCGAAAAAGGAGTCATCAAAGTTGGCAATAAATGATAACAACAAGTAGGGAAGTAATACGAATCGATTAAATTTGGAAACCACGCAAAACTGGCGAAATAGGCAAAATAGCAGCAGGTCGGTCGGACTGCTACAGGGCTCGGTCGACCGGACCCTGTTCTGGAAAATTCTCGGGAAGCAGGTCGGTCGACTGAGCTCTGCAGTCGGTCGACCAAACCCAAAACAGAGAAGTGCTTAGCACTTTTGGAAGCAGGTCGGTCGACTGGCTACAGAGCTCGGTCGGCCGGACCTGTTTCCAGCACTGCCCAACTTACCAAGTTCAATGGCCAAATCTCAACCAAATTGCATTTTCACGAGCAACGACACTAAGGATTTAAGCCAAACGACAACCCGGCCTTATAAGCTCTTCAATGCATCACAAAAATTCATGATCAAAGATCAAAGTTTGGATTTTCAAGGAGTTGAACTTAAAACACAACAATTTGGTATATTCACAAATCAATCCAAATCAAGTGCAATTGCACAAGAATAAGTGTTAGGAATTCATACCTAACAATCGAAGATAAATATAGTTTAAGATGTGAGATAAAAATCTCACCTTTTTACAAAGACAATGAAGAAGGAGCTTGAAGACAAGGGAAGAACAACCACTCTTCAATCTCAACACAATAAGCTTGAATCCAAGCTTTTAAAAGAAGAACATTCCCAAAGTTAGGTTTAGGAATTTCTGAAATTGAAAGGAGGATGGGTTGGAGAAGATGAAGAGGAGGCTTACCAATAGCTCCTCTTTGAATTTGGAGTAAGAACTTGAATTTGCAATGGAACTAGGGCTTAGGAATTTCCTAATTCTTTTTCTCTTCCCCCATTTTTGATGAAGCTTGAGACTTAGGAAATGAAAGTGAAGTAATGAAGAGGAAAGGGGGTGGAGTAAAGATATAACCAGATTTGGGCAAGTGGGCTGAACCCAACCCAAAGTCCAAAGTGAAAAAGTAGCAAAATTCTACTAACTCCAAACATATCGAAGCTTATACTCAAAAAGGTCGCAAACGGCATTTTGAACTCAATGGAAGTGGTCTCGAGTCCTAATTCGACTGTTTGCAAAAAGTAGCTTTTCGGACTTCAATCCGATTAACGATTCTATATTTAAATAAAATATTTAAATATTCAATCATAGAATATGCGGGTTGTTACACAAATATTGATAGTCGGTTATTTAACTATCAACAACATTCACAACAAACAACCAATTTAAATAATTTTTCCCAAATTATTAAATTTTCAAATATCTTCACAAGATATATATATTTTCCACACTTCATCACTTTGAAAACAAATTTCAAATCACATTTTCCTGCGGAATAAAATTCCCGATATTATTCATTTCCCTTTTCCTTTATAAATTCCCACTATGAATTTAAATTTCCAAATATTCACTTTCAAACACCAAATCAATTTCAAATTTATTTCTAAATTTATTTCAAATCCCAAATCATTTTACAAATCGATTTCCAATTTATTTCAACACAAATCAATTTTTCATTCAACATCAAATAAATTTTCATATCGATTTCCCAAAGATTTATTTTCAAATACCAAACCAATTTTCAATTTGATTTCTAGAAACTTATCACCTTTTAAATAAATTCCTTTATTCTTCCAAACCATCTAAAATTCCACTTTTAACAAATTCTTCAACTTTTCAACAATATTCTTCCAAATCCATTTATTAATATCTTTTCCCATATTTTGGAAATAATTCGATAAGATTACAAATATCAACTTTATACTTTTAAATTCCTTCTTTTAAATTCACCAAATTCTTTCAAAAGAAATTTACTTATAATTTCCATCTTTAATTTCAAAAATCCAATTTTATTTCTGGTATCCAACGATACCAAAAATACATTCGGCTAAATTTTAGCCTTCAACAAATCCAATCACAAATATAATCCTTCACAGATTATAAATAAATAATCACACAGCATATGAAACAAATTCATACAACATATGAAACAAATTCATAAAATTTGAGGAATCCGGTTGGATCCCTCCAACCTGTTTCCCTGCATCCACAGACGTTAGCACAATACCAATTCCACTTCGAGGTGGAATATCGCGGTATATGGGATTATAAAATATCATTCGCTATTATGCGGCGCATAGGGTCTCATCCGCTATAAAATGCGGGAAATCAACTCCAAATACATATATAATACCAATTCCACTTTACGGTGGAATTATCGCAGTATATGTTTTTAATAAATAACCTCCGCTTAATATACGGCGTATAGGGTCTATTTCAGCACAATAGATAATAATTATCATTCAATTCACACAATCAAGCAATTTTAAATATAACTATTTAAAATTTAAATCGAAACAATTTCGATTGAGTGAGAAGTTCTCACCTTGCTTTCAATAACGGTTGCAGCGTTTTATTTCAAATAAAATTAAACAGGCGTTTAATTTTACCCAAAATTTTCACTGACTCCAAATGACTCCAAACCGGTTCCATTGTGTAGTGCTCGTCGGAACGATTCCAACGCAATTCGTTTCGTAATTTTTCGACCTCGTATGAAGAAGTTACGGCTTTTTAAAGTTTGAACGAATTAATATATATTAATTTACAATAATCTTTTTAATTTTTTTAAACCTCTGCAAATCTCAGCCACTCTTCCACCTTCTCTACATCAGGCCGTGAAACCCATCTTCCTTCCAACATGAAAAACTCCCAGGCCATCACGAACGAAACTAACCCAACACACGCCACCTAGGGCTTGAAGCCGCTCCACCATTCGACGTCGAGAACCCATCATACCACCACCATTCAAAAGCCCTTGCTTCACTCCACCTTCACCAGAGATCCGGCCCCACTCGGCTGTCCCTACGTGTTGGAATTCGTGTATGAAACGCACGACTTTGGTCGCCAATTGCCGTTGATCGTTGCCCCGTTTTCGATCTCCACCGTTGAGATTATAGATCTCACTTCCCTCTACAACATTGTAGTTGAACATTTCGCGTAAAAGTCGATGGATGAGGAGATCAGAGGAGATGAAGGTGGATGTTTTCTGGCCATTGAATTATTAGGGCCGGCTGAAACCCTTGCTTGGTTTTGTTTGCAAATGAAGAAAGTTAGGTCCTTAGAAAATTCTCAAAACACTATTCATCGAAAATTTTCCGAACTTGAAATCAAACGTGCCGACTGGCATTTCTAAGGTTTACTCCATGTTTCGGACACAATGGAACGTGTTTCGGGAGCTAATTCGATCGTATGTGAGAGTTACGGAAATAAACGATCAAATTTAAATTAAACCGATTTAAAACAATTTCGATGCATTTTAGCTTGCCCCGGACAAACCGTACATCCGATTGAGGCGAAATTTGAAATCTTACAATAATTTAACATTACGGATCCGATTAAACTGGTTTCGTCAAAATCCAAGACTGTTTGAAAAATGACTATTTTCACTAGTCAATTAAATATTAAAATATTCAATTTTCACAAATTAACTTTTAATTCAATTTTAAAAGTTCACAAACATCATTATAACTCCAATATGATTTAATATAACTTTATAAATCATTTTTATACACATTAAACCCAATTTCCAATTATTTCTGGAATTTCAAATATAAAATTGTCGATTTAATTATACAATTAAATCACTATTTCGAATTATAATTCATTCAACTTACAAATCTCACTTGTTAATATTTAAAATCAATAAAATATACGAATTTCAAATGATAGAAATTCTGTGTCGTTACAGAAATTCCAAACATCTCTTAAGTTATTGCACTCACGGTTGACATTGGATAGGAGATGTCAAAACCCGTAAACATCTCTGACACCGTTACACTCATATTTATTTACCGTCGATTTAACTTACATAAGATATTTTGAGTGTTTTGTCTTTTTAATTCGCTCGGGTCTGCCTGAGCTTTTCAGTTTATCGAAGACTGCTCTCTGGAGGACGAAGACGAAGATTTTGTACTATTACTACTTATTATACTTATTTCGTTGCATCATGTTATTCCGCTGCATTTATTCATTATTTATTCTTGTTGTATGTAACTCTGATCTGTATTATAAAAGTATAATCAATGTTATTAGTAAACAACTTCATGAATTATTTATTTGATTATTATATTTTTTCATTCCACTGCGAGATTCTGTATTTGTTTTCATTCTTTCTCTGCTTTTCTTATTTACCCCAATAACAATCTGCCCCTTTGTATGGTTTGAGTCTGACGTGTGTGGTTTATCGTCGATTTAAACTGTCAAAAAGGTAGGTCGTTACAAAATTGCATCAGCTTTGCTGAATGCAAGGGGCAATTGATAGTTGTATCGCTAATTTGATACTTTATAAACGAGATATTGGATGAATAATGTGTTTGTAAGATGTTTTACTTTGAATTACAGTATGCATATAGGTGTGATGCATGCAAGTGACATGCCAGTTGAAATAGAGTTTAAAAACACTTTAGGAAATAGAATGTAATGAACCGGGATTTTCGACCCTCGAAAATCGACATTTATTTGTTCACTATATAAAATGTCGAATATTCAAGTGTCGGAAATGCCAGATCATTAGGGGTAGAGAAGAAATAGGTAGAAGAAAATATAACAACAACACAAAATCTCACCGTCGCAGCGGAAAAAATGTAATATATAATAACAGATTTTTATACAAAAGAATCTGTAACTGTTTTATACTTACAATCATCAAAGTACAATAATCAATACATCAATCTAGACAGTTATAATAACTTTTCCCCATACAGCAGAAATATAAGTCAAGTACGAAAATACGCCTCTTTCATCCAGCTTGGCTCCTGAGCTCCATAGCATCATATCCTAAATCTGTAATACTCGGTCTGACCCGACCATTATAATAAAACAACACCAGAGTCAGTGTAGAAAACCAACGTGAGAAAACACACTCAATTTGAATTATTAGAGTTATTAAAATCTTTTGAAAAACAAAGGTATCTCGTAAGACCGCGTCATACATAAACACGACGGGTTTTTCCCTTACGATAACCAAAACATTTTATAGAAAATCCAGTGATATTATAATAGTGTCTAAGTACAAATACTTATTCAAATAGCCGAAATTGTTAAATTAATTAAATTCCAGCATATTCGGGTCTACAAACAAAACCATAAAGGCTCGTATTGGAGAATGGATCCCATATAATGACTGGGCTATTGGGGTACCGCCCATCACAGTACACCTCTAGAAAAATGTACCGAGGACCTCGCCGGGATCCGCTGCTACACAAGACCGACCTACCCATAACCTGGATAGACCGAATATGTTATCACCCCGGGTGTTCCCACCCTTTAAAAAAAATCGAGCGCTCCTTTTTTCATGCACAACCATATCCATAATTTATATATATTTCTGAGGGTATCCAGAAAAGTGATAACATACCCTAATTGGGTGCGACCCACTTAGCCTTGCTGCACCTCCCATGTTTTAGTCATTCCCGGTTGATGAGGCTTGAGGCTACGATTACCTTTCAAGAACAATTTCACTTAGAATTCTCATCGTCCTCCAATGATGATGTTCTGATAGCATTCGTCCATACAAGTTGTCCTGAGTTTGGACAAACCGAATCACCGTCTTTACTATCTTCACGATATCGATTCGTAACGTTCAACCGGATCGAAGTGGTTTCCGGATGATTAAATCCGATCCCGATCTCTTCAAAACGATTAATGAAATTGGCCAAAATTGATAGTTGGTTATTTAACTATCAATAAAACATCCATAAGCAGATATCAGGCCTTATTATAGATTTTCCAAAAATTATTTCAAAATTTCTTTAAAAGATATATATTCAAATCCCTTCCAATATTTGAAAACAATTTCAATTACTTAAATCCTAACAAGATATTCCCAAACCATCTTAACACTTAGAAATATTTTCAAATTTCCATTTTTATACTTAGGAAAATATTATAAGTCTTATTTTCCAAAATCATTTCAAATATCAACAATTAAGAGGATATTTCGTAACTTATCTCATAAGTCTTCGGAATCAATAATAAATTTCCTTTTACAATTTCCAAAACACAGTATACTTATCTATAACTCCATTCAACAATTTATACCTTCTTTTGTGTTCAGATTTCATTTTTGAAGTTTCCATATTCAACATTTTTTTTTGAAATTCCATTTCCTCCAAATCCTTTATAAAATTCCTCTTCTAACATCATATCAATTTTACAAACCCCGTTCACAAATCTCGAGAGGATTTATAAATAAATTTCAATCATTTCAAAACTATATATATAATAAGTATTTTTAAATAATAATTTATTTAAAAAAATATTTAAGTAATTATTTAAAATATTAAAACGCTTTATATAACATCGATAATTAATTTCAAATTCATTTTTAAATAACTAATTGATTTACAAAACTGACTATATAAAAACATATTTATTTTAAATAAATATTAAATACTTGAATAACCCACTTTCTGACATATTTCAATACTAACTAGTTTAAAATTTCATAGTTAAATAAATAAAATTTCCCTTTTAAAAACAAACTTAACTTCTAAATAAAAAAAATTATTTTTTTTACAATCTCAATAACTAATTTCAATTTATAAATTTCTCTAGATTCCCAACACATCTCTTTCATTCCGATCTCCTTAACCATTTCCACTTTTCAAAAATAGTATCCACTATTTTTCCCCAACTCTATTTCCATATCCTAATATAAATTCGCCCTATAAATTTATATTCCCAAATTATCATCCGATATCGTTTCCTTTATTTATAAACATCATTTATAAATTTATAACTCCTTGAGTCTCGCCTTTTTATAAAACTAATCTCATTTATAAAATTCCGTTTTATAAATCCATTTCTTAATAAATTCCATTTATATTCAAATCTATTTTTTTAATATCGATTTCAACTGCTTTTCATATTTTCCAGAAATATCATTTAAAAATCTTCTATATAAATTATTTAAAATCTCAATTTAAAATATTTTTACGAATAGTTAAATACAAACCAAAATCAATTATTGTTTTTATCCAAATCGATTTCTTAAAAATAAATCCAAACTTCTATATGAATATTTTTAGATTCAAAATCTCCTTTTAAATCTTTTCAAATTCCAAAAATAATATTTATGTTTTCTAAAATACCAAAAGTTAGGCCAGTGCTACTATAGCATCCAATAATTCACATCATAACAATAATCCATAACAGATTGTTCTAACACATCATATATTATTATATATGAAAAACAATCAATATAAATTTGAGGAATCCAGTTGGATCCCTCCAACCTGTTTTTCCCTACATCCACAGATGTTAATACAACCTAAAAATACCAATCCCACTTCGAGGGGGATATCGCGGTATATAGGGTCATCCGCTATTATGCGAGGCGCATAGGGTCTCATCCGCTCTAATCGGCGGGTATATATCCAACTACTAATATATATACAACTATATATATAATATATCATTCAACAGATAACAATTTATAAATTCAACCAAGCATCCAATAATTTATTGAACTATTTAAAATTAAATTTGGCAATCCAAATGAGTGAGAATTTCTCACCTTGATTTTTAAATTTGCAAATCCATTCCAATTCATAGCTACAAACCAAACTCGACTTGTTTCATGGTTTTTGGACCTCGTATGCAAATTTACGAATTTTATTAACATTGGGATAATTAAATAATTATATTAAGATTAACTTAAAAATTAAAACTGTTTAAACTAATTAAATTACCTTAAAAATCAATTAACAGCCTCAAAGCTTTCTTCCTCGACCACCTGACCCAAAATCAAATTTTTTTCCCTATAATTCCAGATCCAGCTGACTGCCGTGATTCTTCCTAGGCCCCATTGCACTTGAGATTCCCATGCATACAGCCTCGTCACCCAGTCGCGCTCCTGAATCACTCGTGCTTGTGCGTATCCAGACCGATATCAAACCCTAGAACTACCTCGACGACAACCTCTCGTGCTCACGCGAGCAAACTCGCGAGCCTATAGGGTCGCGCTCGTCCCAGTCTTGAATTCGAACCATCCAACCTCCTGCTATCCGCCGCCAGGCACCACTGTTAGGCATGCCACACGTGCGCATGAAACCTAAGAACACCAAATCCTCTTACTCGCGCTTAACTATCACCTCGCTCCACCCCTCTCGCTCGTGGCCCTTGCCGCTCGCGATTTACAACACGAGAATATTTTTTTGGGTCGATTTCGAATTGAAATGTGAAAGGGAGCCTCGATTTTAAAATAGAGGAAGATAGAATAAAGTATACGTGTTTTAAACGAAGTAAGATGGCTTCGGCTATACGATAAGCTAAGGTTGACTTTTTATAATTATAATTTATTTTATATCCAAAATATCTCGTTATTAACAACCTAAAACTTCGAACTCCTATTGAGGCGTGCCGCCTGGAATTTCTAATGTTATACCGCTATTCCGAACCCAACGGAAAAAGTTCCGTAGCCTAATTCGATCGTATGGAGAATATAGCGTTTTAAATCGACTATTTAAATTAAATTCGATTAAATTATTTCCAGACGTTTTCAAATCATATGACCACAGGGTAAATCAAAATGCTATGAAATTTAAAATACGATAATAATACACTATTACGGATCCAATGCAACTAGTTTCATCAAATTCCAAGACTGTGTCCCGGATCACCATTTTAACGCATCGATTAAATCGACGATTTCAAAAATTGATGAAATCACTTGAAATTTCAGTTTTAAAATATTATTAACTAAATTATAATTCAAAATCAAATAATAAACCATTTAAATATTCGAAATCAAAAGACAAAAAATCTGTGTCGTTACATTCCTTCTCCCTTAAAAGAATTTCGTCCCCGAAATTGCTAAGGTAAGAAAAATGCTCCAAACCCAATACTTATTCAAAACCCACTTAGTTAAAACTCGACATTCACTTTTTAAATCTTTTAGTTTCTACCAAAACCATTAACTTCCATTCCTAATTCAAAATCCTTTTATTTCAGTTACAATTCAAAATCAAATTGTCGTTAACAAAAATTTTCAAGAAATTTTCAAATTTTTTTAATAGAGTCTCTCTTATACGGAGAGCCTTTTGCAATATGACAAGAGAGATAAAAATATATACATCGACCCACACGGTCGGAAAACACAATATATATCAATATTTATATTTTGTGATATTTAATCTGAAAACATACCTTATATTAGCATTATTAAGCAACAAGTTTACTTCAAAAGCAATTTCGTAACCCAAATCTAGCCAAATAGTCCATTTGTACCTTTACTTACTTAATTTAAACACGTAAGTAACATAAACATGAATTTTTAATAACATTTCATTTATTTAACTAGTTAACACATGAATTTCATCAGCAATGCATGCTAGACATATATTTATAAGTAATTACAAGGTTTTAACACTAATTTAATTACTTTCAATCGATTCATATACCATCTCATTCAATTTGAATGATTTACAACCAAATGATTTGCATTCAATTAATTTTTATACTAAACAAACTCATATCCATTTCAAATTGATTTAAAATCGATCTATTCATTTTCCATTTATTCACAGAAAATTTATTTACTTTCGTTTACATCGAACGACAAATTTTCTATGCAAATTTGGCGATATTTAATAACCATTTCTGTTTATAGCTATTTTAAATTAATTCCAAATCAATTTATGTTTAATTCTATCCCATTTCAAATTGATTCTCAATCAATTCGTTTTCGTTCCATCCATATCCACATTCATCGTATTAAAATCCATTTTATTAAGCTCAAAATCATTCCATGCTAATTTATTAAATAACTATTTCACAATTTATTTAAGCCAAGATTTTGTCCAAAAATATTAACTTAAGTTAATTCATTTTATTTCCACTTAATCCAATCATATAACTTAAGTTTATTTTCCTTGCAAACAAATTCCATTTCAATTTTAGATTGATTCTTATTCAATCAAATTCCATTCCATTTACTAATTAATTTAATTAGTTCATTCACTCAATCCATGTAACGACCCGTATTTTTACGGATCGAAAAGTTCGTTCAAATCTGGAATTTTTAGCGTTGTTAAGTCATTTCAGATTTTGGGTAGAATTTGGTTAAGTCTTAAGTCGTGACCGACTTATAGGATTGGCGACCTAAGGGGTAGGTCGGCAGTGACTTAAGGAAGCTGGGAGTGTTAGAACGACCTAAGTAGTTAGGTCGTGTGAAAGTTAAGTCATATACGACTTAGGGAATAGGAGCGACCCAGGTTTATGGCAACTTAAGGGTTGTGGTTTAGGTCGTATGACAGTTTGGAACGACCTATAGGGTCTGACCGACTTATGGTTGTAGACGACCTTAGGAGTTAGATCGTGGAGAAGTTAGGTCGGTTAGACAACTTAAGAAAACTGACCGAGTTAGGGATTAGGTCGGTTGGATGAGTTAGCGACTTAAGGATTTTAGGTCGAATGGTGAGATAGGTCGGTCAAGTGACCTAAGGGTTGACGACTTATAGTTAATAGCAGGTTAGCGACCTAGTGGTAGCGAAGTTAGGTCGTAGCCTATTTGAGTCGTGGCCGTGTAAGGAGATAATTCTAAGTCTTAGATCGCGTGTTGGCTTAAGGTTAGGTCGTAACTCGGTTGAGCTGTTAAGTCGTAGGATGGGTTATCTCGCTAAGTCGTCTAACCAGTTAAGGCGCGTGCGCATTAAGTCGTAGACAGGGGGTCCGGTAAGTCGTATAGGCGCGTGTGTTGAGTAGGAGGTTGCTAGGTCGGAAGAGGCTTAGGTCGGAAGGTTATAAGTCGGAGACGACTTATGGAGATGGCCGAGTTAAGGAGAAATCAGCGTATAAATACTCGTCCATTTCTTCATTTTTGGGATCCGGATTTTGAAGCGACGAAGTGCTACCATTTTGAGAGCTCGACTTCTACACTTCTTCACTTCTTTTCTCCACTCTAATCTAGTGATTCCATCCATCCAAGTTGAAGATTCAAGAGCTTAGATTGAAGATCTTCATCCTTTGAAGTGAGATTTCTTCGTTTGAGGTGGATTCGCGATAGATCAAGCTAGATCCTTCGCTGTCCAGATCTGAAGCGTTTTGATTTGGGGTTGTTTAGGTGATTTGGTGAGTGGTGATTATCTCTCACACGGATCCAAAGGAGTGTATCGGATTGTTGGCTCGATTTGGTGTTAAAATAGTGATTTCCATACATTTTCTTCATCCTAAGTGTAGATCCATATAGATCCATTGTTCATGATGATGTTACATCCATTTTACTACATGTTAACCTATGCAAGTTCATTCATCAAGATTATAGAGATATTGTTCATGTTTTCATGCTTATTTGACTTTCAACTCTTTAATTACGAAATTGCCATTATTGTTATAATTGTCTACTTAGATCATATTTGAATGCTTGATTGCCTGGATTAATGTTTGACTTGATTGATTGCTATGAATTAGATGATTGATGATTTGATTTAGACCGAAGATGATTCAAAAGCTAAGAGAGAGGCTCTTGAATTGGGAAAGCTGCTTGTGGCATATGTAGCGGCTGATGAAGCTCTTATGCATAGATTTGATGATGATGTTGAGATGAGACTTTGCGAGGATGTGATGAAGCGAAGTATGATATGAGATAGTCTTGGTCTAATCCAGACGGGATCATTCCAAGCGGGTTGAGGATAATGGATGCTCGAGAGGCGCTTGAGCTAGTATGGAAATAGTTGTCGAGGAGGATGACTAGAAGGCTGAGATCTCATCGTTGTTGAAGGTTCTAGCATGCTCAAAGCAAGAGTACGTTGGGCAGATTCGATATTCCCTGAAGGCTACTGATTGGGTAGTCAAGTACTCTGGGCAGATTCGATAGTCCTAGGCATGGGTCACGATGACGTGCGGGAGTTATGTCTAGAACCGGGGTTTCCATTAGCCCTTGACGGACGGCTGAAAGAATGTGCCGGTCATTCAATTAACGGTGATATCGAAGCAATGATAACAGTGATAGCCAGAGTCATGGATGTTTGGTTGTATCGTCATTCGGTCTCAAGAGCGGTATTTCCTGGGTGCTTATCTGATCTTGGTTTAGGCCTTGGGGGTTTGTACTTGGAAAACATCGCCCTTGACTCGAGTGATAATTGCTTTACTTTACATTGTATGCTCTGCTATGTTTGCTTCCACTTAGTGTGTGTCTAGGGGCTATCACTGTAGAAAGAGGTTGGAGTGGGAGGGTTGTATTCCTATTCCTTTTCCTTTATGCTCTTTTGGTATGCTGTTAGTTAATTTACTGCTCGCTAAGGCTGTTGTCTGACTCAAGGCTTTATGTTTTTAACTCTTATTGCCTTGGGCTGTTCGTCCATTTTGGGACGGGCAGACTAGGTAGCAGGTGACAGGTGCTGCTCTCTTCTCACGATGCTGATATCGAAGACGAGCTGGAGGGTTGCATATTATCTTCTTATTATATGTACTGGATGTTCCGCTGCTTTGTATTCTCTGAGTGATATGTAGTGAGGCTTGTTGTATTGACTATTCAGATGTTTGTATTCAACTATTATGAAGTTTTATTGATGAGATTCTATTCTGTGAAGCTTCACTATATATATGTTCTATTGTATTTTGTCCATGCGCTGTGAGTAATACGATAGATTCTGTTGTATTAATTTACCTTGACAATCGTCCATGGTTGCCTGACACACTTTACAACCGCACTATCTCTAGATTCGGTGCAGGGGTCATGGGCGGTCGTCACATTTGGTATCAGAGCATTAGTTAATCGATTTTACCCAACGCTCGCTGACGTAACTACGTATGAGAGACGTAATTGTAATTTTGATGGATGATTACTATATATAATATAGTAGTTTAGTTGAGTTTGAGTCCTTTATGCAGTTGTTTCTCTAAGATGTTCTGATCATTCCTTTTTATAGATATTGAGAATGAGTCGAAGAGGGAGACCAACTGCTAGGGAAGGTCGTGCTACTGAAGGGGCTGCTGATTATGCAGCTATGTTCGAAGCTATGATGACTTCGATCATGAGAAGGATACCAGTTCCGGGGGCAACAATAGATGTTGGGGTTCAAGTCCAAACTCCAAAGTCGGTGGATTTTGCTTAGCTGTGTAAGGACTACACTGCTCTTGGAGGAAAGGTTTTCGTGGGAACAGAATCAACCATTGAAGTCCAGAGGTGGATAGATGCTTGTAGAAGGATCTTTGGTGATTTGGGAATCGATGATGCAACTAAGAGGAAGTTGGCATCAAGACAGCTTCAAGGGAGAGCCTCTGATTGGTGGAACTCTATTACCATCAATACTCCGGAGGAAGAGATTACTTGGGAGCAATTCCAAGTCAGATTTGAGGCTAAGTTCATTTCTACAGCTCAGAAGTCTGTTCTGTTCAAGAAGTTTGTGGAGCTCAAGCAAGGTGGAAGACCAGTTCTTGAGTATGTTTCTGAGTTCGAAGCTTTGTCCAAGTATGCCCGGTTGTATATCGAATCTGCATATCAGAAGAATGAGAAGTTTGTGACAGGCTTGGACAGTTATCTTGGGAGGCAGTTGGTGGATCATTTGGACGATTCATTTGAAAAGCTTGTGGAGAAAGCTCTCAGGCATGAGAGTCTGTTTCCTAAGGAAGGACCTGTTGTTGCTGTGACCAGGGAAGAGTCTAAACCTCAGCAAGGTGGAAACAAGAAGAGGAAGCAACAACAGCAGAAGGGTAAGGATGGCCAGAAGAAGCCGAAAGGCGAGGTGACTTGCTACAATTGTCAGCAGAAGGGCCATTTCTCGAAGGATTGTAAGAATCCGAAGGCACCGATGAAGTGTCACAACTGTGACAAGCCGGGGCATTTCAAGAAGAACTGTCCAGAACCGAGGAGGGACAAGCAGATTGTGCAAGCTTATGCTTTGGGAGCTGTTCCGTCGTCTTCAAAAGCTCCTACCGCTGAAGAGAAAGGAAAGAGTGTGGTGGTTCAAGGTACTCTTTTCCTACATGGTGTTCCAGTTAGATTGTTGTTTGATACTGGGGCATCGCATTCGTTTGTTTGTAGTGAACTCGTAGGCCGGTTAGATTTGGAACCGGATATTGTTGATAGGCCATTGGTTGTGACTAATCCAGTTGGGGGTTCGTCTTGTTTGCGTATGTTATGCCGTGGTCTGATTGTGTCGAGTCATGGTTGCTCTTTTGTTTGTGATTGTTTTGTTCTGAACTTTGCGGGGTTCGGAATTATTTTGGGTATGGACTGGCTTAGGAGGTATGCGGCAAAGGTTGATTGTGAGAGGCTGGAAGTGACAGTCGAGAATGTGGAAGGGCGAAAGATTGTGATACGATGTAAGCATGAAGAAGGCGTCTTCATGAGCTTCATGTATTCGCTGGTTGTTCCACGGGATGGACTGTCATCGGTGCCAATCGCTAATGGATTCGAGGATGTCTTTGACGAAGTCAAAGGGTTGCCGCCGCATAGAGAGATCGAGTTTCGTATAGATCTAGTTGAAGGAGCCAGACCTGTTGTGATGCCTCTTAGGCGGATGGCGCCTAGGGAACAACAAGAGTTGAGGGTGCAAGTTGATGATCTTTTGCAAAAAGGATTCATTCGGCGTAGTGTGTCCGAGTGGGGTGCACCAGTTGTGTTTGCAACCAAGGCAGATGGGTCGTTGAGATTGTGCATCGATTATCGTGAGCTGAATAAGGTGACTAAGAAGAACAAGTATCCATTGCCGAGAATAGATGACTTGTTTGATCAGCTTCACGAAGCCAAGGTGTTTTCTCAGATGGATTTGGCAACGGGATTTCACCAGTTGAGAGTGGCTAAGGATAGTGTGCCGAAGATAGCTTTTAGGACACCATCCGGTTTCTTTGAGTGGCTGGTAATGCCGTTTGGATTGACTAACGCACCAGCTTATTTTGTGGATCTTATGAATAGAGTGTTCGGAGATCAGTTGAACAAGTTCGTACTTGTGTTCGTGGATGATATTCTGATTTATTCCAGAACGGAAGAAGAGCACAAGAAGCATTTGCGTATTGTTTTGGAAATCTTACAGAAACATAAGCTGAAGGCTAAGTTTTCGAAGTGTCACTTCTGGAAGAGTGAAGTGAGGTTCTTAGGCCATGTTATCTCTGGAAATGGAATAGCGGTTGATCCCGCTAAGGTGGCAGCAATCCAGGATTGAGTTAGACCTAAGAATGCATCTGATGTGAGAAGTTTTCTTGGATTGGCAGGATATTATCGACGGTTTATTAAAGACTTCTCCAAGATAGCTGCACCGTTAACAGGATTGACGAAGAAGAACCAAGTGTTCAGATGGGAAGCTAAGTGTGAGCAAGCTTTCGGAATCCTGAAAGAGAGATTGACGAGTGCTCCTGTTTTGACTATTCCTAGTGGGAATGATGAGATGGTGGTTTACACCGACGCATGTGGTACTGGACTTGGAGCAGTGCTGATGCAGAAGGATAAAGTTGTTGCGTATGCCAGTCGACAACTGAAGCCACATGAAAGGAATTACCCGACTCATGATTTGGAGTTAGCGGCGATTGTTTTTGCTCTGAAGATGTGGAGACATTATCTATTAGGAGTTCGATTCGAGTTGTTTACAGATCATAAGTCGTTGAAGTATCTTTTCTCCCAAAAGGATTTGAATCTTCGGCAGCAACGTTGGCTAGAGTTTTTGGCATCATATGATTTTGGTATAACTTATACTCCGGGAAAAGGTAACGCAGTGGTATATGCGTTAAGTAGAAGACATGCGGGATTGGGAGCCATGTTTTCTGAATGGAAGAATCTTGAGTATTTAGCTGGATTTGACTTCAGGCCTAGATGCAAATTGGAACCTGAGATGTTGGCAAACTTATCGATAAGACCGACTCTTGTGGAAAGAATTGGCGAGAGCCAAAAACGAGACGATAAGCTTGTTAAGACTATCCGTGATTTGGAATCTGGATTGGATCCAGAAAAGGATAAAGGATTCAAGGTCGATCGAGAGGGTTGGCTTCGGAAGCAAGGACGACTAGTTGTTCCCGATATAGATGAATTGAGGAGTGAAGTTCTGAAGGAAAGTCATCACTCGAAGTTGACAATTCATCCAGGTGGAAATAAGATGTATCGGGATATGAAGAGAACCTACTACTGGGAAGGCATGAAGAAGGATGTTGGAAATTTTATTTCCAAGTGTATGAACTGCCAGTTGGTAAAAGCCGAACAGAAGAAGCCAAGTGGGTTGCTTCAGCCATTAGAAGTTCCTACATGGAAGTGGGAGCAAGTGTCGATGGATTTTATGGATGGACTACCTAGAACAAGAATGGGAAATGAAGGGATTTGGGTCATTGTAGATCGTCTGACCAAGAGTGCAAGATTCATTCCTGTTCGATCGACTAGGACTGCATCAAAGTTGGCTGAGTTGTATGTTAAGTGGATAGATCGATTCCATGGTATTCCAAAGAGTATAGTGAGCGATCGAGACCCATTGTTCACTAGTGGATTTTGGAAGAGGTTCCAGGAAGTTTTGGGAACCGAGTTGTGTTTGAGTACAGCTTATCACCCTCAAACAGATGGTCAGACCGAGAGAGTCAACCGAGTTTTGGAAGATCTTCTTAGAGCTTGTGTTTTGGATTTCGGAGGATCATGGGAAGATCACCTTCATTTGGTGGAGTTTGCATACAACAACAGTTACCAGTCAAGCATTGGTATGGCACCGTATGAGGCATTGTATGGGAGACCGTGTAACTCTCCGACATGTTGGTTAGAAACTGGAGAAAAGTTGATACTTGGGCCAGAGATGATTCGACAGACTTCGGATTGCATAGAGATCATTCGGCAACGAATGAAGGCAGCCCAAGACCGTCAGAAGAGTTATGCCGATAAGCGTCGTAAGGATTTGGAATTCGACGTAGGAGATATGGTTTTTGTGAAGATTTCTCCATTGAAGAATGTTATTCGATTCGGGAAGAAAGGGAAATTGACTCCGAGATTTGTTGGACCATTCCCGATCATCGAGCAAATTGGAAAGCTCGCCTATAGATTGGAGTTACGTGAGAAGATGTCGAGTGTGCACAATGTTTTTCATATATCATATCTACGGAAGTATGTGCACGACTCGAATATGGTGGTTTCTGCTGATAGCTGTGAAGACTTCGAAGTTGATCCAGTCGATAGAAGACCTCGTAAGCCGCTTCGTGTTGTTGAAACCGACACGAAACAGCTTAGGAGGAAGGTAGTTAAGTTGCTCAAGATACAATGGAGTGATGATGATAACGACTGTACGTGGGAGGTGGAAGAGAGGATGAAGGCAGCTCATCCTGAACTCTTCAAGGTATGGCCCTAAGGTGTCGTGTCATCTAACGAAATTGTAACTTGTTCTAATGTTAGAATTCTGTACGCTAAGCTAGAATTGGATGCATGGTTTGATGATTGCTATGGATGATAGGCGTGCATAATAGTTTTTGATTGCTTTGTTTGTTTGGAATTTCGGGGGCGAAATTCCTAAGGAGGAGAGAATGTAACGACCCGTATTTTTACGGATCGAAAAGTTCGTTCAAATCTGGAATTTTTAGCGTTGTTAAGTCATTTCAGATTTTGGGTAGAATTTGGTTAAGTCTTAAGTCGTGACCGACTTATAGGATTGGCGACCTAAGGGGTAGGTCGGCAGTGACTTAAGGAAGCTGGGAGTGTTAGAACGACCTAAGTAGTTAGGTCGTGTGAAAGTTAAGTCGTATACGACTTAGGGAATAGGAGCGACCCAGGGTTATGGCAAGTTAAGGGTTGTGGTTTAGGTCGTATGACAGTTTGGAACGACCTATAGGGTCTGACCGACTTATGGTTGTAGACGACCTTAGGAGTTAGATCGTGGAGAAGTTAGGTCGGTTAGACAACTTAAGAAAACTGACCGAGTTAGGGATTAGGTCGGTTGGATGAGTTAGCGACTTAAGGATTTTAGGTCGAATGGTGAGATAGGTCGGTCAAGTGACCTAAGGGTTGACGACTTATAGTTGATAGCAGGTTAGCGACCTAGTGGTAGCAAAGTTAGGTCGTAGCCTATTTGAGTCGTGGCCGTGTAAGGAGATAATGCTAAGTCTTAGATCGCGTGTTGGCTTAAGGTTAGGTCGTAACTCGGTTGAGCCGTTAAGTCGTAGGATGGGTTATCTCGCTAAGTCGTCTAACCAGTTAAGGCACGTGCGCATTAAGTCATAGACAGGGGGTCCGGTAAGTCGTATAGGCGCGTGTGTTGAGTCGGAGGTTGCTAGGTCGGAAGAGGCTTAGGTCGGAAGGTTATAAGTCGGAGACGACTTATGGAGATGGCCGAGTTAAGGAGAAATCAGCCTATAAATACTCGTCCATTTCTTCATTTTTGGGATCCGGATTTTGAAGCGACGAAGTGCTGCCATTTTGAGAGCTCGACTTCTACACTTCTTCACTTCTTTTCTCCACTCTAATCTAGTGATTCCATCCATCCAAGTTGAAGATTCAAGAGCTTAGATTGAAGATCTTCATCCTTTGAAGTGAGATTTCTTCGTTTGAGGCGGATTCGCGATAGATCAAGCTAGATCCTTCGCTGTCCAGATCTGAAGCGTTTTGATTTGGGGTTGTTTAGGTGATTTGGTGAGTGGTGATTATCTCTCACACGGATCCAAAGGAGTGTATCGGATTGTTGGCTCGATTTGGTGTTAAATTAGTGATTTCCATACATTTTCTTCATCCTAAGTGTAGATCCATATAGATCCATTGTTCATGATGATGTTACATCCATTTTACTACATGTTAACCTATGCAAGTTCATTCATCAAGATTATAGAGATATTGTTCATGTTTTCATGCTTATTTGACTTTCAACTCTTTAATTACAAAATTGCCATTATTGTTATAATTGTCTACTTAGATCATATTTGAATGCTTGATTGCCTGGATTAATGTTTGACTTGATTGATTGCTATGAATTAGATGATTGATGATTTGATTTAGACCGAAGATGATTCAAAAGCTAAGAGAGAGGTTCTTGAATTGGGAAAGCTGCTTGTGGCATATGTAGCGGATGATGAAGCTCTTATGCATAGATTTGATGATGATGTTGAGATGAGACTTTGCGAGGATGTGATGAAGCGAAGTATGATATGAGATAGTCTTGGTCTAATCCAGACGGGATCATTCCAAGCGGGTTGAGGATAATGGATGCTCGAGAGGCGCTTGAGCTAGTATGGAAATAGTTGTCAAGGAGGACGACTAGAAGGCTGAGATCTCATCGTTGTTGAAGGTTCTAGCATGCTCAAAGCAAGAGTACGTTGGGCAGATTCGATAGTCCCTGAAGGCTACTGATTGGGTAGTCAAGTACTCTGGGCAGATTCGATAGTCCTAGGCACCGGTCACGATGACGTGCGGGAGTTATGTCTAGAACCGGGGTTTCCATTAGCCCTTGACGGACGGCTGAAAGAATGTGCCGGTCATTCAATTAACGGTGATATCGAAGCAATGATAACAGTGATAGCCAGAGTCATGGATGTTTGGTTGTATCGTCATTCGGTCTCAAGAGCGATATTTCCTGGGTGCTTATCTGATCTTGGTTTAGGCCTTGGGGGTTTGTACTTGGAAAACATCGCCCTTGACTCGAGTGATAATTGCTTTACTTTACATTGTATGCTCTGCTATGTTTGCTTCCACTTAGTGTGTGTCTGGGGGCTATCACTGTAGAAAGAGGTTGGAGTGGGAGGGTTGTATTCCTATTCCTTTTCCTTTATGCTCTTTTGGTATGTTGTTAGTTAATTTACTGCTCACTAGGACTGTTGTCTAACTCATGGCTTTATGTTTTTAACTCTTATTGCCTTGGGCTGTTCGTCCATTTTGGGACGGGCAGACTAGGTAGCAGGTGACAGGTGCTGCTCTCTTCTCACGATGCTGATATCGAAGACGAGCTGGAGGGTTGCATATTATCTTCTTATTATATGTACTGGATGTTCCGCTGCTTTGTATTCTCTGAGTGATATGTAGTGAGGCTTGTTGTATTGACTATTCAGATGTTTGTATTCAACTATTATGAAGTTTTATTGATGAGATTCTATTCTGTGAAGCTTCACTATATATATGTTCTATTGTATTTTGTCCATGCGCTGTGAGTATTACGATAGATTCTGTTGTATTAATTTACCTTGACAATCGTCCATGGTTGCCTGACACACTTTACAGCGCACTATCTCTAGATTCGGTGCAGGGGTCATGGGCGGTCGTCACAATCCACTTCAAATTTTAATTCCATATGCAAATTCATTCTTGAATTTATTTAAACAACATCCTCGGCCATATTCAATTTATTTACTCTTAAATTGAATTTATTTATAACTCAAGTCACTGCTATTTCAATCCAATTCCATTTTATTCGACCGCATTTCCAATTTAATTTAATTCACTTATAATTAAGTCAAATTTTATTTATAACTCAAGTTCCAATTCCAATATTCACTTTTAATCCACAATCCAATTTTATTCAACCAAGCTAAGTTCCATTTTTGGTATTCAATTAACTAATTAATTATCTAATTAGTTTACTGCCATTTTATAATTCCATATCTGATTTTACTACAAAAATCACTTCATTTAATTTTCTTGAGTTCAAATTCTTTTTATAATTCAAGTTCGGATTTTATTTCTTCACTTTAAAATATCACACCATTTTTATTTTGGTTGTTCTATTTCACTTTTCAATTTTATAAGTTACACCACTTATTTTTCACATTTCTATCAATTTTTATACTCGAGTATGTTAAGATTTTATTTTTAACTCGAGGTTACACATCTATTTATAGCCTAAGTATATTTTTATTCCATTAATTTCAAATTTTTTAAGCTATTCAAAATTATTTATTCACAATTCCAATTTCCACTTAAATTTTATTCCATTCAAAATTTATACCTTATGGTTAATAATTATTTCACAACTCAAAATTTATATTTACTTCAATTCGATATTATTTCTAATCCAACCCAATTTTATAACTTATAGTTATATAGTCACTTTATAATTTACATTTACATATTTAATTCAATTCAATATGATTCAAATACAATTCACTTTTTATTTAAATTTTCAATTCCTTTTAACCAACATTTCAAAACCAGATTCGAGTTGTTCATGCTTAAATTAATTTCACTCCAAACAAATTTATTTTTAATTCATTCAATTTAATCGAGTAAGAATTTAATTCAAATTTCAAATCTTTCCACACTTCCCTACTTATATTTATTTGTTCCATCCACTTACACATTTGTATGGACTTATATTTAGTTAACTTCATCACATTCTATTCATTTCATTCTATTTATTATAATTACTTCATTTAATTTATTTACTTTAATTTTGCTTAAGTTAAATTCCAATTCCTACAAATTTTCTTTTACAAATCCTATTTATTTAACTTATACAAGTTAAATTTTAATTTCATCTTGAAGTTCACATTTTCCAAGTTTTATTTCAAAACTTATTCTCTTCTGATTTCACTTCTCATTTAATTGGAAATTTCAGAATTCAACACCCGGTTTTTCATTTACAATTATTTTGAAATATTATATATATAAATATATAATTCTGTTTTAACCAACCATTTCCTTCAAATTTCAAAAATAAACTTGATTTTTATCCAAAACAATTCCCTCGGAATTCTAAAACAGCATCTGTTTTTCACAAAAATCTCCAAATCAATTATTTCGGTAGCAATCTGTCACTTAGAAACTCGAAAATGAACATTGATGATGCGGCCGTCATCACCAGAGAGTTCAGTGCATCATCAATTTCAAAATCCATTTAAAAAAATTTCCATTCAGAAATATTCCAAATAATATTACTATTATTCATTTCTAAAATATTTCCAAAATAACACCAATTTCATTTCCATAACTTTCTGAAAATATTTTCCAAACCCTCCGGGATTTAAATTCCTGAATTCTAGTTTGAATTCATTTTAATTATAATTCACTTGTATAATCCATATTTATACAAATTTTCATTTGGTTATATATATCCATTTCAAATTTATAATCTTGTTTTGATTATAATAATAACATCCAAACACATCAATATACTATAATAATTTCAGAAAATTATTTCCTTTGTATCAAAATATAATTTGGATAAAAAAAATTTCATTTACCCACTTCAAAACAATACCGTGTCGGTTTACCTGGTTCAAGTGTTTAGAAACTCCTACCGATTTAGTGGCGTCCCACTATTCAACCATAATTTATATGCCACTCAACAGATAAATTAACATGATATAAAACAATTTATATTCACTACCAAATACGCGCTCATATCTATTAATACACTCAATTCATTCTAGAGTACTACTGACCCAATCTCTAATGAGTAATCCCCACCAAAACCAAGGTTCTCGCTTAACATTCAGCTCTGATACCAACTGTAACGAACCGAGATTTTCGACTCTTGAAAATCGATATCTATACGTTCACTACATAACATGCCGAATATTCAAGTGTCGAAAATGCCAGATCATTAGGGGTGGAGAAGAAAAAGGTAGAAGAAAATATAACAACAGCACAAAATCTCACAGTCGCAGCGGAACAAATGTAATATATAATAATAGATTTTTATACAAAAGAATCTGTAACTGTTTTATACTTACAATCATTAGAGTACAATAATCAATACATCAATCTGGACAGTTATAATAACTTGTCCCCATACAGCGGAAATATAAGTCAAGTACGAAAATACGTCTCTGTCATCCAGCTCATCTCTTGAGCTCCATAGCATCCTATCCTGAATCTGTAATACTTGGTCTGACCCGAGCATTATAATAAAATAACACCCGAGTCAGTCTGGAAAACTAGCATGAGAAAACACACTTAATTTGAATTATTAGAGTTATTAAAATCTTTTGAAAAATAAAGGTATCTCGTAAGACCGCATCACACATAAACACGACGGGTTTTTCCCTTACGATAACCAAAATATTTTATAGAAAATCCAGTGATATTATAATAGTGTCTAAGTACAAATACTTATTCAAATAGCCGAAATTGTTACATTAATTAAATTCTAGCATACTAAGGTCTACAAACAAAACCGTAAAGGCTCGTATTGGAGAATGGATCCCATATAATGATTGGGCTACTGGGGTACCGCCTATCATAGTACACCTCTAGAAAAATGTACCGAGGACCTCGCTGGGATCCCTGCTACACAAGGCCGGCCTACCCCTAACTTGGATAGACCGAATATGTCATCATCCTGGGTGTTCCCACCCTTAAAAAAATCGAGCGATCCCTTTTTCATGCACAACCATATCCATAATTTATATATATTTCCGAGGGTATCTAGAAAACTGATAACATACCCTAATTAGGTGCGACCCACTTAGCATTGCTGCATCTCCCCTTTTTTAGTCATTCCAGGTTGATGAGGCTTGAGGCTACGATTACCTTTCAAGAACAATTTCACTTAGAATGCTCATCGTCCTCCAACGACGACGTTCTGATAGCATTTGTCCATACAAGTTGTCCTGGGTCTGGACAAACCGAATCACCATCTTCACTATCTTCATGATATCGATTCGTAACATTCAACCGGATCGAAGTGGTTTCCGGATAATCCCAGTCTCTTTGAAACGATTAACGAAATTGGCCAAAATTGATAGTCGGTTATTTAACTATCAATAAAACATCTATAAGCAAACATCAGGCCTTATTATAGATTTTCCAAAAATTATTTCAACATATCTTTATAAGATATATATTCAAATCTATTCCAATATTTGAAAACAATTTCAAATACTTAAATCCGTAATAGGATATTCCCAAACCATCTCAACACTTAGAAATATTTCCAAATTTCCATTTTTATACTTATGAAAATATTATAAGTCTTATTTTCCAAAATCATTTCAAATATCAACACTTAAGAGGATATTTCATAACTTATCTCATAAGTCTTTGGAATCACTAATAAATTACCTTTTACAGTTTCCAAAACCCAGTATACTTATCTATAACCCCATTCATCAATTTATAACTTCTTTTATGAATTCAGATTTCATTTCCGAAGTTCCCATATTCAACATTTTTTTTTGAAATTCCATTTCCTCCAAATCCCTTATAAAATTCCTCTTCTAACATCATATCCATTTTATAAACCCCGTTCACAAATCTCGAGAGGATTTATAAATAAATTTCAATCATTTCAAAACTATATATATTTAATAAGTATTTTAAAATAATAATTTATTTTAAAAAAATATTTAAGTAATTATTTAAAATATCAAAACACTTTATATAACATCGATAATTAATTTCCAATTCATTTTTAAATAATTAATTGATTTGCAAAACTGATTATATAAAAAAATAGAATTTATTTTAAATAAATATTAAATACTTGAATAACCCACTTTCTGACATATTCCAATACTAACTAGTTTAAAATTTCACAGCTAAATAAATAAAATTTACCTTTTAAAATCAAACTTAACTTCTAAAATATATATATATATATATTTAAAATCTCAATAACCAATTTCAATTTATAAATTTCTCTCGATTGCCAACACATCGCTTTCATTTCGATCTCCTTAACCGTTTCCACTTTTCAAAAATAGTATCCACTATTTTTTCCCCAACCCTATTTCATATCCTAATATAAATTGGCCCTATAAATTTATATTCCCAAATTATCATCTGATATTGTTTCCTTTATTTATAAACATCGTTTATAAATTTATAACTCCTTGAGTCTCACCTTTTTATAAAACTAATCTCATTTATAAAATTCCGTTTTATAAATTCATTTCTTAATAAGTTCCATTTATATTCAAATCTATTTTTTTAATATCGATTTCAACTCCTTTGCATATTTTCTAGAAATATCGTTTAAAAATCCATCGTTTAAAAATCTTCTATATAAATTATTTAAAATCTCTATTTAAAATATTTTTATGAATAGTTAAATACAAACCAAAATCAATTATTGTTTTTATCCAAATCGATTTCTTAAAAATAAATCCAAATTTCTATATGAATATTTTTATATTAAAAATCTCCATTTAAATCTTTTCAAATTCCAAAAATAATATTTATGGTTTCTAAAATACCAAAAGTTAGGCCAGTGCTACTATAGCATTCAATAATTCACATCACAACAATAATCTATAACAGATTATTCTAACACATCGTATATTATTATATTTGTAAAACAATCAATATAAATTTGAGGAATTCTGTTGGATCCCTATAACCTGTTTTTTCCCTACATCCATAGATGTTAATACAACATAAAAATACCAATCCCACTTCGATGAGGATATCGCGGTATATAGGTCATCCGCTATTATGCGGGGCACATAGGGTCTCATCCGCTCCAATCGGCAAGTATATATCCAACTACTAATATATATACTACTATATATATAATATCATTCAACAGATAACAATTTATAAATTCAACCAAGCATCCAATAATTTATTTTAACTATTTAAAATTAAATTTGGCAATCCAAATGAGTGAGAATTTCTCACCTTGATTTTTGAATTTGCAAATCCGTTCCGGTTCACAGCTACAAACCAAACTCGACTTGTTTCATGGTTTTTGGACCTCGTATGCAAATTTACGAATTTTATTAACATCGAGATAATTAAATTAATTATATTAAGATTAACTTAAAAATTAAACTTTTTAAACTAATTAAATTACCTTAAAAATTAATTAACAGCCTCAAAGCTTTCTTCCTCGTCCGACTGACCCAAAATCAATTTTTTCCCCTATAATTCCAGATCCAACTAACCGCCATGATTCTTCCCAGGCCCCACTGCACTTGAGATTCCCACGCACACAGCCTCGTCACCCAGTCATGCTCCATGACCACTTGCGCTCGCGCATATCCAGACCGATATCAAACCCTAGAACTGCCTCGACGACAGCCCCTCGTGCTCACGCGAGCAAACTCGCGACCCTATAGGGTCACGCTCGTCCCAATCTTGAATTCGAACCATTAGACCTCCTGCTATCCACCGCCAGACACCGCTGTCAGGCATGCCACGCGTGCGCACGAAACCTGAGAACGCTAAATCCGCTTACTCGCACTTGACTATCACCTCGCTCCTCCCCTCTCACTCGTGGCCCTTGCTGTGACGCCCCACCTCTATACCCACGCTAACCAAGAACACTACGATGTAGTGCTGTCAATTAGCACGGAGAATAAGGCTATGGAGGAGCAACCATCCATGTAACTTCTTTGTGCGAGCACCGATATGTCAGATAGAATAGAATGCATATCTTTTAAGGAGGAAATCCGACATACCGATACAAACACAAAGCTATCACACGGTGGCTATATATAATCTTCGGAAACAAACATAGAAGTAATCATAACATAAATCAGTCACAGACATCCATATCACAAAGGCGGAAGAAGATATGAATAAATATATATAACACATGAAAGTGTACATCAGAGTAGTGGTCAGAAAGATCCATGATAATACAAAAGAATAGCAACACGTGCTATACAAAAGAATAAGTACACAACGTAGAGTCTATATCTCAAATGCGTACAATCAAAAACTACTAATCTAAGTAGTTAGCCAAAAGTCAGAATAATCCTGAAGAGAAGTCAAGCAGAAGCACCTGTAACATCTCGGTCTGACCCGAGTATTATTTATAAGAAAATAATAAACGGATCAGTCTAGCTATAGATATCAGATGATAATGTATAGGATAAATAATATGGCATGAACATGTAACAACCATAACGGCATACTACTATAAGTATGTAAATGATAATCAACAAAAGATTAATCAATATCACCAGAATCTTCTCAAAGATAAAGTAGGGTATCATACCCTAAACTTGTATTCATAACAAGTCAATAACACATAAATTCACCAATGCACAAAAACTGATATCATATCAATGAAAATCATGAAAATTGGTGAAGCATAATTTCCAGAAATCATCACAAGAAATCCAGAAAACACATAAAAAAGGGGGGAGGCCTAACACATGAATGGGAGCATGAAAACTCACCTACGCGTAAAACACATGACGAGAAGCTATCTCATGGAAGCTATCCATTAAATTTTCACACAGGAATGGCCCGAAGACCGTAGGGTGCTACCCTACATATGTGATGGCGAAACATCACATAAACGGGGTATAGTCTCCCACACAGACAAAGCGACATCGCTCAATCGCTAGTCTAAATCACAAAAAATGATCGTCATGATCATCAGGAAGTGTCAATCACACCAAGCTAGTAAATATATGAGTTTAGCTTCATGTCCCATAACCACTTGCTTAACTTAAATATTTATGAACAAACTGTAGATCTTCACTAGGAAATTGTCACAAAAAGGGTTCAATCGAACAAGTCCAAGAGCTAACCGACGAAGTGAACGCAAGCGTTTCATACCACTCGTTTTACTAAGTTGTTTAAGTCGATTTCTCATTCGAGTGAAGTAAAGGCTTGTATATACTAGTAGATTGGAAATCGGTTTGAGAAAACGAACTTTTGATATTTAAAATAGTGTTGAAATCGCTTTGATGAAAGAGTTTTGATATTTACTACTAGTATTGAAACCTTCATATATCTTTAAAGTGACAAGTCATAAAGCGATTGTCGAAACAATCTATCACAAAAATTCACATTCAAAGACGTGAACAAAATCCAAGGAAATCAGCTCAAAATGCATCAAAGTGGAAGTTCTGTTGAATGCTTTTCAGATAAGATCGCCTACGTAGAGGTGTACGGGGTTCGACCTAAGGGGGCAGCGCCCCGTCAAAACGGTACGACTTAGTGAAGCCAAGCTGGTCAAGCGACCTAAGGAAAAGTAGGTCATACGACCTAAGTGCTAACTCATGAGCGACCTAACGAAGTGCGCGACCTAACAGTGTGGCGCGACCTAATAATGAGGCGCGACCTAAGGCCTTATGACCTAAGGGAAACAAGGTCTTGCGACCTAACACCAAAGTTCCGAGCGACCTAACGATCTGAAGTGTCGAGCGACCTAAGGGTTAACTCGCGAGCGACCTAACTCATAGCCGAGCTAAACAGTGAAACGGCAAAATAGGGGCGAGCGACCTAACAGAGGTACGCGACTTAAGGTGGTTCGCGACCTAAGGGTACACGACCTAACGTGGTTCGCGACCTAAGGGGTACGCGACCTAAAACTCGCGACCTAAGGGCACACGACCTAAAACTCGCGACCTAAAACTCACGACCTAAGGAAACGCGACCTAAAACTCGCGACCTAAGACTCGCGACTTAAAACTCATGACCTAAAGGCTCACGACCTAAGGTGAACGACCTAAGCAAGCAAGCCGAGCGACCTAAGGAAGTGTTCGACCTAAGGAAGTGTGCGACCTAAAAGTGGCGACCTATGGCCAGAACGAATTAAGGTCGAAAACGACCTAAGCTCTGTGTGACTTTTCAACAGCAAATGACCTAGCCCTTAACTCGCGTACGACCTAGCGAAGGCCAGAACGACCTAGTGCCAGAAAAATCACCAAAACACCAAAAATTGAAGTTTTTCGCCAATCCAATCCAAACCAAATGCAAATGTTGATGCTAGAGTGATAGGGAATCATTCCCAACAGTCCAATGACAATTATAGGCAAGATGTGAGATCAAAAATCCCACCTTTGCACGGAAATTAATGAAGATGGGGCTTGAGAGCAAAGCAAGAATCACAATAAGCTTGAATCTATGTTCTTCTACTTGGATTTGGAGTTAAATCTCGGATTTGCTATAGAATTTGAGTTTGGAGTTTTAATTTCCACTTCCCACCACCATTTTTGATAAAGCTTGAAGTATTTGATAAAGTGAGGAAGAGGGGGTGGGTTAGGGCTGAGTTAGAAGGGTGCAGTCCAACCAAAGTCAAAGGCGGGAAAAGTGACGAAAACTTCACTATCTCCAAACATATCGAAGCTTACACTCAAAAAGATCGCAAACGTCATTTTGAACTCAATGAAGGTGGTGTCGAGTCCTAATTTGACCGTACGTAAAAGGTAGCTTTTCGGACTAACATCCGACTAACGATAAAATGTTTAAATATAAATTCGATAACTATGCGGGTTGTTACACTTGCCGCTCGCGATTTACAACGGGAGAATTATTTTTTCTAGGTCGATTTCAAACTGAAATGTGAAAGGAAGCCTTGATTTTAAAATAGAGGAAGATAGGATAAAGTATACGTGTTTTAAACGAAGTATGATGGCTTCGGTTATACGATAGGCGAAGGTTGACTTTTTATAATTATAATTTATTTTGAATTCAAAATATCTCGTTATTAACAACCTAAAACTTCGAACTCCTATTGAACCGTGCCGCTTGGCATTTCTAAAGTTATACCGCTATTTCGAACCTAATGGAACAATTTCCATAGCCTAATTCGATTGTATGGAGAAGAAACTTTTTTAAATCGACTATTTAAATTAAATTCGATTAAATTATTTCCAGGCGTTTTCATATCGTACAACCACACAGTAAATCCAAATGCTATGAAATTTGAAATCCGATAACAATACACTATTATGGATCCAATGTAACTAGTTTCGTCAAATTCTGAGACCGTGTCCCGGATCACCATTTTAATGCGTCGATTAAATCGACGATTTCGAAAATTGACGAAATCACTTGAAATTTCAGTTTTAAAATCTTATGAACTAAATTATAATTCAAAATCCAAAATTTAAACTATTTAAATTTTCAAAATCAAACGACGAAAAATCCGAATCGTTACATAGAAGAGTCGCTTGATGATTTTGCTACATCAAAACATATTATTGTCAACAAAAACTATAGCAAAATTTATAACTGTTGACTGAACACTAGAAACCGGTGCATAGATATTATTTTCATTACACATGTTTAAATTCAAAATCGAAATCATTTTGTTGTATTTCAATTTAAGTTAGAACTAAATATGATAAGACAGAACAAAATTAACGATCATATTGTAGAAAAAAAATTCATTCAACTCATAAAACTAAGACCAGCAGTAGCAAAACATGACATGTGAATCATAATATTAATGACTCTCTTATCAAGAGGAATAAGTTTGGCAGCCATAACAAGTTGTGACGTCTGAGCTTGGTCTGAAAGCACTTATACTACCGATATATAGATTATGATTTTAGATGTACTCTCAACAAGTGATTATTGTCGTTACCTTCTTATACAATTTCATTGAAAGGAGAATGTAATTCACTTTCTTAAACTGACTGCCATGTCCGTTTTTTATGTACTTCTGTATTGTCCAATAAGCCCAAAATAAACTTTCAACTTTATTATTTTTCTAATAAAACAAAGAGGAAAAGAGAATCTAACAGCTACACCAAATCACAGTGTAACTTTATGTATGTGACTTTAGTTATTTGAAAATCACAGTACATCAAAAAATAAGTATAAATATCATATTTAAGGAATCAGCAAAACGCACCAACTCACCTCCATTGATGGATTTTACTGAACAACAAATGCATCATCATATAATTAAGATATAAGGAGCATCCACTCACTAACTATAGGTGTAAAACTTAAGCAAAAATATAACAACTTAATTTATAAGAAATACCTGAGGCATATTAGCATGAGGAGTCACTGGTTCTTCCGCTACATTTTGTTTTTCATCGATATTCTGTAAAAAAAAAGATATAACTTAGACATGGACTAACAAATTTTTAAGCTCACATCAATTACTCATTAACATAGTGAATCGATTATAACTTACAACCATGAACAAATCAAAGAGCTCTTTCATTTGAGCCTGCAAGGTGGTAATTTGATTTTCCAATTCACATACCTTTTTTTGAACTAGTCATATGAACTTCGAATTGAGTTGGTGCAACCCCAAAACCTAGTACCCTTATTCCACCTCTGTCTTCGTGGCCAAAAATCTTCGACAATCTATTTTCATTCAATGATGTTGTTTCTTGAGAACTTTGAGTGTTTTTTATACTCTTTTATCTTAGCCTACAAGTTCAAAAATATCCATTTTTATATATTGCAACATTCAATGTATGGTTCATATATTGGAGACAACTGTGAAAATACATGCCAATTAAAATATATGACATTCAACTTGCTACAAATATAAAAAATGGAGAAACAATTTGATTAAAGAATGAGTAAAATGGAGTCAAAATGGTCAAAATTAAATCAATCGTTATGGTAAATGGAGAAATTATTTGATGTATTATATATCCTTACTATGTAATCGGCGACAACAGAATTCGGTGGTTCTCCATTCTCTTTTTGTGGCCTCTGCACCAAAATTGACCTTACTAATATCTGATGAGCAACCACTTTCCTACTTCTGCAAAAAGAGCTTAAAAACTAAATACTAAACCGTAATAGATAAGTAATTTTTTAAGATAGTGATAATGAAATGAATGAATTTTATAAGTAATTTTTTTACCATTTATTTACATGCCAAAAAAAAGAACATGCACTACACTTATAAAAAAGGAACTTGCATGGGATGCAAATTTACAAGATAGACAATCAAAATATTGAATGATATTCGAATACCATCAAGAAAAATTCATACAACTAATGAAATCTTAGATTCTCTTAGATTAAACTAGTATATGGTTCCTACAAACTCAACCTAGAATTCATACTTGCTGAAAAATTAATTTCAGATCCTCTTAGATTCAAATAATTTATGGTTCATACAAACTCAACCTAAAATGCGTCTTCCTATTCGTATTTGTATGTTATCCTTAATTGAGTTCATTTAATGTCAAACAATAGCGAAAAATTGAACTTGACTAATACTGTTTACTGAACCACGTGAAAATGTATGATACGATATTAGTAATCAAAAGCTTATAATGATAATTATCATTACAATATTGGTAATGTACTCTAATTTCATACAACAAAACTGACTAATGTAATGATATAACAGAAAATCTAATTATTAATCATTACATTGTTTAACCAAGCATAATTCTTTATATATATTTGAAACAGATCTTATGAATAATAATATTTTGAACTACTTCCTTAACAATTTTTTTTGTATGTTTGGTGAAAATAAATAACTTAATACATGATTGTATGACAAAGAATAAACTAATGGGTACTATTCTTTTAAATGGTAAAGACCTATTATCAATCGCTACCGACTATTACCAGCCACAAACTGAAGTATTAGTTTACTAGATGCTTTGGTTGTTAAAGCTATAATTTTTCTATTATAAATTGACATGGTACATGTTTTAAGTATGATTGGTGGTAGATAAACAAATCTACTATATATATTAGAACATTCAAAGAAAATAATACAATATATAAGTAAATAAGTAAATGCAATTAGTCGTTACTTCAAAAACTACGTGATGAAAGCATCGACATGTTATATGCATAAAAAACACGTGATATATGAAATTTGTGCTAAGAAAAATGAAATATAAATAATCATATACATTAAATATATATTTCTTGATAAAAACCAAAATAAAATGCCTTGTTTTATTACTTTTGATTTTATGATCTGTTGTTGTGCTTTTGACGTGAATTTTGTGCTTTTGTGATTGTAAGGTAAGTTGTTGTTTCTTTGTTAAAGTTGTATTTATAAGATTTATTAGTTGAAGAAATGAATGACATGATTTTTTGGTTTTATTTAGCTACCATTTTATACTATATTGCTACTTGACTATAAAAAAAGCATGTATATTTTGTAAAACAAAAGCATTGATATGCGTATTTCCAAGCATTTTACACTTGATATATATAAGAATGAAAATGACGAGCTTGTAACTAAATAGATATGCATTAGGATTTGAAAATTTTAAGTTTTAGTTGTGTAAATGTTTGCATATTTCTATGACTACTGGTCTCGGAATAAATTCAAAACATGTTCATTGTTTTCATTCAATACTAGCTATAAGTTAAGACTTTTGGTCATATAAGATAACAAAGCAACCTTCAAATCAGAATTCGAAATTCAATAAGAGCTATTGATTTTTTTGTGTTTATAAGTTCAGTTTTCAAACATATGAATATAATGATGACCTGTCTTTATGTCTTTATCTTCACAGGCCTATGTTTGACTTATCATTATTGGCAATGGTCAGCAAACACAAGTTCAAAGTTTCAAAAGATTTTTTTGTATATCTTTGAACAATTGCTTTAACTTTTCATAAAATAAGCTTTAAGAGTACTGATAAATAATAGTACATAAAAAAAACATCTTACTCACAATCGAATAAAAAACTAAATTGCATCGATTTATTACCTAATTTGATAATTCTTATGCTATCACTACTTGTTACTTAGATTCTAGAATCAACAGTGTAATCAAATCAAATCCAAAAACCCAACTTTCACAGAACTAATCCATCCAACCATTTATTTTATATCAAGCCTAAAGCTACCCATAAATGTAATAACCAATTAGTCCTGCTAAACACCAAATATATCTGATACATCCAACATCAAGAATGTCAATGACTCAATCCAATATATTCCTAAAAATATTACTAATCCCTGAGAATCAAATACCTTAACCTATACACATAAAACTATTAATTTTTATAAGACAAAGACATATTCCAAATCAACAGCAGCTGAATAAGCATCAATGGAACGGGACAGGAACTAATAACAATGATTTCATATCAAAAAATTATAATGAAAAACAAAATTATCTCAAACAAGAATGTTTATAACATGATCAAGATAAATCAGAAAAAGGTATCTGCAATCAAAAAGAAAGAAAGGAAAAGAAAAGGAAAACCAAAAGAAAATCCAAAATTAGGATATTTGTAGAAACATTAGACATATTAACTGAATAATCCAATACCTATAATCAACAGCAAGGGACGTGAGCAAAGCAGAAGGCGGAGAGTAGCGGGTTAGCGTCTGCAAAAGGGTTTCGTCGATGACAATGACATCGAGCGTGGTTTGGTGAAGAGTAGCGGTTTAGGGTTTGCAAGAGGGTTTCATCGATGATGGCAACGACAGCGAGCGTGATGGGGTTTAGCTTCATCTATGGCAAGGTAGCTAGCACAACGCGATGGGGTTAGGGTTTAGTTTTAGGAAATTTTAGCGGCCAAGTTTTTAATAAATTGAGCGGTCAAAGAAATGTAAGGAGGAAATTTGTAAATTTTATTAAATAGAAAAGGAATTTAGGAGACAACTAATAAAAACAGTTGTTATAAATAGATATTTACAAGTGGCATAAATAAACAATCGTTATAGACTTATATTACAACTGGTGCACAAATAAAAGTTGTTAAAAGTCCTTTTTTTACAATTGCTAAAACGAATAGTTGTTACAAAATACTTATTACAAATGCCAGTTTTTGACGGTTGTGGAGGAAAGGTTGTAATATGGTTGTTTTGATGAGTGTGGCCGTAAAATCAGATTTGAGGTTACCAAGGTGTAAGCACCACCCGTTTAAGGGGAACGTTATATTTGGTATCAGAGCTGAAGGTTAAGCGAGAACCTTGGCTTTGGTAGGGTTAACTCATTAGAGATAGGGTAAGTGATACCTAGAATGAGTTTGAGTGTATATGTATGTATATATGTGTATATGTATTTGTGTGTGTGTGAGTACATATTTGTTAATGCATAGAATTGTTTTATATTGTGTTGATTGGTCTGTTGAGTGGCTTATGAATTTTGATCAACGCGTCTAATCAACGATTTTGATAGGGGTTTCTAAACACCGGGATAAGACAAACCGACGCTGTATTGTTTTAAAATGGGTAAATGAAATAATTTTACCTAAAATTATATTTTATATATAAAGGAATAATTTTTAGAAATTAATGTAGTTACTTAGAGAAGGTTTACTGTTAGGGAATGATAATATTCTATTATTATCATTTGTTGTTTGATTTGGTTGTGCTTAATCAGTTATGAGCAGGTTTATTTTTCTGTATGGGTTGGGTAGGTAGTAATTTTATGAAACATTGAAACGAACACCTTGTGAATTCCGTTTCATGATTTAAGTATAAGGTGTTCGGTATTAATGATTGGTTAAAATCTAATTTTAATAAAAGTTGTTTATTAAAATAAACAAGTTATACATTTGTGAAACGATTGTAGTAGTAGGGGAATAAGAATAGCAACCAGCACTGAAAACACGATTAATAGCGACAACACAAGCAAATAGCAGTAGAATGTAAAGAAGAGAAAGGGGGATTCCGAGGCTTGCCTTAGCAATTTCCTTAAAACTTTTATTCGCAAGTTCCCCAAGATATAATAGAATCTTTTCTGTTCGAGATTGTGATCAGTATGACCTCTCTGTGATATACAAAAACTGCTTTGATTCAATGGAAGAAGGAGGAGGAAGAAGAGTATATGATTTGGATACAAAAGTGATCAGGTTTTGTTCCTTTTTATAGCCTCCAATAGTCAATGGTCATGCCTCTTTGAAAGGTCGTGTCTATTTGTTTAAATCCGACAGTCATTAGCAACAGTCACATCCGTTGGTAATTCGCAACGTCATTAGCAACAGTCACATCTGTTGGTAATTTGCAACACTTTGTTTCTGTTTAAAAAATTCGCAACACCTATTTGCAACGGCTGCTTCTGTTTGAAAAGCTGTGTCCCTTTAAACAGTCGCACTGTTTGATTTTAAACAGAAAAACGTTTGTTTTCATTTCAGCAAAAATATAACACGGTTTACCGCACCCGGCCCGGTTCGGTATGGGCCTGCGGCGGCGCGTGCGTGCGTGTGTTAGTTCATGGCCATATAGGTCCTCCCCCTCGCACAAAATTACCTGACCCTAAGGGCCAATATGGGTTTGATGGAAAAGCTATATAAACATGAAAACTTACTTATTTTTGGCGATGTGAGACTTTAGGCATATATGTCCATTCACACTTTCTAGGATTTCTAACAATCCCCCACATGGATGACAATATATGTCTCCCCCACACAAAGTGTAATATCACAGAGTTCATATGGAAATAATGCTATATTGAGGATAAGTAGATATTTCACTTTGAACTTTCCCTAGTTAAAACCCATCGGATATACTTGGCTAATCAGTGAATTATTTCATTTTGAACCGTCAGCCGTTATTGTATAACCCGACAATAAGTTTTACAAAGCATTGTTTCCCTTCTTATCCATCTCTTGGTTGCGTTCATTTAGGTCCTGAACAAATTTGGTTCTACGAGTGTTTATAGAGAATTTAAGCCTTTAATATTCTCATAGAGCCGACTCAGCTCACACTAACATAGGTGATCGCATCCATAAGAGTATCCTACATATACCCTACTTGTTATTTTCAAGATATGGTCATCATTAAAATGCATAGCTTTAACCTTTTAATACTTCTGTAGGCATGCATTTGAATGTACATCATAGGAATGGTTTGTAAGGACTAAGTCCATAAATGCATTACTTCTAGAATTACTCATAACTGGTTTGCCTATTGATCCTAGTCCATGGGATCTCTAGTCGCTAGGATAGGTTTTCGTATAAGGTGACTCTTTTTGGTTTTAGGCTTTTAAACCCATTTCCCTCGATGCGTAGTCAATTTTTTCTCTTGATAAACCTTTAGTAAATGGATCCGCTAGGTTATCTTTGGTTCTTACATAATAAATGGAAATAGTTCCATTAGAGAGTAACTGCCTAACTGTGTTGTGGCATCAATGAATGTGTCGTGATTTGCCATTATACACAAAGTTTCGCTCTACTTAACGCTGCTTGGTTATCGTAGTGAATACATATGGCCGTTACATGTTTGGGCCAAAATGGAATATCTTCTAAAAATTGACGAAGCCATTCTACTTCTTCGCCTGCTTTATCTAATGCAATGAACTCAGATTCCATAGTGGATCGAGCTATGCATGATTGTTTAGTAGATTTCCATGACATTGCTGCTCCTACGAGGGTGAAGACATAACCACTTGTGGATTTTGATTCCTCTGAATCTGCAATCTAGTTTGCATCACCATATCCTTCTAAGAAAGCATGATATTTTCCGTAATGTAAGGAAAAATTAGTGGTATTCTTTAAATATCCCAACACTCTCATTAGTGCTTTCTAGTGTTCCTTCCCTGGGTTACTTGTATACTTGCTTAGTCGACTTACTGCATAAGCGATATCTGGTCTAGTGCAGTTCATGAGATACATTAAGCATCATATTACACGAGAGTATTCCAGTTGCATTATACTCTCATCAGTGTTTTTATGCAGTACTTCTGATGGATTGAAAGCTATCCTCACTCCTTTAATTCCATAGTCTTGAAATTTTTCAATCACTTTGTCTACATAATGTGATCGAGATAATTCAATTCCATTAGGTGTTATTATTATTTTGATTCCTAAAATAACGTCTGCAACTCCTAAGTCTTTCATATCGAAATTGTTGATTAACATCTTCTTTATGGTCTCTATCACTATACTGTTAGGACCAAAGATTAGCATATCGTCAACATATAGACAAATCATTACATATGATTGTCCAAACTTGTTTGTAATAAACAAATTTATCACATTCATTTATAAGAAAATCATTTCTCATCATGACACTATCAAATTTTTCGTGCCATTCTTTTGGAGCTTGTTTGAGTCCATATAGTGATTTCACTAATCAACATACCTTGTTTTCATTTCCTTTAGAAATAAAACCCTCAGGTTGTTCCATATAGATCTCCTCATCGAGATCTCCATTTAAGAATATTGTCTTTACATCCATCTGAAGAATCTCTAGATTATAGATGAATGCAATTGCTATTAACATTCTTATAGAAGTTATTTGTGTAACCAGAGAATAGGTATCAAAGAAGTCTACACCTTCTTTTTGACGATATCCTTTGGCTACTAATCTAGCTTTATATTTGTTGATAGAGCCATTTGGTTTCATTTTCTTCTTGAAAATCCATTTACAGCCAATTGGTTTTATTCCATGTGGAATATCAACTATTTTCCAAGTTTTATTACTTAGAATTGAATCAATCTCACTTTTGATTGCTTCTTTCCAACACGAAGATTCAGAAGAAGACATTGCCTTTGTATATGTTTGAGGTTCATGTTCTAGTACGTACGTTAGGAATTCCAAGCTACAAGACTTGGAAGTTCTAGCCTTTATGCTTCTTCTTGGTTCAACTTCATCTTTGTCTCGACGAGTTTCATCTTCATGTGGTTTATCTTTCTCGTCTCTTGTCCTTTTTGGGGCAAGATTTCCATCGTTTCTTTTATGTGGGAACACATCTTCAAAGAATGAGGCATCTCTTGACTCAATTATATTATTTACATTGATGTCACTTATATCAAACTTGAAAACTAAACATTTGTAGGCACTACTATTTTCGGCAGGGCCTAGGTAGTAGCAATCCACAGTTTTAGGTTCAAGTTTGACCTTTTTGGAGGGTGAAACTGGAACCTTTGCCAAGCACCCCCACACTTTGAGGTATTTGAAACTAGGTAGGTGTCCTTTCCATAACTCATATGGAATTGTTCCCGTTTTGTTGTGAGGAACCCTGTTTAATATATGATTAGAATTTAGACATATGTAGGGCTTCCCCCCACAAGTTCGTCGGTAAGCCTGAAGTTTAAAGCATAGCGTTAATCATGTCTTTTAACGTTCTATTTTTTCTCTCAGCAGTACCATTTTGTTGTGGTGAATATGGGGCTTTTATTTAATGAATTATACCATTTTTGGCACATATTTGTTCAAATGGTGATTCATATTCTCCACCTCAATCAGATCGCAATATCTTGATCTTTATATTAAACTGCTTTTCTACTTCGGGTTTGTATTTTATAAGATGTAATTGCTTCATCTTTACTGTTTAAAAGGTATACAAAGCAATATAGTGTATAGTCGTCAATAAATGTGATAAAATACTTTTTCCCACCTCTTGTAGGTAATGATTTAAAATCACATAAATCAGTTAGAACCATCCCTAGTAGTTTTGTTCTTCTATCAACAGTATGAAATGGTTTTTTGACCATTTTTGCTTCTACACATGTCTCATATTTGTATTTTTTATCTACTTGAATTTTAGGAATCAATCCTAAGTTAGCAAGTGATTTCATTTTACGGAAATTTATGTGTCCTAACCTATCATGCCATAATAAAGTTTCATGCTCAACCAAGTAAGAAATTTCAATTTTATTAATTGCACAATCAGAATACATAGTGTTTTTGCCGACTACGGCTACATTAGCCTTAAATAGGCCATCGCATAAATAACCCCTGCCTATGCACATTCCAGCCTTGGACAGAACTATCTTGTCTGACTCGAAGACCATTTTGAATCCTTTCTTCGATAGTACTGAACCAGAAATGAGATTCTTGCGTATGTCAGGAACATGATGCACGTCATTCAACTTAACCATTTTTCCAGAAGTAAACTTGAGGATTGCTGTGCCACTGCCCTCGATCATTGAAACTGCAGAATTACCCATGTTGAGTTTTTCTTCTTGATCAAGCTTATTTTAAGTAGAAAACATGGACTTGTCGGAACAAACATGAAGAGTAGTACATGTGTCCACCCACCATTGTGCAGGGTTCTGAACTAAATTGCATTCAGACACAACTACTGAAAAGTTGGACAAATCCACTTCCATGTTGTCCACCATATTTGCCTCTAAATTGCGTTCCTTCTTGTGTCTGCAATCTCTAGCGGTGTGCCCTACTTTTTCACAAACCCAACACTTGCCATTAAACTACTTGGTTTGTTTTTTGTCTTTAGGTTTGTTTTCAAGAGCTTTTCTCTTCTGTGAGAACTTCTTCTTTTTGTTTTTGTTAAAGTGTCCTTTTTTCTTCGACCCTTCTGCAACAAATGCCTCCTCACTTTTTTTGTAACTCCGTGGTTATCTGCTTCAATCTTTAGTCGGACGATGAGATCCTGTAAAGATATTTCCTTCTTTTTATGCTTCAGATAGTTGCGGTAGTCTTTCTATGATGGAGGCAACTTTCCTATTATGGCTTCAACCAAGAAAGATTCTCCAACTTGATGGCCTTCTGACTCAAGCTCATGAATGATAATTTGAAGTTCATGCAGTTGAGTAGTCATTGATTTGGAGTCTACCATCTTGTATTCCATGAACTTGTCTATAATGAATTTCTTCAGACTCACATTCTGTGTCTTGTACTTTGCGGCAAGTACATTCCAGAGGGCCTTTGCTGTCTTTAGAGGCTAATATACTTTGTATAGCATCTTGTTTAGACAGTTCAGAATGTAATTTCTGCACAGGAAGTCGGAATGCTTCCATGTATCAATAGCAAGAAACGCATCTTTGTGCATTTCCCTGGTTTGGCCTAGTGCAGGCACTGGTTCCTCCTCCTCGAGATACCTTTGCAGACCGAGTCTGGTGAGATAGGATAGCATCCTACTCTACCATGTATGAAAATCATCACCATCTCCTGTAAAAGGATCGGGTCTGTTGTGAGTAGCACTTTTATTTGATAGTTCCACTACTGCCATTTCCTGTGGCATGAAAAACATTTCTGGAAATGCAAAACTGAAAATAAGATAAACCTACCTACGAACAGATTAGCAACTGAAAGTTCGCAACTTTCTATTTTCAAGAAAATTCCCCGAATTAATAAAAGTTTTAAGATGTAGTAGTAGGGGAATAAGAATAGCAACCAGCACTGAAAAGATGATTAACAACGACATCACAAGCAAATAGCAGTAGAATGCATGAAAAGAAAGGGGGATTCTAAGGCTTGCCTTAGCAATTTCTTTAAAACTTTTATTCGCAAGTTTCCCAAGGTATAACAGAATCTTTTCTGCTCGAGATTGTGATCAGTATGACCTCTCTATGATATACAGAAACTGCTTTGATTCAATGGCAGAAGGATGAGGAAGAAGAGTATATGATTCAGATACAAAAGTGATAAGGTTTTGTTCCTTTTCATGGCCTCTAATAGTCAATGGTCGTGCCTCTTCGAAAGGTCGCGTCCGTTTGTTTGAATCTGGCAGTCATTAGCAATAGTCACATCAGTCGGTAATTCGCAACGTCATTAGCAACAATCACATCCGTTGGTAATTCGCAACACTTTGTTTCTGTTTAAAAAATTTGCAACACCTATTTGCAACGGCCGCTTCCGTTTGAAAAGCTGTGTCCCTTTAAACAATCGCACTGTTTGGTTTTAAATAGAAAAACGTTTGTTTTCGTTTCAACAAAAATATAACATGGTTTAACACACCCGCACCCGGGCCGGCCCAAGACAGGCAGGCGGCGCGCGTGTGTGTTAGTTCATGGCCATATAGGTCCTCCCCTTCACACAAAATTACCTGACCCTAAGGGTCAATATGGGTTTGAGGAAAAGGCTATATAAACATGAAAACTTACTTATTTTTGGCGATGTGGGACTTTAGGCATATATGTTCATTCACACTTTCTAGGATTTCTAACAACGATTTTATATAAGAAAGTGAAATTACATAAGCATAAGTTATGAATATGGTTTATAAATAAAAATTTATTTGAATCAAGAATTTGAGAACTTAAATCCATGTGCTTTTGAAAAATTGTTTTTCAAAACTTTGAGAAGTTAATAATAATATTTGACAGTAGTTACGAATATAAATATTATTAAAAGCTTTTAAAGATGTAGAAAGCACTGAACTCACTTCGATCATTGGAAAATAATTTCGATGATGGCTGTAACATCATTGGTATTCATATTCGAGTTTCTAAGTGAAGAATTGCTACTATAGTAGTTTTGTTTTAAGTTGTCTGATAAAACAAATTTTGATTTGTTATACTAAAGTTATAAGTATATATATACATTATTATTTTGAAATGATTTGAAAAATAAAACCCGGAGTTTAATTCTTAAGTTTTTGGTTAAGTGTTATATGAATTCATGTATCTTATGCATTAGGATAGGTTGGTTATGCATCTTATTATGATAAGTTGTTGGGTAATTTCATTTGATAAAATGAAAATAGGATTTTTGACGATTTTGGATAGCCAGAAATTCCTGAATTAATATAGAAATTGAAACTTGTTGTTTTATGAAATTATGAGTAAATATGTTTTCATGACTTATAAATGTGAGAAGATAGTACATTAAACCCAGTTTTGAATTTGTTGAATTCCTTGGTTTAGTAAAACAAATATAAAAATGGTATATGTACTCTTAGGCTTTAATGGAGTATTATGTGAGTATGAACTCCAGTTAGAAAATGCTAATAAACTTGTTTTTATGGAATATTTTTTATAAATAAAATGAAATTGGTATAGGGATAACCAATAAGAGCGAGTACGTAAGTTGTACTTAGATTGTTTTGCTCGCATAACTATTTTCAATCCGAGATTCGAGGACACGACTTTAAGGTGTTTTCACACTGATCCGAATAAGGATTTATCACTCGATTGACGGTGAACACTTGGTGAGGGTTCTTGGTCTAGAACCAAAGTTTTCTATCATAGTATATTGCCATGCAAGGAGAACAGAGATTCTTGTAAATGAGCCTGATCGGAGTCCGCACTAGGGAAAACAAGTGTGTGATATTAGTTCGGAAAAGAAGTTATGTATTCGAGTAAGTAATCGAATCAGGTATTATGTATGAATAACCTATGTTTATCATATGGACTTATTAAATGTTAAGAAATATGGGGTCTGGTTCTGGGTTGAATGAGGATGAAATTTCGTGGTCAAAATTCTTTTAAGGGGGGAGAATGTAATGACCCGAAATTTTATCGATTTAATTTGGGGAGATTCAATTTATTTTGAATATTCAATTAATGATTTTAATAATTAAATAACCCTTTTTATTTATAATTAATGATAGGAAATTCACTATTGAATTTTGTTTAAATAAATAGGTAGTTCAATGAAAAACATAAAATGTGATTGGGAATCATTTTTCGAATTTCGATCTTTTATCAAACTACAAAATTGTAAAAGATTGTAATATCTTTAGTTATGTTTTTAACAAAATTTAAAATATTTAAAGGAAACACTTTTATTTTAAGTATAAAGAAGTAAAATGATAATCATAAGATTTAAAAAATATATTTAAAAGCATGAAAAGATGGAATTAGAATCTTAGGTGGAAAAGTACTAAATTATTTTATTACCCTCCATGTTATCAAATAAAGTACAAACCCACTCTAGTAACCACCACATATTACAAATATTGAAAATTGATGTGAAAACTTGAAAATTTGAAGTGATGGTTTCTTGAAATTCTTGTGTTACTTGAAAAAATTAGTTAGCTTAGAATTGAAGAAATAATATGGTCATATAAAGAAAATCATAGCCAACTAGTTTTATTGCCTTTCATTACTTCCATTTCCCTGAACGTCAAATATTCACTAAAAAGAAGGGAAAAGGAAAAAAAAAGAGAAAGCAAAAGTCAGTAAAACAAAATGAGCATGAACTTTGAAATTCAATTTCGATTCCTATACTCCATTTTAAAATCATGGGAAAAGTTGTATCAAGTTTATTTTTGCATGATCTTTCCTTTGGTATGGGTTTTGGAGGGGTTTCGTGATGTTGGGTAGCTTGGCCGTGCCATGGCCAAACCTATATGGAGCTAGGGTTAGGTATTTTGGAAATTATGGTTATCGAATGTCGAATTGGAGCATGGTCTAAGGTTCGTGGTGGAGAATGGCAGCTAGCGGTGGAGTGGGGAGGCGCGGTGGCCAGAGTTGATTCGCGACCTGGTAGGTCATGTTAAGGTGGAGCTCAGTTGGGGAGGCGCGGTGGCCAGAGTTGATTCGCGACCTGGTAGGTCATGTTAAGGTGGAGCTCAGTCGCTTTTCAACTAGGTGCCGTGAAGGTCGAGGCGGTAGGTGCAAAGGAATGGGCTCGCGAAAAGAAACTTGTTGGTGGGATTAGATCGTCGTTCTGGTGGAGGGATGGTCATGCAAGGTGCACGGCTGTGCACCATTGAGGGCTTCAAGAAGATTTGAATAATGGAGGGGAGAAGAAGAAGGAGATGCTACAGTAATGGGTCGAGTGGAGTAGTAAATGGACCGGTTGCTTTGTGTGGAGCGAGAACATAATATATATGCTAATTTGTTTATTATTAGAGTATGTTAACTTAAAAATATGATAACTTTACCATATGTGATCCATTTAACACATGGATTTTTGCGTTGTACTCGTATGGATGAGTACAACATTGTAGTGTAACTTGTTGATAACTTTGACAATGTATGAAATTATGATATAATAAAACAGGATCGAATTTAATGACGTTATTTTAAATAATAACGTTGTTAGTTTATTATACCTTAATTTGTGATATTTATTTGGCCAAATAAAACACTGTTCAGTTAAATTCGATCGAATATATTATTATGGACATTTATTGGGCATAAAAAATCCCCATTCTTCTTTACTAAGTAAAAAGTTAATTTATGAGATTAATTGAGATATGGATTAATTAATATGGGTTAAATGGAGAACTAACTATTGATTGTTAAATATTGAATGCTAAAAGCTTGGTAGCCTAATCATATTGAATATAACACCGACATATGAACCTTTTTGTGAAAATAATTGGTAGCTTGTTTAAGTACCATTGTGGTCGCTAAGGCTCAGATATAATCAGTGTATGAAGTTTTACTAATTTCTTAGTTGAACATGTTTTAAAGTTAATTATATTTTATTTTAACAATGTTTTAAAGTTAATTATATTTTATTTAAAAATGTTTAAAGTTAATTATTATTTTCTTAATGATATTTTAGTGTTAGTTATATTTAAGTAAGGATGCTTTTAAGTTGGTTGAAATGTTTTAATTAATAAGGTTTAAGTTAATTAATTATATTTCTAAATAATGTTTAAAGGAAGGTTAATTATTTATTAAGTTGTTTTTAAGATTGATTAGTTATTCTAATAAAATGTTTTAGTTGATTTATTATTTTAAGGTTTAAGGTTTAAGGTTAGTTAATTTCATTAATCAAAGTAGTTAAGATTAACTAATTAACTAATGAAGTTTAAGTTGATTATTTTGATTTATGAGGTTAAAGTGAAGAAATTAATCATTTACTAATGGTTTTTAAATAATTAATTATTTAAATTAACGGTAATTAAAGGAAATGTTGTATAAAGTATATTTATAAATAAAATGGAAATGATTTATAATGATAAATAAAAGGAATAGAGTTTACATGCTATTTAATTATAAACAAGTTAAAAGTTTTGGTCCATATAGCGATAGTCACTATGGATGTAGTTTTAAAACTCTTTGATTTCTTTACATTGGAAAAGTTATCTACCTTAGATATTTGAGAACTCCTTTCAAGTAAGATTTAGAAATGTGCAAAATCAATATAAGAAAGGTTTGGAATTATTATTGTATTTTAATAATTATTGAATAATTGATTTAAAGAAATATTTTGAAATAGAAAAGGATAAGTGTATTTGGGTTTATAGTAAACAAAGTTTTTAAATGATAGCTATTTTGACCAATTTAATATGGTTTTAGAAAAGTGTGAAATCTCCTGTAAGTCGTGAGTATACTTATACCATTGAGATAAGTATATGGTTATATTCCCTAAGTATCGAAATATGGTGTTTTGTGAATATACTTATTCCGCTGAGATAAGTATATGGAAATGATTTTCAATTATTTACAATGTGTATTAAATAATAACAATATTAATTAAAGAGGCCTAGTGGTTGTTTATAGGCTTAATCGAGTTTAGTTTCCTATGGAATTAAACCTGTGTTTGTTTGTAGTTTTATTTGATAGTTAAATAACCGATTATCAAACCTTGGCCTAAATAATCCTTCTTAACTTTGGTGGTAGGGAAACAATTCCCTACTTAACACCTGAGGATATAACTCTGGAAATATATAGGAGAAATACTTGAGTTATATGGCACAATCATCTTCGATGATGCTATACTGTGCATATAAATCTCGTTATGTTCTCTTAGGGAAAATGACAGGAAGATCCATCCACTTAAACGGTTAGGGGGTGATCCCCACTCCTATGTATTGTTTGTATATTTCCGAAAGAACCGGAGTTGTGTTTACCGATGACTATTGAATATTGGTTCGAAGAGACTGGGATCATATAAGTATGAATTATCCAAAAACCACTTCGATCCAACTTAAACAACGTATTGAAGATATCTTGAAGATAATGGAATCGAAGACGAAGCTCTTTGAAGTGCAAGGGTTATTTGCTACTAATCCTGAGGGTGGTTCCAAAATGGATGTAGTAGAAGTGGTGCCTTTGGTTTATTCATATCCTGAACAACTTGAATGGATGAATGCTAGCATTGCATTGATGCTTAGAGGACAGTGTTAGTATTCCAAGTAGGAATTGCTAGGAGAGGAAAAAGGTAAAACATGACCTCACAAGTCTCACAACCCGGTATTGGCTAAAACAAGGGATGCAGCAGAGCTATGTGGTTTGCTACCATTACGAGCATCATTCCTCGGATCTAGAGTCGGTATTTACGTATTTGGTATGCACGCAAGGAGTGGGGCCAAGGAGGGTGGACATTTTTTTGGGCCTTGGTCCTGGGAAATGATGTAATCCGGTATGCCATGTTAAAGGGGCGGCCGACTCTGTGTAGCAGGATTGCAAGAAGTTCTTGTTGACCTCCGGTACATTTTATCTAAAGGTGTACTGTACGGAAGGCAGTCCCTTACCTTGCCATATTGGAAATCCAATCTCTACTACGTGCCTTTATGGTTTTAGTTATGCCCAACTATGTTAAAATGTGAAATGTAAGCATTTCAACTATTTTATATATTTATTTTCTCCTTAAACATTATTATAATATCATTGGATTTTCTATAAAAATGTTTTGGTTATTGTAAGGTAAAATCCATCCATGTTTATGTGCGACGTGGTCTTACGAGATACCATTATTTCAAAAGGTTTTATAACATAATGTAATCCATTTGAGTGTGTTTCTCAGGTTGGTTTTACCAGACTAATCCAGATGTTGTTTTCCTATAATGCTTGAGTTAGTCATATTATGTTTTCCAGATATAGGTGGACACATTTAGAGCTTTCAAGGGACGAGCTGGATGCCTCTAAGACGTACTTCTGTATTTTGTAGTTATTCTTCTACTATTTGTTCTGGTTGTATTTATTAGCAAGTTGTAAGGGCAAGTTGTTATAACTATCTAGTCTGATGACATGATAGTGTTGTACTCTGATTAATGTATGTATTATAAATTTCAGTAAATTTTGTAAAGATCATTTGTATATTATATGTTACTCGTCACGTTTGTTAGATTCATTTCTTTTTTTCTTTCTTTTCTTTCTTTACCCAATGATCCATCTTTCCGGCACTTGGATGTTAGGAACGCGAATACTATGGATGTATTAGTGTCGACTTTTGAGGATCAAGAAAGCGGGTTGTTACAAGTTTATATATGATCTATTCAGTTTATTTAAATAATTTACTTGTGTTTTCATTTATTTTATTACATTTTCTAGTTTGTAGCTCCAAATTTATTGTAACCATTGATTAATTGAGTGTTTTGCTAAAAGCACCCATAAAGCCTCTTCCTAATACCGTAAATTTGTTGATAAAATTTAATAAAATTACCTACTTTTTAATACCACCTTGACTTTTTCACCAATCTCCACGTTATTGAAATCCATTCCTAAACTCATCTCCATTAATTACCATTGACCAGTGGTTTTTTATCCCTACCAGGTTCATAAAACAAAATTAACTCGAATTATAAGCAAAATTTAACATGAATTAATAATTAAATACCAACCAAACATTTTATCAATGCCCATATTAACTAATTAACATAGAGTCTGATACAAAAATTTTAAACACGAATAATTTTATCAAGAAATACTAAATGAAGGAGAGCTGATGGCGATGTAAGTAGTTGCAATGTGTCTTACTACACAATGCCGTCGATGCACTTCTGGTTGAAATGAATTTCTCATCGCTTGATTTAGGATTAAGAGGTCTTTGAGGAATTGGATTTTCAAATTGGTATTAAGCAATGAAATGAATGAGATGTGTTAATGGTAGCCTATGGAGGGAAGCGTGGTATTAAGAAGTGGAATTGATGTTAAGTTATGGTATTTTTTAATGATGGTATTAGAAAGAAGGTTTATGTGTATTTTTAGCAACACACCTAATTTATTAAAGTAGGAGCAAATCGCTACACCTATTCATGCCATAACTCGTTCTAACAATTCTCGTGTTTAGCCGAGTGCAAATATACATTTCAAATCTCTCGATCTGGGATTGAGTTTGATGATACCTCATTAATGCTTAATATTTTTCAATTTCTTATGGACCTTCTGTTCGAGACAAGTTTTTGAATTTGAAGTAGTATATATTATATTATTTATCATATATGCCAAGATCCATGGCACTAAGATAAGTTTGAATCTCATCGATTTCGATTTCATTTGCTTTTTGAAAACAAAGCAAGTTAGTATATTATTTTTATTTTTTGTATTTTATATTTGAAAGGATTACCCACTCGTTTTTTTAATTACTTAATGGTAGAGGGAGCCATTCTTGGATCAGGTGCTCGAGCAAAAACTAGCGAAGCGTAGATTTTAAAAATTTACTCATTATTTAATTTAATCACAAGAAACTAGCATCTGCTATTGTAAATAATGGTTATATGTATTACATCGTATTTAATGAAATCTACTACATTTTGTTGTGCAAAATTTTAATTAATTTGCACTAAAGCCAAACCATTGTGGAGTAGATAGGCTTACGCGCGGAAGCAACCAATAGCATCTAGCTTGTCGATTAATCATCAACCGCCAATTTAATAAACAATAATCACCAAACAAAGAAAAATAGAAGAGTAGAGAACACAAAGATTTAATGTGATTCGATTGAATCACCTATGTCCACAGACCCAATATCTATTCTTTACTTTATTGAAGAAAGAGAGTACAAAAGAGAGAGATCACAAAGCATAGGTAGTAAAATATAGAGACTAACCTATAATTACAAATTGAATAATCAATTTCTTCAAAAGACTTATTTGCACTTAAAAACCAAATTTCATTTGGCTGCAGAAATTATGGTTTACTAAAGAAGAGGATAATGGCGGATGCTCACACACACACACACACATGAAGATTAACTTCATTTATTTAATTAAACTTAATGAAGAAATTACTTGGACATTAAGAATATTAATTTCTCAATTATCATGAAATCTTTTCAAATTTCAATGATTTGATTTCATGCAAATAGATAACTACAATCTTGGTTTTCATAAAGTTTCGTTGTAGATTGAATTTTCACATATAAACTTTTCCATCTTCATATAACAATCTACCGACTAATTAAATGGTTAACTAATTGATTAGTTTTCTTTCTCCACATAACTTTCCTCTCCCTCCCTCCATATACTAGTGTGTAACCCGTGCGTTGCACACGGTAATATTGTTAAAAAATATTTTTTATATTTTAGTTATTGCTAAAAATATATTTTTATTATGCAATATATGATAAATTTATTGTGATATATTAATCATAAACTAAAGTGAATTGTGACGTTCAGATATAAGGTTGATGATTCAGTACTCGCTAACTACATATCTTTGCAAAAATTAATGTTCCAACTTAAAAAAATTATAATTGAAGTTGTTAATACTGTATATATAAATAATTTATGTTATTTGATATATATATATATATATATATATATATAAGCGAATACGTAACTTCACTATTTTGTTAATATAGATTGTTGTGTGTGTGTGTGTATATATATATATATATATATTGAATTATCATCTTTCTTGAAGGATTTATAAATGGATTAATGAACATTAAATAAATTGAATTTATTTGAATATTTGAATTAATGGTCGACATAACTAATTAAATATAAGAAGTTAAATGTAAAAAAAGTTAAAATTGGGAAGAGCTTTTTACAAATTTGTAATTGAGAAGAGCATAAACCTTATGGTTAGGTTATCTGCATGTGAACTTTTTTTGAATCAGACGTGAACTTTTATTCATTTTTAAGTTTTCATTTTTCAACAATTTTATCCTTGTAGTTAACCATAAATTTCATGTTCTTGTAGAAGGGTCATGCTTACAACTTTGATAGTTGCAAAATAATGTTATATAGCATTTAGTTGAGTTATGAGTTGGGTATGGTTTGATAACATGTTGAAGGTGAGAATGTTTGTATAATCTAATTTTTATCGGTTTAATATGTGCTTTCACATCATAATGTTGTAAAATATAAATTTATCCTTTAAAGGTTGTTAAAATGAAATTATATTATGTAATGTATGATATGTTTTTGAGATAAATGAATTAGAATAAAAGAGTTATTATTATTTATGTATACATTTATGTTATGTGATTTATATATCTTCATATATCCGAATAAAGAAGAAATAAATTTATTATTTTTCTCATATACAAGAATATTGTATATATTGAAATCCTCTTATTTTTAGGATTTATTAGATGGATTAATAAATATTAGTTAATCATATTTATTTCAAGAGTTTAAATTTTAGATTACACAATTAGTTAAATATAGGAACTTAAATGTAAAATATTAAAAGATAATTGAGAAAGGTTTCTAAGTAATTGTAAAAAAAATTAAATTTTTAGGTAGTTGAAGTTAATAGAATTTTACAGTGCAATGTATGATAAATTCATTTAGTAAATAAATTATAGAATAAATTTGTTATTGTTATTAATGTGTATGATTTTTATTATGTAACTTATACATATTTGCATCTAAATTAATTTTTTTTACCAATTTGTTATGCATCTATAATATACATATTGAAATTTCATCTTTTAAGATTTATTAATAAATATTAGTTGATTAAGTTTATCAATTAGTTTAAATTTTAGATTATGTAATTAATTTAAATGTGTGGACTATAATGTAAAATTTTGAGAAAGAACCGTGAAATATTTGTAAATAATTGTAGATTCTTTTAATAATAAATATTCAAATGTAAAATAGTGTGAAAAGTTTAGTAGAATAATTGTAAAGTAGTAATCATAGGATTTTGAAAATAAAATATCTATTTAGAGAGAATTAAGGAGAACACGGATAACTCCTAGAATTAATGAGAGAACTTCAAATTCTTCTGCTTTACTATTATTTAATAGATATAGCCTAATTGATTGAATGATTGAATCAACCAACTAATTATTTTTTTATTTGGCAAATATTTGAATCACATAAAATTCAACATACTTATTGTGTTATAATATCTTTTAATTTAACATTATAAATTAGAATTTGAAAATTAGACTAGAAATTTAAATTAGAATTTTAAAACTTTATTTAAAATTGTTATTAACTAAATGATTTTAATTTTAATTCCATAACATCGTGATGATATGTTCAACGAGGGGGTATATATTAGGACTTGAGAACTGCTATAGCGAGTTAGTCCAAAACCGAGAGGTAATTAATTTGAAGTTTGTAGGCTTTTGGCCCGTTCTAATGTAATTATTATTTCCTCACACTAAAACTTCGTTTAACACTCAAAAAACTTGAAAAGAAAAAAAGAAAAGAAAAAGGGGAAAGCAAGGGTTTCAAGCCATGAGTACCATGAAATTTTGTCGCGAATGGTAATTAATTTTACTATTTAATTTTGTTGATTTTCTACTGCATTGCTCTTTTGATCCATGTTTTTATTTTCGCAGTAATAATATATTGTACCCTAAAGAAGATAAGGAACAGAAGATACTTCTCTATGCTTGCCGCAACTGCGATCATCAGGTTTTTTTTTTTTTTTTTGCAAATTTAAACCGGTTTTATTTCAGTTATATGAGATTAATGATTCTTGGTACTCCTTTGTAATATGTTATTTGGGTTGATTGGTTGCTCGTAACCAGGGGCGAAGCTCCTCCTCAGTTCTTTTGAGTAGTGTGAGATTCGAAATCTGAAGATTGTAATGTGTGAAAATAAATGTTAATGGCTGAAATAAAAGTTACTGCTATCAAGCTTTATTTTCTTTGGAAAATTTGAGATTTGGAATATTTTATAATAATTTGATAATGGGTTTGAAAATAGTTGAGGAATAATAACGAGGTCGCAACTAAAAAGAGACAAGGAAGAAGAATAATTGTGATGTTAACTTCGTCACATTTTTTATTCTAATTTACATTCCAGGGCGTCTATTTTATCATATATTTTCATATTGACAGCGATTCCTTGTTTTAATTTTCCTCATATTTACCACTTCCACTTTCCAAATAACTCTTTACATATGTATTAGATAGTTAGCGTGTGCTACATGAACGTTCCATATTTTGGGTTAAACCTGTGTAAAGACAGTTTTTTCTTGGGTTAAACTTGTATAAATTCTTTTCACTTGAAATCTGTAAAATGAATGTTATTTTAGATCACAATGAATTTGTAAGATGGACGGTTGAATAAATTGAATAGTCTATTATCATTTGGAGCACCAAAAGTAACTTTACCAATACGAAAATTATATATAATTTAAGCAAGCTGACCCCTTCCAATATTTATTCTGGTTTCGTCCCTGTTTGTAAGTATATAAAACTGGGATTGTGCTGTAACTTTACCTAAATTAGCAGTGCATGTTCTGTCAGTGGCAAGAGTAGGAAACCCTGGCTTCTTGAAATATGGCTTCAGGCTTGTAAACTTCTGAAAACAAACCAGTTAGATAAACTTTCCTTACTACATTTGATTTTTCATAAGCATTTCTATTGTAAACTTAATCCGTAAAGTTGCCTTACAATATTATCCTGTAATCAGAAATCTGGCTTAACACCCCTTGGATAATTGATATATAATCAAGTTTTTGTTAGAATGTTCAACTAAATAATAGTTGAATATCTTTACGTGTTACGATAAGCATAAACTATTCTAGTTGAAAGTCTCGCTCGTCTTTGTATATTTCATGCAAAGATTCTTCTTGAGTAATAAGTAGTAACAAGCCTTGTTGAAATCTAGATATAAATAAATTAATTTGTTTTGAAGACTTCTGCAATTGCCCAGGATGCTACCTCAGTTTTTTAAACGTGATCAATAATATTTGTTTTCTCATTGAACCAAGATTTTAATTGTTTTATGTTATAGAGCTATCCGCATCCTCACTTTTCATTGGTTTGCTCGTTTAACATGTCTCATATTTGGTAGAATCTGAATCTTGCTTGTTATTGAGGACTTATGAATTCATAGTTGTACTATGACATCAGGTGTGCTTTCCCTTTTTCCATTGTATTCAGGTTACTAAAGCTTTGTAGAGTTTGGTATGTTCTTACTCAGTTTTCACTTTGTTAGCTGAAACCTTTGTTTTTATATCACTCGAATTGGATTAATAAGAAATGCTCTCAAATTGCCAGTTACATTGCAATCTGTGGATTAGATTTGCTAGTGCATTTATACATGCAAATTATGTTTTTAATACACCATTATATACTTTACTATTAGTGTTATTGTATCTTCTTGTTCCACTTGTTAAATTTACCAGCCTTGCTAGACATGTTCTTTTTTTTTTCTTTTTTTTTTACTGCCATTTCATTTGAGAAAGAGGTGGAGGAAGAGGCACATGAATAAAACATTCATTACATGTGCTTTCTATAACAATTGGCTTATATCTTTTGGCCGTTGAGTGTAATGTCATGAATTGAAACAGTTTATTGGTATTTAAATAAAGAGTGAATTAGTTAAAAGGACAAAGTTGAGGGAAATTTTTGATCCAAGTACACCGTCTTAAAAGTTTATTTAGAAAAAAATATATTAAGAAAATGCTATATTAATATAGCATTATCCGTGTAAATGTCTTAAAAGTTTAATCAGAAAAAAATATATTAACAAAATGCTATATTAATATAGCATTGTCCGTATAAATGCTAAATTAAATTAGCACTATATTTATAGCAAAAATACTATATTTACAACAAATGCTATATACATATGGTATTACTTTATAGCAAATGTTACATACATTAAGCGTTACTTTGTCCTTCAGTCTAAATTTTTTGTCATGCGTCCTTGGTTAAAAAATAACTCTAAACTATTTCCTTCAGCTGATATTCCTGTTAAATAGATTATTAAAGCGCCGTCTTTTCCTTTATTTTACAGGAGGCTGCAGACAACAATTGTGTGTACAGGAACGAGATAACACATGATGCTGGGGAACAAACTCAAGTTTTACAAGATGTGGCAGCTGATCCAACTCTTCCTCGTACAAAAACAGTTCGATGTGCTGTGTGCCAACACCCAGAAGCTGTCTTTTTCCAGGTATGTTCACTCTATCTTCTTATTAAACACAACATTTTTAAATCCATATTGCAAAAGAAATTTGAATATAATTATGTTATTATATTTAGCCTAGTTGATCCATTTACATTTCCGCTTCCTGGAATTTTTTAACATGGATGATGCCTGGAACAAGTGCTGTGAAGTTGTTTAAATGAGCATTCCTCATGTCTTCTACCATTTATATGATTCTACAAGTGTTTACATTGTTAAAATGATAGTTATGTATGTATTAGTTTCACAATTATTTTCCCATCAAAAGTTGGTTGCAGAAGACCTCGCCACATTCATGCCTTCATAATAGTGCTTTGTTTTAGAGTTCCTTGAGAACAGACGAATACAGCTGGTGAAACAGTGATGTGATAAGAGGTGTCTGACTCTAAAGTCTCTAAATATCGCATTAATTTTATTTATCAATAAAACAATAAATAAATTCCTAATTTTTGAGCTACCATCAATTATAGAAGCAAGAATGCTGAATCTTCAGCAACTTTAAGTAGCCCCTGTAGCCAAATTTTACCAATCATACGCAAAAAATGTTAATAGTACACAACAATGGACAAGAGTCCTGTTTATGATAACTAAATACAAGAAAAACTCTCAAGGATGTTTACATTAACATAAGTTTTGGCGTGTTTTTCGAATATAGATGTGAACAGAATATCAACTTTTTCATACCATGAAAGAAAGTGCCGCAAGCCAACTAATGCTCAAACTTAAACTTATGATGGCAGGTAAGTTAATAAAAATGCAACTTTTTAAACCTTTTTAGACACTAATTATTGACTTTAAACACAGAAACAAAAACTAAAGTTATTTACATTCAGTTCTCTTATCAAACATCTTAGAGATCTTTTTTTTCAGCATTTCACACCTTTTATTTTAAAATCCATCAACAAAATTATCTTGAGGTCCTAAACATTAAGTTATGATCTCCATATCATCCCCTGTACCATGTAACATGAATATTTATATATAGTGTTTTAGTTATCATGAATATTTGAAAATATTAAAGCATTCCATGCAACAAAAAAATTGAAATTTATCAGATAAATCAAATATCTTAGTTTCATTTAGCCAAGGAATATTTGAGTATATGCTTTTGTATGTATTGTTCAGCCAGCTACGTGATTAGGCCTGTCAACAGGTCGGGTATCTTAAAATCCAGATCCAAGCATGGTTCAATAATCAAAACCCGAGTCATGCCCAAACTCATTGGATATTCAAACCCAATACCCGAGTCTGGCCCGTCGGGCTTTTCACGTCCGTTGGGCAATATCTGTATACTTAACTTATTATATTTGTGCTAAAACTATAATTTAAACTCGCAACTTTTGTAAAAATTATACACACAATGTTAACCTACAAATTGGTAGTGATAAAGCCAAGTTCATAAAAGTATGCAAAAACATCCACATGCAAACAAACAAAATAGTGAACAAATAACATAAAACACTTACTATGGAATAGTAATAGCCATGTCGGGTCCAAACTCGATCGGGTTGTGATGAAACCGTACACACTCCTAACAATAACTGGGCCGGGCCTGAGTTGGGTTTGGGTAGTTAGAGCTAAACCCATGTGCCACATTAACAGGGTGAGTTTGGGCATCGTTCGAACCAAAATCAGTACCATTGATAGGCCTACGCATGGCCATTTGGATATGAAGTGATTAGAAATATCTTATGGCTCCCCTAAAGCTATCTGCTAATGGATACCAGCTTTTATTCGTCATCTTATATTTACAGAAAACATTTAGTTCATGATGACAGCAGATTTTCTTGTTGAATAAGTGCAGCAATGAAACAATAAATAAACATATTTTATATTTTTAATAATCAAGAAAATGCAAAAATATGTTTATGATTGTACATTGAACTGAAGGTGGGTAAATTTGAATAATGCAGGCTACAGCGAGAGGAGAAGAAGGCATGGCGCTGTTCTTCGTGTGCTGTAATCCGAGCTGTGGTCATAGATGGAGAGATTAATATATGTTGCTTTTTAGCTTTTTATTTAGGAGATGACCAGATTGTTTCTTGAGTCTAGCATTGTTTGACCTCCTTTTCAGTGGAAACTGACTGTTTTTTTATGGTGTGTTGCTAAATGTATGAGTGAACATCTTGAACCTCAAGCTTAATGAAGGGGCTTGAAGGTAGCATTGCTTTTATCATCTTTTAGCAGCTCTATAATTGTTAGTTAAACTCTGAACTTCTTATTATTTGGGTATTTAGATGGTGTCATGGTAGTACATGTTAGTACAAGTCTTGATAATCTGAACTTTTTAGCTCTATAATTTATCATTGTCATACCATTACCGGCGTATTGATAACAAATATTTAATTAAATCGTTATCCCAATCCTATTGGTATTATAACGGTAAATTTACCATTATTAATGGTAAATATAATAGTAAATAAATGTTAAATTCAGTGGTAACGGTAAATTTATCAGTCATGTTAACTTTGATTTTGCGGTAGTTAAATTAATCATAACTATGTATACTTTTAAGGGAAATATCATACTTTAAGAAACTGTTCGTAGTATTATTTATAATGATGTTTATTTTTTTATTAGATTCGAAACTTAATATTAACAAGGCTATTACTTCATATTGTTGTATATAATTTTTGATGAATCAAAATAACTTAATATCAACTAAAATAAGGTGAAATGTTGATATAAATATTAATGGGGTTAGGATAAGGAGTAAATTTTACTTTTTTTATCATTATCAGAATTTTAGTACAATAAAATTTTATTGTTTTATGTAATGATAAATATATCATTAACAGTCAACGGTTTACTAGTTTATCCGTAGACCAATTATGATTTTACCAACGTAACGGTAAAAATCGTTAGTCACTTTTGACTTACCAGAAGTATCAGTACGGTAAACGTTTTCTCGTATCGATAACGGTTATCATTACTATAACAACCCTACGTCTAATACCAGACGCTTGTTCAACAGATGCTTGGTAGTTAGGTAGTTGTTCAACCAGTGTTTAACATGATTACAGATAATGAACCATTCTCCCTAAAAATGTAACTAGTTACAAAATGTAACCCTCGATTGGGAAGAAGTTTAGGGGTCAAATATTACATCCTGTAAAATGTAATCGCCTAGGCACCAAATGAATACATATTGCAAAAGTAACCAAGCGCTTTCGAGTACATGAACATGCAAAATAAACTCACATCTAGACCAGTCAAAATATGATCCAACCCATCTACCCTACTTATAAATGAGTTGGATCAATCCATTTATGAATTTAATTAAATGGGTTATGCTTTGGATTGACCCATTTTAAAAAATGTTATAAATGGGTAACCCATTTATTAGAAATTTAAAATTTGAAATATAAATTTTGAAAATAAGAATTTTGAACACACATTATAGTTTTCCATGGAGACTGACAGTTGTATTTAGAAAATAACAGGCTACCGCATCCTCATATTTGAACTCCGCCTAGTGTAGAAGCCGTTATTTTTTTTATATAGACTGCAAAACTTCTTCATACTAACTCAGAATCAGGCGAGACTTCGACCAATTAGCTCCCACCTAAATTACGAACAATATGGAACACTCGGATACTTCATCTTGTGAACGCACACTGTAGTTCTCCATGAGGACTGAAAGATATACTTAGAAAATAACAGGCTACCACATCTCCATATTTGAACTCCGCCTAGTACAGAGCCGCTATTTTTTTTGTTCAGACTGCAATAACTTCTTCATACTAATTCGAAATCAGGCGAGACTTCGACCGATTAGCTTCCACCTAAATTACAGACAATATGGAACACTCGGATACTTCATCTTGTGAACGCACATTGTAGTTCTTCATGGGGACTGACAATTATAATTGGAAAATAACAAGCTACCACATCCCCATATTTGAACTCCGCCTAGTACAGAAGCCGCTATTTTTTTTGTTCAAACTGCTGCAATAATTCCTTCATACTAACTTGGAATCAAGCGAGACTTCGACCGATTAACTTCCACCTAAATTACGGACAATATGGAACACATGGATACTTCATCTTGTGAAGCACAGTATAGTTCTCCATGGGGACTGACAGTTGTACGTAGAAAATAACAGGCTACCACATCCCCATATTTGAATTTTGATGAAAATTAGAATTAAAATTTTAAATTTTAAAATTTTGATTTTTATCGAAATTCAAATTGTAAAAATTAGAATTAGAATTATTTTATATCTATTTGTTTTTTATCAGTCAAATCAAATTTAAATCTTTAAATAGGTTAATGGGTAACCCGTTTATTAAACGGATTGTGTCATAAATGAGTTGTGTCATAAATGAGTAAAAAAGAATGGGTCGTAAATGGGTTGGGTCAAACTCGACCCAACCCATTTTGGCCCGACCTGACCTGTTTGACAGGTCTACTCAGATCTACATCATTTTCACTTGCACCCATAGAGTTAGTCCCACTATATAAACTTTTATATTACAAAAATTAGGAATTGTAACATGTAAACAAACAAGGAGCAAAAGTTCACATGTTATTGTACAAAAGAAATGACATAAAGAGTTCTGGTTAGTAGTTAGATTTTAGCAGGTTTACCCAAGTGGATAAGAATCATGCGAGTTTAGTAGGCTGGATTAGATGCATTAGATTACAAGGTGAAAGTGAGGAACTTCAAAGAAGAAGAAAAAAAGTCCTAGGTTATTAAATTAGATATTTTATTTGTGTTATCAAAAATAATTTAGTTACATCACATCGTATTTAATGTTAATTTGATATGTTGAATGTTTTGTGATTTAAAATTAATGTTATTTTATATAATTTTGTGTTAGAATTAATGTTATTATGACACAAAATTTGACACAATAAGTATTTACTATTTGACTCTTTATCTTTACATGAGAGTGGAAATCAGAGGAAGATCCAATGGTTGATATCTCATGTGTCACATAATATAAATATTATTTAGATGTCATGTATATGTTATTATTATGCATGTGATACATGTCATGTATATGGTATTTTATATTAAACATATTAAAATCTACATAAAGCATATTCGACCATTGTACAAATTTAAACTAAATTTAAATATTTTATAAATAAATATACACACGCACACATTTATACACACACGCACTCTGTTTAAATTTTAAAACTAATTATTATGCTTGGCACATAATCATTTTATAAAATACTAGTATAAAACACACATATGTACATCTAATATTCAGAGGTATTTACTTTTTATTTAATAAAAAAATGAGCGGATGGATGTATGTTGTAAGTACAATGGTTTTGGTAGTCGCAATACTTTTATTTCAACTTGTTTTGTTGGTGGTATCTGTTGATGGGTGGTCGGGAATGGGATGGTAGTGAAGGTTGCAAATCGGTGGTCAGATTCCGTTGATGGACGGAGGTATTTTCGGAATTTCAAAAAGACACAATGGAAATCATATTCATTGAATTCTCTTTATTGATAGTAGAGATATATTATAAAGAAATATGGACTCGACCTAAGAAATATGATTATTATAAGTTCGAAAATGTTATATTACATACATACATGTATGGGGAAGGAACCGCAGCCCCCTCCATTTAGCCCTTAAAGTAGCCTTCTAATTTCAGCCATTCGTTCCAATTTAAATAATAATATGATATGATAAGAGGAAAAAGTATTATTATTTAAATTGGAACGCGTTGTTGAAATTAATGGGCTACATTTGAGGGCTGAATAGAGGGTAAATAGATTAAAGACAAAAATAAATAGCAAACACATAAGGACTTTTATAGTGGCTCAGTCTCAAATCACTGCCTACGTCCACTTTAATTTTATTTCAAGAGATTAGAGACGAATACAAACAATTTATAAGGTTTCAAATCTAGAAAACAATGTAAATCGGAGTTTGACAGCAATTCGTGGCAAAGTTAGAGTTATAAAGAAGAGAGCAAAGATCAAGTTTAACTGTCCTTTTTTATGTTGCTCTAACTCTCAAATTTATAGGTGAATCATCCAACGGAGGAGCTAAATTATGGAAGACCAGGTAAGAGTCTAGCTCCATGATATTAAGGGAGAAGAACTGGTAAATTCTTAGTCGAAATCATCACGGCATTGGCCACAACATGGTCACTACCGACCATATTTGCTTGATGCCATTGTGTTTTTTCTTTATATTTGCTCATATCTTTAAGTTCCCTAGCTTCGTTTCAAAAATTGCTCTACCAAATCATGTCGGCACCGACATAATTTATCTTATGCGAGACTTGTCTTTTTCTACAAAATACTAAAGTGGTTCGCCTACTTGTTCAGAAGTGGGTCCCCCGTGAGATCATCTCAGTATCAACATGATTGTGTTCGCTACCGACCATAATTGACATGCTGCAACTTTGCACTAACTTCATATGCCCTATTATTCCATCATTCTAAGCAACCTCTTAAGATCTTGATTCATTTCGTCATCGTCTAGAAGTCCTAATTCACTTAGAAGTAGCTCGATTCAAATGTTGGATAACACACGCACATATATATTAAAAAATATTCATTTTTAAAAACATCATGACCAAATTGTAATAAATATTATTATGAAATAAATTAATGCAAGTTTAAGTAATTAACTTGATCTGCCTGGTTGATTACACGTTGTATCGTGAGTTATTTTTCTCTTAAAGTCTTCCTCCTTTATCCCTCTAACTTGGCTTGTTAGACTGAGTTATAGGATTTAACTTTCACTAATATAGGTTAGGGCTTGAAATTGTATAAAAGAATAGGAGAAACAAGGCAGTATTTATAGCCTCATAAAGGTTTAAAAATATCTAGAATATTTCCCCATTTTTCTTACCCTTTTTCTCTTTGATAAACTATTTATCAAAGTATTTTTTAAAATAAACCAAATCTCCCTAATTCTTATAATAGCTTGCCCCATCCATTTATTATAATATATAATTTTAGGCCCAACCAATAACAATAATCAATTATTTAAATATTTACTTTAACCCATTTATTTAATTAAATCAATATATAACACTGATATATTATTTTAATTAATTTTGAGGCTTCAAATAAATAAGTAAAAACTGTAGTAAACTAATATAACATTTATATTAATTTCAACATTGTAATTTATAACATCTATAAATTAATTCGATTAAGTTAATTCAAAAATACACTGATCAAAATACCATTGAGTGAGTCCTTGGTGTGAACTCAACACTTGATAATATTTGAACAATTTAATATTAATGTCTGCATGGATTTTGGTGAAGCATGGCAGTGGACATGAGTTCAATTGCTTACTGATCATTTAGATCAAGTCATATTTCTAATCTTTTAAAGCTACACCTTAATTAATGATATATTGTGCATGTTTTCTTTTCATCATCATTATATCACCGTGATATCTAAAGTTTGCTCCAATAATATGCATAGTTAATTGCAAAGTACAACTTTAAAGCACTTAGTTAAATCCAATAAAATTTATTGATTAATCGTTTTAAATAGCCAAAAGATTTTGACTTTAAGTTGACTGTAAATTACAGTTATACTAACCTTCTATAATGAAGGAGGCAGATCCTCTCTTAAGTTATGCTTCATTTCAAGTGGTTTAAGAAATAATCAACTTAGTCGTACCATGAGCATCATGTCATATGAAGGTACAATTTAGACACTTAAGATCTATAGTACTTAAATTTAAAGACTATACTACACATCAATCATTGCTTAAGGTCTTCTATTTTGACTTAGTTGTAATTAACCAATAAAGGACGATCGTTGAGTCGTTCTATGATTGTTCCAAACAATCACAAGTATGTAACCCCTTGGTATTCCCAGTAGTTAGGAATTATTCACCATCCATCATATGGAAAATATTACGTATGTCGTACAATAATCTCAATTGATACTTTGATATCCTATTCTCAAAACATCTTGATTGGGAACATTTAAGTTTAAATATTTTATACACATGATTCAATACTCATGGTTATGAACACATTCATAACTGCAATTAAATACCTTTTCCTAAGGGTTATCTACTAGTATATATTTGATATTTATAGAATATTACTTATATCAATACAACAATACATACAATTGAAAGTAAAACCAAAAGCGCACTTTATTTTTAACACAATTCATTTCCAAGAGTCAACTTATATAATAAATCAGACAATTTCCCCTGTGGCACACACTTAACTTTATCAATCTTCCACTTGCACTTAGAGGCAATTATGGTGCCGCATACCAATATCTTCGACTAGTCTTCCTAAATTAGATCGAGAAAGGACCTTAGTGATGTTTGATTAGGTGCACTGACTGTGGTAAAAAGGGAAATTTCAAAAAAAGAAAATTCATTTTTGCGCTAGATATTAATTTTGTGTTATCATGAATAACATAATCACATTAAATCATACTTAATGTTTTTCAGTAAAAGCAACTTTGTGTTTGAAATTGATTTTATTTTAATTTCAATTTCAATTTCAATATTGTATTTAATGAATTTTATTTCATTTTAGTTTTAAAATAATCAATTTAGTTTATTTTATTGATTTATATGTATTTGCTATTAATGATTACATGTACAATATTTTAATGTGATATTATATACAAATAAATGGACTTTAATCTAATAAATCATGAAGTAAATAACAAGGGCATATATGTGTTCACTGGAATCTATGGTCACACCATATGTAAGGTGTATACTGTGTGTGTATGTATTGCATAATTATAATTTAATATGTATATATATACAATTTTATTTCTGCCCATACATGAATTTTTTTAATTTACAAAGCTCACGGCTTCGATAATTTTTTTATCATTTATCTATAATATTTATACATGTAATATATAACGCAATATACACAATTTAATTACTATATATATATATAAAATTATTTTCAACCATGCATAAAAATTTGCCTTTTTTGGGTCTAAATTTTAAATTCGTATATTACACACACATAATTGTGCAACATATACATTTAAAATTTAAATTTCAAAAAACTTGTAAACCTTGTTAATATATATTTGAAGCCGAAACAACTTTTTAGCTAGATGGAAAAATAATAATTTTATATTAAACTTTATTAATAAATATATATATTTATACATATAATGTTATAATATGCATATATATTATCTGGAATATATATAGGCCAAAATTTTATATATAAGATTGTTTTATTGACACACGCGCGCGCATACACACACACATATATATATTAAATTTCTATTTATATAAATACATGTATATTAAAAAATTAATTTAATCTGGGGAAAATATTTTTCTAATGAAAGCCGAAAATAAATGTGTGCGTGCGTGTGTGTATGTATATATGTATGTACACGCACACATATATACATGTATGTATGTGTGTGTGTAATTTGAGTTTGAATTAAACTTTTTACCTCTAGAGCCAATCGGTTATTGGCACGTCATATTGCTAGCCTTTCCTCTTGAAGTATGGTTCCTTCCTCCTCTCAGCCTTTCCTCTTATAATATGGTTCCTTCCTCCTCCCATCCTTTCCTAGCTTAGTTTGCAATACCCAGCTATAAGCTCCAACCCGTTGTTAATTATGCCTAGGGGTTTAAGTTTGATTGTGTGTGTTGAAATAAGAAAAGGAGGTGTTTTTTGTAACCAATGGAGGTGGTTTTTTTAACCAATGGAAATCCCAAATACCACCTCATTTTGCTCATATCTTTATTATAGATCTCATTTAGTCAAAATAAAATTTTCGAACCCCTCATTCCTCCATGATATAGCATGCCGCCTAATGGAATCATTCCATGATATTGCGCTTAATTAATATCTCATATGCTAATTAAATACATATTTATTTCGACCCATATAATTAATAAAATTAATATATAATAATTTTATATTATTTAATTATTTATAAAGTCCAAAATAAATAATTAAAAGCCATAAAAAATCAATACGACATTTGTACTAATATTTTTTATTAATTTATAACATTTTAAAACTAATTTAAACAGTCGAATTCGAAAAATTGCTAATAACACAGTTGTGTCGATCCTTTATTGTGATCTTGATCCTTAATAGTATTTATACAATTTAAATATTAAAGTATACACATACTTTACTGAAGTACTATATCGGAAACAAGCTTAGTTGCTTATAGATCATTTAGGTGAAATCTAATTTCTCACTTTATTAATCAACACCGCAAGTAATAATATTTTTTGGTTGTTTTCTTTTCGTCATCACTATACAACTAAGACATCTAGAGTTTGGTCAAAGGTCAAAAACTCCAATAATATCTACATTTAATTGTATAGTGTCACTTTAGAGCCTTTGGTTCAATTGGATAACGTTTATTGATTAACCGATCTACTTTGGCTAGAGTTTGAATTAATTTGACTACCAGTTATGGCAGTTACGGTGATACTAACTTTCTACAATGGAGGAGTCCAATCCTCTCTTAAGTAGTGTTTTACTTTAATAGTTCAGCATGTGCCAAACTATGCTCATAACATGATTGTGATGTTATATAATTAACCATAATCAAAGTACGGTCTAGATAGTTAAGATCGATCTAACGACTATTGCACATCATTATATGATATCTTCTTGTGACATCCCTGAATTTTGAGCAATATCAATTTAATAATCTATATTAAATATTAAATTGATTTGATATATAATTGTTAATAAAATATAAATTGACTTGATAATTTTATTTTAAATGGATATTTAACTGATAAATTATCTTTTAAAGCTAATAAATTATTTCCTATTTATTTATATATATATTTGTATATATGGTAAATAGTTAAGGTCTGTTTTAATTTTTAATAAATAAGAATATGTTTTAAAATTCTAGTCTTTTGGGTAATTTGGAAATTTGATTTAAATTAAATATTAAATAAATACACTTATGTTAAGAGTAGGATTAAATACTAAGTTTTAAAAATTTATAACAGGATAACATAACCATAACCACCTTTAAACAAAAATATTAGTCAAATATTATTTAATCTATAGCAAAACTTAGGATCAGGCAAGGAAGTTTATACCATAACAAAACTTTAAATTTAAAACTTAAGTTAAATATACTTGCAGGCAAGTAAAAGAATACAAGCATCTTACAAATAAACAAAGCAAAAATATAATACACTTATGTTAGAAACTAGAAATAAATAACAAGCTAACTATAACTATAACAATTACAAACTAAAAACTTATGTGCAGGCAAGAAAGTTTTACTCTATGGCAAAATATTCTTGCAGGCATTAAAATCACCTAAGTATAAGATGATAGATAAGGCAAGTAAATTATTTTGTACACTTTGGCAATGTACATGTGCAGGCAGAAATCATTTCAGTACATACGAATGAAGATAGGGTAAGTATGCTAAGTTTAAAATTAAACAAATATAAACATGGGTAAGGTTGTAAGTACATACGAAAGTGGATTGTAGGAGAAGCTTGTACACAAGAAAGTACATAGCATTTAATGTTTTTCCACCTTAGCACAACAAAGCCTGTCCAGAATGGTTTTCAGTCACCAAAGAAAATGGAAATATCTCTGAAATTTGTACTTAAACAATATGGTATACTTGTTATTTGTTCAACCTACTTCATTTTTATTTCATAAACGAGAGTGTTGCAATTCCAGTTTTTAAACAGAGAAGAATTTAAACAAAATACAAAACTGGAAATCAACAAAGCAAAAGCACTTCAGTTCTCAATCAAAAATAAAAGCATTTTCAATTTTAACAAGACTTCCAGACAATTCATGTTTGAGTTCCAAAGCCAATTCAAAGTTTTCGAAGATCAAAACAACAAAATATGGAAGTTTTCAAATGCCAGATTTCAAGTTCCCTGTCTTCAAATAAAAAGAGCAAGTTTTCCATTCAAATGACTGGTGAGTAAACTTTAAAACTCAACCATAAATAATCTGAAATGTCTGTGTTAATGATTGTTTTACATGCATGTATATGTGCAAGTCTTCGTGAATATATGTATGTGCATATCTGTAGCTTTTGAACTTCCCTGATCTTAATACAAGTCTCTGACTTGAAAAACTGTAAGCATGAGATACCTTAGTTTTGATGGATATGGTTTATGTTCTAAGTAGACTTGTGATGTATGTTTGGAAATATGGTTGTATGATTGTTTTAAGACTCCGGAAATCTGGGAGGGTGTTTTGATAAAACTACTGTGATCTCTGTTTAAAAAGTACCAGAGAATAAAACTTAGTTTTCAAACTTCAAAAAAAAAAAAAAAAAACTTCTTTCTCCAATCTTCTTTAGGCCTAAGTTGTTAAAACAAAGTTAGTTGTTTTAATCTAAACTAAGCTTTGAAAATAATTGAAATAATTATAAGCAGAAAACATTCTCTGGAAACATGAAACACAGAGAAAACTTGTAATATGTTAAAAATCAAATCTTGGAATATGTTGATAAAATTTCATATCTGAAAATGTATCTAAAAGATAGGATTTTTAGAATCAAGTTTACAATTTTTAGTGTAGTATTGAATGTGTTCTGGGGTGGTGTCTGTATTTCGAGTTATTGGGTTTCTCTGGTGATATAGTTGATCTGGGAGGTGGTGGTTCTTTCTGGAGGTGGAGGGGTGATAGGGGACTTCGACAAAATTTTCAGGTGATGGTACTGGTTAATGGGGAGGTGGTGATTGTCATCAGAAGTCTAGAACCCTAGTTTTGCTGAGTCAAGCACAGTTGATAACCTCAACTCGTATAGTTGATCGAGTTCAACCGGAATCTGGGTATGGGTAGTAGGCGTGTAGAGGAAGCCAGCGCCGGAGTTTCAGTACCCACGGTGGTCGAAGTTTGGAGGACGAGGTGATTTCAGTTGCGATGGTGATGTCTGGTTAGTTCTAGGTTTTGGGTAGGGTGCTCGATTTCGATACTCTGGCGTTAGCGATGATCAGGGTGGTCGAGATGGTCGGTGGGGTCAGGGGCAACGGGTGGGGCGTCGAGGTGGTGGTCGCCGTTGATTAGGTCCAGCGTGCATGTGCACGGTGATAGTCTGGGGTAGCTGGGAATGGTACTCGAGTTTCACGAGTAAATGGAAGACTGGCCCGAGTTTTTACGTGTTTGCCTCGAAGCAAAGTTGGGTAGTCTCGGGTTTTATGTCGTGATGCCAGTTTTATAAAGCCTGGCAGTTTCTAGTTTAAAAGTTGGGAGCAGGGTTTAAACTTAGTTTAAAACCCAAAGTGTAAGCTATGGATTCAAATTTGCTTTTGTTTCCTAGTTTAAAATGAATAAAGTTTATAAAAACAAAATGTTTTACAACTTTAAGATGTTTAAAGTATATTTGAATGTGTTAAATTTTACTAAGTTAAAATTTGTAGTTATATTGAATCTAAATCTAAAATGAAATGTAAAAGTAGATTCAAAGATAAAATGTTTCAAATGCATTTGTAAGTGAGCGTTTAATTTATATATAAGAAAATGTTTTATCCTTTAAACAAGTGAAGATTTATAGATTTGTAATTATTAAGTAAATTAAAATGAGTAATTTACTAATTTGATTAATTAGTGATTGAATTAGTTAATTTAGTAATTTAAAGTTAAATTAGTTAATTAAGGTTTAAGATAATAAATTTAGGATGAATAAATGGATAATTAAGAATCATTAATTAAATAAGAGTTGAATTTTAATCTATGGTTATTAATTAATAAAGTAAGCAAGAATTAATTAAGTGATATTGAATACTTAATTAATTAAATAATTAAGGATTTATTAATGAGTTATTAAAGATGAAATGTAATTGTAAATAGATAATAAATCTTAATTTAATTACTTTAAGTAAATTTAAGAAGTGTTAATGATTAATGAAGGCTATTAACTAGTATTATAAAATAATGGATTAATATGATCATTTGATAATTTATTAGGTTTATTAATTTAAGATAATAAATGGTGAATTATATAAGTATAACTTACTTAGGGAAGTAATTAAGAAATTAATTTCTCATTTTAATAAATCAAGTTTAATATGAATTGTTTAAGTTAATTAATTAAGTTTAATTAATTTAAATAACCATTTGTTGATGTGATAAGTATAATTACTTAAGGAAGTAATTAATTGTGATGATGTAATAATGAAAGTAATTTGAGTATAATTACTTTGTATAAATTAATCAAGGGATTAATTAGAGAATAATTAATGATGGAGTAATTAAATTATTAATTGAAGTAATTAAGGGTAGTTAATTACTGAATGGAGTTAATCAAGGTGATTAACATTTTGTTTAATTGGAGATAAATTACTAAATGAAATAAATGTAATCAGAGATCATTAATTATTGTAATTAATGATGCAAGTTAAAATGGATTTATTTGGGAATAATTAATAAATGAAGCAATTCATTAGAGTAATTAATTAAGAAGAAATGGAATTAATTTTAGTAATTTAAAAGGTTACTTTCTATAATTGGTATGAAGTAATTAATTTGTAAAATAATTAGAGGATAATTACTTAAATATAATTTGAGATAATTAATCTAAAAGGGTTAATTAAGATGGAAAAGTAGGAAATGATTAATTAATTAACTTGTAATTAATTAATGGTTATGTAAGCAAGATTAATATTGATGGGTTAATTAATTTAATTTACTTTAAATTAATTAGAGATTTGTAATTAATTTAATTCATTTTAAATTAATTATAAATGAGGTGATTATTAATCTTTGTTTATATATGATGGATGATATTGATTTCCATGATTGATTGTGATCTCAGATGTATACCTATTGTGTTATGGATGCTTGGTTAAGTATGATGATATTGATTATCTGTTTGAGTAGATAATATGGATTAGCTGTTTATGATGATGATGTTATTATCCATTGTGATATTGTGATTTATCTATCTGTGTGTATATAGATAATTGAATTAAATTGTTTTAACTTTAAAACAACTTGGCCTTAAAAGACACGGTTTGGATTTCGATGAGACCGGGATCGGGTTTCCGTATACCGGGATTCTAGGTCTGGAGACCCGAATACCACATCGATCCAAAATAACGTTAGGTCGTGAAATTCAAATGGAGCAAGTGAAGACTCGAGGTATAAGAACTATACGTCAGTATAACTCTGTGGGTGATTCCGTAATGAGTTTGACGAAGATAGTACTTGTAGATTCGAGATGGTGATTCAGAATGCAAGGGTTATTGTCGTTAACTCTGAGGGTGATTCCAATACGAGTGTAACGAGATAATGCCTTCGGTTTCGTTCGAACCCGGAACGAACTTGTATGGATCGAATGCTTTCAGAACATCGTCAGGTGGACGATGAGCATTCTAAGTGATGAGTTCTATTAAGGTAATCGTGACCTCAAGCCTCATCAACCGGGAATGGCTAAAACAGGGGAGGTGCAGCAAGGCTTCGTGGGTAGCACCCACTTGAGAGCAAGATATATCCCTGTCTAGATGTCCCTTTTTATTTCGGCTGTGTGGGCAGTTGTTGGCCACAACTGCGGGGTTATTTTGTTCGGGACTGTCCAGTAAGGGATGGTTCCGGCCTTGTGTTGTAGGGGATTGGGAGTAATCCTCGGTACGGTGATCTAGGCCACGTACTGTGACGGGCGGTACCCCAGTAGCCCTGCCATTGTATGGAATCCAATCTCCAATAAGTGCCGTACGTATTAGTTGTGCCCAACTATGTTGGAATGTGAGATGTAAGCATTTCAGCTATTTCTGTATTTTACTTGAAAACCCTAGACACTATTATAATATCACTGAATTTCCTATTAAACTGTTTTGGTTAGCGTAAGGTAAAAACATTTCCATGTTTATGTGTGGGATGTCTTACGTGATACCTTTTGTTTTCAAAGAATTTTTAAAGTTAAGCAACTTTAACCGTTTACTCATACCAGACCCATGTCTGACCCGAAGTTTATTTCTATTTTTCATAAACTCTCGGGTACCCAAATTTTTACGGGTAGCCAAGGGATTCAGGTTAGCTTTGACGAACTATGGAGGAGCAATGGAGCAGGAGGCTTCAGCGTATAGATATATATATATATATATTGGTTCCGCTGTGTTAGTGTTTATCTATATTTCCGCTGTGTTGTATCTCTGTGATTTGTGAGTTGTATTAACTAGACAGGTGTTTATTACTGTCTAGTATGTGTTGTATTATCTGTATAACTCTGATGTATATGATATTATGTAATCTCTTATGTGATATATTATATTTTATTCGTTCCGCTGTTGAGATTCTGTGGTTGTTTCTTCTTCTTCTCTATCTTTTCTACTTTCTCACCCCTTTCTTTTCGATGATGCGATTTTCCGAGCATGGAATTTCGGGTCGTCACACTTCTATTTTGACCTAGTTGTTTTATTCTATAGAAGACTCTCATCGAATCTTTTTGTGCTTGTTCCAAACAACCACAAGTTAATAATCCTTTGGCATCTTCAATGGTCATAAGTAATTCACCGTCCATCGTATGAGGAGCATTATGTACACTATTCTCCATGGATATATCAATGTCATTTTCTCGATACAAATAAATGTATGTGTGTACATAAATAATTATATAATTTAATATATATATATATATATATATATAATAATTATGAAATAATTTTATTCACTATAAAAAAATCATTAAACGTATTTATATATAAACATATATGTAATTATTTTATTTTGTTTATATGTATTTAGTCGGTTTAAAATTCAAATTAAAAATAATTTTTTTCTTAAATGTGTTACAGCCACCAACATTTGCAAGATTTCTGTAATTAATTAATTTGGCCTAAAATGGACTTAGGTTTGGAAAATTCAAAATTGATTTTATTTTAAACTTTTTGACATAATAAATTGATTCAAAAATTAATTTTTTTACTTATAGTAAAATAAATAAAATTAATGTGTGTATATATATATATATCTGTGCATATACACACATAAAATATTTTCTTATATAATTAATTTTGAAAAAAACGCAAGAGATAAAATAATATATTTTTAACAAAATCATATTTACAAATTAGATTTTATTTTATAAATAAATAAAAATGTTTTTGGTTCAAATAAATAAAGTATTTGTTGTTTTAATTTTTAGTGTTTTTTGAAAATGAAAATTAATTTAATTTATACATTTACATATTATATATATAAAAGTTAAAATATATTTGTAACGACCCAGAATTTCAGTTGAATTTGAAATATTTAATTGATTTTAAATATTGGAAATTTAATTTTATAAGCTAAATAATTTGAATTACAAATTTAGCAATTTATTAGATAATTAAATTGTTAAATTTAATATTTGAAATTGTTTTAATAATTAAATCTTAAATTTTATATGAATAAAAATGATTTCGAAAGTTGACTTAATTTCTGTTTAAATAAGAATGATAATAGTAAACTTTGAAATTCGATTTAAAAGTAATTGAAAACTGCTTTAGTAATAACTTCTTTTAATTAACATGTGAAAATAGCCTTCCGGGCCACTGTCTCAGATTTCGATGGAACTAGTTTCATTGGATCCGTAATAATGAGTTATTATACGTCATCGAATTTTGTGGCAATTGGACGTATCGTTTGGTCGTGCGAGCTCGAAACGCTTAGAAAACTATTTACAGAGATTAATATAATCTAGAGGAAATTAGGGAAAAGGACAAACTTTGAAAAAAATTTAGGTTCAAGGACACCAAGTTTCATTTTTAGGCTGAAGGACAAATGCTAGTTATAATTAGCATTATATTCAACTTTTACGCTATACAAAATGCTAGTTATATTTAGCATTATATTCAGTTTTACACTATACAAAGTGCTAGTTATAACTAGCATTGTCCTTCAGCCTAAAAAACAAACTTGTTGTCCTTCAGCCTAATTTTTTTTGTAAGTTTGTCCTTGTGCCTATTTTCCTGTATAATATAATTGGGTTTGAAAAGCTATCTTCTGTATATGATCGAATTAGGTATTGAGATCAATTCCATTGAGTTCGTAATAGGGGTACTTAGTTTAGAACGCCAGGCGGCACGCGTCGATAGGAGTTTGAGATTTTTTTGAACATATAGAGCCGGATATTTTCAAATAAAATAGTATGTACACCATACCCTAGCATGGCCTTCACCATACCCATAGTCGTACTCCAGCCATACCTTTCCCTATGCGTAGACCATATTTTCTTCCCTATATTGATCATCAGCTGAATCAAATAGGAAGGATATTGAAAATTTGAATCCAAATAAAAAAATGGCCCCATCTAACGGCCGTGGATGATCGGAGCCATTATCGACATTATCTGGCGAAGTCCCTAACTAGGAATATGTTCGCGGCACCAAGAAGAAGGCAATCAATGGTTGGATTGGGTTGGATTGAGCCGTGGTGGCTGCAGTTTATCAATGAACGACGACCATGGTTTCGTCGATTCCGGCGATTTAGGTCGTCGCTGGGTGATGACACTTGAAGGAGAAATGTGGAGGACGTCAAAGGTGAGGCACTGGCGAAGGCTGGTGTCATTTGGTCAAGCGTGGTGGTGGGATCTGGGGGATGAATGTGAGCGACATTTCATGTTTTGGAGGCGATGGTAGCGGTCTGTGGTGCCATGGTGGGTGGCTTCGGGTTAGCCAAGGTTAGGGTGTGTCAGGTGGGGTCACGGCGGAGGCTGGTGGCCTGAGGCGGCGTGGGGATTGTCGTGAAGTGTGTGGCCTGGGTTCATGAGCGAACGAGCGAGAGGGAGAAGGTGAATGAGAAGGGCGGATTATTTTTAAATAAGGATAATTATATTTAATGATTGCAATTAAGGATTTTATATTATTAAAATTAGTGAATCTTATAATTACAATATTTAACTCATACGAGGTCGGAACCAAGCGTGACGAGTTGCATTGTGCTCGTATCAGCAAATATTACGATATAGAGCTGGGTTGGATGGATTTGGAGCTAGTAGGAATTTGGGCTAAAATTGGACGTCGTTCGATTTTAGTTCCAAACCGAAATGCCTCGACGATAATAGGAATTTCGATAAGTTAAACTCACCTTTTTGGTTAGCCAGCAATAATACATAGTTGATAAAAATTATTGATTGGATGTTTGGGCAACTTACTGTTTTATCAGTTGGTTTGGATTTATTCCCGCCCATGGAGCGGATGACCCATATAATATAATTATATATTATTTGTGATGTAGGGGAATAGGTTGGAGGGATCCAACAGGATTCCTCACCACTGTTGATCTTATTTACTTATATATATATATGTGTGTGTGTGTGTGTGTGCTGATATATATGAGCTATGATGCAGGGTGATAGGTGGGAAGGATCCAACTGGATTCCTCGCCATTGTTGAAATATTTTCAATAATATTCTTGCTATATGATTATTGAATATGAAACCTGATTTGTGGACACTATTGATTTTGACATTGTTATATGTTCAAGACGTAAACCCTATAGCGGTAGGGAATCAATAATCAATATTGGTTAAGCGTTTGGTTGCTATTGGCCTTAAATTAGTATTTTAAAAAGTACTATAAATTGCCATTTGAGTTGGAACTGGTTTTTGAGACAGGAAATGATTGTAAAATCCGAATTTGGGTTTCGAAAATATTTTGTTTAAAGGATTCAACTTCTATTTTACTCCAACCTCATTATCCGTCTTTTCTAAGTCATTTAGAAATGTTTTTAAAGGTTATTTATTATATTTAATATCATTTTAAAATAATTTATTTATATTTAATGTTATTTAAAAGTTATTTATCAATATTTTAATATTTTGAAAAGTTAATTATTTAAAAATAAATACGCTTGAAATTGATAATATGGATTTATTAATAATGTTTTGTAAATAAATTATTACTATTTATAATAATGGTAAAGATTAATTATTATTGTTTATTCAATAATGTTTTGAAATTATTAATTATTATTTGAAAGATGTTTTAAAGTTAACAATTATTAATTATTTACAATGTTTATTATTATTAATTATTATTATATAATAGTGCCTTTAAGTAAATGATTGGAATTTATTTATAAATGTTTCGAGAGTTATAAATAGAGTTTTATAAACAGATTTGGGTTTTATAAAAGGAACCTTATAGCATGGTTTGGAAAAGAACTTAATGGAAGATTAGTTAAAGGGTAAAAGGAGTTCATAAATAGCTTATGGATTTATAAAGGGTTTATAAATGATTTAGGAATGTATAAAAAGGAGTTTTTAGTCTGTGAGCATAGCTCAGTTGGTCAGGGCCACTTAGCGACTATGGAACAAAGTTCCTTGAGGTCGCGGGTTCGAGTCTTGGTAGATTGAGCTGTGTTTCCCATTCAAGTCGCGGAGGTGGGCTCCCATAAAACCTATCAAAAAATGGTAGGGGGCATCAAACCTCTAAGCTGGGCTGGTTGAAAACTCTCCTGTCTATGGTCGGACCAGGCTAGGGGGGAGCTCATCCCATCCCTTCGATTTCATCAGGGCTCTGGGTTGAGTTTAAAAAAAAGGAGTTTTTATAAATAATTTTTATAAATTAATAAATAGGGTTATAAATGGGTTTAGAGATTTATAAAGGAGTTTATAAATGAAAATTTTAAATTGTATAAAAAGGGGATATCTTTCTCAGCCTTGTGAATGTACTTATACCGTTGAGATACGTATATGGATATTTTCTAAAGTATTGGAAATATAAGGATTTGTGAATGTATCGTTGTAAAAGTAATTTGATACAAGCATTTACAAGATGAATTCAATTAATGAAAAAGACTAATTAAGGAGGCTAGTGGTCACTTACGTGTTTAACCAATGTTTGTTTTCCCGTTGAAATAAATCCCCGATTTGAATGTTTGTTTATTCGATAGTTAAATAACCGACTATAGAATTTGGACCCAAAACGTAATTTTGGAAATATCTAGGAGAAACACATGAGGTATAAGGCACAGTCATCTCCGATAATGTTGTACTGTGCGTATAATCTCATTTCGTTCTCCTAGGATAAATGATAAGGAAATCCATCCACTAACTGTTAGGAGGTGATCACCGCTCTTATCTTTGACTATTTATTTTCTACAGAACTAGGGTTGATTTTACCGAAAATTATCGGATGTTGTTTCGAAGAGACCGGGATCAGATATGTTATCCAGAAACCACTTCGATCAAACTCAAGCATTTCAAAGTAAAGACATCTTGAAGATGATGGAATTGAAGACAGAGCTCTTTGAAGTGCAAGGGCTGCTTTCCACTAACCCTGAGGGTGATCCCAAAATGGATGTAGTAGAAGTGGTGCCTTCGGTTTTGTTTAGTCCCAGAATGAACTTGTATGGATGAATGCTAGCATTGCATTGTTGCCTAGAGGACGGTGTTAGCATTCCAAGTGGGAAGTGCTATATAAAATGTAAAACGTAGCATCAAGCCTCATCGGGAATGACTAAGATAGGGGAGATGCAATAGGGCTAAGTGGGTCGCACCTAGGTAGGGTATGATCATCCCTATCTAGAGTCGATATTATCTCTCATTTTTATGCTTCGGGGCCCATTAACTAAGGGGTGATCATATTCGGTACTATCCAGTAAGGGGTATGCCGGTTCTATGTTGGCAGCAGTCGATAGGTTCGACCTTGGTGTTATTTATCTAGAGATGCATCGTGATGGACGATACCCTAGTAGCACAGTCATTGTATGGAATCTAATCTCCAATAAGTACCGTACAGACTTAGTTGTACCTAACTATGTTGAAATGCGAGATGCAAGCATTTCAGCTATATCTATATTTTACTTTGACCTCTAGACATTGTTATAATATCAGTGAATTTTCTATAGAAAATGTTTTGGTTATCATTAGGTAAAAAATCGTCTGTGTTTATGTACAACATGGTCTTACTAGATACCTTATTTTCAATGGATTTAATAAACATTAAAATTCAGTTGATGTGTGTTTTCTCATGCTGGTTTACCAGACAGACTCAAGTGTTATTTTATTGTAATGATTGGGTCAGACCAAGCATTTAAAGATTCTTTAGATGCATTGGAGCTTAGGAGACGAGCTGGAGGCCTAGAGACATACTCACGTATATGGTTATTTTTCCACTGCATTTATTGTTGTATTTATCAGCAATTGTGAAGATAGGTCGTTATAACTATCCGGGATGAAATAGGTTAGTATACTCTGATTGATGCTGTATATACGTATATTATAATTTTTTTCTGTAAAGATTGGTTGCATATTATAAATTATTCGTTCCGTTGTGAAATACTGTGTTTTCTAGTTCTTCTTGTCTTCTTCCTTCTTCTTTTTCCCTAACAATCGGGTTTATCGGCATTCAATTTCTCGGCATGCAATACAGTGGATGTATTAGTGTCGATTTTCGAGGGTCGAAAATCCCGACTGTTACACTTGGTATCAGAGCACAAGGTTAAGCGAGAACCCTGGCTTTGGTGGGGACTACTCATTATAAATAAGGTCAATAACACCGTAGAATGAGTTTGAGTGTATATATATGATGAGCGCGTATTTGTTAGTGATATAAAAATGTTTCATGTTATATTGGTTGATCTGTTGGGTGGCTTATGGATTCTGGTTAATACGAGTAATTAACGTTATTGATATGGGTCTCTAAATACTTGAACAGAGCAATTCGACATGGTATTGTTTTGAAATTGGGTAAATGAATAATTTTACCTTGATTATATTATATATATACACAAAGGAATAATTTTTCAAAAATTATTGTAGTATATATGGTGTGTTTGGTAGTTAGTGAATGATAATATTTGATTATTGTCATTCATTGTTTGTTGTTTGTGTTCTAATAAAATTTGTTATTATTAGAATGCAAACGAGATAAACAATTGAGAAATGGTTTTATATAACCATAGTGAAATTATATATAAGGAAAATTTATAAATATGATTTGTAAATAAAAGGATTTAAAAGCTGAGATTTGAGGATTTAAATCTCGTTGATTTTGAAAATTGTTTTTTAAAGTTTTGGAAAATAATGATAATATTATTTGGAAAATATTTTATTATGGAATTTAAAAGTGTTAAGAAAGCACTGAACTCACTTCGGTCATTGGAAAATAATTTTGATGATGACTGCAGCATTATTGACGTTCATTTTCGGGTTTCGAAGAGAGGAATTACTAGCATAGGAGATTTGTTTTGGTAAAACAAGTTTTGATTTAAATCCCAAATATGATTTGTTATACAAAAAGAGATATATATTGTATTATGTATTATTTCAAAATAGAGTTGAAATTAGAAAGACGTGTTTAAACTCTGAAAAATTTCATTTAAGTGTTTTATGAAAATATGAGAAAATAAGTTTTATAACTTATAAATTTTGAGAATTAGTAAGTAAAACAAAATTTTAAAATTGTTGAATATGAATGTTAATTTGAAATGAAATTTAACTTAAGTAAAATTTTAGGGAATGGCTTATAGGTGATATTAGTATTTAAAGAAATATACTAAGTAATAAATGAATGTGAATAAAGCAATGTGAATAATGATTATGAAATAAATGAATGTGAATAAAAGAATTTGTATAATGAGAAACCAATTGAAGTAAATACGTAAGTGTAGGTATATTATTTTATTTGCATAACTGTTTGATCCAGATTCGAATATATGGTTTCGAGGTAATTTACATCGGTCCGAGTTAGGATTTTTCACTCGATTCTCGAGGGCGAACACTGGATATGGATTTTTGATTGATGCTAGAATTCTCTATCATAGTATATGGCTATGCAAGGAGAATAATGGTTTCTAATCAAGGAACCATATCTGAGTCTGCACTAGAGTGGTCGAATGAAGGATACTAGTTTGGAAGTGAAATTGTGTGATCGAGCGAGCGATTTGATTTGATATTGCGTATGGATGATATATATACATCTTACAGGCTTTATCATAATTAAATGTTTGTTACTGGAAAATGCAAAATAATATAGTTATGAATTATATGGTTGGATATTATGTGTAAATAAGATGTAGGTGTATAAAAGCAAGAGCTAGTTTGATGCCTTTGATTTAATGAGTAAAATTTGGGTGCCCATCTAAAAGGTACGTGTTTATATTGTAGTTTGAATTTAATGGTTTTATGATTGAGCCGTTGGATTTTTTTTTCTTTTGTTGGCTGGACCCGTAGTGGTGATTTGTAGTTGTTCCAATCTAGCAGCGCAAATGAGAAGTTGGTGAAATTTTCTGTAAATTTAAAGAGTTGGAAAATTTTTGAGGAAATTTTTGATAATTAAAATTTGATGTTTATGTCATAACTTGGAATGATATTAGTTGGTAACTATAAATGAATTTAAAGACTTAGAAAAGTCATAACAAAATTTGAACAAATTGATTTTGGAAAGTTATAGGCTTAAAGAATTTGGATGTGTATTTCAACTAATTGGTTTTGAAAAGTTAACGAGTTTGGGCATTTTTCTTACTTGCTAATTTCGAGGACGAAATTCTTTTAAGGGAGAAAAAAATGTAACAACGCAGAATTTCAGTCATTTGAATTTGGAGTATTTAATTGATTTTAAATATTTAAAAGTTAATTTTATAGGTTAAATAATTTGAATTGCAAATTTAGCGATTTATTTGATAATTAAATTGTTAAATTTAATATTTGAAACTGTTTTAATAGTTAAACCTTAAATTTTATGTGAATAAAAATGATTTCGAAAATTGATTTAATTTCTGCTTAAATAAGAATGATAACAGTAAACTTTTAAATTCGACTTAAAAGTAATTGAAAACTGTTTTAGTAATAACTCGCTTTAATTAACATGTGAAAATAGCCTTTTGAGGCACTGTCTCAGATTTTGACAGAACCAGTTTCATTGGTTCCGTAATAATGAATTATTATACATCATCGAATTTCGTGGCAATTGGATGTATCGTTTGGTCGTGCGAGCTCGAAACGCTTAGAAAACTAATTATAGAGGTTAATGTAATATAACTGGGTTTGAAAAGCGATCTCTTGTATATGATCAAATTAGGTCTTGAGACAAGTTCCATTAAGTTCGAAATAGGGGTACTTAGTATAGAATGCCAGGAGGCACACCTCGAAAGGAGTTTGAGATTTTTTTGAACGTATAAAGCCGGATCAAATAAAGTAGTATGTACACCATACCCAAGCATGTCCTTCGCCATACCCATAGTTATATTTCAGCCATAACTTTCCTCATGCCCAAACCATATTTCTTTCGCTATATTAATCATCAGCTGAATCAAATAGGAAGGATTTGAAAGTTTGAATCAAAATTTAAAAAATGGCCTCATCTAACGGCTGTGGATGATCAGAACGAACTTGTATGGATGAATGTTGGCATTGCATTGTTGCCTAGAGGGCAGTGCTAGCATTCCAAGTGGGAAGTGCTATATAAAAAGTAAAATGTAGCCTCAAGCCTCATTAACCAGGAATGACTAAAATAGGGGATATGCAACAGGGCTAAGTGGGTCGCTCCTAAGTAGGGTATGATCATCCTTATATAGAGTCGATATTATCTCTCATTTGTATGCTTCGGGGCCCACTAACTAATGGGTGATCATATTCGGTACTATCCAGTAAGGAGTGGGTCGGTTCTGTGATGGCAGGGGTCAATAGGTTCGACCTTGGTGTTATTTATCTAGAGATGCACTGTGACGGGCGGTACCCCGGTAACCTAGTCATTGTATGGAATCCATTCTCCAATAAGCGCCGTACGGACTTAGTTGTGCCCAAATCTGTTGAAATGTGAGAGCAAGCATTTCATCTATATTCGTATTTTATTTTGACCTCTATACATTATTATAATATCAACGGATTTTCTATAGAAAATATTTTGGTTATCATAAGGAAAAAAACCCATCCATGTTTATGTGCGGCGTGGTTTTACGAGATACCTTATTTTCAAAGGATTTAATAAAAATTAAAACTCAATTGAGGTATGTTTTCTCACACTGGTTTTCCAGACTAACTCGGGTGTTATTTTATTATAATGCTCGGGTCAGATAAGCATCTACATATTCTTTGGATGCGTTGGAGCTTAGGAGATTAGCTAGAGGCCCAAAGACGTATTCTCGTAAATGGTTAATTTTCCACTGCATTTATTGTTGTATTTATCAGCAATTGAGAGGATAGGTCGTTATAACTGTCCGGGCTGAAATAGGTTAGTATACTCTGATTGATGTCTGTATATACATATATTATAGTTTTTTCTATAAATATTTGTTGCATATTATAGATTATTCGTTCCGCTATGAGATTCCATGTTGTTTAGTTCTTCTTGTCTTCTTCCTTCTTCTTTTCCCTTAACATTCGGGTTTTCCGACATTCGATTGTTCGGTACACAATACAGTGGACGTATTAGTGCTAATTTTCGAGGGTTGAAAATCCCGACTGTTACAATATTTATGTTCAAAAAGGTTTTTAAATTATATATGTATAATTTTGAAAATGTTTTTTAAATGGCTGAGAAAAATTGCCATAATAAATAGATATGGTGATTAACAAGTATGTATAAAATTAAAAGCATTACCTTTCATCAAAACAATCCTGCCAAGAGTAAGTACGTTGTTTATTCAGAACTTCCTTTGGGAGCCCCACTGCTCCTCCTTCTCTTTGATTTGCAACATTGAAGATATGGAAATACTAAGGTGGATATTTCGGCTTAGGAAATGGCAGAGAGAGTTCTATCAATAAATTTAAGTGCAAATTAGGCTATTTATAGCCATCATCCAATACCTTTCTCTCCTCCTTTTCCTCTATATCTGAAGACTAAGAAAATCCCTAAAAGATCCCCCTAAAATGGCTAGCCTTGCTTTTGACCTGGTATGACTAATAACTTAGTTGACTTCAATTTGAATCAATATTTATTACTTAATTTCTAATTCCAAAATCGATCGAACCATCATATAACTTTTATGCATCGTTATGTAGGTCTGAAATGGATAAATAAAATTAGCATTTATATCAATACAACATTTGTATTAATTTACTATTAATTTGTAATATTTATAAATTAATTTCATCCTTTTTCGAATTCAAAAATAACTAACAATGCAGTTGTATTGACTCTTTAGTGTAAACAAAATCCATAGTCAATATTCAAACAATCTAAATATCCTAGTATGTACGGACTTTGCTGAAGTACAATATAGAGTCAAGTTCGATGCTTACAAATCATTTAGGATAAATCGTATTTCTGATCTAATATAAGCTCACCAAGTAACGCCAGTTTACACACGTATTCTTTTCGTCTTTACCATATCACTCATATATCTAGAGTTTGGCCTAAAGTCAAAAGCTCTATTAACATTCTTATTAATTGCGTACGTCAATTTAAAGTCCTTAGTTTAATCTGATAACATTTATCGATTTAACAATTTTCTATGGCTAGAGACTTTGACCTTAATTTGACTGATCAATTATGGTGATATCGACCTTCGACAATGAAGGGGATGAATCCTCTCTTGAGTGGTGTTTCGATGTGTACCCAACTGTAGTAATAACACAGTCGTTGTGTCATGTGGTTGCCCGTAATCAAAGTACAGTCTACAAACTTAAGTTCGATAGTACTCTCAAGTCAGAAGGCTACTATATGTTGTTACCAAGAGTTCTTATTTTTTGACTAAGTTATATAACCTACATAAGAATCTCATTGAGTCATTATATGATTATTTCAAATAACCAAACGTATGTAACCCCTTGGTACCTCCAATAGCATGAGTAAATCACCGTCCATCGTATGGATAACATTACGTACATTGGTCTCAACAGTTGTATCGATATCCTTTTCTCGATACGTCTCAACTAGGAAAATTTAAGGAGTAAGTGTGTGTGTGTATCGACTCAATACTCATGGTTGAGAACATGTTTGTAACTGTAATCAATAAAATACTTATCCAAAGGATTTTCTACTTATATATGTTTAGTGTTTTTAATTCATTATTTATATCTGTATATAACAACATATATAAAAGAAAATAAAATCATATGCTTCCATCATTTTGAATAAGATACTTTATAAGATTTATGAGACAACCCACCTTTATGATCCTTGGGAACGACACTTAATACATCCTCGGTATTCGTGTGTCGTTGCCTAAGCATCCGAAAAATAAGTTGTCTTGGGGTAAAATAAAGAACAGAACAAGACAGATAGATAAACCTCACATCGGAATGGTTACATATAATGTAAAATGATATAGTACAAAAGGTTACTCCTTATAAAGAGTTAACAAAGTTATAAAAAAATACTACATCTAACCGATTGATAGCTATACATTCCGACTTTTCATTTTTAGGATACAAAATACATCTACATAATCATTCAGCGGAAATAAATAGCTAGATAACTAAGGAGCCGCCTACTCGATCACCGTCTTCGAAGAGCTCCAAAGAAAACCCGCTATTCTCGGACTACCCAAATATAATCGAGTACCCGAGAGTTTTGGGAAAATAAACAACTCGGGTCAGACAAAATGTCTAGTATGAGTAAAACTCTAAAACAAAGGGAAGTGTATTTAATAGTAAAATGTGGGACCATGCCGCTAACACGGAACGGGATTTCTCCCATATAAACAACAACCAAACATAACAAAAATGGAAATGAACAGTAGAGAACAAATCCATACATAAATGATGCGTACAATTAGTAAACATTTAGACTTGGAAGAATGGAAATAGTCTGAACAAAAAATCAAACTGGATAGAATTGATAAAACAAGACAATAGCCCAAACTCGATAGAATGGACTGAACAAGGTAACTATCCAAACTCGATAGAATGGATAAAACCAATAATTGAACACCACGAAGAGTGGTTGACTCTTCCCATTGTAATTAATGAAAACAGATTCAAAGGTTCGAATCAAATAAGAAAAGGAAAATTTCCAACAAATGACTAGGAGGGTGCGCCCCCCTTACCGAAAGTATACCTCAAGAAATATATTTGAGAACTCCGATGGCTCACAGAAACCTCCAAGCCAGACCCTGCCAACTGTTACCGAGTATTCGAGTATTTCACATCTCAATGCGCAACATCGAATCCAATCTAGAGTGGATGTGAAAATACCCTAATGGGAGCAACCCCACATAGCTTGGCCCCCACTCGCTCTTTAGTTTTAGTCATTTCCGACAAAGGATATCAAAGCTCAAGTGAGCAACACATCGTCTTAGAATGAGGAAATACAAAGAAGGCTGAGGTAACCAATAGTTGGGAAATCAACTATCGATGATATAAAACGGCCGTATATGGAAATTAAGTCTTGTTTACTTATCACCACTCATCGAATTCCAACTTATACTATTTCTTGGTTAACGATAATGCCGGACAAGTCAAGATAGTGTTACCTTAAATCATGTCTCATGATTATTCTTAACTTTCGAAATAGCGACGGGTTTACTTCTTCGACGTTTAATACTAAGTATATAAATAAATCATTCCCATATAAGCGAATCTCTTTACGAAATTTAATTCATTTCCATAAATGAATCAAACCTTTTCTTTTAAACAACCTGAATTCGTGCTTGGCCCCACATTATAAGTATTAGCTTTAAAACACTTTGTTAAAAGAGTTTACTAACTTCAAAACATCAATTTAGAATGGATTTAATTACTTAAAACATCCTTATTACATTGATTAGATAACTTTAAACTTCATCACTCAATTTGATTTTTGAACTTCAAATGTCTTTAAATAGTAAAAAGGGTAAACCACTTTTAAACTTTATTAATTCAATTAATTAGTAAAATATAATTAATTAAATTAATAATTAATTAATTATCATTATATAAATGAATAACAAATTCAAACATCTTTGTTACTTTGATAAATTCACTTTGAAACTTCATAAATTAAGTTGATTAATTAATTCCAACAACCTTTAATTAAAAAGGGTAAATCACCTTTAAAACATCATTAATTCAATTAGTTAATAAATTTAAATATAATTAATTAAATTAAATAAATAATTAATTAATTCTCATTATTCAAAAATGATTTATTAATTTTAAACATCAATAACGGAAAGATTAATTAGAGTTAAAACACGTTGATAAATTTTAAAAATCATTTATTAAAATGATATATTAATTTAAAAGCATCATTAGAAAATTGATTAATTAACTTTAATCTATCATTATTGAATGATTAATTGTCCTTAAACATCATTAAGTAAAATGATTAATTAAATTTAAACATCATTAAATAAAATGATTAACTAATTTAAACAACCATTAATCAGGTAATTGTTAAATTTAAAACACATCATTAACTTAGTAATTAGTTAACCTTAATCCTTATTAAATAAGTGATTAATTAAATTAAATAATCAATATTAAAATGGTTAATTACTTTTGAAAACATCGTTAATCAAAATGTTGCTTAACTTGTAAAACAATTCCAAGCATGAAGATGAAACCAAACAGTTTCGATAAAAAGCGATTTTCCAAAATTGCCAATATTGTGACTATCGCTATATGCGTAGTTCGGAAAATGATTTTATGGCTTTATCATTACAACCAAACATTACATAGCAATTTTTTAAGCACAATATAAGGTAAATAATGATGATACAATATGCAATAAGTATTTATTAACAATTATATTAAATTTAACCACCAACTTTTCATATATCTAACCACATGCTTACTAACTTTCAAATGTGACAACTTTTTAAAGCATGAAACAAACAAACAACCAAATGATCACTTCACATATATAATAAGAATTCATATGCTATTAACATGAACATCAACATAGTATAAACTTGGGTTAAGAAGGTGTAGTATTACTCACCGAAAGCTATTCAAACTTTCGCTAACTTTAGGTTATGACCTAGCACTTCCATTCCTAAGTAAAAGATGGAGTCTTGGACCCTTTATACACTAGGTAGGGTTGGCCTTGAAAGAAGAAGGGAGTGAAACTTGTTTTGATAAGGTGGAGTGCCTTTGGATAATCATCGAACTCTCAAAAATGAACCCAAAAATATATCATTTTCCAACTAGTTTTTCAACTATTTACTCTCAGATTTTGAAAAAGTGATAAAGTGGAAAGTTTTAGAAAATTCTTTTCTACAATTTAAAAAAATGAATTATTCAATCTTGATTAGTTGTGAAGAAGATATGGTCAAAAGAAGAAGGATCATTTTCGCACTTGAAATTATGGGTCCGAAAATGCTCTGTAAAAAAAGAAGAGATTTGAACATGGTTAAGCTCAAAATTATAAGAAGTGGTACATATAAAAGTTGTAGCCACTGGAATTTTCTACAGTTTGAAAAAAAGAAATGCTCAATTTGAGTAATTTATGGGAAAGATACTGGAGAAGTAAAAGAGGTGAAATTGAAGAAGTGAAAAGGGTATTTATAATAAGCAAGAGAACAAAGTGAATTACCTAAATGCCATTGTCCTTTACCCTCCACTACCCTCTTGCCACCTCACCTAGCCTCTTCCACCTCATGTACTCATTCCCCATTTGATCGCCCTTCCTTTATTTCATGAGAAAACATGTTTAAACATGTTTTGTACTTAATTAGTTGCCAAAATGTTTCTATATAATGATGTGACATTTATATTATTATTTTAAACTTTATATACATAGGTATGCATACATATACACATAAACTAATACACATATATATACTAACTAATTTACATTCTTAACCATTTAAATGTTGTTTCAAATACAAAACAAGGCTCACAACATTTCAAACAACTTTAATACGATGAAACGTCGGAAATTCGGAAAATGGTTTCCGGTCGCATTTTCTGTTTTTCATCGAACTGAATATTTTTGTAAACTAAATTTGAAAACTATTTTATCTTCAATATTTATTATTTAAAAACATTTTTATTTTAATTATAAACCTATTATTTGAATATTTAAAATTAACTAAATGTTCGGAAATTAATGTGGTGAAATTCCGGGTCGTTACACTCTCCCCCCTTAAAAGAATTTCGTCCCCAAAATTTACCGCAATCCTATCCCAAAAAAAACTATCCTAGAAATACTAACACATTAATCAGGTGTAACTTATCCAGAAAAAACTAGTATGATATAAATCTATATGCAACCAAATTCAGAGAATACCCTGTAATAAAATACTGCGTATGCAATCATATCAACAGGTAAATTTAGAACTAAATACCCGGGCTCTTATATTCAAAAATTTATTTTCAAATTTCTTCAAAAAGAAATGTATTAAAATCAAAACCAAAAATGACTAGGAGAGGGTCCTCCTAGCAAAACATGTAAAACTCTAGAATCAAAACAACAAGGAGCATCCGGTTGTATTCTGGTTCCTCCAAATACAACAACTAGAGTGAACAATCATTATTTCTTTCCAAAAAATTTTAAAATCACTTTTTTTTTTCAAAAGCACTGGGATTTAAGTCCTCATAAACAACAATTCAAAATATTGGTTTATAGTTTTAACTTTATAAACTATGGTATATAAGGCTACACAATCAATCAATCAAATTCAATTAAATAAAATCAATCAAATTCAATTAAATCCAATCATATTTAATTAACTCAAATCAACCAAATTCCATAAAGGAGTACACTAACACTATTAATCATTCAAATTCCATAAGGGAACAATCTAACACTCAACATTATTTAAAATGTCAAAAGATTAACAACAAACTCCTAACTTAGGTCCAAAACTTTATTGATTGCTCAAAATATAGATAATTATCTAAGCGTACCATTCTTTTCTCATTAGCCTTTGGTTATTGCTTAGAGATTATCCAAACTTAGTCAGACAAAATTGAAAATTATACTCTAAAATTATTAGTTTCTTGACCACATCAATCTTCTAAATCACTTAAATTTGCATTTAATATTTTATTCGGTACCAAAATTGTTTATGAATTATTTCATAAATTCTCATTTAAGTTTTTTTTTAAATTTTTATAAAGTCCTTTCTTTATAAAACACCAAATAACAACTTATTCCACTTTATTTACTTGTATAATATCCTTCTAAATCTTAAGAGTATATACAAAACACAAAATTTATTTTGCTTTTCATAATTTTGGCGAAGATCAAATCAAAATTTAGGTCTTTTAAAACTAAGTCAACCCTTCGACCTCTGTAACTTAGAGTGTTAAGATGGACAATTTTTATGGGTCGACTCAAAATAACAAATAGTTTAAACTACTTACATGTTTTAAACAAAAGCTACAGTTTTAATAAAACAATGTATATCAAAAACCTTCCTACCTTTTCACATTAAGTTGTTATAGTGAATCATGTTTATGGACTGATCCAGTAACATAAATAAAATTTAAATTCTTTTATTAAATTTAAAATAATATTAATTATCCTGAAAGATAAAATTCACATTTATAATCTCTTTTATAAATCTAAAACAATATTACTATCCCAAATGATAATTAATCAAATTTACAATTTCCTTTAATAAATAAATCAATTTTCTTTAATAAAATAGTTAATTACTTCCAAAACACTTTCATCAAATCAAGTAATTTATTTTAAACTCACTTATTAAATCTGTAACGACCCGTATTTTTACGGATCGAAACATCGTAAAACAGTCGTCATTGAGTCGCATTGTTGATAAGTCGTCCTGAGTCTAAGTCTTAGGTCGTATAGAAGATAGGTCGTATTATGGTTAGGTCATAGTAGACGACCTAAGGAAGGGGAGCGACCTATAGAAAGTTGGCGACCTAAGGAGTGAAATGACCTAAGGAAGTTAAGTCGTATAGGAGTTAAGTCGTATGGTGGCTTAGGTCGTGAGGTAGGATTAGGTCGGAGGGGCGACTTAAGAGGTTGGAGCGACCTAAGAGAGTTGGCGACTTATAGGAGTAGACGACTTATAGGATTAGCGACTTAAGATAGTAGCGACCTATAGAATGTTGCGACCTATAGGAGTTAGTGACCTACAGTAGTTAGCGAGTTAGTGAAGTTAGGTCGTGAGCGACCTAAGATGATAAGTCGTATCCTAGCTAAGAGTTAGGTCGCGTAAGGGCTTATCAGTTAGGTCGTAGGTCGCGTATGGATGCGCCTATCTGTTAAGTCGTAAGTCGCGTAAGTTGTTAGGTCGTGTGAGTTATTAAGTCGTGGCATTTTTAGGTCGTGGAAGCGCACATGTTGTTAAGTCGCTGGGTCGTTAAGGCGCGCATGTGTTAAGTCGTAAGTCGGAGAGGTTTGTTAAGTCGTAGGATCTGCTAGGTCGTAGGTCGTGATGTTGTTGAGTCGGAGGTTGTTAGGTCATGGGGTTTTTAGGTCGGGGACGACCTAAGAGCGGACGACCTAAGGAAATCAGCTATAAATAGGAGGGTTTTTCTCACTTTTTGGGATCCGGATTTCGAAGCGACGAAGTGCTGCCATTTTGAGAGCTCGACTTCTACACTTCTTCACTTCTTTTCTCCACTTTAATCTTGTGATTCCTTCCATCCAAATCGAAGATCGAAGAGCTTAGATTGAAGATCTACATTCTTCGAAGAGAGATTTCATCGTTTGAAGCGGATTTGTGATAGATCGAGTTGGATCCTTCGCTGTCCGGATCTGAAGTGTGTTGCTTTTGAGTTGTTTAGGTGATTTGGTGAGTGGTGATTATCTCTCACACGGATCCAAAGGAGTATATCGGATCGTTGGCTTGATTTGATGTTAAAATAGTGATTTCCATGCATTTTCCTAATCCTAAGTATAGATCCATATAGATTCATTGTTCATAATGATTTGGCATCCATTTTACTACATGTTAACCTATGCAAGTTCATTCATCAAGATTATAGAGATATTGCTCATGTTTTCATGCTTGTTAGACTTTTGACTCTTTAATTACGAAATTGCCATTATTGTTATAATTGTCTATTTAGATCATATTTGAATGCTTGTTTACTTGGATTAATGTTTGACTTGATTGATTGCTATGAATTAGATGATTGATGATTTGATTTAGACCGAAGATGATTCAAAAGCTAAGGGAAAGGCTCTTGAATTGGGAAAGCTGCTTGTGGCATATGAGGCGGATGAGGAAGCTCATATGGATAGATTTGATGATGATGTTGAGATGAAGCTTTGCTATGATGATGATGAGGCGAAGCATGATATGAGATAGTCTTGGTCTAATCCAGACGGGATCATTCCAAGCAGATTGATAACTCGGTGAAAGGGTTCGAGTTTGAGGATAATGGTTTGCTCGAGAGGCGCTTGAGCTAGTATGGAAATAGTCGTCGAGGAGGATGACTAGAAGGCTGAGATCTCATCGTTGTTGAAGGTTCTAGCATGCTCAAAGCAAGAGTATGTTGGGCAGATTCGATAGTCCCTGAAGGCTACTGATTGGTAGTCAAGTAATCTGGGCAGATTCGATAGTCCTAGGCACGGGTCACGACGACGTGCGGGAGTAATGTCTAGAACCGGGGTTTCCATTAGCCCTTGACGGACGGCTGAAAGAATGTGCCGGTCATTCAATTAACGGTGATATCGAAGCAATGATAACAGTGATAGCCAGAGTCATGGATGTTTGGTTGTATCGTCATTCGGTCTCAAGAGCGGTATTTTTCTGGGTGCTTATCTGATCTTGGTTTAGGCCTTGGGGGTTTGTACTTGGAAAACATCGCCCTTGACTCGAGTGATAATTGCTTTACTTTAAATTGTATGCTCTGCTATGTTTGCTTATGCTTAGTGTGTGTCTGGGGGCTATCACTGTAGAAAGAGGTGGAGTGGGAGGGTTATATTCCTATTCCTTTTCCTTTATGCTCTTTTGGTATGTTGTTAGTTAATTTACCGCTCACTATGACTGTTGTCTGACTCAAGGCTTTATGTTTTAACTCTTATTGCCTTGGGCTGTTCATCCATTTTGGAACGGGCAGACTAGGTAGCAGGTGGCAAGTGCTGTTCTTGCTTTCCACGATGATGATGTCGAAGACGAGCTGGAGGGTTGCATATTATCTTCTTACTATATGTACTGTATTTCCGCTGTTTGTATATTCTCTGAGTGATATGTAGTGAGGCTTGTTGTATTGACTATTCAGATGTTTGTATTCAACTATTATGAAGTTTTATTGATGAGATTCTATTCTGTGAAGCTTCACTATATATATATATATATATTCTATTGTATTTTGTCCATGCGCTGTGAGTAATACGATAGATTCTGCTGTTTTTAATTTACCTTGACAATCGTCCATGGCTGCCTGGCACACTTTACAGCGCACTTTCTCTAGGTTCAGTGCAGGGGTCATGGGCGGTCGTCACATTTGGTATCAAAGCTTTGGTTAATCGATTTTACTCAACGCTCGCTGATGTAACTACGTATGAGAGACGCAATTGTATTTTGATGGATGATTACTATATATAATATAGTAGCTTAGTAGAGTTTGAGTCATTTATGCAGTTGTTTCTCAAGGTGTGCTAATCATTCCTTTTTATAGATATTGAGAATGAGTCGAAGAGGGAGACCAACTGCTAGGGAAAGCCGTGCTACTGAAGGGGCTGCTGATTATGCTGCTATGTTCGAAGCTATGATGACTTCGATCATGAGAAGGATGCCAGCTCCGGGGCCATCGGTGGATGTTGGAGTTCAAGTTCAAACTCCAAGACCGATGGATTTTGCTAAGCTGTGTAAGGACTACACTGCTCTTGGAGGAAAGGTTTTCTTGGGAACAAAATCAACCATTGAAGTCCAGAGGTGGATAGATGCTTGTAGAAGGATTTTTGGTGATTTAGGAATTGAGGATGCGACTAAGAGGAAGTTGGCATCAAGACAGCTTCAAGGGAGAGCTTCTGATTGGTGGAATTCTATCACCATTGATACTCCGGAGGAAGAGGTTACTTGGGTGCAATTCCAAGCCAGATTTGAAGCTAAGTTCATTTCTACAGCTCAGAAGTCTGTTCTGTTCAAGAAGTTTGTGGAGCTCAAGCAAGGAGGAAGATCAGTTCTTGAGTATGTTTCTGAGTTTGAAGCTTTGTCCAAGTATGCCCGGTCGTATATTGAATCTTCATATCAGAAGAACGAGAAGTTTGTGACAGGCTTGGACAGTTATCTTGGAAGACAGTTGGTGGATCATTTGGATGATTCATTTGAGAAGCTTGTGGAGAAAGCTCTCAGGCATGAGAATCTGTTTCCTAAAGAGGGATCTGTTGTTGCTGTAACCAAGGAGGAGTCTAAACCCCAGCAGGGTGGAAACAAGAAGAGGAAGCAGCAGCAGCAGCAGCAAAAGGGGAAGGATGGCCAGAAGAAGCCGAAGAGCGAAGTGACCTGCTATAATTGTCAGCAGAAGGGCCATTTCTCTAGGGATTGTAAGAATCCGAAGGTACCGATGAAGTGTCACAACTGTGACAAGCCGGGGCATGTCGGGAAGAATTGTCCAGAACCGCGGAAGGACAAGCAGATTGTGCAAGCTTATGCTTTGGGGGCTGTTCCATCATCTTCGAAAGCTCCTACCGCGGAAGAGAAAGGAAAGAGTGTAGTGGTTCAAGGTACTCTCTCCATTTGTGGTGTTCCAGTTAGAGTGCTATTTGATACTGGGGCGCTGCATTCGTTTGTTTGTAGTGAACTTGTAGGCCGGTTGGGTTTAGAACCGGATATTGTTGATAGGCCATTGGTTGTGACTAATCCAGTTGGGGGTTCGTCTTGTTTATGTATGCTATGCCGTGGTCTGATTGTATCGAGTCATGATTGCTCTTTTGTTTGTGATTGTTTTGTTATGAACTTTGCGGGGTTCGGAATTATTTTGGGTATGGACTGGCTTAGGAAGTATGCGGCAAAGGTTGATTGTGAAAGGTTGGAGGTGACAGTCGAGAATGTGGAGGGGCGAAAGATTGTGATACGATGTAAGCATGAAGAAGGCGTCTTTATGAGCTTCATGTATTCGCTGGTTGTTCCACGGGATGGACTGTCATCGGTGCCAATCGCGAATGGATTCGAGGATGTCTTTGACGAGGTCAAAGGGTTACCGCCGCATAGAGAGATCGAGTTTCGTATAGATCTAGTTGAAGGAGCCAGACCTGTTGTGATGCCTCTTAGGCGGATGGCGCCTAGGGAACAGCAGGAGTTTGGGGTGCAGGTTGATGATCTTTTGCAGAAAGGATTCATTCGGCGTAGTGTGTCCGAATGGGGTGCACCAGTTGTGTTCGCAACCAAAGCGGATGGATCGTTGAGGTTGTGCGTAGATTATCGTGAGCTGAATAAGGTGACTAAGAAGAACACGTATCCATTGCCGAGAATAAATGACTTGTTTGATCAGCTTCACGAAGCTAAGGTGTTTTCTCAGATGGATTTGGCAACGGGATTTCACCAGTTGAGAGTGGCTAAGGATAGTGTGCCGAAGACTGCTTTTAGGACACCATCCGGTTTCTTTGAGTGGCTGGTAATGCCGTTTGGATTGACTAATGCGCCAGCATATTTTGTGGATCTTATGAATAGAGTGTTCAGAGATCAGTTGAGTAAGTTCGTGCTAGTGTTTGTGGGTGATATTCTGATTTATTCCAGAACTGAGGAAGAGCACGAGACGCACTTGCGTATTGTTTTGGAAATCTTGCGGAAACATCAGCTGAAGGCTAAGTTTTCGAAGTGTCACTTCTGGATGAGTGAAGTGAGGTTCTTAGGCCATGTTATCTCTGGAAGTGGAATAACGGTTGATCCCGCTAAGGTGGCAGCAATCTAGGATTGGGTTAGACCTAAGAATGCATCTGATGTGAGAAGTTTTCTTGGATTAGCAGGATATTATCGACGGTTTATCAAAGACTTCTCCAAGGTGGCTGCACCGTTAACAGGATTGACGAAAAAGAACCAAGCGTTCAGATGGGATGATAAGTGTGAGCAAGCTTTCGGAATCCTGAAAGAGCGATTGACAAGTGCTCCTGTTTTGACTATTCCGAGTGGGAATGATGAGATGGTGGTTTACACCGACGCATGTGGTACTGGACTTGGAGCAGTGCTGATGCAGAGGGATAAAGTTGTAGCGTATGCAAGTCGACAACTGAAGCCGCATGAAAGGAATTATCCGACTCATGATTTGGAATTAGCGGCGATTGTATTTGCTCTGAAGATGTGGAGACATTACCTATTGGGAGTTCGATTTGAGTTGTTTACGGATCATAAGTCGTTGAAGTATCTTTTCTCCCAAAAGGATTTGAATCTTCGGCAGCAACGATTGCTAGAGTTTTTAGCGTCATATGATCTTGGTATAGCTTATACTCCGGGAAAGGGTAACGCAGTGGCAGATGCGTTAAGTCGAAGACATGCAGGATTGGGAGCCATGTTTTCAGAATGGAAGAGTCTCGAGTATTTAGCTAGTTTTGACTTCAGGCCTAGATGTGAATTGGAACCTGAGATGTTAGCAAACTTATCGATAAGACCCACTCTTGTGGAAAGGATTGGCGAGAGCCAAAAGCGAGACGATAAGCTTGTCAAGATTATCCGTGATTTGGAATCTAGATTGGAACCAGAAAATGATAAAGGATTCGAGGTCGATCGAGAGGGTTGGCTTCGGAAGCAAGGACGACTAGTTGTTCCCGATATAGATGAATTGAGAAGTGAAGTTCTGAAGGAAAGTCATCACTCGAAGCTGACAATTCATCCAGGTGGAAATAAGATGTATCGGGATATGAAGAGAACCTATTACTGGGAAGGTATGAAGAAGGATGCTGGAAATTTTATTTCCAAGTGTATGAACTGCTAGTTGATAAAAGCCGAACAGAAGAAGCCAAGTGGATTGCTTCAGCCGTTAGAAGTTCCTACATGGAAGTGGGAGCAAATATCGATGGATTTTATTGATGGGTTACCTAGAACAAGAGCCGAAAATGAAGGGATTTGGGTCATCATAGATCGTTTGACTAAGAGTGCAAGATTCATTCCTGTTCGATCGACTAGGACTGCATCAAAGTTGGCTGAGTTATATGTTAAGTGGATAGTTCGATTCCATGGTATTCCGAAGAGTATAGTGAGCGATCGAGATCCATTGTTCACTAGTGGATTTTGGAAGAGCTTCCAGGAAGTTTTGGGAACCGAGTTGTGTTTGAGTACCGCATATCACCCTCAAACAGATGGTCAGACCGAGAGAGTCAACCGAGTTTTGGAAGATCTTCTTAGAGCTTGTGTTTTAGATTTCGGAGGATCATGGGAAGATCACCTTCATTTGGTGGAATTTTCGTATAACAACAGTTACCAGTCAAGCATTGGTATGGCACCGTATGAAGCATTGTATGGGAGACCGTGTAACTCTCCGACATGTTGGTTAGAGAACGGAGAAAAGCTGATGCTTGGGCCAGAGATGATTCGACAGACTTCAGATTGTATAGAGATCATTCGGCAATGAATGAAGGCAGCCCAAGACCGTCAGAAAAGTTATGCCGATAAGCGTCGTAAGGATTTGGAATTCGACGTAGGTGATATGGTTTTTGTGAAGATTTCTCCATTAAAGAATGTTATTCGATTCGGGAAGAAAGGAAAATTGACTCCGAGATTTGTTGGACCATTCCCGATCATCGAGCGAATTGGAAAGCTCGCCTACAGATTGGAGTTACCCGAGAAGATGTCGAGTGTGCACAATGTTTTTCACGTATCGTATCTATGGAAGTATGTGCACGACTCAAATACAGTGGTTTTTGCTGATAGTCGTGAAGATTTCGAAGTTGATCCAGTCGATAGAAGACCTCGTAAGCCGCTTCGTGTTGTGGAAACTGACACGAAACAGCTTAGGAGGAAGATAGTTAAGTTGCTCAAGATACAATGGAGTGACGATGATAACGACTGTACATGGGAGGTGGAAGAGAGGATGAAAGCAGCTCATCCCGAACTCTTCAAGGTATGGCCCTAAGGTGTCGTGTCATCTAACGACATTGTAACTTGTTCTAAGTTTTAGAATTCTGCATGCTAAGCTAGAATTGGATGCATGGTTTGCTGATTGCTATGGATGGTAGGCATGCAGAATAGTCTTTGATTGCTCTGTTTGTATGGAATTTCGGGGGCGAAATTCCTAAGGGGGAGAGAATGTAACGACCCGTATTTTTACGGATCGAAACATCGTAAAACAGTCGTCATTGAGTCGCATTGTTGATAAGTCGTCCTGAGTCTAAGTCTTAGGTCGTATAGAAGATAGGTCGTATTATGGTTAGGTCGTAGTAGACGACCTAAGGAAGGGGAGTGACCTATGGAAAGTTGGCGACCTAAGGAGTGAAACGACCTAAGGAAGTTAAGTCGTATAGGAGTTAAGTCGTATGGTGGCTTAGGTCGTGAGGTAGGATTAGGTCAGAGGGGCGACTTAAGAGGTTGGAGCGACCTAAGAGAGTTGGCGACTTATAGGAGTAGACGACTTATAGGATTAGCGACTTAAGATAGTAGCGACCTGTAGAATGTTGCGACCTATAGGAGTTAGTGACCTACAATAGTTAGCGAGTTAGTGAAGTTAGGTCGTGAGCGACCTAAGATGATAAGTCGTATCCTAGCTAAGAGTTAGGTCGCGTAAGGGCTTATCAGTTAGGTCGTAGGTCGCGTATGGATGCGCCTATCTGTTAAGTCGTAAGTCGCGTAAGTTGTTAGGTCGCGTGAGTTATTAAGTCGTGGCATTTTTAGGTCGTGGAAGCACACATGTTGTTAAGTCGCTGGGTCGTTAAGGCGCGCATGTGTTAAGTCGTAAGTCGGAGAGGTTTGTTAAGTCGTAGGATCTGCTAGGTCGTAGGTCGTGATGTTGTTGAGTCGGAGGTTGTTAGGTCGTGGGGTTTTTAGGTCGGGGACGACCTAAGAGCAGACGACCTAAGGAAATCAGCTATAAATAGGCGGGTTTTTCTCACTTTTTGGGATCCGGATTTCAAAGCGACGAAGTGCTGCCATTTTGAGAGCTCAACTTCTACACTTCTTCACTTCTTCACTTCTTTTCTCCACTTTAATCTTGTGATACCTTCCATCCAAATCGAAGATCGAAGAGCTTAGATTGAAGATCTACATTCTTCGAAGAGAGATTTCATCGTTTGAAGCGGATTTGTGATAGATCGAGTTGGATCCTTCGCTGTCCGGATCTGAAGTGTGTTGCTTTTGAGTTGTTTAGGTGATTTGGTGAGTGGTGATTATATCTCACACGGATCCAAAGGAGTATATCGGATCGTTGGCTTGATTTGATGTTAAAATAGTGATTTCCATGCATTTTCCTAATCCTAAGTATAGATCCATATAGATTCATTGTTCATAATGATTTGGCATCCATTTTACTACATGTTAACCTATGCAAGTTCATTCATCAAGATTATAGAGATATTGCTCATGTTTTCATGCTTGTTAGACTTTTGACTCTTTAATTACGAAATTGCCATTATTGTTATAATTGTCTATTTAGATCATATTTGAATGCTTGTTTACTTGGATTAATGTTTGACTTGATTGATTGCTATGAATTAGATGATTGATGATTTGATTTAGACCGAAGATGATTCAAAAGCTAAGGGAAAGGCTCTTGAATTGGGAAAGCTGCTTGTGGCATATGAGGCGGATGAGGAAGCTCATATGGATAGATTTGATGATGATGTTGAGATGAAGCTTTGCTATGATGATGATGAGGCGAAACATGATATGAGATAGTCTTGGTCTAATCCAGACGGGATCATTCCAAGCAGATTGATAACTCGGTGAAAGGGTTCGAGTTTGAGGATAATGGTTTGCTCGAGAGGCGCTTGAGCTAGTATGGAAATAGTCATCGAGGAGGATGACTAGAAGGCTGAGATCTCATCGTTGTTGAAGGTTCTAGCATGCTCAAAGCAAGAGTACGTTGGGCAGATTCGATAGTCCCTGAAGGCTACTGATTGGTAGTCAAGTACTCTGGGCAGATTCGATAGTCCTAGGCACGGGTCACGACGACGTGCGGGAGTAATGTCTAGAACCGGGGTTTCCATTAGCCCTTGATGGACGGCTGGAAGAATGTGCCGGTCATTCAATTAACGGTGATATCGAAGCAATGATAACAGTGATAGCCAGAGTCATGGATGTTTGGTTGTATCGTCATTCGGTCTCAAGAGCGGTATTTTTCTTGGTGCTTATCTGATCTTGGTTTAGGCCTTGGGGGTTTGTACTTGGAAAACATCGCCCTTGACTCGAGTGATAATTGCTTTACTTTAAATTGTATGCTCTGCTATGTTTGCTTATGCTTAGTGTGTGTCTGGGGGCTATCACTGTAGAAAGAGGTGGAGTGGGAGGGTTATATTCCTATTCCTTTTCCTTTACGCTCTTTTGGTATGTTGTTAGTTAATTTACCGCTCACTATGACTGTTGTCTGACTCAAGGCTTTATGTTTTAACTCTTATTGCCTTGGGCTGTTCGTCCATTTTGGGACGGGCAGACTAGCTAGTAGGTGGCAGGTGTTGTTCTTGCTTTCCACGATGATGATGTCGAAGACGAGCTGGAGGGTTGCATATTATCTTCTTACTATATGTACTGGATGTTCCGCTGTTTGTATATTCTCTGAGTGATATGTAGTGAGGCTTGTTGTATTGACTATTCAGATGTTTGTATTCAACTATTATGAAGTTTTATTGATGAGATTCTATTCTGTGAGGCTTCACTATATATATATATATATTCTATTGTATTTTGTCCATGCGCCGTGAGTAATACTATAGATTCTGCTGTTTTTAATTTACCCTGACAATCGTCCATGGCTGTCTGGCACACTTTACAGCGCACTTTCTCTAGGTTCAGTGCAGGGGTCATGGGCGGTCGTCACAAAATCAATTAACCAACTTAAAATATTATTTATCAAACGATTTATTAAATTCAAATAATAATTAATTAAAATGAATAATTACTTTTAAATATCATTAATTAAAATGATTATTAATTTTCAAATATCATTAATTAGAATGATTAATTAAATTCAAATATCATTACTTAAAATGATTAATTAAATCTAAATCTCATTAATCAAAAATATTAATTAATTTTAAACATTATTAGTTAAAATGATTAATTAATTTAAAATATCATTAATCAAAATGATTAATGGATTTTAAATATCTACTTTTGGAAAAACACAAGCTCAAGTTCAAATACACACAAGGGTTTAGGGGATGATATTTAATAAATGATGGTATAGCGGAAATTGGTATAACGACACTTAAACAGTTTAAATGGAAAATCCAGATTAATTTCAATTAATCAATCAAACAAATCTAACTATCATCGAAGAAATCAACAATATTTTATAGCATCACATATATGATATAGTAAATTTAGGTGTGGGTTAACTCATATTTAAATAGTTCTCTTTATTATAACTAAATTTTCTTATATATTTCTCCTCTAAATGTATTATCATACTATTCAGATTATATTAAACAACTTTTTATTAAAAGTTTATTTTTAGCTTAACATTATTAAAAGATGACTTTTAACTTAACCCTTTCGCCGAACACCTTATAATCAAATGTGAAACTTAATTCACAAGGGGTTCGCTCCAAGATTCCCTAATTCCCATCTACTCAACCTATATCTTAATAAGTAAAATTCCTTATGTACTTATTCAACAATAGTTAATGGTCAAACTGGACGAGCATAACTAAACAAATCCTAAATGATAACAATAAAATATTACCATTTCTAAATAATCAACTCAACTGTACAACTATATTAATTTTGAAAATCATTCTTATATATATATATAAAATATTCCTAGGTAAAATTATTTCATTTACCATTTTAAAACAATACTGTATTGGTAGATCTGTTCAGGTGTTTAGGAATCCCTATTGATAACGCTGATCAGACGCATCGACCAGAATTCATATACCACTCAATGGATCAAACAACACAATATAAAACATTTTTATAGCACTAACAAATACGCACTTAATATGTATTTATACTCTAAAACTTATCCTAGGATATTATTAATCCTATCCTTAGAGAGTTTACCCTACCAGGGCTTAGGGTTTCGCTAAACCTATGCTCTGATACCATCTGAGACGACCCACCTTTCTGATACCTGGGAACGACAATTAATACATCCTCGGAATTCGTGTGCCATTGCCTAAGCATCTGAAAGATAAGTTGTCTTGGGGTAAAATAAAGAACAGAACAAGACAAAATAGATAAACCTCACATTGGAATGGTTACATATAATGTAAAATGATATAGTACAAAAGGTTACTCCTTATAAGGAGTTAACAGAGTTATAAAAAATATAATACATCTAACCGATTGATAGCTATACATTCTGACTTTTCATTTTTAGGATACAAAATACACCTACATAATCATACAATGGAAATAAATAACTAGATAACTAAGGAGCCGCCTGCTCGATCACCGTCTTCGAAGAGCTCCAAAGAAAACCTGCTATTCTTGGACTACCCAAATATAATTGAGTACCCGAGAGTTTTGGGAAAATAAACAACTCGGGTCAGACAAAATGTCTGGTATAAGTAAAACTCTGAAATAAAGGGAAGTGTATTTAACAATAATATGTGGGACCATGCCGCTAACGCGGAATGGGATTTCTCTCATATAAACAACAACCAAACATAACAAAAATGGAAATGAACAGTAGAGAACAAATCCAAACATAGATGATGCGTACAATTAGTATAACATTCAGACTTGGAAGAATGGAAATAGTCTGAACAAAAAATCAAACTGGATAGAATGGATAAAACAAAACAACAGCCCAAACTCGATAGAATGGAATAAACAAGGTAACTATCCAAACTCGATAGAATGGAAAAAACCAATAACTGAACACCACGAAGAGTCGTTGACTCTTCCCGTTGTAATTAAAGAAAAAAGATTCAAAGGTTCAAATCAAATAAGAAAAGGAAAATTTCCAACAAATGACAAGGAGGGTGCGCCCCCCTTACCGAAAGTATACCTTAAGAAATATACTTGAAAACTCCGATGGCTCTCAGAAACCTCCAAGCCGGGCCCAACCAACTGTTACCGAGTATCCGAGTATTTCACATCTCAATGCGCAAAACCGAATCCAATCTAGAGTGGATGTGAAAATACCCTAATGGGAGCAACCCCACATAGCATGGCCCCCACTCGCTCTTTAGTTTTAGTCATTTCCGACAAAGAATATCAAAGCTCAAGTGAGCATCACTTTGTCATAGAATGAGGAAATACAAAGAAGGCTGAGGTAACCGATAGTTGGGAAATCAACTATCGAGGATATAAAATGATCGTATATGGAAATTAAGTCTTTTGTACTTATCACCACTCATCGAATTCCAACTTGTACTATTTCTTGGTTAGCAATAATGTCGGACAAGTCAAAATAATGTTACCTCAAAGTCATGTCTCATGATTATTCTTAACTTTTGAAATAGCGACAAGTCTATTTCTTCGACATTTAGTGCTAAGTATGCAAATAAATCGTTCCCATATAAGTGAATTGCTTTACGGAAATTAATTCATTTCCTTAAACGAATCAAACCTTTTCTTTTAAAAAACCTGAATTCGTGCTTGGCATCACATTACAAGTATTAGCTTTAAAACACTTTGTTAAAAGAGTTTACTAACTTCAAAACATCAATTTGGAAATGATTTAATTACTTAAAACATCCTTATTACATTGATTAATTAACTTTAAACTTCATCACACAATTTGATTTTTGAACTTCAAATGTCTTTAAATAATAAAATGGGTAAACCACTTTTAAACCTTATTAATTCAATTAATTAGTAAAATATAATTAATTAAATTTATAACTAATTAATTATAAAACAAAGTCAAAACATCTTTGTTACTTTGATAAATTCACTTTGAAACTTCATAAATTAAGTTGATTAATTAATTCAAAAAACCTTTAATTAAAAAGGGTAAATCACCTTTAAAACATCATTAATTCAATTAATTAATAAATTTAAATATAATTAATTAAATTAAATAATTAATTAATTAATTCTCATTATTCAAAAATGATTTATTAATTATAAACATCAATAAAGGAAAGATTAATTAGAGTTAAAACAAGTTTATAAAATTTAAAAATCATTTATTAAAATGATTTATTAATTTAAAAGAACCATTAGCAAATTGATTAATTAACTTTAATCCATCATTATTGAATGATTAATTGTCTTAAACATCATTAAGTAAAATTATTAATTAAATTTAAACACGTCATTAGATAAAATGATTAATTAATTTAAACAATCATTAACCAGGTAATTAGTTAAAAATTAAAACACACCATTAACTTAGTAATTAGTTAATCTTAATCCTTATTAATTAAGTAATTAATTAAATTAAATAATCAATATTAAAATGTTTAATTACTTTTGAAAACATCGTTAGTTCAAAATCTTGCTTAACTTGTAAAACAATTCCAAGGACGAAGATGAAACCAAACGGTTTCGATAAAAAGTGATTTTCCAAAAATGTCGATATCGTGACTATCGCTATATAGGCAGTTTGGCAAACAAGTTTATGGAATTATCATTAGCAACAAACATTACATAGTAATGGTTAAGCACAATACAAGGTAAATAATGATGATACAACATGTAATAAGTATTTACTAACAATTATATTAACTTAAGCTACCAACTTTTCATATAGCTAACCACATGCTTACTAACTTTCAAATACGACAACTTTTTAAAGCATGAAACAAACAAACAACCAAACCATCACTTCACATATATAACAATCATTCATAGGCTATTAACATGAACATTAACATAGTATGAACTTGGGTTAAGAAGGTGTAGTTTTACTCACCGAAAGCTATCCAAACCTTCGCTGACTTTAGGTTATGACCTAGCACTTACATTTCTAAGTGAAAGATGGAGTCTTGGACCCTTAATACACTAGGTAGGCTTGGCCTTGAAAGAAGAAGGAAGCGAAACTTGTTTTGGTAAGGTGGAGTGACTTTGGATAATATCAAACTCTCAAAAGTGAACCTAAAAATAGGTCATTTTCCAACTAGTTTTTTGACTATTTACTCTCGGATTTTGAAAAGTGATAAAGAGGAAAGTTTTATAAAATTATTTTTTCTACAATTTCAAAAAACAAATTACTCAATTTTGATTAGTTTTGAAGAAGATATGGTCAAAAGAAAAGGACCATTTTCGGACTTGAAATTCTGGGTCTGAAAATGCTCTGTAAAGAAATGTGATTTGGACATGGTTATGCTTAAAATTAGAAGAAGTGGTATGAATAAAAGTTGTAGCCACTAGAACTTTCTACGGTTTTAAAAAAGAAATGCTTCATTTGATTAAATTATGAAAAAGATATGGTAGAAGTAAAAGAGGTGAAATTGAAGAAGTGAAAAATATATTTATAAGCAAGAGAACAAAGTGAATTACCTAAATGTCATTGTCCTTTACCCTTCACTACCCTCTTACCACCTCATCTAGCCTCCTCCACCTCATATAATCATGCCCCCATTTGGTCCCCCTCCCTTTATTTCATGAGAAAACATGTTTAAACATATTTTGTACTTAGTTGGCAAAATGTTTTAATGATGTGACATTTATATTTTTAGTTTAAACTTTATATACATAGGTATGCATACATATACACATATATATACTAACTAATTTACATTATTAACCATTTAAATGTTGTTTCAAATACAAAACAAGGCTCACAACATTTCAAACAACTTTTATACAATGAAACGTCGAAAATTCGTAAAACGGTTTCCGGTCACATTTTCTGTTTTTCATCGAACTAAATATTTTTTAAACTAAATTTGAAAACTATTTTATCTTCAATATTTATTATTTAAAAGAGTTTTTATTTTAATTATAAACCTATTATTTGAATATTTAAAATTAACTAAATGTTCGAAAATTAATGTGGTGAAATTCCGGGTCGTTACAATTTAAGTTACGTAATAAATTACATAATTGTCCTTTGGAAAAATCCTTAACTCTATCTATTTCCTACTTGCACCTAAGGCAAATTATGGTACCTCATGCCCATACCTTTGATTTGTCTACCTAAACTAGACTGAAAAATGACCGTAGTGAATATAACTGTGATATTATTATTTTGTATCCGCTTTTCGATTGCACTTCCCCATTATCAATGAACTCTTTTATCATGTGTTCACTACAAAGAACATATATTGATTTCTAATCAAGCTATTTGTTTGCATTGCAATCTATATTGCATTGCGATCACTCCTAATTCTCTTATAAATTTGCGCATTTATATCTACAGCTTCCATTTCGACACTACTCAGGGCGATGTACTTAGCCTCTTTAGTTGAGTCTGCCACAACTTCTCGTTTGGAACATTTCCAACTTAAAGCTCCTTAATTAAGTTTGAACATGAACTTAGATCGACTTTACTGTATATGATATCACTTATGAAGTTTATGTTTGAATACTCCTTTATAAGAAGTTTGTAGTTTCCATAAACAATTCTCTAGTATTTTGTAAATACTCGAGAATGCTCTTAACTACCATTAATATTTTTACCTCAAACTTGATATTCTCTTAGTACACAAAGTTGTAGAAGCAAGATCTAATATACCACATAACATAGCATATGTGATCGCTATTATCGATGCATAAGGGAGCTAAATCTTATGTCCTATATTAAATATTTTAATATGGTGTTAGTGTATATAGACTGGGATAATCCCAGCATTCTCTTCTACTAAGTATAAAACGTGTCTCCATCAAATCCTATATCAGAATTAAATAACCTTACTAAACCGCTTTTAACACGGGTACATCTTTACCTATCAGTGGTATGTTATTTACTTATAGTATTAGAAATGTTTTAGTACCTTCTAATATTCTTTTCTAAGGACACATGCTTCCTCTGCATTTTGAACGAAAATCAAACTATTTGATATCTCTATCAAAATACTCACTCAACTCTGATGCTTGTAGGACGCCATTGTTGTACTAATTCGTAGATCATATCCAAAAGCGTACCAACCATGTTATAACTTCCACTGACTTCAAGACATTTTTGGCTGCTATGTGCAAATAGTTTCTTCTAAATTATTATTTGGAGGTTCTGTTTCAACATCAGTGTGCCAAAACTAAAAATCAAATTGTGTGATATTTACTTATAAAATATGAATGGCCTTAAGCATGTTGACTAGCAAAATTATTTACTAATTTCAACATTTGAAATTGACAAAATTATTTCCTTTCAGCACTGCATTATTCAATTATAATTGCATTGATCTTTTCCTAGAAGACTCATTTTACGATAGATTATATCCCTTTGGGTACAACTGCGAAAACCATTTTTTGTTAATGTAACTTGGAATCTATTTTAGATTTAAAGCATTATGCCATATGGTAGAGACTATAGTCTCTGTGGCCTGTTAACAGTTGAAGAGATTGTTATGCTAACTATTCATTTTCTTGACGTTGTAAAAAAACTCGTAGTTTTTCTTCAATGTGCAAGAATTATTGTTAGAAAATCTAATATAACTATGTTCGTGTTATGCTTGGTTAAATTCACTTCATCTATATATTCCATTACTTTGTTAGACTCTTGGATCTTATCCAAGTTTATTACATTAACACTGATCTCTCTAGAAAGAAATTCTGTTGGCAAGAAGGTGGTATGTCTTGAAGCAACAATTTGTTTCTTAATGCGATGGAATAGGTATTCAAAACATTTTATGAATTGCCTATAGCTTTACATAAAATATACCAACTTACAAGTTCAAGGAACTTGCATTCATAATGTAAATAGGATAACCTATATCATAAACTATTTATGACTAGGGTTCTTTCCTAATTCATATCTTACATGAAACCACAAACTATACTTTTAGATGAAATTAAATTTAACATATGTACTTACTCTTAAGTACATATTCATATAGAACAAAGTAACTCAACTTTACTCATTATCAATTGTATTTTGTCCAATAAAATCTTATTACTCCTTATCCATACATCATTATGTAACATAGGGAGGAGTGACTTTGAAAGAGAATTTATTCGCTTTAGGTACCGTTGAAACTCTTTTCAATATACTCACTTATTTAATCAAATTGAATTGTTTTATTCCCTTTGCACGTCATGTTTTCTACTTCCGTTTTATATATAAACTTATCATAACTAACTAACTCGTGTATAAATACACATGTTCATATCTTAGATAATTCATCAGTGAATGTAACAAAGTAAACGGATCCACTTTTGGATTATAAGACTTTATAGTACATACATACATATCAATCAGATGAGTTCATTAACTCTTTCATCTCTCCCGTCGAATGGGTACATTACCTTTAGTACACTGATGTGCAATTCATATATACCATATGATTCATAATCATACGATAGAATATTTCTCAAATATACGGCTTTTCTATAATCCAAATTTTTTGTTAAATATTTTAGATTCTTCTATATTTTCTATTGATAATACATCACTATTGTTGTGAAAACAAATACCATCACCAAAATTCCAAAGCAACGATTTATTTTATAACAAATATTCATACTAAAACAAAACTGCTTCTATTTTTTATCAATACCAAAAACTGTTATTATTTCATAAATAATTTTTGGCATACATGAAAGTAATCTTTCAAAACTTGATGCGTTCACTAGTAAGTGTTTATGGTATGCTCCCATTGTTTTCGCTTTTACAATAACAACATTAGCAATACATAGCTTCATTCAAACATTTACTATATGCTATTTATTTCCTTTGTTGTAACTAATTTACAATTGAGAATTTTAGATAAACATCTTGAACTTAAAGAAGTAAATTTTATAGAATCTAATTTTCTATAAGAAAAATATGTTTGGAAATGAAATCATATTTCTTATTCCTTTATTAAGCGTCTACAAATTTTGTAGCCAATTTGCATTCTTGGTGTCTCTTCACGAAGCAATAGTGACAATTCACTCTTTTCATCACAACCGTGCCAATGTTATTACCATTCTCAAACTTTTGCTTTCTCTTACAAAATGTCGAACCATTCAAAGAACAAACCCTTAACTTTCTGACTGGATTGAATTCTTTGTAGAAATACATTCAATCATCCTTAACATTTAAGGATATCGAATATGTTTCACTTAAGCAAACCGATCAAACCGACATTTTAGTGATCGAATAACTTAGTTTTCTGTAATTCTTGGTCTAGTGTTATTTATAACCCAACAAGATCTTTATTATGTTCAATCGTATTGAACAGGTTATCTCCCGTATTGAACACATTATCTCTCACTTGATTTACTTGTTTATTCCAAGTGAATCATTTTCATTGAGATTTCATATATTACGAAAGCGAACGTTCACCATACAAATTTTGTATGTGATCAAATATGGATCCATATACATACATACATACATACATACATACATACATACATACATACATATATAGATATATATATATATATATATTCTAACATGCTTTAGAGTTCAAAACTCATAGAAGACAATAAACAGTCGTAGGCAAATAAACACTTAAGTGACCAAGGCATAAATGTCTTTAATGGTAAAATAATTTTGACTCTTGCATGGGTCATAAGGTGACAACATGTAAAAAGAATTGCAGGTAAGTACTTTTACATTTCTTCGTCAATTTTTAATTCATTTCATTTGGTATATTTGAATTGATAAATAATTTTTTCAGTTGTATTAGTTGCTCAAATTTATTTTAAGTAAATTTTATAATATCACATATGTTCTTATACTTATTAGATTGGTTTGTTATATTTATATAATAAGGCTCCCATTGAATTCTGTATCTCTCAAAAACCTTAAAAAAGATACAGGAATTTCAAAAATTCCTTTAGTTGGAGGATAGGATTTGTTTATTGTGTTACTATGACCATGACGGTGCTCAACACATTATAGACCCTATAAATAGTGGGAGACCCTTTACTAAGTTTATCCTATATATGTAACAACCCGCATATTTTACGATTTTATATTTAAATATAGCGTCGTTAATCGGATTGAAGTCCGAAATGTCACTTTTAGCAAACAGTTGAATTGGGACTCGAGACCACTTTCATTGAGTCCAAAATGGTGTTTGCGACTTTTTTGAGTATAAGCATTGATATGTTTGGAGTAAGTTGAATTTTGTTATTTTCTAAGTGGACTTTTGGGTTTGGGTTTCACCCAACTCATCCTATACTCTAACTCAGCCCCTCTCTTCATCCATTCATTCTCATTTCATTTCTTTTTCTCAAGCTCAACTGAAAATGGGGAGAGGAATGGGAAATTAAAATTCAAAACCCTAGTTTCCTTTTGCAAACTCTATTCTTGCTCCAAAATCAAAGAGAAGCTTAGGTAAGCCTTCTCTTCATCTTCTCCATTTCATTTCCTCTTCAATTTCAAAAATGTTCTAAACCCTAACTTAGGAAATGTTTTCTTTTGAGCTTAGATTGAAGCTGCTTGGGTTGAAATTGAAGAGTGATTGTGCTAGCCTTGCATTTGAGCTTCTCATCTTTGTTTTAAGTTAAAAAGGTGAGATTTTTGAACTCACATCTAAGCTTATAGCTTTTGTTGTTGTTGGGTAAGAATTCCTAACATCAACTCATGTTCATTTGTGTTCGATTTGGATCGATTTGGTGAATTGTCAAATTTTTGGTTTTTGGAATCCAATTTTGTGAAAATCCAATCTTTGATGTTTGAAAACGTTAGTGGAGTGTTTCGGAGGGCCATACAAGGCTGGGTTGTCGCTTGGCGTGAATCCTTGACCGTTGTTGCTTGCTCGACGCTCCTGTTCTGTGTTTTCGTATTTGCCCCAAAGGTGGCTAGACTGATTCTGCCCAGGAAGGAGATTCAGTCGATTGAACCAGACCCTAGGCAATTGCCTGGGTCTGTATCAGTCGACTGACGTTCTGTGTCAGTCGACTGACTCTGGGGCAGAAAGTTGCGTACCCCTGTGTCAGTCGACTGACACCCTGGGTCAGTCGACTGACCTGGAAACTAAAAGTTTCCAGGCACTGGTCTAGTCGACTGACCCCCTGGTTCAGTCGACTGACCTGCTTGTCTCAGCCCAATTTGTTTATTTGCCTGATTTTCTAATTTTGATCGATTCATGTCGAACCAGTTAGTTGTTATTGCATATTTGACTTTGATGATTCCTTTTTGACTTCGTACACGGATTTTTATAAAATGATCTTTTAAATTGTATTAAAAACTCGTTTCTCCAATTTATAATTTCTATTTAAAACACACACACAATTTTGCACTTCGAGCGAAGAGGGAGGAGAATTAAATGATTAAATAATACGCGTGCTATGAACACGTGCGTTTATCTTTTCAGTTAATTCCATATCTATTCGTTTGACCGTTTTAACCTTTGGGTCTGGTTTACCGATGAGATGAGGTGAACTTTGTACTGCTTTGAGTGTGGAATTGGCTAACGGTTAGTAAACCGTTTAGTACGAACGTGGGGTATAAGACTCACGTTAACATTTTCCAGGTTCCTTTCTGAGAGTTGTGAAACATTCCGCCGGACAGTGGTGTCCAGTACCGCTACTACGGTTTGTTGCCTTTTGGCGTTGCCTTCGGGGTTTGTTGCCTTCGGTCTTGAGCCTTCGGGGTTTGTTGCCTTCGGGCGTTTCCTTTTGGCGTTGCCTTCGGGGTTTGTTGCCTTCAGGCTTGAGCCTTCGGGGTTTGTTGCCTTCGGGCGTTGCCTTTTTGCATTGCCTTCGGTGTTTGTTGCCTTCAGGCTTGAGCCTTCGGGGTTTGTTGCCTTCGGGCGTTGCCTTCGGGCGTGGATCCTTGTTATACAGTACTGGGCTCGAGCATCTTTTATTTCTTTGACAATTATATTTCCCTAGTGTATCGCCCTTCGGTGTAGGTTCTTTGAACCACACGATATATAGCGATTACCTTGTGGAAACTTGTGCTACCTTTATTGGTATTTGTTATTTGCCTTTTGGCTTGTTTTGGGATATGATATCCTTGGCTATTGGAGTTGCCTATGATATGAGGCTTGTTTTGATTCATCTTATGTTAGATGATTTGGTTATCTCTTTTGAAGATATTTGTGGTACTTTATGATTTTGTTTGTTCATTATCATTAGTATATCTAACTGATTTGTTTAGCTAGACCGACCCGTGTATTTTATACTCGGGTCAGATCGAGATGTTTCAGGTTAGGTACTTTGGACTTAGCCTCTTTTGCTTTCGCATGGACTATTCTGCTAGTCCCTTTTTGTTATAGCTCTTTGTGTAGTCCTTTTACGGTACATCAAAGTGTAGTACGAATGTTACAAATCTTTGAATCATCGTGCCATAGGAATTAATTCGAGTCTTCGTACCGTTCTATCCTATTTTCTTTTTATGATGCCTTGTTTTATCAATCATGTTTGTTTGATATTCATTTTGAGAATAACCTTTTTCCTCTTCTATCCTTTTTCTTTCTTTCTTAAAGAAGAAGAGATGGTTAGATCTGGCAGTCCCAACGCCGGTCAATCCAGTAGTCCTTCTCTGGATGGCGTATTTATGACTGCTCAACAACTTTTGGATCTTGTAAAGAATCAAAGGTTTATCTGTGCTTTAGGTAAGAACCCGAAAAGGTTTTACCTCTGAAATTAGAAGTGCCTTTCGACCAGTTAGTAGATATCGCTCTTCGACTTGAAGAGGCTGATAAAGATAATGATGTTGAAGTTGTGGATGCCATACAAAACTTCAACATCAACGGGAAGAGGCATATTAAGTTCAAAAGTCCTAATCCCAACAAAAAAGGGAAGCAGGAATTTTTCCCTTCCAAGAAGAAAAAGCCTGTTGAATCTGGTTCTAACTCTCAATCTGCTGGAACACCTTCCATTCGGAAGTGTTTCAATTGTGGTTCTCCTGATCATATGATCCGAGATTGTCCTAAGCCTCTCTTCTGCCGTTATTGCAAGAAGGAAGGTCATCGTATTTCTACCTGCCCTACTGCTCCTGCTAATGTCAAGTCTGGCAAGCTTTATGTTGTTAAAGCTTCTGGAGGTTCCTCTCAGCCTAGAGGTAATTCTCCTTCTATCCTTGATGGCATTTATTATGTTTTGTGATCATTCTATTTGATTTCTTTTGATACGGGTACCTCCCGCTCTTTTATATCAAAAGAACTTGTTGATTCTTTTCTTTAAATATTATGGGTTTGGTGACTTCACTGAGAATTGCGAATCCGATTGGTGGATCCGCAACACTCAGTTTGCTTTGTAAAATGTCGAGATTATTTTTGTGATTATTCTTTTCGAGCCGATTTGCATATTATGCGTTATTTAGGCTTCGAAATTGATTTTTGGGAAAGGATTGGCTTAATTATTATAAAGGCCATATCCTATGTTCAATGTGGACTATTCATCTTCGACATCTTCAATTTGTTAAGCAGATTTCTTTTGTTCTTAGTGATTTTGATTTCCAAATTCGGTGGTATCATTTAATTCTTTAAACTCACTTGATGAGGAAAGTGTTATTTCTCTCATTCAAGTAGTTTGTGAATTTTCCGGTATATTTGAGCTTGTCTTAGGATTATCACCTAAGCAATATATTGAATGGTACTAAGGTCTTTTCAGCTCGACCTTGCCACCGGTTTTCTTCAGCTACGAGTTGCGGAAGGTAGCATCCTCTTACTGCATTCCGCACTCGTTGTGATTTTTGTGTTTGGTTCGTTATGTCATTCGGTATGACGAACCTTCTACCTTATTTCATCCATTTTGTGAATCGAATATTCTACGAATATCTCGATTAGTTTATCCTTATATTTATTGATTATGGATGAAAATAACAAATTTAAAATTTGCAAATCTTTTTTAATAAGATATTTATAAGTATAATTGGGTTTTGTTCTTAAACGGGCAAAGAGTATTTGTACATTTTATAAGAGACATGGTTATCATATATATAAGATAATTTTGTGTTGTTTTTCCCATTGAGTGCTTTAGGAATTCTGGTTGATGCGCTTGATCAACGTTATCGATAGGAATCTCCTAAACGCTATGATGAGACAGTCAAACACAATACAGTTCTTGTAAAAAGTTAATTTTTCGAAAAAGATGAATATATACAAAGTTAATTATGATTTTGGAAAAATCTTAGCTTTTCGGGAAAGGGAATCGATTAAAGGAACTCTTTTCCGATGCTTTTATTTTTGCGGTTTCCGAAGGGAACCAAGACTTTATTGTTTGTACCGATACTAGTCGTATTGGTTTTAGTGTCATTCTCTTGCAAAGGGGAATGTGTTATCACATTTGCTTCTTGATGATTAAAGCTCGTCGAGACTAGATATGCCATTCATGATCTGGTGCTCGCGGCTATTGTTGTCACTCTTAGAATTTGGTTCATTATCTTTTAGGAGAGAAATTTGTTCTCCACTCCGATCATAAATCTTTGAAATATTTATTTTCTCAAAAGGAACTTAATTTGCGTCAACAACGTTTGCTCGAGTTCCTTGTATCTTATGATCTTGATATTTTTTTATGTTTCCGGAAAGGGCAATCGTGTTGCCGATGCCCTTAATCGTATGCAACAAGCGGATGTTTCTTTGATGATATCCGAATGGAGTGATCTCGAGACTTTATCCACGTGTGAGATTCGAGATCGTGAATCCAATTCATGTTCATCTCTTGTTTTGTGTAGCCTTGAGGCTCGTCCTTCTCTTTTTAACTATACCTCTTTTGGCTGAACTCTATGTCCTGTTATATTGCATGGAGTTCCTACTTCTATTATTAGCAATCGTGATCCATTATTTTTCTAGTGGATTTTTGTAGGGTCTTTAAAAGCTTTGGGAACAAAGCTTAATTTTAGCACCGCTTATCGTCCTCAATCCGATGGACAAACCGAGCGTGTGAATCAAACTCTTGTAGATCTCCTTCGTGCATGTGTTCTTGTTTTTGGTGGAAGTTGGGAAGATCATATTTCTCTTGTTGAGTTTTCTTCCAGTAATAGCTTCCAATCTTGTATTGGTATGGTACCTTTCGAGGCACTCTTCGGAAGGCCATGCCGATTTTCTTTGTGTTGGCTTGAAGCCGGTGAGAAGCTGGTTTTAGGTCCAGATTTTATTGGTGTTCAATAATGTTTCACCTTTGATAGGTGATGCGCGTTTCAGTTGATCGGGAAAATTAGCACCTCGATATGTTGGTCCATTTCCCATCACCAAACACATTGTTCCGTGGCTTATCACCTCTTTTAGTACCGACTTAATTCTTTTGCTATTCTTGACATTTTCCACGTCTCTCATCTACGAAAATACCTTAGGGATTCCGATTCTGTTTTTGAGCCGGGTGTAATTGGAGAAATTGAAGTTTCACCAAATTTGACTTATGAGCAACATTCTATTCGTATCATTGCTTCGGAGGTTAAATGCCTTCGAAATAAAGATATTTTTCTTGTGAAAGTTCAATGGTCCCCAAATCCTAAGGATTTCTCTTGGGAATCCAGAGAATCCATTGAGCGAACACATCCGGACTTACTCTTTCGTGCTCTTTATGGTGAACTTATTATTTCAAATTTTCCTTTGTGTTGATATGCTTTTATGGTTGTTACTCTTTATTTTCTTCTTAAGTATTGCGAGGATGCAATTTCTTTAAGGAGGGGAGTCTGTGACAACCCGCATATTTTACGATTTTATATTTAAATATTTTATTTAAATATAGCGTCGTTAATCGGATTGAAGTCCGAAATATCACTTTTAGCAAACAGTCGAATTGGGACTCGAGACCACTTCCATTGAGTCCAAAATGGTGTTTGCGACTTTTTTGAGTATAAGAATTGATATGTTCGGAGTAAGTTGAATTTTGCTATTTTCTAAGTGGGCTTTTGGGTTTGGGTTTCACGCAACTCATCCTATACTCTAACTCAGCCCCTCTCTTCATCCATTCATTCTCATTTCATTTCTTTTTCTCAAGCTCAACTGAAAATGGGGAGAGGAATGGGAATTTAAAATTCAAAACCCTAGTTTCCTTTTGCAAACTCTATTCTTGCTCCAAAATCAAAGAGAAGCTTAGGTAAGCCTTCTCTTCATCTTCTCCATTTCATTTCCTCTTCAATTTCAGAAATGTTCTAAACCCTAACTTAGGAAATGTTTTCTTTTGAGCTTAGATTGAAGCTCCTTGGGTTGAAATTGAAGAGTGATTGTGCTAGCCTTGCATTTGAGCTTCTCATCTTTGTTTTGAGTTAAAAAGGTGAGATTTTTGAACTCACATCTAAGCTTATAGCTTTTGTTGTTGTTGGGTAAGAATTCCTAACATCAACTCATGTTCATTTATGTTCGATTTGGATCGATTTGGTGAATTGTCAAATTTTTGGTTTTTGGAATCCAATTTTGTGAAAATCCAATCTTTGATGTTTGAAAACGTTAGTGGAGTGTTTCGGAGGGCCATACAAGGCTGGGTTGTCGCTTGGCGTGAATCCTTGACCGTTGTTGCTCGCTCGACGCTCCCGTTCTGTGTTTTCGTATTTGCCCCAAAGGTGGCTAGACTGATTCTGCCCAGGAAGGAGGTTCAGTCAACTGAACCAGTAGGTTAGTCGATTGAACCAGACCCTAGGCAATTGCCTGGGTCTGTATCAGTCGACTGACGTTCTGTGTCAGTCGACTGACTCTGGGGCAGAAAGTTGCGTACCCCTGTGTCAGTCGACTGACACCCTGGGTCAGTCGACTGACCTGGAAACTAAAAGTTTCCAGGCACTGGTCCAGTCGACTGACCCCCTGGTTCAGTCGACTGACCTGCTTGTCTTAGCCTAATTTGTTTATTTGCCTGATTTTCCAATTTTGATCGATTCGTGTCGATCCAGTTAGTTGTTATTGCATATTTGAATTTGATGATTCCTTTTTGAATTTGTACACGGATTTTTATAAAATGATCCTTTAAATTGTATTAAAAACTCGTTTCTCCAATTTATAATTTCTATTTAAAACTCACACACAATTTTGCACTTCGAGCGAAGAGCGAGGAGAATTAAATGATTAAATAAAACGCGTGCTATGAACACGTACGTTTATCTTTTCAGTTAATTCCTAATCTATTCGTTTGACCGTTTTGACCTTTGGGTCTGGTTTACCGATGAGATGAACTGAACTTTATACTGCTTTGAGTGTGGAATTGGCTAACGGTTAGTAAACCGTTTAGTGCGAACGTGGGGTATGGGACTCAAGTTAACATTTTCCGGGTTCCTTTCTGCGAGTTGTGACACATTCCGCCGGACAGTGGTGTCCAGTACTGCCACTACGGTTTGTTGCCTTTTGGCGTTGCCTTCGGGGTTTGTTGCCTTCGGGGTTTGCTGCTTTCGGGCTAGAGCCTTCGGGGTTTGTTGCCTTCGGGCGTGGATCCTTGTTATACAGTACTGGGCTCGAGCATCTTTTGTTTCTTTGACAATTATATTTCCCTAGTGTATCGCCCTTCGGTGTAGGTTCTTTGAACCACACGATATATAGCGATTACCTTGTGGAAACTTGTGCTACCTTTATTGGTATTTGTTATTTGCCTTTTGGCTTGTTTTGGGATATGATATCCTTGGCTATTGGAGTTGCCTATGATATGAGGCTTGTTTTGATTCATCTTATGTTAGATGATTTGGTTATCTCTTTTGAAGATATTTGTGGTACTTTATGATTTTGTTTGTTCATTATCATTAGTATATCTAACTGATTTGTTTAGCTAGACCGACCCGTGTATTTTATACTCGGGTCAGATCGAGATGTTTCAAGTTAGGTACTTTGGACTTAGCCTCTTTTGCTTTCGCATGGACTATTCTGCTAGTCCCTTTTTGTTATAGCTCTTTGTGTAGTCCTTTTTGTCTGTAACTCTGATATGTATTCTATTGACTCGCCTGTATATTGTGGTTTGCTTTACCACTTACATGTATCATTTTGTAAACTCTGTGGTGTATCTGTATATGTGAAAATGTATGTGATGATCTTCTGTTCTGTGATGTGTATTACATTTAAGTTGTCATATTTATTCTGATAGATCCTTCAGCCACCTATGGCTTTGTATTAAGTATTTATTGGATATGTCGATCCATTTAAGTAAGAAGTGGCATTTGTCGGCGTATTCAATAGATAATTAATACAAGGTTATAGATGGTCGCTCCTAACCAGCTCTATTCTCTGCATTAGCAGACGGTGTTACCTTGTAATACTCTTTGCTAATGTGGGTCTCGGAGTGAGGCGTCACAATATAACTCCTAAAATACATTTTTGACTCTTCTCCTAATCATCTTCATGACCTTGAGGATGCTCAATAAATCATGAAGTACATTAAATACTTTGGACCCATCATTTCGTGATATACTAAGTGGAGGTATGTATCCCTTGAGGGTGCTCAACAAAATTACATAACATTCTTATATATCTACAGATAATATAAACATCACCTTAGATATTCCATGGCTTGAGGGTTCTCAACAACCATGGTATGTAAGGTACTATATTTGTATTATAAATGATGGAGAGCGCTATTTTTTAAATTCATAATTTAAAAATAACTTTGTACAGTATTATTGATTATGCAAGGAAGATGAGTATATAACAGTTATAACCCATGATATCGAATATCTTTTACATACATCTAATTTATACTCTCTTAAGTCTTATCGGTTTTATTTATATTGACCTCACATTTTATTTATACATATAATATATACACTTTTTATAACATTTATAATTTATTTGGTTATATTTATATATATTCATATGCATTTCTTTTGTTAGTTAAATAATTTTATTAATTTATACATATAATATTTATATTTATTTATCTAAATTTAAAACAATTTTACATTTATATTTTACTACCGTTTACATAATCAAGTAATTGCATATTTAATTTAAAACAATTTTAAATTATCATTTTCTAACTTTTATAAAATTATGTAATTAATTAATTAATATCAAACAATTTTTAAATTATTTAGAATATTCAAATACGTTATTTAAATTAACCGAAGACTCAAAAAACTTTTAAATCTTCTATAAGGGCATACCTTAGAAATAAATCGTTTTGATGAGCAAAGCAAGAGCTAGGAGATTAGGAGGTTTTCCACATCTAGTGGTCCTTAATTAGAGTAACATTCTCCTTGGTTTAAGCACCCTTTCCTAGACACCCATAAACTATGACCTTTCTTAAGGCTTCGCCCTTAGTGTTGGTTAGTTTATTTACACAAACACAATGCAGGCTTTGATATCATTGTTGTACCGCTCTTAGATCATATCTAGTTAGGCCCAAGCTCCTTTGGGTGACCTACCAAGATCCATCAAACTCCATTTTTATATGTAGCCTCTTGACTTACACACAACCTATCAACTCTTTAACCTAGGACATGTAGTGGTAAGAGCTAATGCTTCGTCACATATCAAGCTACGAAAACCCTCTACCATCTACTTGCTCTAATACCACTGTTGATCAGGTGCACTAGGAGTGGGGTTAAAAGGGTGAACTTCAAAAATGAATCCTTTTATTAATTTGCAAAAGATTATTAATTTGTGTAAATAAATATTTGTTAATACTAAATCAAATTTGGTATTCTGATTACTAAACAATGGGTTTTAACATTTTAATTTATTTTATGGATTAATGTATTTATTCATTATTAATATGTAAAATAAATTTATTAGTAATATAATTTCAAACATTCATATTCATAATATGAACACCAGAACAATATATACGTATAAACTAAACTGGGGGTTCAAGGAAACAATTGACTGCTATGTCATACGATCGGTAAGATGACTAAGTATGATATGTATGTATGTATGTATATACATATAATATTTAATGTTTAATATAAATAATCCAAAGTGTCCACGAAGCAAGTAATAATTAAGTTTTTTCGGCCATTGAAATATTTAGTATAAACATTTATATTTAATAGATATATATATATATAATTATATAATTTAAAATATATGTAAATAATATATATATGTATGTATGTGAATAAAATAATTATGAAATAATTTTATTTGCTATAAGAAAATCATTAAATAAATTTGTACATGAATAAATTTACATATATATATATCAGTGTGTGTGTGTGTGAGATTATTTTATTTTTGGCTATATATATTTAACTAGTTTAAAATTCAAATTTTCATGCTTTGACTTATTCAAAATTAAATAATAAAAAAACCAAAATTTGTTATAGCCACCGACATGTACAAAATTTCTTTTTAATTAATTAATTTTGGCCAAAATAGATGTAGGTTTGTAAAATTCAAAATAGATTTTATTTTAAACTTTTTAGCTTTGTAAATTTATTTGAAAATTAGTTTTTTCTACTTACAGTAAATCGAAAAGAAAATCAATATTTGTATTTATATATTATATTTTTTGATATATCTGTATATATATACATATACAAAAATAATTTTTGTTTAATTTTGAAAATAGAAAGAGGTACAATAATTTTTTTTAACGAAAATCTTATTTACAAAATTAGAGTTTGTTTTATAAATAAATAAAAATGTTTTCGGTATAAATAAATAAATTATTTGCTGCTCAAATATCTTGTAATATTCGTTGAAAATAAATTCAATTTAATATATACACACACACACACACACATTAAAATATATTTATAGTTAAAAAGGTTTTAACATTAGATATGTATAATTTCAAAAATGTTTTTTTAATTGCTAAGCAAAATTATCATATGATAAATAGACATGATGATAAAAAAGCATATATGTGTGGACATATAAAATCAAAAGCATTACGTTTCACCGAAACAATCTTGCCCAGAGTCAGTACATTGTTTGTTCAGAACTTCCTCTTAAAGCACCACTGTCTCCTCCTCTTTAATTTGCAACGTTGAAGAGATGGCAACACTAAGGTGGGGATCTCAGCCTGGGAATGGTAGAGAGAGCTCAAAATTCCATTACCGAATTTGTGTGGAGGCTAGGCTATTTATAGCCATCAGCTAGCGCCTTTCTCTTCTCCTGCTCCTCTAGATCTGGAGACTAAGTAAAGCCACAAAGGAACTATAGAATATAATAGTTTATGATTTTTGTTTGATGATAATAAACAGATATATATATATATATATACATATATATGTAAGTGTGTCTGTTACAGTACTATTGTAGTATCACAAAATGAAATAAACAGATACAATTTTATTTCAACAAATATTTTATTTCTGTAAGATTTCAATAGACGCACAATAGCTTCCACAATATTTAAAATATAATATTTTATATACAATATTCATACACAACAATATTTTATACTCACTCCTACAACACATTTTTTCAAATACAAAATTTCCTTTCTAATCATATTTTTTTCATACACTATAATTTCTACTCGAATGTATTTTTTAACTTCTTGCTTCAGCCTCTATCTAGACAGTTATCTACTTTACTTGTTAAATAACCACACAACAAAAAGAAAAAAAGGAAAAAAAATTAAAACTGTAAAAATATAAATTTATTGAACTCAACTTTGCCTCAGTTTATTGGTTTTGTTCTTTTTATATTTTGAAATAGGCACTACAAAATATCAATAATGTGCATGAGCAACCTACGACATGCACAGTGTATCACTTTACATGTCATAAGGTCAAGCACATACATACAACATATTTGCACCAATAAAACTAGAAACTCAATTTCAGCCAGGTGCAGCAATGTAAAGCCCAAAGGCTCAACATAGTGCATTAGTAGGCAGGTTAAAACAAGCAAGTGCAAGGTCAAGTCCAAATGTTCAACATAGTGCATTAGTGGACAGGACAAGACAAGCAATTGCAATGTCAAGCTCAATGGCTCAACACAAGTGCTCAAGTGAAACATAACAACAAAGAGAAACAGTTAAATACTTGCACAAAGGCAGATTGACATGCAAGTGCAACATACAAAACCTAGTGCACAAACCAGCCACAAACTTGCAGTAAAGCAAAGTGATGCACAAGGACAAGTACACAAAGTTGTAACTTGGTCAAGTAAAAAAGCTCGGCACTGTGCTTAGGGAGAAAAATGAAAAATGCATAGTAATACACACACAATCAACTCAACATGCTGCATCACAGAACAACATATACAAGTGCAACAACAAGTAGGTGCAACATGGACATGGACATGTACAATAGCAATGTGATGCACAACAAACACACACAAGTCAAGATCAGGCCAAACTAGCAGCTCAACAGCAAGTGCAACAAGCTTTAAGTGCATCAATTCACACACACACATATATATATATAGATAATAGTAGGTTGAACAGATACCAGGCAAATGCAAATACATATGAAGATGCAACATGGTGCATAACAACAATATATATACAGCGATAAACTAGAAAATATACAGATAAAACAGACTTCAAACTCAGTTTCATCAGAAAATATGCATAAAATTTCAAAGTCAGACACAACTGGAAGTGTACGCACAAAACGGTCAGTAATAACAAATACAAGGAAAAATACGTATGTTGAAATATTCAGCCAAAATCAAAAAATATATCAGAGATGAACAAGTCATAAATCACAAAACCATCAATCAGAAATCAACAACCGAGCAATTCAAAGTTCAAATATTCAAACCCAAAATCCATGAAATATATGAAATATCAAGTAAGATTTTTCTCAAACCGTTTCGTATAAAACCAATTAATAGTCGGCATTTTTATTAAGTCGAGTTGAATATGAAAAGATCAGAAAGGTAAAAATCATACCAAATCAATAACCGTAGAATCCCTTAACAACTTAAGCAATTGAAAGCATAAATCATCAGGCGAGTAAAGCAATCGATCGACAAAGAGACACAAGCGTAATTCCATCATTCGATCGAAGATCGGTGGCTTCAAATTGAAACCCTGATCAAAGAAGGTCAACTTGAGAAAGAGATCGGTTTGCAAAATAAAGGATACAAGCTGAAAACACTCTTATCTCTCATTTTATTTGGGACGTATTTTATTTCTGTGTTAGGGTTTCCTTTTTAATTTTAATTGTAATTTGTATTTAAATTTAAAAATTCAAGTTCTAGTTTGAATTGAACTGCGGTGTGTAATTTGGCAAATTCTCAACTCGGGGATAGAGTTGAGGCTGGGTTTCTAGGTCTAAGGTTAGAACAATCAGGTAAGAAATAGTCGCAAGTTTACAGGGTCTGTAAGCGATCAATTGTTTAATCTTAGTAGAAATCTTGGGGCATCAGTACGCAAGTATTACTAAAGTTAGGTAAATTTGTGTGTTGCTTTTATTTCTGCATTTACTCTATTATTATATGTTCTACAATTTTTAGTATTCTATGATTTTTTTATTAAACTTATTCACCCTCCCCTCTAGGGTTAATTTGATCCTACAAGAACCACTAAAATGGATGGCCTTGCTATTGCACTACACCACAAAAGCTATTTCATAATGGCTTTGAGCCATTGCAAAAGGATAAATCCAATAATTAGCTCAAGGAAAGAAAGTCGATCCTTCATTTTCTAGTGCATTATCATAGGAAAGAAGATTTTCCACAATAGATTTACTTACCTTGATGAATTGTGTACAATAACGAGGAAGACTGCACTTGAACCACATGAGAGAAATGACATCACAAATACCAAAGCATTGTTTAATGATAGTAGATAATTGCACACCAGCATAGGTTAGTTCCTCACCATGAAAATATTTGAAGGCACATGAGCAATCACTAGCCTCTTAAATAACCCTTTCATTAATTGAAATCACTTTGTAAATTACATGTATAAAAATACCTTTACAAAGATATACCCACAAATTCCTATATTTTCGATACTTGGAAAAATATCTATATACTTATCTCTACGGTATAAGTATATTCACAAAACGGATGAAGATTTCCATTTCACAAAATTCCAGAACAATTTATAAATTCCTTTATAAATCGCTAAACCCGTTTATAACCTCATTCATTCATCTCTAAAATCATTTATAAAACTCTCTTTTATACATTCCTAAAATCATTTATAAACCCTTTTATAAATCCATAAAATCATTTATAAAATACTTTTATAAATCTATAAACTCATTTCTAAAATTCCTTTATAAATATTTAAGACCTTTAGAAAACCCTTTTTACCCTTTAACTAATCTTCCTTTAATTTTTCCAAACCATGTTATAAGATTCCTCTTATAAAACCTAGATCTATTTATAAAACCCTATTTATAAATCTCAAAAACATTTATAAATAAATTCTAATAATTTACCTTAAAACACTATTATATAATAATAAAAATTATAAATATAAAAGAAAAAAATTAACTTCAAAATATCTTAAAAATAATGATTAATAATTTCAAACTTTCTTAATAAAAGGATAATAATATAAGTAAACAACTTTTAAAACATAAATATACTTCCTTGATAAAAATCCGTACTTAAATTTCAACATAATCATTTCCATATTTATAAAACTATATTTATAAATCTTTTTCTATTTTATAACATATCGTTTAAAATCTCCAAATCTATCCTCACTTTCAATTCCCAAGATAGAATCAACTATTTTTCTAAAACAATATCCCACATCTTATTATAAATCCATAATTGTGATTTATTTTACCCAATTTATCCAATGATAAAAGTTTCCCTTTATTTATAAAAACCGTTTATAAACCTATCCTTTTATTAATAAAATACGATTTTTCAAATCTTCACTTTATTTGTAAAATGTCACTTTTATAAAGTATCGCCTTTATAAATTCCACATCTATAAATTAATCTTAATAGCATATATATATATCTATACTATAAAGCAAAACCTTTGGTCAACCGGTCAAAGTGAAGCCTTTTAAGAACTTCCACAAACACCCCTATGGATATCAAAGTTCTAACATCACTTTTGTACATTTTAGTCATTGTCCCCACCCACATACTAACTGCACACAGACTCCACGTTCACATTTTCCCATGAGTTATCACTTTCGAACAACTGCAACCAAGACATTTCCTCCTCATCTCTCATCTCCTACCACATTACTTATGTTTTATTCATTTTATCGGAATTCGAAAGCACCACTTACCATCAAACTTGAATCTAAGGCAAATCAGACTTTTATGCCAACATCCCAGCGGAGTTGATAATCTCAAACGATAAACCTTTGCGAATCATTTGGGGCAGAATCGAGCATATTCAGGCAAAGGTTCGTCAGATTCCGGTGAAGCAATGCAATAAAGAGCAAAAAAATTAGGCACCTAAGTCATTTCACCGACGTCACATCAACATTAGAAAAACCCAGGTATAAAACGTTAAAACTCTAAAAAAATTCCTTTTAGAAAGAGTATTTATTTTCTAATCAGGGTTTGTAGTTTTCTGTTAAATTCATTGTATAGTTTTGAAATTGCAACAAAGATACCGTGAATTTGTTTAGAAATGTATTTTATTCCTAATTTGTCTGGGATTGCAAAATTCATCAAAATAATGTAAAAAAAATCTGATAAAGATGTCTTTCAAATGATTTGGTGTTAAAATTTTATTTTATGCATCGCTAATTTCAAAGTTTTCTACAAAAAAATAGAAGTTGATGTGTTTTGTTGTAGCTTCCCGTCTTAGTTTTAGTCCACATTAAGATTACATGGTTGCAACTTCAATGCATAATTAGGTGGTATTACATTGTAAATAATACATTTCCTCTTCTTATATGTTAAGCATTTGTGAACCAAAATACCTGTCATTAGCTTTTGTTTAGTTCATGTTTCTGTTTGTATATTATTTTATTGGTTTAAAATCAACCGTATTTGTCTGATACTCCATTAGCAAGATGAGTATTAATGCATATTTTAGTAAGGAATGATTAAACATAGTTCTATCAATTAGTTCTCTCTTTATTATTGGACGGTTATTTGATGCATTCATGCTGTTTGTGATAATGCTAGAGCTAACGCTTATGAATATTTGTTCTTTTACTGCAAATTTAAACTATTACTTGCCACAATTTGTTTTATCTACTATGTTTGCTTTCTTAAGTTATCAATATTCTAAATTTTATTATAATTCAAAGTAATTGGTAAGACTTAGGATTATATTTTAATTTCTCTTTTTGGTTTGCAAAATCGTTTCCTCCACACCAATTTGGATGAATATGATAATCTTAGGATTATTTCTACCCTATTGTCTTCTCTGTGAATTTGAGATATACTTCTTCTTCTTCCACTGACAACTAAGTTTGTGTATTTTGTCTACAAATGTTTTTATCTCCAAGTTAATGTTGTTATTACTGTATGTTTTTTAATTTTATGATAGTTTGATGCACCGATCGCTTGGATTTACGATTGTTCCCTATTGTAGTAGACGGTTCTATGACTGTCATTCTACTCACTTTCCGTTTAATTCATTACCCAAGTGACTGAATAGATCATTATATCCTTTTTTCCTTAGTTTGATGTTAAATCTGTCAAATGCATGATTTCTATTTCAGTGCTGCAACTCCTGCGCCCTCACAAACACATTGATGTTCTGTTATACAACTCGATCAAAATGTCAAAGTCCTGTTGATCATGGAATTCTACGAATAATTATCTTATATTGTTAAATAATCAGGCTGTGTGTATGAACATATTTTAATTCCTCCAGTTGTATCATTCCCTTAAATCTCTAATGTTTTATTCATTCCGATGCACATCCCATTCATGAGTTTTTATGTTGGTTATTTTTTTTAAACATGTTGGAGGTGCACCTTACCTTAAGAATTGGGTTAGTCTGATTAACTGCCTCTTTGATGAAAGAAAGAACAATCTGATGAGCATTTCACTCTTTGATCAAGGTACTACATTATAAAAAATTTATCTTTTTTTGTCCAGGGTACAGATTTATAACATTTTTATCTGATATTTTCTTTTTTGTTCCAACATACGTGTTAAACTCTATATAGTTATCATAAGCTTAAAAAGTAGATTAACTATATCTTGCATAAATGACTTTTGATTTATTGGTGTAACAATGCATTATTGAAAAGTTTAACCATGTTCATACTATCAAGCCATTGAGAAGTACTCATGCCCTTTTTTGTTCATATACAAGATTTAGAACTGTTTTTGGGATCAAGCACTGTATAACTGTGCTCGCAATTGGATGACCTACCATAAGAAACTGCTGCATGTACAAGCAACAGCGACAATTTAGGAAACTGTGAGTATAACCTTTCTCATATGCATACCAACTTTATATTTTATTACTGTAAAATATGCGCTAATTTATATGTTTATGCAATTCATTGTTATTGCTTTGTACATTGCACTATGTTGTACTTTCGGGCATATTTCAAATTGTATTTGAGGTTTTGCTGTCCAAATCAGTTCAAATGTACCACCATAGTTTTTAACTTGCTAAATAATTATATATATTATATTGGTATTCTTGACTATCAAACATGTGCAGTAGTTTAGAGTAGTCTCGACTGACAAAAAGCTGAGTTTACAGTACATTATTTACAGGACATTCTTTATAAATAAGATCTACTAGAAACTTAGATGGCATAGGGTGTCATGGAACCCAAAATTTGATTGATTGACACTAAATAGAAATTTATGTTATGCAGGGTATTATTACTGATAATAAGAGCAAGTTAAAGGAATTGTTTGCTGAAATTGCTGAGCATTATCATGTACAAATACCATGGCTGCCGCATTGCAGCAGTTTTTGCTTCAGTAGAGGTATCTTCCTCTAAATATGATTTGAAAAATTATGAGATGTTGTTTTCTTCATTGCACCTGCATTTCTCTTTTTTTGGGCATTGCATGTAACCTTAAGCATATAAATTGTGTTAAAAATATATCAACAACGTATGATCTCAACTTAAAATATGGATGAGCATATTAACAGTATACATATTTTATTATTTCAGTGAATGGTAGTTCAGATCAAACAACTATTTAGTCACCTTACTATTAATACTGATGATACTAACTTTATGAAGACTGTGAATAACTGTGCTGGCAATTGGATGACCTAGCATAAGAAACTACTGCATATACAAGCAACAGTGAAAATTTAGGAAACTGTGAGTATAACCTTTCTCATATGCATACCAACTTTAGATTTTATTACTGTAAAATATGTGCTAATTTATATGGTTAAGCAATTCATTGTTATTGTTTTGTACATTGAACTATGTTGTTGTACTATGAAATCTTGCTGTCGGATTTTGCTCTATATGCGTTGACAGCGTATCATGATGCAACACATTTCATGCCCCTACCTTGAAATACCAGACCTCATTTTCTACAACCGCTCTTATATGTCTGTTTACTCGATCTCGATGGTGAAGAGATAATTGAAAAGACCAGGTTGTCTTGCAATAACAATTTGTGCATCGTGTGCTGTTTTACGACTCGGACAAGGAGTTATTTGCTGTTGAATTCTGAGAATGCAGGCTAATGAGAATCAAGAGAAGCCAGCAGACCAATATAGGCAACAAAAGAAGTAGCTACAACAGATGATAAAACTGCAAAATAATAATAATAATAATAGAGAAGAAGAAGAAGGAAGAGGCTGAATAGAGAAGTGCAACAAAAGGTGCAGTAGTTTGTTGAAGTAAGGGAGGAAAACCAATCGACGAAGTTAAGTCTACGAGTGAGTGGCGAGGCTGCACAAAAAATTGTGGTGGTGATGAGGCAGCTGAAATGGTGGCAGTTTGCATTTCTTGTGGGGGTAAAACCAAATTGCAAGAACCAAATTTTATGGAAATGGAAGGAGGTGGTTTGGAGACTGCAGGTGCCAAAAGTGGAGACGATGGAAGCTGAGGTGAAAGAAGGATTGGTGGCTTTGATGACCCGGTGTCAACGGTGGCAGTAGTTGATTGACGAATCCTTTCTTCATCAAGTCAGTGGAACAGTAACGAAGAAAAAAGGATTGAATACATGATGTTAGAAGCTATGGATTGAAGTCAAAGGACATGACGATGAATGGTAAGAGTGCCGACTTGCTTTAGTTCAGAAATTGCTTTGCGATGACTTTTCCACAGAAGACATTTTTCTACTTCATGCTTTCGACATTTCTGTACTTCGTTACTTAGTTTAATATAATAAACATTTCAATTTTTTGTTAAACTTCAATACCCAAGAAGCAACTATGGTTATTCAAATTGAATTGAACATTTAAGATTTATTGTAATGCCCACATTTTATATATTTGTTGTATGTAATTCTTACTTCGCACATGTGAATCGCATATTTAAATTCCATAATTTATCTTAATTTATATAATTTGTTTCTCAATGGTGTTAAGTGGAGAAGTTAAGATAGTAATAAAATCCTACAAATTTAAGATTATGATTTATACAACTAATACCACGACAAAGAAAAAACTCCATCGGTATAAGAAACCTTTCAAATTCTTCTACAATGGTTAATTTATTTATTCTCTATCTGTAAGATATAAGTGATTCTTATTTCATTGATTCGACTGTGACTTATACCTCACATTATTTCTGTTGCAAAGGTATTACAATTATTATTAAAAGAATTTATTTGCTAGATCTGATTTTTAGGTGATACTAAAATTAAATAACATTTGTAGCATTTTGAATTTGTAAAAGAAATTTATTTGTTGGATCATAATTTCAAGTGATATTAAGATTTAGTCGGGGCATTTTTGGTAGTTCACGCTGACACCAAAAAAATGTGACACCAAAGGTATTACAACTATTATTAAAGATACACACACATATATTTGTATACATATGTATGTATGTGCCTCTGTGTGTGTGTATTTCACTACCATAACAGTAGCGCACGCAAAATTTTCACCCTTAAATCTTGGCACACCTCCAACGAACGTGCCACCATACTCGTATATATATATATATATATATATATGTATACATCACTTTATATAAAACAGTTAATAAATATTTATACCAAAATATTTCTATCTTCTTTTTAAAACCATATTCCTTTATTATAAAAGACGGACTAAATTTTAAGATTTTAAAATCCTTTACTTTATAGTTCAAAAAATCTCTATTTAAAATATTTCATAGAACTATTAATTTATTATATCTAAAAATCATACTTTTTATTTACTTTAAATAAATCTTTCTTTTAGTAATTCAAGAATAATTATTAAAATATATAAATTTTCGAAATTACTTAAAACTCCTTTTTAAAACTAAATCTTCACTTTATAGTATTTTAAATACTAATATATAGCCCATTGTTACCATAGCACTAAATAGGGAAAAATCATCCATGCCATCAAATATGGCATCCAGCACATCATATATCAAAATATATGAAAAGTAAAATCAACAGTGTGAGTAATCCAGTTGGATCCTTCCACCGTATCCCCCTGCATCACATACAATATATAACCAAATAATATAAATCAACAGCTTCGAGGCGGGATCGTATACGAATGGTCATTTGCTCTTACACCAGAACGTAATAGGGTGTCATCCGCTCCAGGGGCAGGAATATATTCAAACAACCTAATAAAATAGTAAATCATCCAAACAGTCAATAACAATAAACAATAAAATATCCACACTTACATAAAAATATAAGTGGGCCAGAGAGGTGAGTTAACTCACATTGATTCCAGTTTTCGTCAAAATGCTCCGGTTTGAATTAAAATTGAACAGGCATCCAATTTTAACCCAATTTCCTATGAGCTCCAAATCCATCCAATCCAACTCCATTACGTAGTATTCGCTGATACGATCACGATGCAACTTGTCACGTTCAATTTGGACCTCGTATGAATTAGATATGAATTGACGAAGTTTAAGGTTATTTAAATTTTAATTAACATAAATTCATTTACTTTTAAACTTTAATAATTTTTTACCTTCCCTCTCGTTCACGCTCGCTCTTGTTTCCAGGTAAAAGAAAACTCAACCGCAACTGTTTTCAAATTTGTGACCTACTCGGCCAATGCCGCTGCCGCCGCTCGTCGCGCCTACTGCCGCCTCGCATCGCCTGCCCTCGCTGCCGCTAATGCCACCCACGCGCACCCTCACGATTGCCGCCAATCGCTGAAAATTGAATCCAAACTACCGATGAACGGAGAGGAATTGTCGCCGCCGTGCTTCATTTCGGCTCGATCCAACCATTGATTAGCTTCATCTTGTCGAGCTCTATGTTTTATTAATTGAGGTCGAGTCTTGAAAATAGACGTAGTGGCTCCGTTGATTGTCGATCGTTGGATGGAGTTTCTTTTAATGGCGGCTAAGATAATAGGGTTAGGGTTTTTCAAAGTAAGAAATATGATGGCCTTATATAGAAATTTTTTGAAAGCACTATCCACGCGTTAAATTTTCGAACTCCAATCGAAGCGTACCGCCTGACGTTCTATATGTAATACCCCTATTCCGTACACAATAGAACTAGTATAGGGAGCCAATTCCATCATATACAAAAGTTAGCTTTTCAAAATCAAATTATATTAAATTAAATTCCTTTATTTAATTTCTACGCATTTCGAGCTTGCACGACCAAACGATACGTCCAATCGTCACGAAATTCAATGGCATATAATAATTCACTATTACGGATCCAATGAAACTAGTTTCGCCAAAAGCAGAGATAGTGCCCCAGAAAGCTATTTTCACACGTTAATTAAAAAGAATTATTATAAAACCAATTTTAATCACTTTAATTATAAATTAAAGTTTACTATCTTCGTTCTTATTCAAATAGAATTTAAATCAACTTTCGAAGTCATTTTTTATTCACATTAAATTCAAGATTCACTTATTTAAACAATTCCAATTATTAAAATAACCATTATATTTGAAAATCAAGTTATTTAACTTATAAAATTAACTTTTTAATATTTAAAATCAATTAAATATTCCAAATTCAAATGACTGAAATTTTGGGTCGTTACATTCTTCCCTTTTAAAAGAATTTCGTCCTCGAAATTAGCAAGTAAGAAAATACCAAAAAACCCATTAACTTTTCAAAAACCAATTGGTTGAAATAGATTAACAAATTTTTTTAACCTTTAACTTTCCAAAATCAACTTGTCAAAACTTTGTTATCACCTTTTCTAAGTCTCTAAATTCATTCATAGATATTAACTAATACCATTTCAAGTTATAACATAAACATCAAATTTTAGTTAACAAAATTTTTCCAAAATCCTCAATAATTTTCTAACACCTTAAATTTATGAAAAATTTCGCCAGCGTCTCCTTTGCACGGTTTAATTATAAAAATTTACAATATATATGTTAACGCTAAAAATTGAACGCTAACACCTGATGTGAGTAAAGAAAAAGTGAAAGCACCACCCGTTGGTACGGGAACAGAATATAAGCAGAAAATTAGTAGAAAGCAGTAAAAGACAGCAGTTTTATAGTGGTTCGGCTTAGGATCAAGCCTACGTCCACTTTAATTTCCTTTTATTACTGATTTGATTACAATTCGATACAATGCAGTTCAAATACAAATCACTTTGATTACAAAACACTTCAGACTAGTAGCTCAAACTTCGATGTAACGAGGCTCTTTGAATTCATGCCGGATGTGCAAGATCTCATTCGAAGCTTGTTGTAATGTCTTCGGTGTTTTGAGTTCTTCAAGTGTCGGATCAGAAAGTAGCAGAATATCGGCGCTTCAGAGAATGATCGGAAATTCCCCTTTAAGTTGGAATAGGTAGGGTATTTATAGGGAGATTTCGGAGTTAGGTCGTAGGTCGTGAGCGACCTAGGGAGCAGAGGCTACAACTTATCAGTTGCACTTGAACAATTGAACATTGACAAGTCATAGGTCGTACACGACTTAAGGTAGGTGGTAGGTTGCTGAGTGAAGCTAGGTCGCTGGAGCTTTGTGATATTAGGTCGCTCGTACTCTTAGGTCGTTAGGTCGCTATCCCTTTTCTGGAGTTAGGTCGCTAGAGACTTTAGGTAGTTAGGTCGCTCCCTTCTTTAGGTCGTTAGGTCGCTTTAGTCTTTAGGTCGTTAGGTCGCTAGAGACTTTAGGTAGTTAGGTCGCTCCCTTCTTTAGGTCGTTAGGTCGCTTTAGTCTTTAGGTCGTTAGGTCGCTTTAGTCTTTAGGTCGTTAGGTCGCTTTAGTCTTTAGGTCATTAGGTCGCTGGTACCAATAGGTCGCTAGGTCGTTGAAGAAGTTAGGTCGCTAGGTCGTGAGCGTTAGGTCGCAGGGATTTAGGTCGCTCCAAAAAGAGGAGTTAACACTTGCCGCTCGAAGTACAAGCCTATGTCTTAGGTCGTGTACTTCGATCTAACTCTGCTAGGTCGTGAGCGACCTAAAACCTATGCTAACTCGCGCGCCTATTCGCCTTTTTCTCGTTGCCCTATATAAACTGTTAGGTCGCTTCTTCCTCCTTACCTTACTGTTCCGATCTCCCACTCTGCCATTGACGAATCTTCGAGCTTCCAAAAGCGAATTCAACCCATTTAGTCACCGATTCATCTTTACCATTATATCTCGTAAGTGAATTCGATCTCCATCCCACCATAATCACCGTTGAATTATGAATCCCCATTTTCCGACCTTAGTCCAATTCCATGTGTCGTGCTTCATTTCGAGTGATTGTTACGATCGACTTTTGATCGCTATTTGACTGATTTATGAAGGCATGGTAATGCGTTGAATCTATGATGGATCAGGGATGTTTTGAATTATTTTTGGGGTGATTTGGTGGTATGAAGGGATGGTGAATTTCACGAAGAGGACGATGGATTTCTATGTGTAGTTGATAACGGGTTATCGGGTTACAGATTGACGAGATGGATTGCGTGGAGAGGAAGTCAGCGACTTAACAGATCTGAGCAACCTAAAAATTAGGTCGTGCTGGGATTCTCACGACCTAAGACTTACGACCTACGAAATCTGGCCGACCTAAGAATTCTTGCGACCAAAGTAAAGCCGAACATCCTTCTGCGACTTAACTCTTAGGTCGTGCTGGGATTCAAACGACCTAAGACTTACGACTTAACTTGCTTGAATGACAGCAGAACGACCTAAGAAATTCACGACTTAACCTTTTTTTGCGGCATAGGCTTTAGGTCGTGGCCGAGTTAGGACTTGGACGAATTTGAATTGCCTTGAACCTTTTATCTTGCATAGTGCGACTTAAGGAAGCTCCGACCTATGCTAGGTCGCTGGACGACCTAATACTTGTAAAATCTAGGCAGAACTTGATTGAACTTTGAACTGTCTGAACTTCTTTACAGATTATGCTAACTTTTAAAGCTGACAACCTGTTAAACACAATATTTGCAGAAAACTAGGGCGAATATACTGCCATCGACTGCCCGTATCGAATGATAGATTAGTCGATAAAGAATAATCAACTTGAATGAACTATGCGAATGAAATGCTGTGAATTAACAAGTTCAAGTAAAGTATTAAAGCAAAGTTAAAATAATCAACTAAAGCCGATTTGTTTGCATCAACACTGTACTTGAACTTGAAATAACAAGCCCTGAAACTTTATAATCGATAAATGTCAACTAACTCAATTTCAGTTACATTTACTTATTATTGCATTAATTTTGCACAACACTTCACACTTTTAGGAAACGTGCACCTTCATATTTGAATATCCAGTTCCTTGTGTAGAATGACTTCTCAACAAGAAGAAACAGGACCAGCTGGAGAATTCTTCCCAATTGCTAATCCATTGATTGATCCTTCGGAAAGGACTCCAACTTCCTTGAGTCATAGAGTTTTCAGCCAATTGTGCATTCAATTTGGAATTGCCGAAGCGGACGCTTTATTTCCTGGAGCAAACGATACTGTTGACAGGCCACCTCTTGGTTTTGTCGCAGTTAATCGTCAAATGTGCTTAAGTGGAACTATTCCTCCCTTTAATGATTTTCTTCGACAGCTTCTTCTTCAATTGACTATCTCTCCCTTCCAGGTACACCCCAACGGTTATGCCATCTTGACGGGGTTGTGTGTGCTGTTCAGGAGGACGCTCGATCGTCTTCCAAGCTTTGAAGAGATTTGCTATTTGTGCACCTTTACGAAGAACAAAGACCACCCTTCAATTATACTTGTAAGAGGTGCTAGAAACCGTAAGTTGATTCTGGACTTGCCCGAGAGTGCACACGGGTTTTTAAGTCAATTCTTCTTTGTCCGCTGTCCCCCGGGATTCTATGCCGTCTGGAGAGTCGGAAGTATGGTTCTCAAGCAAAGACATCAAATGCCCCAGTTTCTGCAGAAGAAACTGCATTGGGAGAACCTGCTGTAGAGGCGGCAGAAAGAAGGAGTAATGTGATGGACTTTAGGCTTATTGTTTTGCTTTTTGCTTTTTGCATGTATTGACCGGAGATTGTGCGGATACCGGCCTCCGCTTATTGAAACCTTCATATGCACAAAAATTTCATAGTATGGAATAAAATGGTTCTTTTTGCTTATACAATTTCTTATTAGTATATGTGTGAACGCATTTATTCCTTGTTTTTGCACAAGTTTCTTTATTTACTTTATATGATATTGCAGTGAGCTCGTGGTATGATGTTTGAGCATTGTTTTTATCAATATAGCTATCTGCCCCTATACCACGGCTTACTGCAATATTCTGAAAAGACTTGTACTCTTATTTTAGAGAATAATTCTTCCGTTTTGAGGAAATATTATTCTGCTTTTAATAGAATACGTTTTGTATCGGAGAAGTTTCTCTTTCTCTTTCTTTTAAAAGAACACTTCTACTTTCAGGGATGATCACTTTTATTTGTTGAAAAGTGGATTCCCCTATGCAGTGAAGCGAGCTTCTAAAGAATGTTTTGATCTGCTTCTCAGAAAGTTATATTTCATCGTTGGATGGATCCACGGGACAGACGTCAGCTGTTTTACCGGATACTTATTTGTACAAATAATCATAAGTATTCAGTTGCGGCCTGGAATCTTCTTTTTGAGAAGATGCCCCTTTAGTGGTTCCATCAACGAAGTTTTTGGATGTGCCTTGTTAAAGGGCTTTGTTTAGCATTTCACTATTAAAAGTAAAAGTGCGCCTCTGAAGACGGCTTGTTTGATATGCCTTTGGGAAGGGCTTTTTTGTTATGCCTCGGGAGAGGACTCCTCCGAAGAGTTGTGCCTCCGAAGAGGGCTTGTGCCTCGTTAGAGGGCTTTGTCATTTCAACTCTGGTGAAGTGGGCCTCCGAAGAGAGATTTTTGCACTTCAACTCCGGTGAAATGTGCCTCGTAAGAGGTCTTTTTGGCATTTCAGCTCTGGTGAAGTGGGCCTCCGAAGAGAGATTTTTGCACTTCAACTCCGGTGAAATGTGCCCCCGAAGAGGTCTTTTTGGCATTTTAGCTCTAGTGAAGTGGGCCTCCGAAGAGAGATTTTTGCACTTCAACTCCGGTGAAATGTGCCTCGGAAGAGGTCTTTTTGGCATTTCAGCTCTGGTGAAGTGGGCCTCCGAAGAGAGATTTTTTCACTTCAACTCCGGTGAAATGTGCCCCCGAAGAGGTCTTTTTGGCATTTCAGCTCTGGTGAAGTGGGCCTCCAAAGAGAGATTTTTGCACTTCAACTCCGGTGAAATGTGCCTCGGAAGAGGTCTTTTTGGCATTTCAGCTCTGGTGAAGTGGGCCTCCGAAGAGAGATTTTTGCACTTCAACTCTGGTGAAATGTGCCCCCGAAGAGGTCTTTTTGGCATTTCAGCTCTGGTGAAGTAGGCCTCCGAAGAGAGATTTTTGCACTTCAACTCCGGTGAAATGTGCCCCCGAAGAGGTCTTTTTGGCATTTCAGCTCTGGTGAAGTGGGCCTCCGAAGAGAGATTTTTGCACTTCAACTCCGGTGAAATGTGCCTCGGAAGAGGTCTTTTTGGCATTTCAGCTCTGGTGAAGTGGGCCTCCGAAGAGAGATTTTTGCACTTCAACTCCGGTGAAATGTGCCTCCGAAGAGGTCTTTTGCCTCTGAAGAGGGCTTGTGCCTCCGAAGCAGCTTTGGACTTACTAAGAGGTCATTGTTTGGACTCCGAAGAGTAGTATTTGGTCTCCGAAGAGTAGCAATTGTTGCTTGTGCCTTCTCACCATCTGCTCCTTAGCGATTCCTTGTTATCGCTTCAAGTTCATGTCCCATTCTTTTGCAAGTTGCTTGCTTTTTGCCAGAGAAGTGTACTTTGTTGTTGAGTGAATCCACGGGGCAGACGCAAGCTACTTTACCGGATGTTCATTTGCTTAAACGATCGCGATTAGTTAGCAAGGGTCTGGAACCTTCTCGTCAGGAAGGTGCCCACTTTGGTGGTCTCATCAATCGTTTATGAATAGCACTTCTTTTATAAGAGTTGAATTTTGGAACTTTTGTGACTTGATATTGGTTTGTTGAGTGATTTATGGGAATCGCTGAGTCTTGTGATGTGTTGAATAGGTAAGCTTTTCTTTGATAGCCTGCAATATTAAATCGACATTTTAGCAATATATTTAAGATATTTGCATATCGAAATGAAACAGGCATTGTATAGTACTAGAACACAAGATTTAAAGTTCTTTATTATTAATTCGCACTGATTTCTCAGTGGTTTACAATACAAGAGTTATACATCCATCATCATTTTACAAATTTAAGCAATGCTGTTAAGTAAAAAATTGGATGCAAGTGATTGTTGTTCCGGAATCTCAGGATTGAATCTCCATTTCCGCTGGAATCATTGTTTCTGATCCATATGCCAATCAGAATGGAGTGTGGTCAGACGCTGTGTGCGGACCCCCTGTGACAACATTAATGACAAGCCTCTCTGATTCCTGCTCTGCAATTTTGTTGACTGAGCCGTATTGATGGTCGGGAAATTGTTGTCCTTGAGTGGATGAGGATGGGTCATTCCTTTTTTTTCTTGACATATTGTTGAAGTTTATTCTCTTTCAACAGCTTTTCAATCAAATCCTTCAAGTGGCGGCACTCATTAGTGTCATGGCCAGGCTGATTGTGGAACTTACAGAATCTTCCACTCTTCGTGGCATTTTTCCCAAGTCTCAACTTATGTGGTTTAGGATATTCAACAGCATCCTTAGTTGCAAAGAAAATATTCTCTGGAGTATCAATCAAGGGAGTGAAATTCGAAGATTTGAAGTGGCAAGTTTTCTTCGCATTTCCCTGCTTTTTCTCGTCATCATTTTCCCTCTTTTGTCCTCCAGATTCTCTTCTATTAGAAGCAACACTGTTATTCTTGACTTCGGCCACAACTACTTTCGCTGGCGCAGAAAGGCTTTCTAGGCGCATGAATTCGTCGGCCTTCTTATAGAATTTCTTAAGTGAGTTTGGCTCCTTCATTTTTAACCATCTTCCGAATTCACTTGATTTGTTGATGGCTCACATCAGGTAAGTCAGGATCATACGGGGTTCTGCATTATCCACTTCGGTTAAGGCTACGTTGAAGCGGTTCAAAAAAGATCTGATAGACTCTCCATGATTTTGTTTGAGGCTGGACAGTGACATTATGTCCTTGGCCTTTGTAGCATACAACCTGAATTGGTCTTTGAACTTTCACGTTAAGTCAGAAAATTGATCCACAGACCGAACTGGTAGCTTTGTGAACCACAGTAGAGCCACTCCTTCCAAGTACACTGGAAAGTATCGGCATTTAATCTCATCTAACGCTCTTGCGCCGGTCATATGCCAGTCATACTTGTATAGAAACTGGTTTGGGTCACTTGTCCCGTTATAGGCCGGGATAGTAGGAGATACAAATTTCCTTGGAAATTCTGCCTTCAGGATCCTTTCGGTAAACAGAGTTTTACTTGGAGCAAATCCCCAGTCGCTCTCATTTTCTTCCCTCCGCATGCTCTCTTTCATGATTTGGTGAACCATTCTTGATAGGTACTCCTCATTGTTCAGAGGCACTGCCGGGCAGACGTCAGCTCTCCTTTTGGAAGTTTGCCTGGGCAAATGTTCGCGAAAAGTTGGCTGCGGCCTTGAACCTTCAGCTTGGAAAGGTGGATCTTCAGCGGTGCCAGTTGCTCTTTGAGGAATACCTCTCTCTTGGGGATTATGAGCATCTTTGGCAAAGGTTGTTTCATTGTTTTCTGGTTGTCGATTTGCCCCGAGCAGAGCGTTTAATCTGTCCATCATTAAAGCATTTTGAGATTCAATTTGCTGGTATAATCCATATATTGCGTCGTCTAATTCAGCCCTTGTGACTCCAACGGTGGGAGTTGCCTGGTCTGCTGTTGGGGAAGCGGAGGTCCCCTCATGAGCATCTCCGGATCTGGTAGATCTACTCTTTCTTCCAGGAGCCATGATTTCAGACAGACTTCTGGTCTTTAGAGAGATTCTTTCAACAAACTTTTGCGGAGCAATGGTGAGAATATTCCTGAGTTCAATTCTCAGTGAAAGCACCAAAATGTTAATGCTAAAAATTGAACGCTAACACCCGGTGTGAGTAAAGAAAAAGTGAAAGCACCACCCGTTGGTACGGGAACAGAATATAAGCAGAAAATTAGTAGAAAGCAGTAAAAGATAGCAGTTTTATAGTGGTTCGGCTTAGGATCAAGCCTATGTCCACTTTAATTTCCTTTTATTACTGATTTGATTACAATTCGATACAATGCACTTCAAATACAAATCACTTTGTTTACAAAACACTTCAGACTAGTAGCTCAAACTTCGATGTAACGAGGCTCTTTGAATTCATGCCGGATGTGCAAGATCTAGTTCGAAGCTTGTTGTAATGTCTTCGGTGTTTGGAGTTCTTCAAGTGTCGGATCAGAAAGTAGCAGAATAGCGGCGCTTCAGAGAATGATCGGAAAGTCCCCTTTAAGTTGGAATAGGTAGGGTATTTATAGGGAGATTTCGGAGTTAGGTCGTAGGTCGTGAGCGACCTAGGGAGCAGAGGCTACAACTTATCAGTTGCACTTGAACAATTGAACATTGACAAGTCATAGGTCGTACACGGCTTAAGGTAGGTGGTAGGTTGCTGAGTGAAGCTAGGTCGCTGGAGCTTTGTGATATTTGGTCGCTCGTACTCTTAGGTCGTTAGGTCGCTATCCCTTTTCTGGAGTTAGGTCGCTAGAGACTTTAGGTAGTTAGGTCGCTCCCTTCTTTAGGTCATTAGGTCGCTTTAGTCTTTAGGTCGTTAGGTCGCTAGAGACTTTAGGTAGTTAGGTCGCTCCCTTCTTTAGGTCGTTAGGTCGCTTTAGTCTTTAGGTCGTTAGGTCGCTTTAGTCTTTAGGTCGTTAGGTCGCTTTAGCTTTTAGGTCGTTAGGTCGCTGGTACTAATAGGTCGCTAGGTCGTTGAAGAAGTTAGGTCACTAGGTCGTGAGCGTTAGGTCGCAGGGTTTTAGGTCGCTCCAAAAAGAGGAGTTAACACTTGCCCCTCGAAGTACAAGCCTATGTCTTAGGTCGTGCGCTTCGATCTAACTCTGCTAGGTCGTGAGCGACCTAAAACCTGTGCTACCTAACGCTCATGACCTAGCGACCTAACTTCTTCAACGACCTAGCGACCTATTGGTACCAGCGACCTAACGACCTAAAAACTAAATATACATCTCATCTTCAAGCATCTCGTAGGAAAAATATAAAAATACGATATGTAATTCGAGATGTGTATCTTATTTAGTATTAGCCAACATATACAACCAATATATAAAATGCGAAAGCGAGCTCCAAATGCAAAGCATACGCAATCTGCACCTACTAATCACTCAACAACCAATGAGAACATGTATATAGAAAGTAATATCAATATATACATAGACTATACAATAACCGTATGCAAATGTAACAAGGTAACAAGAGAAACCATCAAACAAATAATATCCATCCAATTTATTTATCATCATTTCAATTTGCATTTTCCGATGTCAACATTTAATTTATTAAAGCCCGCATGATGTACAAATACCATTCGTACGCAAAACCATACCTGATCGCTTGCTCGATCACACAATTTCACTCCGAACTAGTATCGTTCACACGACCACTATAGTGCGGATTTAGATCTGTTTCCTTGATTAGAAACCGCCATTCTCCTTGCATAGCCATATACTAGAATAAATCAAAAATCCATCTCCAGTGTTTGCCGTCGAGAATCGAGTGAAAAATTCTAACTCGGACCGATGTAAATCATCTCGAAATCGTATATTCGAATCTAGATCAACGGTTATGAGAATAAAATAATATACGTACAAATTATGTATTTATTCCAATTGGTTTCTTGTTATATCCCCCTTTTTTCCTTTTATTCAGATTCTTTTATTCTCATTCCATTAATTCACATTCAATCAATTTACATTCCATTAGTTTATAATAGTTCTTTTAATACTAATAACACTAGGGTCCATTCCATAGAATTTTACTTAAGTATATTATAAACATTTTATACGACGCCATTAATGTTTATTATCACTTCAATACTTAAGTTCATATTCAATTCTATCAAACCACATTCCAAAACATATTCAATTCATTTTACAACTTAAGTTGAATTTCATTTTATAACTCAAGTTCATATCCATATCATTAATTCATTACAAGTCAAATTCAATTTTATTTAACTCTTTTCATTAATTCACTTCATTTACCTTTACTTAACTCAAATTTCTTTCCAAAATTCATTTTATTTAACTTAACTTAAGTTAAATTTCATTTCATAGTTCAATTTCAAATTTACTTCTATTAACATTTATATTTCAACAAATTTAAAATTTTGTTTTACCTTAATAATTCTCAATATTTTATGAGTTATCAAAACTTATTTTCTCATATTTATAAAATTATACTTTGGATTTTAAAATCAAAACTTGTTTTACCAAAACACAACTTCAATGGTAGCAATCCATCACTTAGAAACTCAAAAATGAACACCGATGATGCTGTAGTCATCACCAGAATTATTTTCCAGTGATTAAAGAAAGTTCGGTGCTTTCTATTTCTTTTAAGTTCCTTTAAAAATATTTCTAGTCAAAACATTTTCAAAATAATACTATTATTATCTTTCCAAAACCTTTGAAAAAAATTTCAAATCAATGGAATTTAAATTCTCAAATTTCTTATTTTAAATCAATTTTATTTACAAATCATATTTATAAATATACTTATATATAATTTCACTTTGGTCATAGAAAACCATTTCTTAATTTTTTATCTTTGTTTACATTATAATAATTACAACTTTTATTAGAACACAAATAACAAACAACAAATGATAATAATTAAATATTATCATTCACTAACAACCAAACATACCATATATAACTATAATAATTTTTAAAAAATTATTCTTTTGTATATAAATTATAATTTAGGTAAAATTATTTCATTTACCAATTTCAAAACAATATTGTGTCGGTTTACCTTGTTTAAGTGTTTAGAAACCCATGACCGTGGCATCTCATGTACCGACCAGAATTCATAAGCCACTCAACAGATAAATTAACACAATATAAAACATTTTTATATCACTGAAAAATATGCGCTCATACCTACAATACACTCAAAACTCATAATAAGGCATTCCATTACCTTATCTCTTAATGAGTTTCCCCACCAAAGCCAAGGTGCTTGCTTAACCTCGCTCTGATACCAAGTGTAACGACCTGCAAATCCGCATAATTCAAGCTGACAATAAACCACACATGTCCAACCCAAATTGAATGGAAAGATGGATAGTTAATGGAAAGAAAGAAGAAGAGAAAAGAAGTAGAAGAGAAAAGGAACTGAAAACAACACAGAATCTCACAACGCAGCGGAATAATATATAATATAATATCAATGATCTTTACAAAAGAAAAACTGTTATATACATACATCGAATCAGAGTACACAAATAACCAATCATCAGCCTGAATAGTTATAACAACCTGTCCTTACAATACTGATAATTTCAACAACAATGTAGCGGAAAAGTAAACAAATACGGGAATACGTCATGAAGAACTCCAGCTCGTCTCCTGAGCTCCAATGCATCCAGAGCAATCTGTAAATATGCTCGGTCTGACCCGAGCATTATAATAAAATAACACCTAAGTCATTCTGGTAAACCAGCGTGAGAATACACACTCATTTGTATTTTCAAAGTTATCAAACTCTTTTTTAAAAAAAGGTATCTCGTAAGACCACGCTGCACATAAACACGGACGGGTTTTTACCTTATGATAACCAAAACATTTCATATGAAATTCTCTAATATTAACATAGTATCTATGATACAAATACTTATTAATCATAGCCAAAATTGTTACATTAATTAAATTCCAGTATAATAGGTATACAACTAAAACTATAAAGGCTCATATTGAAAATGGATTCCATACCATGACAAGGTAAGGAACTACCTTCCGATGGTACATCTCTAGATAAAATGCACTGGGATCCGACAGGAACATCTTGTTTCCCTGCCACATAGGACTGGCCTACCACTTGACTAGTAGTACCGAATATGACACCTCTTTCATTAATGGGCCCCAAAGCATATGTGAGTAGATAGTAATCCATCTAGATTGGGAATGACCATACCCCGATGGGAGCGACCCACTTGGCCCTACTGCATGCTCTATTTTTGTCATTTCCCGATTGATGAGGCTTGAGGCTACGTTTTACCATTATATAGCACTTCCCACTTGGAATGTTAACACTGCCCTCCAGGCAATAATGCAATGCCATCATTCATCCATACAAGTTTGTTTTGGGACTGAACAAAAATGAAGGCACCACATCTACTACATCCATTTTGAAATTATACTTAGGATTAGTAGCAAGTAGCCCTTGCACTTCAAAAGCTCCGTCTTCAAAATCCATCATCTTCAAGATGTCTTCACTTCGAAACACTTGAGTTAGATCGAAGTGGTTTTTAGATAACATATCTGATCCCGGTCTCTTCGAAACAACGTTTGATAATTTTCGGTAAACTCAACCCCGGTTCTTTAGGAAATAAATAGCCAAAGATAAGAGCGGAGATCACCGCCTAACCATTAGTGGACGGATTTCCTTATCGTTTGTCCTAAGAGAATGAAATGAGATTTATACATACAGTATAACATCATCGGAGATGATTGTGCCATATAACTCACCTGTTTCCCTAGATATTTCCAAAGTTACATTTTGGATCCAAATTCGATAGTCGGTTATCTAACTATCGAATAAACAACATTTAAATCAGGGATTTAATTCCATAGGGAAAAACCAACATTAGTTAAGCACATAAGCAATCGTTAGCCTCTTAAATTACCCTTTCATTAATTGAAATCACTTTGAAAATATAATGATTAATAAAACAATAATAATATAAATAATGATTAATAAAGATTAATAATTTCAAACTTTCTTAATAAAATAATAATAATATTAATAAACAACTTCTAAAACATAAATATACTTCCTTGATAAAAATCCATACTTAAATTTCAACATAATCATTTCCATATTTATAAAACTATATTTATAAATCTCTTTCTATTTTATAACATATCGTTTAACATCTTTAAATCTATCATCACTTTCAATTCCCTAGATAGGATTAACTATTTTTCTAAAACAACATCCCACATCTTATAATAAATTCACAATTATGATTTATTTTATCCAATTTATTCAATGATAAAAGTTTCCCTTTATTTATAAACACCGTTTATAAACCTATCCTTTTATTAATAAAATACGATTTTTCAAATCTTCACTTTATTTGTAAGATGTCACTTTTATAAATTATCACATTTATAAATTCCACATTTATAAATAAATCTTAATATATGTATATATATGTATACATCGCTTTATATAAAACAGTTAATAAATATTTGTACCAAAATATTTATATCTTCTTTTTATAACCATATTCCTTTACTATAAAAGATGGACTAAATTTCAAGATTTTAAAAATCTTTACTTTATAGTTCAAAAAATCTCTTTTGAAAATATTTCATAAAACTATTAATTTATAATATCTAAAAATCATACTTTTTATTTACTTTAAATAAATTCCTTCTTTTAGTAATTCAAGGATAATTATTAAAATATATAAATTTTCAAAATCACATAAAAATCCTTTTTAAAACTAAATCTTCACTTTATAATATTTCAAATACTAAAATATGGCCTAGTGATACCATAGAACTAAATAGGGAAAAATCATCCATGTCATCAAATATGGCATCCAGCACATCATACAGCAAAATATATGAAAAGTAAAATCAACAGTGTGAGGAATCCAGTAGGATCCCTCCAACCTGTCCCCCTGCATCACATGCAGTATATAATCAAATAATATAAATCAACCGCTTCAAGGCGGGATCGTATACAAAGGGTCATCCACTCTTACGCGAGAACGTAATAGGGTCTCATCTACTCCACTCCAGGACAGAAATATATCCAAACCAACTAATAAAATAGTAAATCATCCAAACAATTAATAACAATCAACAATAAAATTTCCACACTTATATAAAAATATAAGTGGGCCAGAGAGGTGAGTTAACTCACATTGATTCCAATTTTCATCAAAACGCTCCGGTTTGAATTTATATTGAACAGGCGTCCAATTTAACCCAATTTCCTATGAGCTCCAAATCCATCCAATCCAACTCCATAATATAGATCCGCTGATACGATCGCAATGCAACTTGTCGTGTTCAATTTGGACATCGTATAAATTAGATATGAATTAATAAAGTTTAAGATTATTTAAATTTTAGTTAACATAAATTAATTTAATTTTAAATTTTAATAAATTTTTACCTTCCCTCTCATTCACGCTCGCTCTTGTTTCCAAGTAAAAGAAAACTCGACTGTAACTGTTTCCAAAATCTCGACCTTCTCGACCAATGCCCCCGCCGTCGTTTGTCGCGCCAGCTGCCGCCGCGCATCTCCCGCCCTCGCCGTCGCTAACGCCACCCACGTGCACCCTCAAGATCGCCGCCAATCATCGAAAACCGAACCCAAACTGGCGATGAACGGAGAGGAATTGGCATCGCCGCACATTGTTTTGGCTCGATCCAACTGTTGATTAGCTTTGTCTTGTCGTGCTCTACGTTTTGTTAGTTGAGGTCGAGGCTTGAAAATGGACGTAATGGCTCTGCTAATTGTCGATCATTGGATGGAGTTTCTTTTAATAATGGCTGAGATAATAGGGTTAGGGTTTTGCAAATGAAGAAATATGATGGCCTTATATAGAAAATTTTTGAAAGCACTATTCACGCGTTAAAATTTTGAACTTCAATCGAGGTATGCTGCCTGGCATTCTATATGTAATACCTTTATTTCGAACACAATGGAACTAGTATAGGGAGCCAATTCCATCATATACAGAAATTAGCTTTTCAAAATCAAATTATATTAAATTAAATTCCTTTAATTAATTTCTAATCCTTTTGAGCTCGCACAACAAAACGTACGTCCAATCATCACGAAATTCGACGGCATATAATACTCACTATTACGGATCCAATGAAATTGGTTTTGCCAAAATCCGAGACAGTGCCCCATAAAGCTATTTACACACGTTAATTAAAATGAATTATTATAAAAATCAATTCTAATTACTTTAATTATGAATTAAATTTTACCATCTTCATTCTTATTCAAATAGAATTTAAATCAACTTTCGAAGTCATTTTTTATTCACATTAAATTCAAGATTCATATTTGAAATTCAAGTTCTTTAACTTATAAAATTAACTTGTTAATATTTAAAATCAATTAAATATTCCAAAGTGACTGAAATTCTGGGTCGTTACATTCAATCCTCAATCATAATACTAATCTCTATCGGTCTTTGTTATGCAAATAAAAATGGTGCAAATAGTTTTAATCGACTACGAACCTGGTGAAGCGATCGGTGGTAGGCATCGAATTTTGGGAAGACATCATGGCTTTGAGGTCAAAGGCGACAAAGGGTTGGATTAGAGATTCGATATGAGATATTCAAGAGAGGAATGGAATTTGGTCTAAGGAGAGAGAGGGGAGTGTATTATATTAGGAACATGCATATGCTTCAAGGCATCCAAATATTTCAACGAGAATTATGAAGGTTTGCATTGCCTTTGGACCGTTGCAAAATAGTAACTGTTGTTAGTTGTTGCTAAATGATTTGCGACGGCTCTAATTCATAGCAAATTTGCAACTGTCCTGAGCCATTGCGAATTTGTTGCATGGCTATGTTGCAAAATTGCCTATATGGTGTATTGTTGATGCTCGATGCCTTAATTGACTTCAATTTAAATCAACATTTAATTAATTAAATATTGATTCCAAAATTGATCAAATCGTCGTATAATCATTATGTCATATTTTAAGCCTAAAATAAATAACTAAAATTTTCCATTTACATTAATATAACATTTGTAACACCCCCGTAAGGAGTTATATAAAATATATTTTTGGATTTATATTAGAATTTTGATGAATAAAAATGAAATTTTGGTATTAAATGGAGAAATTTGGATTTAAAATGGTTTCGAGTTATGAAAAATATTTTTAAATGGACAAAAGATTAGAGTATTTGATAAATGAGAATAAAAGGATATTTTGAAAATTTATAAAATTGATAAATTTAATTTTGTTGGTTTATTTTGAAATAAAATGTGAATTATTGATTTAAAATTCAAATTTGGAATTTGAATTGTATTTTGTGAATCCAAAAGTCATCTAAAATTTATATTTGTGAAATAAAATTTGAATATGAACTTTGAAACTATTTTGAGGACTAAATAATCATTGTAAACTATTTCAAGGGTTAAAACCTATTTAAAAATTATTTTGGATGGAAATAAATTTGAGAAATTTTTGTATTGTCTTGATTAATTATTGTAAGTGGTAAAATGTTTTAAAATAAAGGAAAATAATTTGATAAGTTTGTAGATGATGAGAAGAGGTATTGTCTATCATTGTTTTGGGCTATTAACAATCTAAAATCCCATAAACCCAATCCTTATCTGTGAAGACCCAAATTATTGAGATGAAAATAATTTTGAAAAGAAAAAAATGAAAATCAGTTAACAGAGAATATTTAAAGAATAGAATAGTTTGAAAATAAATATTAAGAGTGACTGAAATAATTAAATAAGAGGATAGTGATTTTTCAATGAATAATAATTATAAGAAAATTGTAACCACCCGTATTTTTACGGACCGAGACATCGTAAAACAGTTATCATTAGGTCGTATTGTTGTTAAGTCATCCATAGTCTAAGTCCTAGGTCGTAGAGTAGTTAGGTCGGAGTAGATGACCTAAGAAAGTGAAGCGACCTAAGGAAGTTGGCGACCTAAGGATTTTTAGGGATAGGTCGTATAGGAGATAAGTCGTGGGGTGGCTTAGGTCGTGGGGTAGGTTAGGTCGGAGGAGCGACTTAAGAGGTTGGAGCGACCTAAGAGAGTGAGAGACCTATAGGAGTTAGCGACCTATAGGAAGTTGGCGACCTAAGAATTGGAGCGACCTATAGGAGTTAGCGACCTAAGGAAGTAGCGACCTAATAGTTAGCGACCTAAGAGTTAGCGGCAACGACCTATTAGTCAACGAGTTAGCGTAGTTAGGTCGTTAGACGACCTAAGGTGTTAAGTCGTATCCTAGCTAAGTTAGTTAGGTCGTGAGCTTCTATGTTGAGTTAGGTCGTAAGCGACCTAAGTTAGTTAGGTCGTGAGCTTCTGTGTGTGTTAGGTCGCGTGTGTGTTAGGTCGTAGGTCGCGTGGAAGCGCATGTGTTAGGTCGTTGAATCTGTAAGTCGTGCGCATGCGTTAGGTCGTGGGTCGTAGGGTTTCGTTAGGTCGTGGATGCGCATGCGTTAGGTCGTAGGTTTTAGGTCGTGGGTTCTTAGGTCGTGGACGACCTAATAGCGAGCGGACGACCTAAGGTGAAATCAGCCTATAAATAGGAGGGTTCTTCTTCATTTTTGGGATCCGGATTTTGAAGCGACGAAGTGCTGCCATTTTGAGAGCTCGAGTTCTACACTTCTTCACTTCTTTTCTCCACTTTATTCTTGTGATTCCTTCCATCCAAAACGAAGATCAAATCGAAGATCCAAGAGCTTAGATTGAAGATCTACATCCATCGAAGAGAGATTTCATCGTTTGAAGCGGATTTGTGATAGATCGAGTTAGATCCTTCGCTGTCCAGATCTGAAGTGTGTAGCTCTTGAGGTGTTTAGGTGATTTGGTGAGTGGTGATTATCTCTCACACGGATCCAAAGGAGTATATCGGATCGTTGGCTTGATTTTGTGTAAAGTAGTGATTTTCATGCATTTTTGTAAACTTAAGTATAGATCCATTGTTCATGATGATTTGACATCCATTTTACTACATGTTAACCTATGCAAGTTCATTCATCAAGATTATAGAGATATTGCTCATGTTTTCATGCTTGTTAGACTTTAGACTCTTTATTTACGAAATTGCCATTATTGTTATAATTGTTCATTGGATCATATTTGAATGCTTGATTACTTGGATTAATGTTTGACTTGATTGATTGCTATGAATTAGTTGATTGATGATTTGATTTAGACAAGATGGTCGAAGATGATTCAAAAGCTAATGGAAAGGCTCTTGAATTGGAAAAGCTGCTCGTGGCATATGTAGCGGATGATGAAGCTCATATGGATAGATTTGATGATGATGATGTTGAGATGAGGCTTTGCTAGGATGTGATGAAGCGAGGCATGATATGAGATAGCCTTGGTCTAATCCAGACGGGATCATTCCAAGCATGTTGATAACTCGGTGAAATGGTTCGAGTTTGAGGATAATGGTTTGCTCGAGAGGCGCTTGAGCTAGTATGGAAATAGTCGTCGAGGAGGATGACTAGAAGGCTGAGATTTCATCGTTGTTGAAGGTTCTAGCATGCTCAAAGCAAGAGTACGCTGGGCAGATTCGATATTCCCTAAAGACTACTGATTGGTAGTCAAGTACTCTGGGCAGATTCGATAGTCCTAGGCACGGGTTTCGACGACGTGCAGAGTTATGTCTAGAACCAGGGTTTCCATTAGCCCTTGACGGACGGCTGAAAGAATGTGCCGGTCATTCAATTAACGATGATATCGAAGCAATGATAACAGTGATAGCCAGAGTCATGGATGTTTGGTTGTATCGTCATTCGGTCTCAAGAGTGGTATTTTTTGGGTGCTTATCTGATCTTGGTTTAGGCCTTGGGGGTTTGTACTTGGAAAGCATCACCCTTGACTCGAGTGATAACTGCTTTACTTTAAATTGTATGCTTTGCTATGTTTGCTTCTGCTTAGTGTGTGTCTGGGGGCTATCACTGTAGAAAGAGGTGGAGTGGGAGGGTTGGATTCCTATTCCTTTTTCCTTTATGCTCTTTTGGTATGTTGTTAGTTAATTTACCGCTCACTAAGACTGTTGTCTGACTCAAGGCTTTATGTTTAACTCTTATTGCCTTGGGTTGTTCGTACATTTTGGGACGGGCAGACTAGGTAGCAGGTGACAGGTGCTGTTCTTAGTTTCCGACGATGCTGATGACGAAGACGAGCTGGAGGCTTGCATATTATTTTCTTACTATATGTACTGGATGTTCCGTTGCTTGTATAATTCTCTGAGTGATATGTAGTGAGGCTTGATGTATTGACTATTCAGATGTTTGTATTCAACTATTATGAAGTTTTATTGATGAGATTCTATTCTGTGAAGCTTCACTATATATATATATATTCTATTGTATTTTGTCCATGCGTTGTGAGTAATACGATAGATTCTGCTGTTTTAATTTACCTTGACAATCGTCCATGGCTGTCTGGCATACTTTACAGCGCAATATCTCTAGGTTCAGTGCAGGGGTCATGGGCGGTCGTCACAAAAATGATCAAGTATGAGTGAGTTTTACATACACATATCTCATGTATATATATATATATATATATTAAATATGAGTAGCCAGAGAAATATCAAGTGACAAAAATAAATCTTTCTGATAATTAAATTGCATAAAACCAGTTTAGTATTAATTGTGCATAAATACATTTTTTAAAATAAATCAAGAGAAAAAAAAATGGTCAAAAAATAATAGCTAGGAATTAAATTTATAAAGAGAGATATGAGTGAACAATTCAGATTTAAAGAAATACACAATGAAGCTAAGTCACATGAAAATAATGTGCATAAGGAACATGCAAATGGCATGTACCCAGAAAAGAAGAAAGGCAACAGTTTTACCTGAAATAGAAATCAAAAAGAAAATGGCACATTTATCCATAAACATATATACATAATTCTCTAAATTGTATGAGGATAAACTGGGCTTTTCTCTCTACTAAACCCTAGCTAAATGTTTTAAAAATGAGAGGATAGCAGCAGTTTGTTTTTAGGAAAAAAAAAAGAAAAGCAAAACTCACACTGTTTTCAAGCTTAAGCATTCTCGGGGAAGAGAAGAGGAAGGTGAGTGATTAATCACTTATGAGATTTGAGGCATTAAGACCCAAGTTAAGGGCAACCAAGTTATTTTATATAAAAATTACATTATGTTTTTCTGTTTGATTTTATTCTCTGAATGAAAATATGTTGATCATGGATGGTATTCTGGTTGAATTTCTGGTTGAGATTTTAATCTGTTTTGTTTTGTTGTGATGGTTTCAATTTTTGTTTTGAAATATAAATAATCAAACAAATACTCTAATCACAGAAATAGATTTTATATTCTAGTTTTTATATGAAAATGAACTAAATGTTTTACTGAGAAATAGGGTGTCAATGAAAGAAAAGAAGTAGGCAGTGTGAATAATGAGATTCATGCTTATGCCTAGTCTATATTAAAAATGATATGAACAATGCAATATTACCAATATGTGATGGTTTGTTCAGACCACAAGCCAATATGTTTTTATGGGTTTTTCTCAAAAACCATGTAACGACCCTGAATTTTTTGACATTTGAAATGTGAATATTTAATTGAGTTTAAATATTCGAATGATAGTTTAATTTGAAATTCGAGATATCAGAATGAATTTGGCAATTAAATTATTGAATTTAATTTACTGAAGTTGGGTAAAAATTTGAATCTTTAGTTTTAAGCCGATTAAATTTTTTTTTCAAGGCTTAGAAAATTCATATTGATTATACTGAAGATAATAAAAGCTTCATAATTGAATTTGAAACTGTTTTGTTCAGTTTTGAAATATTATCGTTCAGATAATAAAACCAGTTTCATTGGATCCGTAATATTGTATTATTATCGGATTTTAATTTTCGTAATGTTTGGAGTGATCGTTTGGCCATACGATAAGCAAACGCGCTGAAATTAAATCGAAAATTTAATATTATAACTGGTCCAAAAAGCTATCTTCTCCATACAATCAAATTTGGAATCGAAACCTTTTCCATTGCGTTCGGAATAGGCGTATAACATTATAAACGCCTGGCAGCACGCCTCGTTAGGAGTTCGAAATTGTAAGTTGTTTTTGAAAACGAGATATTTTGGGCTTGAAATAAATTAATATATATAATCAATTCAACTTTCCTTTCAGCCGACATTCTTTCACATCAGAGGCTTTTCGTTCTTTCCAGAATCCTTGTAACCCTTCTTTAACACGCGACATCTAAAGAAAGAAATTTTTTATATCTCTCGTTCAAAAAGATATGGTCTCGTTTAAAATCAAATAATGGCTGAACACCCCTCTTTCTATTTTACTCCTTAACCAGTAACGAACGAAACCCAAATCAAAAACCCGAATTTTTCTTCCCTCGTTCTAAATCAAACATAATAGCCGAGCACAGGAATTCGAATCCAACCCAATCACTCGAAGAATACATGTACGCGACCTAGTCGCGATTGCCTCAACGGCGAGAATCATGAAGGGAGGCGCAGCGTCTCGAGCGCGAGCTGGATGGGCATCGCGATAAAGTGAAGTCGAGACGTCTAGTCGATGGTCACATGGGTTCTCGAGTCGAGCCGGTGGCATGCGTTTCGAAAATGGGTCGATCGCGATTTTCAAACTGTGGCAAACTTCGAGGAGGCAAATTCAAATCGACGCAAGCGTGGGGCTGCAGAGAAGGCGGCAACAGTAGTTCGCGTTGTAGTTAGGGTTCAGCGATTCATTGTCTCGCAGTGGCGAAGTCGAGTGGGATTCGAAGGTATTTTCATCGACGAGGATGAGGCGACGTTCGCAATGAGGTATTCTTTTATTTAATAAACTTATATATATATGTGTGTATATATATATACAGAAGAAAGGGAAAAAAAATATACAGTGAGATATATATGCAGTTTTTTCTTTATTTATATATATTTACAGAAAGAATTTTTTTTGATGAACAGCAGAAAAAAAGGGTTAAAGGCAGTTCTGTTTAATTTAATATGTATATATATAAGTTAGAAAGAAATTTTATCTTCATTAGAGTTTAATAAATACATGTATTGGCAAACAGTAAATATATATAAGATTTTGTGAAAACAGAAGTTTAAATAATTTATATTAAGATAGTATAGTTAATAGAAAATTTGTTTAAAATAAATCATTCGATAAAATTAAATTTTTAGTTTAAATAAATTAACAGATGGTAATTTATTATCAATTGATTCAAATATTAATAAATTGCAAAATTGTTTATACAAGGTTTAATACTGTGAAGAAATAGTCGGAATGGAAATGGGATTGCAAAATAAAAGCAAAGGTGCGATCTTCTCACTCAAACAAAGGGTTTTGTTTAATTTTAAATAGCTATATTTAAAATTATTGATTGTGTTGATTGTGTGCTTGAATGATAGTATACATAGTAGTATATAGCAATATATATATATATATATATATATTAGAATATATATATATATTGGAGTTGTTGATTTCCCGCATTATATAGCGAATGAGACTCTATTGCGCCGCATAATAGCGGATGATATTTTATAAATCCCATATACCACGATATTCAACCTCGAAGTGGAATTGGTATTGTGCTAACGTCTGTGGATGTAGGGAAACAGGTTGGAGGGATCCAACTGGATTCCTCAAAATTATATGAATTTGTTTCATATGTTGTATGAATTTGTTTCATATGCTATGTGATGATATATTTATAATCTGTGAATGATTATATCCGTGATTGAATTTGTTGAAGGCTATAATTTAGCCGAATGTGTTTTTGGTATCGTTGGATACCAGAAATAAATAAAAATTGGATTTTTGAAATTAAAATTGGAAATTTTAAGTAAATTCTTTTGAAAGAATTGGTTGAATTTAAAAGAAGGAATTTTAAAAGTATAAAGTTGATTTTTGAAATCTTATCGAATTATTTCCAAAATATGGGAAAAGATTTTTATAAATGGATTTTGAATAGTATTATTCGAAAGTTGGGAAATTTATTTAAAATGGAATTTTTAATGGTTTGGAAGAGATAAAGGAATTTATTTTAAAAAGTGATAAATTTGTTTGAAATCAAATTGATAATTGATTTGGTATTTGAAATTAAATCTTTGGAAATCGATTTGTAAAATGATTTGGCATTTGGAAATAAATTTAGAAATCAATTTGTAATTGATTTGTTGTTGAAATAAATTTAGAAATCAATTTGTAATTGATTTGGTGTTGAAATAAATTTAGAAATCAATTTGAAATTGATTTGGTGTTTGAAAGTGAATATTTGGAAATTTAAATTCATAGTGGGAATTTATAAAGAAAAAGGGAAATGAATAATATCGGGAATTTTATTCCGCGAGTGAATGTGTTTTGAAATTTGTTTTCAAAGTGATGAAGTGTGGAAAATGTGATTTGAAATTTGTTTTCAAAGTGATGAAGTGTGGAAAATGTGATTTGAAATTTGTTTTCAAAGTGATGAAGTGTGAAATGTGATTTGAAATGGGTTTTCAAATTGTTGAAGTGTGTAAAAATAAATATATATCTTGTGAAGGTATTTGAAGTTTAATAATTTGGGAAAAATTATTTAAATTGGTTGATTGTTGTGAATGTTGTTGATAGTTAAATAACCGACTATCAATATTTGCCTTTGAAATGGCACTTGGATTTGTTTTTAAAACAAACGCTCATTAGTCGGTTAAGCCGGGAGAGGACTTTGTGTCATATAACCCATTCCGAATAGTGATACATCGTGAATGGATAACATTTGAAGACCGGTGTGAAGACCGGGTATTTTTGAAAATGAAAGGACAACCTGTCGAATGTCTCTACACTGAGTTGCTCCGGTATAGAGATTTATATCACTCTTCTTGTGATGGGAAGTCCGGAAGCGATTTGTGAATACCCAGATTGCAATGGCTTTTTTGGAAGTGCCTTCGGTTCCGTTCGATCCCGGAACGGACTTGTATGGATGTGTGTCTGACGTTACACTTTGACATGTAAAGCTGGTTTCTATCAAATATGTTTCTGTTGGTGGCGGAGAATTTATTTTCATAGCTTAACACCCTTCTCTGAGACGTACGAGCTCAGAGGTTATGTAGTTGATGGTTACTAGTGATACATTCCTAATTTGGTAATGTGGCATACGAAGAGCTGTTGATCATTTGTTGATCAAAGCGTGGCTTTGTGAAAAAGCGAAGCTTTGTGGACGAGACTTCATCGAGCCTCACAACCCGGTAATGGTCGAAACAGGAATGTTGCGGCAAGGTTGTTAGGGGTCGCGCCCCTAGGGTATGTCATTTCCTTCTGGATAAAAGGTGATATCATGGTATGGAGCCCAGATATTTTACCTATGTTGATGCTGCAAATTTATTATACTTTGTGGTTGTTGCTTTGTGGTTGAGGATCCTCGGATAAAGGTCGGTAACGACCGGGGGATGGCATACTTGTGTGTTAGTTACCTAATTACAGCTGTACAACGTGAGGTAGTGTCAGTGTGTTGGTTACCTAGTTACAACTGTACTGCGTGAGGTAGCGTCAGCCTTGTTTTTGCAGAGATCCGGTTAGGTTCTCGGGGCGTCTTTCCAGAGGCGTTTTCATTTCAGTGTAAGGAAGTTCCTTTGCCTAACCATTTGTTGGAAATCCAAAGAAACAATACGCGCTCTGTACGGTTTTAGTTGTAGAACCTGCCATTTACTTATGGTGGTCACCACTGTTTAGATGGTAGATATAGTAGGCATACAATAATGGTTGTATGTTGGCTAAGATTGATATTATACTTTCGAAATGTTTTCCACACTAGACATTAATAATAATATCAACTGATTTTTCGTAGTAAGCATCTTTGACTATCATAAGGAGAAATCTCCTCCAATTCTGCGTTTGCATTGTGTGTGTGGCGGGAGGCCTTATGGTAGTTTCATTTTCCAAAAGCATTGCGAATTTGTTTTATTTTCTTTGCGAAAATAACTGTTTTACGATCTCACACCAGTCACCATGACTGACTCGGAGTTTATTGTTCCCTTTCTAAACTCTGGGTGCCCATAATTTTCCACACGGGCAGCCTAAAGTTATGTTATCAGGATATTCTGGATATTCTGGAGCTTTGGAGATGAGCTGGATGGCGAGACGTACTACCGTACTTGTGTATTTATTCCGCTGTGTATTCTGTGTGAGGACAAGTTTATATAACTGTCCATTGTTGTATTGAGTTGTATATTGACTCTGATTGATGTATGTATAAACTGATATAGTCTTTTGTTTAAAGATTATTGATTCATCTATTGTATATTATTCCGCTGCGAATGTGAGATTCTGATATTGTTTCTGTTTATGTTTTTCTTTTATTTCTTTTCTTCAGTTTTCTTCTACCTCTTCTTTTTAACCCTTATGGTTCGGTTTTCCGGCATTCGATTGCGCGGCATTTGATACAGTGGGCGTATTAATGTCAACTTTCGAGCGTCGAAAAGTCGCAACCGTTACAAGTGGTATCAGAGCTGTTGGTTAAGCGACAACCCTGGCTCTGTTGGGTGTTACTCATTAGAGATAGAGTCAGTAGTACTCTAGAATGAGTGTGAGTATAATAATAGATATGAGCGCGTATTTGTTAGTGAATACAAAAATTTGTTTTGTATTATGTTGACTTATCGGTTGATTGTTTATAGATTCTGGTCGGTGCAGTCTGGCCAACTGTAATCGATAGGGGTTTCTAAACTCTTAAACAAGATAAACGGACACAGTATTGTTTTAAAATAGGGTAAATGAAATAATTTTACTCAAACTATTTTTGTATAGAAAAGAAATGATTTTCTATAAATTATTATAGTATATGGATGCTTGGTTGTTAGGAAAAGATAATATTGAATTATTATCATTGTTATATGGAAATTGAATAAGAAATAATGGTATAACCAAAGATTTGGAGATAAATTCATTTAACAAATGAAATTTATGAAAATGAAATGGAATGTAAATAAGTTGATGACCTATAAAAATATTTGAAATTTGATTGGAATAAGATTCAAATCGAGAAAGAATGAATTTGTGAATGAACAAATGAAGCTACATTTGTAAATAAATGAATTGGAATTGAAAAATGAAATGAGATTTGATTTGAATCAAGTTGAAGAAAAATCCAAATTTGGAAAAAAAAAATGGATTGAATTCAAGTAAACTAACTTGATGATGTATTAATTCATGAAGTAAATGAACTGGAAGTTGAATTAGTTAAAGTTGAGTTGTGAGCTAAGTTTAAAAATGGTTTGAATTTGTATGTAAATTCAAGTAAGTAAAAGAAATAAATTGAAAATTTCCTTGTTATTGATAAAATAAATTCGAGATGACTTGAATATGGAAATTTGAAATTTAAAAGAAAAATCGTGAAATGGTCGTCGTCGACTTTTATTGAATGGTTTTGAATAGAATTTGTTTGGTTAATGAAATAAACCGAATGTGAATATAGAATGCAAATTGAATTGAATGGAATCAATTAAAAATGAATTGAACGGAATTAATTGGAAATGCAAATTGAAAATGAAGTGGAACTAAAATAAATTGAATTGGTATCAATGTAAATTAGTTATAAACTAGAATGGATATTCTATTAAGTGAATATCGTTGAATTTGCATAGAAACGATTGTCGTTAGACGCAAACGAGATTGTATAAAATTTTATGAGTTAATGAAAGCCAATAAAATTGATTTTTGCATCAATCGAAAGGAATATGAGTTAGATTCATTTAAAAATGATTTGATATAAAGAATTGCATTGTAAACCATTAAATTGAATAAAAATGGTATGTGAATTGGTCGTAAGCGATTAAAATTGTATTGAAACCTTATGAATTGCTAATGGAATTTATTTTGAATGTATTGCTTATGAAATCTATGTATTTGCTATTGAAAATAAATGAAATGTTAATAGATTTCCTATATATGTCACTTACGTGTTTAAACAGAGTAAGTGTAGGTTTTTGGAAGCCGTTTGGCTGCATTTGGTTGCGTAATGTAACGACCCGACTTCCCAGACCCGGAAAATCGAACTATTTTAGTTAAGAAGAAGAGGTAGAAGAAGAAGAAACAGAAAATCAACAACAGAATCTCACATCGCAGCGGAATAAAATATAATATATACAAAACAGATCTTTACTCAAACAGAAAAATATATCTGTTTATATAATATATTTACAGAATACATCATCAGAGTTCATCACATCAATGATATACATCCAAATACACAGCGGAACAACAAACAAATACGGAAGTACGTATCGCCATCTAGCTCGTCTCCTGAGCTCCACAGCTACAATCTGAACCTGTTTATCTCGGTCTGACCCGAGCATCATATAAAACAATACCCGAGTCAGTCTGGAAAACCAGCGTGAGAAAATCACACTCAAATTGATTATTAAAGTTTCAAAAATCCTTTTGAAAATAAAAGCATCTCGTAAGACCACGCCACAAATAAACATGTCGGGTTTTTACCTTACGATAGCTAAAACACTTTTTATAAAATCCTCTGATATTATAATAGTGTCTATTTACAAATACTTATTAAAATAGCTGAAATTGTTACATGATTAAATTCCAGCATACTAGCCACAAAGTGGGTAATACAAACAAAACTCGTACAAGGCACGTAGGGAGAATGGATTTCCAACGAATGACTAGGCACTGGGGTACCACCTGTCACAGTACGTGGCCTAGATCACAGTACCGAGGAGTACGCCCGCTCCCCTGCAACACAAGACCGGAATCATCCCTTACTGGATAATTCCAAATAAAATCACCCCACGGTTGGGATCAGCAACCGCACCACTAAGCCGAAATAAAAGGGACATCTAGACAGGGATGACTTTACTCTCAAGTGGGTGCTACCCACGAAGCCTTGCTGCATAACCCCTGATTTTCAGTCATTCCCGGTTGATGAGGCTCGAGGCTAAACGATACCTTTTTCAGAACATATCCCTTAGAATGCCCATCGTCCACCTGACGATGTCACGAAAGCATTCGTCCATACAAGTCCGTCCCGGGTCCGAACGGAACCGAAGGCACTATTCCTACTACATCCATTTTGGAAATATCATCAGGATTAGTAGCGATTAGCCCTTGCACTTCACAGCTCCATCTTCGACTCTGAAATCGTTTTCACGAAACGTACAAACCGAATCGAAGTGGTATTCGAGTCTCCAGACCTAGAATCCCGGTATACGGAAACTCGATCCCGGTCTCTTCGAAACGATCAGCGCATTTGGCCAATATTGATAGTCGGTTATTTAACTATCAATTAACATCCATAGCATCCATCAACAATAAATAATTTTCCTATATTATTTATTTACCTCAAAATATCTTTACAAGATATATTTCATTGTTTCAAACCCTTATTGAAAACAGTTTCAAATATATTCCTTCCACGGAATCATTTCTCAAATAATTATTTCCTCTGAGACACCAAGTACAAAAGCCCTTTTAGAATTTTGAAATAATTTTTTAAAAACACTTTATTACAAATATACTTGAAAATATTGAAATTAAACTACTTTAATACTCTATTTGAAATATATATATATATATATATATATATATTTAAAACAAATATTAAAAATAAAACCACTTTGTAATTGTAAACTAATTTTTCTTCTAAAAACATTTTACCCAAATCACTTATATTTATTACAATAATAGATTTGAACAATACTTACTTTAGAAATTTAACATTTTGAAATAATAGATTTTCTACAATATGACTTTTAAAATAACAATAAATCCTTTAACCAATATTTAAAGTTGCTCAAAAACAAAATGTACTTGGCTACCCAGGAAATGCACTTTCTTTCCACATCTTTAAAACAAATCACCATTTATTCTAAACCCAATCTACATTCCTTTATAAATTCCTATCTTGAATTTATATCTAAATATCCATTGATATTTCACCTTACTTTATAAACCCAGTTTATAAATTCCCAAAATCTCATTCCTCTTTTAAATTTCCAGTTTCAAATATTTAAATCAATTCTATACTTGATTTCAAATTTGCTTTATCTTGAAATAAAATTTCCTTATTTACTTCATTTATTTCAAAAACAATAACTTCGGGTTTTATTTCTTAACTACAAGTTAAAACCTCTTTCAACTAAAATACCCATTTTCGGATTTCCAAAATTCCTTATTTACTCTTTAATTAGAATTTAATTCTTGAATTAAAAGTAATTTCTTTATTCTTTTAAAACAGTATCACTTTAGTTTAAAATTTATTACTCCTCTGTAAATTTAAAATTTCTTTTTCCCATATCTGTTAAAATTCCAAATCACTTTATTTTTATTTCAATTTATTATTAATTCTATTCCAATTCACTTGAATTGTTTTACTTAAATTTTTATCCCTTTATTTCTTTCCAAAAATTCAATTCCATAGAATTTATAACTCATTATACTGGGAATTCAAATCAACCACATTATCCAATATAAAATCATCACAGAATATCAAATATCATAACACAGAATATTTAAACAAATTAAATATTTGAGGAATCCAGTTGGATCCCTCCAACCTGTTTCCCTGCATCCACAGACGTTAGCACAATACCAATTCCACTTCGAAGTGGAATATCGCGGTATATGGGTTTTATATAAAATATCATCCGCTATTATGCGGCGCATAGGGTCTCATCCGCTATATAATGCGGGAATATCAACAACTCCAATATATACATATGCCAATATGTATATATTGCTATATACTACTATATATACTATAGCACATCCAATCAATGCAATCATCCAATCAATTATTTAAATTTAACCATTTAAATTTAAAAATTCAGCTGAGTGAGATTAACTCACCTTAGCATTTCAATCCCAATCCAGCTTGCCTCCTTCTCGATTTATGACCTTGAATATATTTATTCGATTTATTAATATCTTTGGTTAACCAAAAATCTATTAACGTTTAATAAATTTAAATTTAACAAATTCTCCTAAAAAATTTTAATAACTGAAATAAATTAAACCAGTTTATTAACTTCATTAATCACTAATATAGATTATTAACATAAACGAGTAGATTATCATTTCAAACTGCCTGTATATACAAATTTAAAAACTGCATATATTTGACAATATACCTAACCAGATTTCAGATTTATTCTCCATAAAATTTCCAATAAATAATAATGAATAAATTGAAAAGGCTTTTAAGTTTACTTAACGAAAACAAATTTGATTACCTCACTTCGAATCGGAACCCTCAATCACACTTGGCTCTGCCCGAGACCGTCTCTGCCACTCGATCACGTCGCCCAGTGCATCGCGCAACCCTAATCTACCTCATCTAACTACGACGCTCCCTCGAGTCGCACGCGCACTCTCCAACAAGCCCGCCTTTGCATCGCCGACTTCGAGACCACCACGGCTCGTGCCTCGATTCCATCGCGAATCTCATGGTCATGGTTTCCAGTCGCTTGTGCCGCCTCGTACACACGCACACCATTGTTGCCATCACGCGAGTGCCAATCGCCATCCCTCGAAATCGCAGATGTCGTCGACTTCCCCCTTCGAATTCGCGAAGTCCCTCGCGATTCGAATTGCCGATGAATGAGGGTTTGAATACGATTTGTTAGCGGTGGAAGTAAAGGGAACGATGGTTCTGAATTTTAAGGAGGGGTTTGGCTTTGATTTCGTTCGCCTGCTATCTTTTTTTTTTGAACTTTGTTTTAGAAATTGGGGAGGCAGTAAATTTGAACGGCTTGAATTAGGAAAGTAGATGGCGAATAAAAAGAAGAGGGCTAGTTGTGAAGAACGAAACAGATCGTACTTGATATATTTTATCTTCTCTGAATCTTCCAGTGAAAGGCTTGCTTGTTAGGCCAAGCTAAAGGACTAGTAGGTCGGCTGATTGAAGGACTCTGATTTGATTTAATTTATTTTTATTCAGGTGAATTTCGATATGTATGCCAACGTGTTTATATATCGTGCGTTCACACAACAATTCCAACCACTACAAAATTTGAAATCCGATAATAATACAATATTACGGATCCAATGAAACTGGTTTCGTCGAATTCCGAGACTGCGCCCCGGAAGGCTATTTTTAAATTCAATTTAAACGATATATTTTTAAAACTGAACAAAATACCTTGAAATTCCATTTTGAAAGTTCTATCATCTTCAGTATTATTAGTATGAATTTTACGAGCTTCCAAAATATTTTTAGTTAGCTTAGTATACCAGATTTACTATTTTATCCAACTTCAAATAAATTTAATTCAATTATTAAATTACTCAATAAACAGCGATATTTGAAATTTAAGTTTATAATTAATCTCTGAATATTTAAAATTAATTAAATATTCCAATTTCAAATACTCAAAAATTCCGGGTCGTCACATTCCTCCCCCCTTAAAAGAATTTCGTCCCCGAAATTACTAGTTAGGAAGAATGATTCAATCCCCGTTAACTATTTCCCAAATTCAAATAAGTTCTAACAACTTGCCAAACAAATCTTTTTATCACAGTCACACTAACCATTTTCTAATTTTTCAACTTATCCATAAGTTCTCGACAACATAACTTACTTATCAATTCAAATTTAAATTTGAATTCAATTTTGAATTATCAAAATTTTCCAAAATTTTTCTAACTCCCTAAATTTCCGAAAAATTTCGCCAGCGTCTCCTTTGCGCGGCTAGCTCGATACTACTACAAAATGGCTCTACGGCCTCCCAATCTCAAAAAGAAAACAAAAAGCCAAGTGGCTGGATCCAAAACCCAATCAAATTTCATATAGAAATTCAAATACATACCTTTTTGTCGGGCCATTAAATTTTATCTTCTAAATCAAAAATCCCAATTATCCATTGCTTTTATACACCTGTATATCCTACTAAGCAATAATATTCAATCACAATTCCAAAGTCATTTTATACTTTCCTTTGCAAATTTTCAACATTTGTTTTACTTAAGCCCGTACGATGCACATATATCATCCGTACGCAATATCACATTCGATCGCTCAATCGATCACACAATTTCGCTTCCGAACTAGTATCGTCCACCCGACTTCCTAGTGCGGACTCAGATCTGGTTTCTTGATCAAAAACCGTCATTCTCCTTGCATAGCCACCAACTATGATAGAGAATATCCAGAATCAATCAACAATCCATATCCAGGCTCGCCGTCGAAAATCGAGTGAAAAATTCCAACTCGGATCGATAAAACTATCTCGAAATTCTGTGTTCGACATCTGGACCAAATAGCTATGCGAATAAAATAATATACGTACATCTTACGTATAAATTCCAATTGATTACCAATTACATCAATTCTCTTTTATTCACATTCAGTTTGATTTTTATCCACTTTCCACAATTATCCCATTTCACAACTTCCAATCTAACCCCTTTATGCAATTATCCCCTTAGAATAATTCCCTCAATATCAACTTCAAATTTTAATCGTCGTTCAATTATTCACCTAGAATAATTTTCCTCAATACCAAATTTCTTAAGAATCTCACCATTCACTTCTTAAGTTCAATATAAGTACTTTATATACTTCTTATATTCATTTCACTTCACTACTGAAGTTTATATTCATTTTTAATCACCTTTGTCTTTACAATTCTATTTGTTTTCAATTTGGCTTCCACTCGAATATTTAATTAGTTGCACTTACTAATTAATTTAAATTTCGATTAACTGTTTATTCGCAAACTTCACTTCTTTAGTTCCTTCGACTTCACTTCACCTTACATTCACATTTGAATTAGATTTCAATATCCAGTTTCAATTCCATTTGCTTAACAAATTTAAATCATTTATCGTTAATGAAAATTTTCAAAAATTCCAAAAATTTTCTAACTCCCAAAATTTACGGAAAATTTTGGCAGAATCTCCCTTGTACGGAGGGACTTCTGCGATATCGCAGGATGCACAAATATATATATACATCGGCCTCAGGCCGGAAATCACAATTTATATCAATATAAACAGTTTATATCTCCTATTTTGAATTTTTGCGTAGGCGTACCTTTATTTTAGCATTTTTAAGCAAGCGGCTATTTATTTATGCAATTAACGCAGTCAAAATCAGCCAAGCGGCTTCCCTGAACCTGTACTTACTCAATTTAAACAGTTAAGAGACAATATACAAAATTTATAGCATTTCAATAGCTAAATCATGGGTTTTACAAGTCATACTTTCCAAACAACACTTAAAGGTGATTTATAAAGTTTCAACCACTCCTTTAATTGTTTTCACTCACTCCCAACCAATTTTAATGTCATTCCGTTCAATTCCATTGGTTCACAATTCAATTCCTTATATCCAATTTATTTGAATCTTAACGAACTTATATTTATTACAATTGATTCAAAAACCAATTACATTTACTTCCATTAGTTCATAAAATTTTATTCGATTTCATTTTTAATTGATTCATTCAATTTATTTTACATTCCATAATATTTACATCGAATATTCATTTCATAATTCATTTACAAGCAAAATACTTGGTTTTTAATTCCAAATATCACTTCATTTAATTTCCTTAAGTTAAATTTATTTTATAATTCAAGTTTGAATTTTTCATTTATTTTCCACTTCATCCAAAATATTTATTTTGGGGTTTCCATCCCACTTTCAGTTTTATATGTCACAACTTATGATTTTACACATTTCCATGGATTTTTAATTCTTTCACAAGTATTCTAATTTATTTATTCCTTATCCAATTTATTCAGGTAAGAATCCAATTCCATTTAATAACTCAACTGGATTTTTATTTTCTTCCAATTCAACTTAACTCAGATTTATTTAATTCAATTCGATTCAATTTTATTCAAATACAACTGGATATTATTCTCAGCCTATTCAATTAATTTCAATCCAGTTAAATTTTTATTTCCCAATCCAAGTTAAGTTCATTTTTAACTTTCCACTTTACAGGTTAATGCTAACATTCAAAGCTTGTATTCCCTTCCTGATTTGAAAATCATTTTGGAATCTTCAACATCACCAAATCACACTTCTCAAAAATTCAAACCAATCCTAGTTTTTATTTCCAACAAATTTCCTTTGAAAATTTCAAAAACAAAGCAAATTTTTCTGAGTAAATCAATTTGGCAGCAATCCGTCACTCAGAAGTTCGAAAATAAATTCTGAAGATGCGGCCGTCATCCTCCGAATTATTTTCCAGCAACTGAAGTGAATTTATTGCTATATCCCTTACAAAAATTTATTTGAAACAATTTCCTTTCCGAAATTCTTTTCAAAATAATAATGCTATTATTTATCTTCAAAACACTTTGAAAACACTTCCAAAATCTCCGGGTTTTAAATTTTAAAATTTGATTAAATCAAATTTTAACTATAATTCATTTGTAATTTTGTACAATTTATACTTATACAAATTTCCATTGATTATGCAAATCTTTCTAATTTTATAATCTTATCATATATTTTTCTTCAATTTTATTTATTTGTTAGAATATTTTCATCCAAACATCCAAATACTATAATACTTTACAAAAATTTATATCCTTTATATACAAAAATAATTTGGGTAAAATTATTTCATCTACCCATTTTAAAACAATATTGTGTCGAATTGTTCTATTCGAGTGTTTAGAAACCCCTTCGATCCAGTTTCGAGGCTGTGCCGACGAAGGTTCATATACCACTCAATAAATCAATCAACACAATATAAAACCATTTTATATTCACTAACAAATACGCACTCATCTATTAATACTCTCAAAATTCCCACCAGAGCCAAGGTTGTCGCCAGCCTAAGCTCTGATACCACTGTAACGACCCGACTTCCCAGACCCGGAAAATCGAACTATTTTAGTTAAGAAGAAGAGGTAGAAGAAGAAGAAACAGAAAATCAACAACAGAATCTCACATCGCAGCGGAATAAAATATAATATATACAAAACAGATCTTTACTCAAACAGAAAAATATATCTGTTTATATAATATATTTACAGAATACATCATCAGAGTTCATCACATCAATGATATACATCCAAATACACAGCGGAACAACAAACAAATACGGAAGTACGTATCGCCATCTAGCTCGTCTCCTGAGCTCCACAGCTACAATCTGAACCTGTTTATCTCGGTCTGACCCGAGCATCATATAAAACAATACCCGAGTCAGTCTGGAAAACCAGCGTGAGAAAATCACACTCAAATTGATTATTAAAGTTTCAAAAATCCTTTTGAAAATAAAAGCATCTCGTAAGACCACGCCACAAATAAACATGTCGGGTTTTTACCTTACGATAGCTAAAACACTTTTTATAAAATCCTCTGATATTATAATAGTGTCTATTTACAAATACTTATTAAAATAGCTGAAATTGTTACATGATTAAATTCCAGCATACTAGCCACAAAGTGGGTAATACAAACAAAACTCGTACAAGGCACGTAGGGAGAATGGATTTCCAACGAATGACTAGGCACTGGGGTACCACCTGTCACAGTACGTGGCCTAGATCACAGTACCGAGGAGTACGCCCGCTCCCCTGCAACACAAGACCGGAATCATCCCTTACTGGATAATTCCAAATAAAATCACCCCACGGTTGGGATCAGCAACCGCACCACTAAGCCGAAATAAAAGGGACATCTAGACAGGGATGACTTTACTCTCAAGTGGGTGCTACCCACGAAGCCTTGCTGCATAACCCCTGATTTTCAGTCATTCCCGGTTGATGAGGCTCGAGGCTAAACGATACCTTTTTCAGAACATATCCCTTAGAATGCCCATCGTCCACCTGACGATGTCACGAAAGCATTCGTCCATACAAGTCCGTCCCGGGTCCGAACGGAACCGAAGGCACTATTCCTACTACATCCATTTTGGAAATATCATCAGGATTAGTAGCGATTAGCCCTTGCACTTCACAGCTCCATCTTCGACTCTGAAATCGTTTTCACGAAACGTACAAACCGAATCGAAGTGGTATTCGAGTCTCCAGACCTAGAATCCCGGTATACGGAAACTCGATCCCGGTCTCTTCGAAACGATCAGCGCATTTGGCCAATATTGATAGTCGGTTATTTAACTATCAATTAACATCCATAGCATCCATCAACAATAAATAATTTTCCTATATTATTTATTTACCTCAAAATATCTTTACAAGATATATTTCATTGTTTCAAACCCTTATTGAAAACAGTTTCAAATATATTCCTTCCACGGAATCATTTCTCAAATAATTATTTCCTCTGAGACACCAAGTACAAAAGCCCTTTTAGAATTTTGAAATAATTTTTTAAAAACACTTTATTACAAATATACTTGAAAATATTGAAATTAAACTACTTTAATACTCTATTTGAAATATATATATATATATTTAAAACAAATATTAAAAATAAAACCACTTTGTAATTGTAAACTAATTTTTCTTCTAAAAACATTTTACCCAAATCACTTATATTTATTACAATAATAGATTTGAACAATACTTACTTTAGAAATTTAACATTTTGAAATAATAGATTTTCTACAATATGACTTTTAAAATAACAATAAATCCTTTAACCAATATTTAAAGTTGCTCAAAAACAAAATGTACTTGGCTACCCAGGAAATGCACTTTCTTTCCACATCTTTAAAACAAATCACCATTTATTCTAAACCCAATCTACATTCCTTTATAAATTCCTATCTTGAATTTATATCTAAATATCCATTGATATTTCACCTTACTTTATAAACCCAGTTTATAAATTCCCAAAATCTCATTCCTCTTTTAAATTTCCAGTTTCAAATATTTAAATCAATTCTATACTTGATTTCAAATTTGCTTTATCTTGAAATAAAATTTCCTTATTTACTTCATTTATTTCAAAAACAATAACTTCGGGTTTTATTTCTTAACTACAAGTTAAAACCTCTTTCAACTAAAATACCCATTTTCGGATTTCCAAAATTCCTTATTTACTCTTTAATTAGAATTTAATTCTTGAATTAAAAGTAATTTCTTTATTCTTTTAAAACAGTATCACTTTAGTTTAAAATTTATTACTCCTCTGTAAATTTAAAATTTCTTTTTCCCATATCTATTAAAATTCCAAATCACTTTATTTTTATTTCAATTTATTATTAATTCTATTCCAATTCACTTGAATTGTTTTACTTAAATTTTTATCCCTTTATTTCTTTCCAAAAATTCAATTCCATAGAATTTATAACTCATTATACTGGGAATTCAAATCAACCACATTATCCAATATAAAATCATCACAGAATATCAAATATCATAACACAGAATATTTAAACAAATTAAATATTTGAGGAATCCAGTTGGATCCCTCCAACCTGTTTCCCTGCATCCACAGACGTTAGCACAATACCAATTCCACTTCGAAGTGGAATATCGCGGTATATGGGTTTTATATAAAATATCATCCGCTATTATGCGGCGCATAGGGTCTCATCCGCTATATAATGCGGGAATATCAACAACTCCAATATATACATATGCCAATATGTATATATTGCTATATACTACTATATATACTATAGCACATCCAATCAATGCAATCATCCAATCAATTATTTAAATTTAACCATTTAAATTTAAAAATTCAGCTGAGTGAGATTAACTCACCTTAGCATTTCAATCCCAATCCAGCTTGCCTCCTTCTCGATTTATGACCTTGAATATATTTATTCGATTTATTAATATCTTTGGTTAACCAAAAATCTATTAACGTTTAATAAATTTAAATTTAACAAATTCTCCTAAAAAATTTTAATAACTGAAATAAATTAAACCAGTTTATTAACTTCATTAATCACTAATATAGATTATTAACATAAACGAGTAGATTATCATTTCAAACTGCCTGTATATACAAATTTAAAAACTGCATATATATTTGACAATATACCTAACCAGATTTCAGATTTATTCTCCATAAAATTTCCAATAAATAATAATGAATAAATTGAAAAGGCTTTTAAGTTTACTTAACGAAAACAAATTTGATTACCTCACTTCGAATCGGAACCCTCAATCACACTTGGCTCTGCCCGAGACCGTCTCTGCCACTCGATCACGTCGCCCAGTGCATCGCGCAACCCTAATCTACCTCATCTAACTACGACGCTCCCTCGAGTCGCACGCGCACTCTCCAACAAGCCCGCCTTTGCATCGCCGACTTCGAGACCACCACGGCTCGTGCCTCGATTCCATCGCGAATCTCATGGTCATGGTTTCCAGTCGCTTGTGCCGCCTCGTACACACGCACACCATTGTTGCCATCACGCGAGTGCCAATCGCCATCCCTCGAAATCGCAGATGTCGTCGACTTCCCCCTTCGAATTCGCGAAGTCCCTCGCGATTCGAATTGCCGATGAATGAGGGTTTGAATACGATTTGTTAGCGGTGGAAGTAAAGGGAACGATGGTTCTGAATTTTAAGGAGGGGTTTGGCTTTGATTTCGTTCGCCTGCTATCTTTTTTTTTTGAACTTTGTTTTAGAAATTGGGGAGGCAGTAAATTTGAACGGCTTGAATTAGGAAAGTAGATGGCGAATAAAAAGAAGAGGGCTAGTTGTGAAGAACGAAACAGATCGTACTTGATATATTTTATCTTCTCTGAATCTTCCAGTGAAAGGCTTGCTTGTTAGGCCAAGCTAAAGGACTAGTAGGTCGGCTGATTGAAGGACTCTGATTTGATTTAATTTATTTTTATTCAGGTGAATTTCGATATGTATGCCAACGTGTTTATATATCGTGCGTTCACACAACAATTCCAACCACTACAAAATTTGAAATCCGATAATAATACAATATTACGGATCCAATGAAACTGGTTTCGTCGAATTCCGAGACTGCGCCCCAGAAGGCTATTTTTAAATTCAATTTAAACGATATATTTTTAAAACTGAACAAAATACCTTGAAATTCCATTTTGAAAGTTCTATCATCTTCAGTATTATTAGTATGAATTTTACGAGCTTCCAAAATATTTTTAGTTAGCTTAGTATACCAGATTTACTATTTTATCCAACTTCAAATAAATTTAATTCAATTATTAAATTACTCAATAAACAGCGATATTTGAAATTTAAGTTTATAATTAATCTCTGAATATTTAAAATTAATTAAATATTCCAATTTCAAATACTCAAAAATTCCGGGTCGTCACACGTAAAATGCTTAAAAATAACCGCTTTGCTTAAAATGCTAATAAAGGTACGCCTACGCAATACAAAATAGGAAATATGAACTGTTTTTGATTTTCCGACCGTGTGGGTCGATGTATATATATTTATATCTTTTGTCAAATTGCAAAAGCTCCTCCGTACTGCTCCGTACAAAGGAGACTCCGCCAAAATTTTCTGAAAATTTTGGGAGTTAGAAAAAATTTGGAATTTTTGAAAATTTTCACTTAACGACAAGTGATTTCAAATTGAATTTGAGATAAGGTAAATAGAATTCAATATCTAAAATGAAGTAAATTGAATTCAAATGGAATTGCAAAGTTGAATGGAAATGAATATATAACTTTGTTAGTGAAGCGAAAATAAATATAAGAGGCATGTAAATACTTATATTGAACTTAAGAAATGGATAATGGAATTCATAAGTAAATGGGTATTGGCAATCCAATAAGGGTATTTGGAATTGGATTTTGATTTCGAAGGTAAATTTGAATTTCTCAACAAAAGGTATGTATTTCAATTTCAGTATGAAATTTGATGAGTTTCTGATTTTGCCACTTGGCATTTTGTTTTCTATTGGAATTTGGGAGTCCATAGGGACATTTTGTAGTTGTACCGAGCTAGCCGCGCAAAGGAGTCGCTGGCGAAATTTTTCGAAAATTTAGAGAGTTAGAAATTTTTTGAGAAATTTTGGATAATTTACAATTTGAATTTAAGTTTAAATTTGAATTGTGAAGTAAATAAAGTTGTTTGGAAACTATGGTTAAGATTTGGACAGTTAGTTGAAATGATGATCTTTAATAAAAAGAAGATTGGTTTGAAAATTTGATAAAATTATTTGGATTTGGGAAAATGACAAACGGGTATTGGAGCATTCTTCTTGACTTGTAATTTCGGGACGAAATTCTTTTAAGGGGGAAGATTGTAACGACCCTGAATTTTTTTGATATTTGAAATGTGAATATTTAATTGAGTTTAAATATTCGAATGATAGATTAATTTGAAATTCGAGATATCAGAATGAATTTGGCAATTAAATTATTGATTTAATTTACTGAAGTTGGGTAAAAATTTGAATCTTCAGTTTTAAGCCGATTAAAAAAAAATTTCAAGGCTTAGAAAATTCATATTGATTATACTGAAGATAATAAAAGCTTCAGAATTGAATTTGAAACTGTTTTGTTCAGTTTTGAAATTTTATCGTTTAATCGATATTTAAAAATAGCGTTCCGAGGCACGGTCTCGGAATTCGACGAAACTAGTTTCATTGGATCCGTAATATTATATTATTATCGGATTTTAATTTTCGTAATGTTTGGAGTGATCGTTTGGCCGTACGATAAGCAAACGCGCTGAAATTAAATCGATTTAATATTATAACTGGTCCAAAACGCTATCTTCCCCATACAATCGAATTTGGACTCGAAACCTTTTCCATTCCGTTCGGAATAGGCGTATAACATTATAAACGCTTGGTAGCACGCCTCGTTAGGAGTTCGAAATTGTAAGTTGCTTTTGAAAACGAGATATTTTGGGCTTGAAATAAAATAATATATATAATCAATTCAACTTTCCTTTCAGCCGACATTCTTTCACATCAGAGGCTTTTCGTTCTTTCCAGAATCTTTGTAACCCTTCTTTAACACGAGACATCTAAAGAAAGAAAATTTTTATATCTCTCGTCCAAAAAGATACGGTCTCGTTAAAAATCAAATAATGGCTGAACACCCCTCTTTCTCTTTTACTCCTCAACCAGTAACGAACGAAACCCAAATCAAAAACCCGATTTTTTCTTCCCTCGTTCTAAATCAAACAAAATATCCGAGCACAGGAATTCGAATCCAACCCAATCACTCGAAGAATACATGTACGCGACCTAGTCGCGATTGCCTCGACGGCGAGCATCACGAAGGGAGGCGCAGCGTCTCGAGCGCGAGCTGGATGGGCATCGCGATAAAGCCAAGTCATGACATCTAGTCGATGGTCGCATGGGTTCTCGAGTCGAGCCGGTGGCGTGCGTTTTGAAAATAGGTCGATCGCGATTTTCAAACTGTGGCAAACTTCGAGGAGGCAAATTCAAATCGACGCAAGCGTGGGGCTGCGGCGAAGGCGGCAACAGTAGTTCGCGTTGTAGTTAGGGATCGGCGATTCATTGTCTCGCAGTGGCGAAGTCGAGTGGGATTCGAAGGTATTTTCATCGACGAGGACAAGGCGACGTTCGCAATGAGGTATTCTTTTATTTATTAAACTTATATATATATATATATGTGTGTGTATATATATATATATATACAGAAGAAAGGGAAAAAATATACAGTAAGATATATATGCAGTTTTTTTTTCTTTATTTATATATATTTATAGAAAGAAATTTTTTTTGATAAATAGCAGAAAAAAAGGGTTAAAGGCAGTTCTGTTTAATTTAATATGTATATATATATATATATAAGTTAGAAAGAAATTTTATCTTCATTAGATTTTAATAAATACATGTGTTGGCAAACAGTAAATATATATAAGATTTTGTGAAAACAGAAGTTAAAATAATTTATATTGAGATAGTATAGTTAATAGAAAATTTGTTTAAAATAAATCATTCGATAAAATTAAATTATTAGTTTAAATAAATTAACAGATGGTAATTTATTGTCAATTGATTCAAATATTAATAAATTGCAAAATTGTTTATACAAGGTTTAATACTGTGAAGAAATAGTCGGAATGGAAATGGGATTGCAAAATAAAAGCAAAGGTGAGATCTTCTCACTCAAACAAAGGGTTTTGTTTAATTTTAAATAGTTATATTTAAAATTATTGATTATGTTGATTGTGTGCTTAAATGATAGTATACATAGTAGTATATAGAAATATATATATTGGAATATATATGTAACGATGCGATAAATTTAAAAATGAATTTGGTTTAAAACTATTTTAAATTTCTTTTATAAGATTAGTATTTTCTTTATCATGTAATTTAAAAGGTTTTTGAATTGTTTTAAACATTGTTAAAGTTTAAATTATTTTCATTTTAAATTCTTAAATTTAAAATGAAATGGAAAGTATAATTAAAACAAATTGTTGTTAAAATGTTTTGCTAATGATAATTTGATCATTAATGAGATTAAGGTTTATCTTAAAGTTATTTAGAACTTAATGATTTCTAATTAAATAAATTATTAAGGTAGTTAAAAGATAATTAATCAATGTAATTAATTTATGATTTGGATTTATAAATTAGTAATTAAGGGTTAAATTGATTAATTAAGATTTAATTAAATTAATTAAAAGGTAATTAATTTGAAATCAAGAATCATTAATTGATACGTTAAGATTTTTAATTAATAATTAGGAATAAATTATTTAAGTAATTAAGGATTAATTAAGTTATTGTTAGGTACTTAATTAATTAAGTAATGAAAGATTAATTTATTGGTAATTGGAATTAATTAAATTATAATCAATAATGGTTAATTAAAGTTTAATTATTAAGAAAAATAATTAAAGAATAGTTAATGTAGATCATTAACTTGGGTTAAATAAGTAATTAATTAATGTGATTAATTGTGATAATTAAATAGATTAGTTAATTAAGATTAATAATTTGTGAAATTGATAATATAATTACTTAATGGAAGTAATAAATAAATTAGTTACTTAATGTAATTAATTAAGTTTAATTTGATTAGTTAAGTAATTAATTAAGTTTAATTAATTTAATTTAATCACTTAATGATTTGTAAAGTATAATTACTTAATGTAATTTAATGAAGTATAATTACTTAGGAAAGTAATTAATAGATAATTACTTATGTAATTAATGGAGTAATTAAGGGTAGTTAATTACTGAATGTGATTAATCAATAGTGATTAATAATTGTGGTTTAATTAAGATTAATTACTTAATGTAATTAATTTAAATAAAGTAATTAATGATATAATGTGATTAAGGATCATTAATTAATATAATTAATGATGTAATTAAGAACTAATTAATTAAGATAAAATTAATAAATGGAGTGATTAATTAATGTAATTAATTAAGGAGTAATGTAATTAATTATAATTAAATAAATAAATGTAGTAATTAAAGGTTAATTACTATAAGTGGTTAAGAATAATTAATTTGTGAAATTAATTTAAGTGTTAATTACTTGAATGTAATTAAATGTTAATTAATCAAGGATGATTAATTAAAATGAATAATTGGATAAGGGTTGATTAATTAATTGATAATTAATTAATAGTGACTTAAGCAAGATTGATAATGATGGAAGTAATTAATTTAATTTACTTTAAACTAATTAGAGATAAAGTAATTAATTTAATTCATTTTAAATTAACTATATATGGTGATTAATAAATCATTGCTTAAGGATATTGAATGATATTGATTTTCCTTGAAGGGTTTGAGATCTCAGATATGAGATAATTGATACTGTATGATTTGGATGCTTTGGTTGCATAATGATGATGATATGGATTATCTGTTTATCTGATAATGTTGATTATCTATTGTGAATCATCTTTCTATGTGTATAAAGATAATTGAATTGAATTGTTTAAACCTTTAAACAACTTGGCCTTAAAAGATACGTTTTGGATTTCGATGAGACCGGGATCGGGTTTCCGTATACCGGAATTCCAGGTCTGGAGACCCGAATACCACATCGATCCAAATTAACGATAGGTCGTGAATCTCAAGTGAAGATGAAGATTCAGAGTGCAAGGGTTATTGTCGTTAACTCTGAGGGTGATTCCAAAACGAGTGTAACGAGATAATGCCTTCGGTTTCGTTCGAACCCGGAACGAACTTATATGGATTGAATGCTTTCAGCACATCGTCAGGCGGACGATGAGCATTCTAAGTGATATGTTCTGATTAAAGGTAATCGTAACCTCAAGCCTCATCAACCAGGAATGGCTAAAACAGGGGAGGTGCAGCAAGGTTTCGTGGGTAGCACCCACTGAGAGCAAGATAGATCCCTGTCTAGAGGTCCCTTTTCTTTTTATTCGGCTTAGTGTGTGGTTGGTCGCGCCAACTACGGGATTATCTTGTTCGGGATTATCCAGTAAGGGATGGTTCCGGCTTTGTGTTGCAGGGGAGCGGGCGTACTCCTCGGTACGGTGATCTAGGCCACGTACTGTGACGGGCGGTACCCCAGTAGCCCTGCCATTGTATGGAATCCAAACTCCAATAAGTGCCGTACGTATTAGATGTGCCCAACTATGTTGGAATGTGAGATGTAAGCATTTCAGCTATTTCTATATTTTACTTGAGAACCCTAGACCCTATTATAATAAAATCAGATTTCCTATCAAATGTTTTGGTTAGCGTAAGGTAAAAACTTACCCATGTTTATTTGTGGGGAGTCTTACGTGATACTTTTTCTTTCTAAAGGTTTTGAAGTTAAGCAAGTTTAACCTGTTACTCACACCAGACCCATGTCTGACCCAAGTTGTTTATTTCTGTTTTATAAACTCTTGGGTACTCAAATTTTTACGAGTAGCCAAGGGATTCAGGTTTAGCTTTGACGAATATTCTGGAGGAGCAATGGAGCAGGAGGCTTCGGCGTTCGTAGATATAGTATTCCGCTGTGTTGATATCTGTGATAGTGTCTTGTCTTGTATTTGAGTTGTAATGTCTAGACAGATGTTTATAACTGACTAGTATGTGATGTATATGTTGTGTAACTCTGATAAGTGTTGTATACTATGTAATAGTTTATGTTATTAATATAATTTATTCGTTCCGCTGTGAGATCGTTGTTGTTGTTTCTTTCTTTCTTCTCTTCTTTTCTTTTTTCTCACCCCTTTCTTTCTTATTAACGATGCGACTTTCTGTGGAGAGAAAGTCGTGGTCGTTACAATATATATATTGGATTTGTTGATTTCCCGCATTATATAGCGGATGAGACCCTATTGAGCCGCATAATAGCGGATGATATTTTATAAATCCCATATACTGCGATATTCCACCTCGAAGTGGAATTGGTATTGTGCTAATGTCTGTGGATGCAGGGAAACAGGTTGGAGGGATCCAACTGGATTCCTCAAAATTATATGAATTTGTTTCATATGTTGTATGAATTTGTTTCATATGTTGTGTGATGATATATTTATAATCTGTGAATGATTATATTTGTGATTGAATTTGTTGAAGGCTATAATTTAGCCGAATGTGTTTTTGGTATCGTTGGATACCAAAAATAAATAAAAATTGGATTTTTGAAATTAAAATTGGAAATTTTAAGTAAATTCTTTTGAAAGAATTGGTTGAATTTAAAAGAAGGAATTTTAAAAGTATAAAGTTGATTTTTGAAATCTTATCGAATTATTTCCAAAATATGGGAAAAGATTTTTATAAATGGATTTTGAATAGTATTATTCGAAAGTTGGGAAATTTATTTAAAATGGAATTTTTAATGGTTTGGAAGAGATAAAGGAATTTATTTTAAAAAGTGATAAATTTGTTTGAAATCAAATTGATAATTGATTTGGTATTTGAAATTAAATCTTTGGAAATCGATTTGTAAAATGATTTGGCATTTGGAAATAAATTTAGAAATTAATTTGTAATTGATTTGTTGTTGAAATAAATTTAGAAATCAATTTGTAATTGATTTGGTGCTGAAATAAATTTAGAAATAAATTTGAAATTGATTTGGTGTTTGAAAGTGAATATTTGGAAATTTAAATTCACTGTGGGAATTTATAAAGAAAAAGGGAAATGAATAATATCAGGAATTTTATTCCGTGAGTGAATGTGTTTTGAAATTTGTTTTCAAAGTGATGAAGTGTGGAAAATGTGATTTGAAATTTGTTTTCAAACTGATGAAGTTTGGAAAATGTGATTTGAAATTTGTTTTCAAAGTGATGAAGTGTGAAATGTGATTTGAAATGGGTTTTCAAATTGTTGAAGTGTGGAAAAATAAATATATATCTTGTGAAGATATTTGAAATTTAATAATTTGGGAAAAATTATTTAAATTTGTTGATTGTTGTGAATGTTGTTGATAGTTAAATAATCGACTATCAATATTTGCCTTTGAAATGGCACTTGGATTTGTTTTTAAAACAAACGCTCATTATTCGGTTAAGCCGGGAGAGGACTTTGTGTCATATAACCCATTCCGAATAGTGATACGTCGTGAATGGATAACATTTGAAGACCGGTGTGAAGAACGGGAATTTTCGAAAATGAAAGGACAACCTTTCGAATGTCTCTGCACCGAGTTGCTCTGGTATAGAGATTTATATCACACTTCTTGTGATGGGAAGTCCGGACGCGATTAGTGAATACCCAGATTGCAAGGGCTTCTTTGGAAGTGCCTTCGGTTTCGTTCGATCCCGGAACGGACTTGTATGGATGTGTGTCTGACGTTACACTTTGAGACGTAAAGCTGGTTTCTATCAAATACATTTCTATTGGTGGCGGAGAATTTATTCTCTTAGCTTAACACCCTTCTCTGAGACGTACGAGCTCAGAGGTTATGTAGTCGATGGTTACTAGTGATACATTCCCAATTTGGTAATGTGGCATACGAAGTGCTGTTGATCATTTGTTGATCAAAGCGTGGCTTTGTGAAAAAGCGTGGCTTTGTGAAAAAGCGAAGCTTTGTGGACGAGACTTCGTCGAGCCTCACAACCCGGTAATGGTTGAAACAGGAATGTTGCGGCAAGGTTGTTAGGGGTCGCGCCCCTAGTGTATGTCATTTCCTTCTGGATAAAAGGTTATATCATGGTATGGAGCCCAGATATTTTACCTATGTTGATGCTGGAACTTTATTATACTTTGTAGTTGTTGCTTTGTGGCTGAGGATCCTCGGATAAAGGTCGGTAATGACCGGGGGATGACATACTTGTGTGTTAGTTACTTAGTTACAGCTGTACAGCGTGAGGTAGCGTCGGCCTTTTTTTTGCAGAGATCCGGTTAGGTTCTCGGGGCGTCTTTCCAGAGGCGTTTTCATTTTGGTGTAAGGAAGTTCCTTTGCCTAACCATTTGTTGGAAATCCAAAGAAACTATACGCGCTCTGTATGGTTTTAGTTGTAGAACCTGCCATTTACTTATGGTGGTCACCACTGTTTAGATGGTAGCTATAGTAGGCATACAATAATGGTTGTATGTTGGCTAAGATTGATATTATACTTTCGAAATGTTTTCCACACTAGACATTAATAATAATATCAACTGATTTTTCGTAGTAGGCATCTTTGACTATCATAAGGAGAAATCTCCTCCAATTCTGCGTTTGCGTTGTGTGTGTGGCGGGAGGCCTTATGGTAGTTTCATTTTCCAAAAGCATTGCGAATTTGTTTTATTTTCTTTGCGAAAATAACTGTTTTACGATCTCACACCAGTCACCATGACTGTCTCGGAGTTTATTGTTCCCTTTCTAAACTCTGGGTGCCCATAATTTTCCACACAGGCAGGCTAGAGTTATGTTATCAGGATATTCTGGAGCTTTGGAGATGAGCTGGATGGCGAGACGTACTACCGTACTTGTGTATTTATTCCGCTATGTATTCTGTATGAGGACAAGTTTATATAACTGTCCATTGTTGTATTGAGTTGTATATTGACTCTGATTGATGTATGTATAAACTGATATAGTCTTTTGTTTAAAGATTATTGATTCGTCTATTATATATTATTCCGCTGCGACTGTGAGATTCTGATATTGTTTATGTTTCTGTTTTTCTGTTCTTTCTTTTCTTCTGTTTTCTTCTACCTCTTCTTTTTAACCCTAATGGTTCGGTTTTCCGGCATTCGATTGCGCGGCATTTGATACAGTGGACGTATTAATGTCGACTTTCGAGCGTCGAAAAGTCACAACCGTTACAAGTGGTATCAGAGCTGTTGGTTAAGCGACAACCCTGGCTCTATTGGGTGTTACTCATTAGAGATAGAGTCAGTAGTACTCTAGAATGAGTGTGAGTGTAATAATAGATATGAGCGCGTATTTTTTAGTGAATACAAAAATTTGTTTTGTATTGTGTTGACTTATCGGTTGATTGTTTATAGATTCTGGTCGGTGCAGTTTGGCCAACTGTAATCGATAGGGGTTTCAAAACTCTTAAACAAGATAAACCGACACTTTATTGTTTTAAAATAGGGTAAATGAAATAATTTTACTCAAACTATTTTTGTATAGAAAAGAAATGATTTTCTATAAATTATTATAGTATATGGATGCTTGGTTGTTAGGAAAAGATAATATTGAATTATTATCATTGTTATATGGAAATTGAATAAGAAATAATGGTATAACCAAAGATTTGGAGATAAATTCATTTAACAAATGAAATTTATGAAAATGAAATGGAATGTAAATAAGTTGATGACTTATAAAAATATTTGACATTTGATTGGAATAAGATTCAAATTGAAAAAGAATGATTTTGTGAATGAACAAATGAAGCTACATTTGTAAACAAATGAATTGGAATTGAAAAATGAAATGAGATTTGATTTGAATCAAGTTGAAGAAAAATCCAAATTTGGAAAAAAAAATGGATTGAATTCAAGTAAACTAACTTGATGATGTATTAATTCATGAAGTAAATGAACTGGAAGTTGAATTAGTTAAAGTTGAGTTGTGAGCTAAGTTTAAAAATGGTTTGAATTTGTATGTAAATTCAAGTAAGTAAAAGAAATAAATTGAAAATTTCCTTGTTATTGATAAAATAAATTCGAGATGACTTGAATATGGAAATTTGAAATTTAAAAGAAAAATCGTGAAATGGTCGTCGTCGACTTTTATTGAATGGCTTTGAATAGAATTTGTTTGGTTAATGAAATAAACCGAATGTGAATATAGAATGCAAATTGAATTGAATGGAATCAATTAAAAATGAATTGAACGGAATTAATTGGAAATGCAAATTGAAAATGAAGTGGAACTAAAATAAATTGAATTGGTATCAATTTAAATTAGTTATAAACTAGAATGGATATTCTATTAAGTGAATATCGTTGAATTTGCATAGAAACGATTGTCGTTTGACGCAAACGAGATTGTATAAAATTATATGAGTTAATGAAAGCCAATAAAATTGATTTTTGCATCAATCGAAAGGAATAAGAGTTAGATTCGTTTAAAAATGAATTGATATAAAGAATTGCATTGTAAACCATTGAATTGAATAAAAATGGTATGTGAATTGGTCGTAAGCGATTAAAATTGTATTGAAACCTTATGAATTGCTAATGGAATTTATTTTGAATGTATTGCTTATGAAATCTATGTGTTTGCTATTGAAAATAAATGAAATGTTAATAGATTTCCTATATATGTCACTTACGTGTTTAAACCGAGTAAGTGCAGGTTTTTGGAAGCCGTTTGGCTGCATTTGGTTGCGTAAAATGCTTAAAAATAACCGCTTTGCTTAAAATGCTAATAAAGGTACGTCTACGCAATACAAAATAGGAAATATGAACTGTTTTTGCTTTTCCGACCGTGTGGGTCGATGTATATATATTTATATCTTTTGTTAAATTGCAAAAGCTCCTCCATACAAAGGAGACTCCGCCCAAATTTTCTGAAAATTTTGGGAGTTAGAAAAATTTTGGAATTTTTGAAATTTTTCACTTAACGACAAGTGATTTCAAATTGAATTTGAGATAAGGTAAATAGAATTCGATATCTAAAATGAAGTAAATTGAATTCAAATGGAATTGAAAATGCAAAGTTGAATGGAAATGAATATATAACTTTGTTAGTGAAGCGAAAATAAATAAAAGAAGTATGTAAATACTTATATTGAACTTAAGAAATGGATAATGGAATTCTTAAGTAAATGGGTATTGGGAATCCAATAAGTGAATTTGGATATTGTTGTTAAGTAAAGTATACAGGGTATTTAGAATTGGATTTTGATTTCGAAGGTAAATTTGAATTTCTCAACAAAAGGTATGTATTTCAATTTCAGTATGAAATTTGATGAGTTTCTGATTTTGCCACTTGGCATTTTGTTTTCTATTGGAATTTGGGAGTCCATAGGGACATTTTATAGTTGTACCGAGCTAGCCGCGCAAAGGAGTCGCTGGCGAAATTTTTCGAAAATTTAGAAAGATATAAAAATTTTGAGAAATTTTCGATAATTTACAATTTGAATTAAGTTTAAATTTGAATTGTGAAGTAAATAAAGTTGTTTGGAAACTATGGTTAAGATTTGGACAGTTAGTTGAAATGATGATCTTTAATAAAAAGAAGATTGGTTTGAAAATTTGATAAAATTGTTTGGTTTTGGGAAAATGACAAACGGGTATTGGAGCATTCTTCTTGACTTGTAATTTCGGGACGAAATTCTTTTAAGGGGGGAAGATTGTAACGACCCTGAATTTTTTTGACATTTGAAATGTGAATATTTAATTGAGTTTAAATATTCGAATGATAGTTTAATTTGAAATTCGAGATATCAGAATGAATTTGGCAATTAAATTATTGAATTTAATTTACTGAAGTTTGGTAAAAATTTGAATCTTCAGTTTTAAGCCGATTAAAAAAATTTCAAGGCTTATAAAATTCATATTGATTATACTGAAGATAATAAAAGCTCCAGAATTGAATTTGAAACTGTTTTGTTCAGTTTTGAAATTTTATCGTTTAATCGATATTTGAAAATAGCGTTCCGAGGCACAGTCTCGGAATTCGACGAAACCAGTTTCATTGGATCCGTAATATTGTATTATTATCGGATTTTAATTTTCGTAATGTTTGGAGTGATCGTTTGGCCGTACGATAAGCAAACGCGCTGAAATTAAATCGAAAATTTAATATTATAACTGGTCCAAAAAGCTATCTTCTCCATACAATCGAATTTGGACTCGAAACCTTTTCCATTGCGTTCAGAATAGGCGTATAACATTATAAACGCCTGGCAGCACGCCTCGTTAGGAGTTCGAAATTGTAAGTTGCTTTTGAAAACGAGATATTTTGGGCTTGAAATAAAATAATATATATAATCAATTCAACTTTCCTTTCAGCCGACATTCTTTCACATCAGAGGCTTTTCGTTCTTTCCAGAATCCCTGTAACCCTTCTTTAACACGTGACATCTAAAGAAAGAAAAATTTTATATCTCTCGTTCAAAAAGATATGGTCTCGTTTAAAATCAAATAATGGCTGAACACCCCTCTTTCTCTTTTACTCCACAACCAGTAACGAACGAAACTAAAATCAAGAACCCGATTTTTTCTTCCCTCATTCTAAATCAAACATAATAGCCGAGCACAGGAATTCAAATCCAACCCAATCACTCGAAGAATACATGTACGCGACCTAGTCGCGATTGCCTCGACGACGAGCATCACGAAGGGAGGCGCAGCGTCTCAAGCACGAGCTGGATGGGCATCGCGATAAAGCGAAGTCGTGACATCTAATCGATGGTCGCATGGGTTCTCGAGTCGAGCCTGTGGCGTGCGTCTCGAAAATGGGTCGATCGCGATTTTCAAACTGTGGCAAACTTCGAGGAGGCAAATTCAAATCGACGCAAGCGTGGGGCTGCGGCGAAGGCGGCAACAGTAGTTCGTGTTGTAGTTAGGGTTCGGCGAATCATTGTCTCGCAGTGGCGAAGTCGAGTGGGATTCGAAGGTATTTTCATCGATGAGGACGAGGTGACGTTCGCAATGAGGTATTCTTTTATTTATTAAACTTATATATATATATATGAGTGTATATATACATACAGAAGAAAGGGAAAAAATATACAGTGAGATATATATGCAGTTTTTTTTCTTTATTTATATTTATTTACAGAAAGAATTTTTTTTTGATAAACAGTAGAAAAAAAGGGTTAAAGGCAGTTCTGTTTAATTTAATATTTATATATATATAAGTTAGAAAAAAAATTTATCTTCATTAGAGTTTAATAAATACATGTGTTGGCAAACAGTAAATATATATAAGATTTTGTGAAAACAGAAGTTTAAATAATTTATATTGAGATAGTATAGTTAATAGAAAATTTGTTTAAAATAAATCATTCGATAAAATTAAATTATTAGTTTAAATAAATTAACAGATGGTAATTTATTGTCAATTGATTCAAATATTAATAAATTGCAAAATTGTTTATACAAGGTTTAATACTGTGAAGAAATAGTCGGAATGGAAATGGGATTGCAAAATAAAAGCAAAGGTGAGATCTTCTCACTCAAACAAAGGGTTTTGTTTAATTTTAAATAGTTATATTTAAAATTGTTGATTGTGTTGATTGTGTGCTTGAATGATAGTATACATAGTAGTATATAGCAATATATATATATATATATTGGAATATATATATATATATATATATTGGAGTTGTTGATTTCCCGCATTATATAGCGGATGAGACCCTATTGCGCCGCATAATAGCGGATGATCTTTTATAAATCCCATATACCGCGATATTCCACCTCGAAGTGGAATTGGTATTGTGCTAACGTCTGTGGATGCAGTGAAACAGGTTGGAGGGATCCAACTGGATTCCTCAAAATTATATGAATTTGTTTCATATGTTGTATGAATTTGTTTCATATGCTGTGTGATGATATATTTATAATCTGTGAATGATTATATTTGTGATTGAATTTGTTGAAGGCTATAATTTAGCCGAATGTGTTTTTGGTATTGTTGGATACCATAAATAAATAAAAATTGGATTTTTGAAATTAAAATTGGAAATTTTAAGTAAATTCTTTTGAAAGAATTGGTTGAATTTAAAAGAAGGAATTTTAAAAGTATAAAGTTGATTTTTGAAATCTTATCGAATTATTTCCAAAATATGGGAAAAGATTTTTATAAATGGATTTTGAATAGTATTATTCGAAAGTTGGGAAATTTATTTAAAATGGAAATTTTAATGGTTTGGAAGAGATAAAGGAATTTATTTTAAAAAGTGATAAATTTGTTTGAAATCAAATTGATAATTGATTTGGTATTTGAAATTAAATCTTTGGAAATCGATTTGTAAAATGATTTGGCATTTGGAAATAAATTTAGAAATCAATTTGTAATTGATTTGTTGTTGAAATAAATTTAGAAATCAATTTGTAATTGATTTGGTGTTGAAATAAATTTAGAAATCAATTTGAAATTGATTTGGTGTTTGAAAGTGAATATTTGGAAATTTAAATTCACAGTGGGAATTTATAAAGAAAAAGGGAAATGAATAATCTCAGGAATTTTATTCCGCGAGTGAATGTGTTTTGAAATTTGTTTTCAAAGTGATGAAGTGTGGAAAATGTGATTTGAAATTTGTTTTCAAAGTGATGAAGTGTGGAAAATGTGATTTGGAATTTGTTTTCAAAGTGATGAAGTGTGGAAAATGTGATTTGAAATTTGTTTTCAAAGTGATGAAGTGTGAAATGTGATTTGAAATGGGTTTTCAAATTGTTGAAGTGTGGAAAAATAAATATATATCTTGTGAAGATATTTGAAATTTAATAATTTGGGAAAAATTATTTAAATTGGTTGATTGTTGTGAATGTTGTTGATAGTTAAATAACCGACTATCAATATTTGACTTTGAAATGGCACTTGGATTTGTTTTTAAAACAAACGCTCATTATTTGGTTAAGCCAGGAGAGGACTTTGTGTCATATAACCCATTCCGAATAGTGATACGTTGTGAATGGATAACATTTGAAGACCGGTGTGAAGACCGGGTATTTTTGAAAATGAAAGGACAACCTGTCGAATGTCTCTGCACCGAGTTGCTCCGGTATAGAGATTTATATCACTCTTCTTGTGATGGAAAGTCCGGGCGCGATTAGTGAATACCCGGATTGCAAGGGCTTCTTTGGAAGTGCCTTCGGTTCCGTTCGATCCCGGAACGGACTTGTATGGATGTGTGTCTTGACGTTACACTTTGAGATGTAAAGCTGGTTTCTATCAAATACATTTTTGTTGGTGGCGGAGAATTTATTCTCTTAGCTTAACACCCTTCTCTGAGACGTACGAGCTCAGAGGTTATGTAGTTGATGGTTACTAGTGATACATTCCCAATTTGGTAATGTGGCATATGAAGTGCTGTTGATCATTTGTTGATCAAAGCGTGGCTTTGTGAAAAAGCGTGGCTTTGTGAAAAAGCGTGGCTTTGTGAAAAACGTGGCTTTGTGAAAAAGCGAAGCTTTGTGGACGAGACTTCGTCGAGCCTCACAACCCGGTAATGGTCGAAACAGGAATGTTGCGGCAAGGTTGTTAGGGGTCGCGCCCCTAGGGTATGTCATTTCCTTCTGGATAAAAGGTGATATCATGGTATGGAGCCCAGATATTTTACCTATGTTGATGCTGCAAATTTATTATACTTTATGGTTGTTGCTTTGTGGTTGAGGATCCTTGGATAAAGGTCGGTAATGACCGGGTGATGGTATACTTGTGTGTTAGTTACCTAGTTACAGCTGTACAGCATGAGGTAGTGTCAGTGTGTTGGTTACCTAGTTACATTTGTACATCATGAGGTAGCGTCGGCCTTGTTTTTGCCGAAATCCGGTTAGGTTCTCGGGGCGTCTTTCCAGAGGCATTTTCATTTCGGTGTAAGGAAGTTCCTTTGCCTAACCATTTGGTGGAAATCCAAATAAACAATATGCGCTCTGTACGGTTTTAGTTGTAGAACCTGCCATTTACTTATGGTGGTCACCACTGTTTAGATGGTAGCTATAGTAGGCATACAATAATGGTTGTATGTTGGTTATGATTGATATTATACTTTCGAAATGTTTTCCACACTAGACATTAATAATAATATCAACTGATTTTTCGTAGTAAGCATCTTTGACTATCATAAGGAGAAATCTCCTCCAATTCTGCGTTTGCATTGTGTGTGTGGCGGGAGGCCTTATGGTACTTTCATTTTCCAAAAGCATTGCGAATTTGTTTTATTTTCTTTGCGAAAATAACTGTTTTCCAAAAGCCTTATGGTACTGACTCGGAGTTTATTGTTCCCTTTCTAAACTCTGGGTGCCCATAATTTTCCACACGAGCAGCCTAGAGTTATGTTATCAGGATATTCTGGAGCTTTGGAGATGAGCTGGATGGCGAGACGTGCTACCGTACTTGTGTATTTATTCCGCTGTGTATTCTGTGTGAGGACAAGTTTATATAACTGTCCATTGTTGTATTGAGTTGTATATTGACTCTGATTTATGTATGTATAAACTGATATAGTCTTTTGTTTAAAGATTATTGATTCGTCTATTATATATTATTCCGCTGCGAATGTGAGATTCTGATATTGTTTATGTTTCTGTTTTTCTGTTCTTTCTTTTCTTCTGTTTTCCTCTACCTCTTATTTTTAACCCTAATGGTTCAGTTTTCTGGCATTCGATTGCGCGGCATTTGATACAGTGGACATATTAATGTCGACTTTCGAGTGTCGAAAAGTCGCAACCGTTACAAACCATATCCTATGTTCACAGTAAAAATAAATATAGTATTCCATATGACTTCATCAGATTTATGCAAGCAATGGAAAATTTCTAGAAATAAATATATATGCAGGTTTTAGAAAATATGATTAAGCAAAAATGACTTTGAAATAAGTTGTGGAATTTTGTATGAATGCTTTGAGTGTCTGGATGTAATCTTTGAGTGAGATCCATAATTTTTGATTTATGTAATGAAGGAAAGAACATAAGCATTTCTGGAAATTAAAAAGAAAATTCCTCAGAAAATAAATAAGCATGGTGTCTAAATTATAAAATAATTTAGGAGTAGTGCCTTGATCTATTCATCATCAGGTGGATGATGGGTATGTGCATGACTTGCTTAAGTCCTGTAGGCTTCTTTGTAAAGGGTTAACAGAACTGAGCCCCTTTGCAATGCACACATGGTGTTCAATGGCAAGAGTTTCAGACCAAATAAAATGAAAATGAGGTTGAGAAATTATGCTATGGAATTTAGGATGTTATTCCATAGGAGCTTGTGCATGTACAAACTGAATGAAGTAAGATGGATGAATGCTTGGATGTATGATTGTTAGATAAGTTTAAAGATACACATACTTAGGTTTTAATATGAAAATGAATGGCATCAAACACATGAGCTCTCTACCCAGTCATAGTAATTTACAAGTTATTTTTAATCCTTGATTTCACTCACACCAGAATTTATTTCTGACCCTATTTGTTGCCTTTGCAATATTTGGGGTGTCTCATTTTTATTGAGGCAATTCAAAGCATTGCTGCAGGGAAAGATGCATGAGTAGCTTGCTTGCATGGATATTTGAAGATCTTGATGAATTTAAAATGCTTAAGAAAAGTAGCAGTATTATTGTAATAAATAAGTTAGGCAAACTATTTTATGTCTTATGTATTTCTTAGAATTTGATGCTTACTGGGTTTTTTGAAAAGAACATGGAAAAACTGAAGTATTGTATGTGCTTGTGGAATATTGATTTAAGTAACAGATTTGCTTGTGAGTTATGAATTTAAGTAATAGATTCTGAAGTAATCTGATGGATTAAGATGAATAAGAACATGCCATATAATCTGATATGTGGATATGTTATCCTTGACATATTTGTTTGACTTTAGTTATAATATTGAAGTTGTTCTTGAATAAATATGTACCAAAGTTTTAAGTGAATGGGTATAATAAGGTCTTGGTTAACCAGTAGAGCCTAATCATGACTTGTAATTGATATAAGTACATGCAAAAGCTTGAGGACATAGCCTGTAATCCTATCTGGGCATTTGATTTTCCAGTAAAAACTTGTATTGCTTTGGGTAATAAGTTCATATGCATGCTTAGTACTTGTAGGCTTCACTGCAACTATACTGAACTAAACCCCATTATCTAGATACTTAATTCAAGTCTGGTTGCATTTGGTTATAGTCAAACCTGTTGTAGTTTGTAGTATCATGTGATCTTGTTTGTAATAAGCATGTCTATCACTCCATAGCATATTGATCACTGTCATTTGTTATTTACTTAGAGAACATCAGTTGTCTTCATTATAGGTTCATCTGAAAGTTTTGCATTGGTCTGATTTTTGACATTGCCTTGAGCATACTGTCTTCATGTATATGCTAAGTCTCCATTTGGTATGTTGGTTTGAGTTTATATTTTGTTCAATTGTACTGTTTTCCTCTGCTTGGCCTTTAAACTAGTTTACTACCTTATTATTCATATGATCCTTGCATACTTTATAAACTAGAATATGAGTATTTTACTTGACATAAAAATGTTGTGTTTGAAATAAGAATCTCGGGCTAAACTAATATGCATGAGTTGTTTTAAACACCCTTTATTTAATCAAAAAAACAATAGGTATCAAATTACAAAATCCCAGAAATCAAATGTATGGCTTGTAAATCCAAGAATCAAATAATCTAGGCTATAGAACAAGCTGGGAAATAAAACAAGAAAATAATAAGAGGTCATATTTGAATTAAATATTAATCAGGCCTAAATAAAAAAAAGATTAAAAAGTAGAAATGGCTATGTGACACAAAATCTCTCAAATGTGAGAAATATTGTGTGATTGAATTTCTTTGCTATTTTAATTACTCTGATAGGCAAAGAAACATTTATATATCTTCATATATATAAATGACATGATTTGATTTATATACTAATATCTTTATATTGGTAAAATTCTGGATCTTGGGGAATTAATTAAGAGAAGTGATCCATTGTTTTAAATGTTGCATTTGGTTATAGTCAAACCTGTTGTAGTTTGTAGTATCATGTGATCTTGTTTGTAATAAGCATGTCTATCACTCCACAGCATATTGATCACTGTCATTTGTTATTTACTTAGAGAACATCAGTTGTCTTCATTATAGGTTCATCTGAAAGTTTTGCATTGGTCTGATTTTTGGCATTGCCTTGAGCATACTGTCTTCATGTATATGCTAAGTCTCCATTTGGTATGTTGGTTTGAGTTTATATTTTGTTCAATTGTACTGTTTTCCTCTGCTTGGCCTTTATACTAGTTTACTACCTTATTATTCATATGATCCTTGCATACTTTATAAACTAGAATATGAGTATTTTACCTGACATAAAAATGTTGTGTTTGAAATAAGAATCTCGGGCTAAACTAATATGCATGAGTTGTTTTAAACACCCTTTATTTAATCAAAAAACAATAGGTATCAAATTACAAAATCCCAGAAATCAAATGTATGACTTGTAAATCCAAGAATCAAATAATCTAGGCTATAGAACAAGCTGGGAAATAAAACAAGAAAATAATAAGAGGTCATATTTGAATTAAATATTAATCAGGCCTAAATAAAAAAAAGATTAAAAAGTAGAAATGGCTATGTGACACAAAATCTCTCAAATGTGAGAAATATTGTGTGATTGAATTTCTTTGCTATTTTAATTACTCTGATAGGCAAAGAAACATTTATATATCTTCATATATATAAATGACATGATTTGATTTATATACTAATATCTTTATATTGGTAAAATTCTGGATCTTGGGGAATTAATTAAGAGAAGTGATCCATTGTTTTAAATTGAAAAAAAAAACTCATCTGAAAATCACTGCAAATAAATGATAAGAGAAGTGGGTCACTTCATTGTCCTTCAAACCAGCCAATACTTATCTCTTCCTTTCCTTAACCATTCATTTCTAAACTGTCTCCGCTTAAGTACCACCTTCACCAAACCCAAAGTCTAAACCTATTATCTTTATCTCAATCCCTAGCCCTTTAATCTAAATGATAGTCGAACAATACACACACGCACGCGCAGGTGCGTGCGACCGGGGAAAAGATTGGAGGATGGAGACGATGGTAGCAAGCGAAGTGGGGGGTCATGGTAGTTGGTGGTGTGCAAGTTCGAGTGCGATGAAAGTAAGGAGCCACGACTTGTCACAATGTGAATGGTAGCTTACGTCAGAGCTTAGAGCTGCTCGACCTAGGCTGACGCGATGGAGGCTGGAGCCGACTACTAGGGCTTGGTTGTGCATGGTTAATATGAGGAGGGTGAGATGTGATGCACTGCAAGCTATGTAGGGCTGAGGCTATTGTGCATTTTAATGAGGTGAAAATGTCAATATTGTGAGTAAACCTGTAACGACCCGCTATTTTCAACCATTCGTATCCGCACATGCCGGACTTGAATTGCTCAAAATATCAGATTGTTAATTTAAATTTGGCAAAACTCAGCATATACAGTAAATAAATGAATCACAGAATCACAAACACAGAGTAATATAATGATAACGCAGCGGGATAGATAAATAGTAGTTCATGAAGCTACTATATAAACATCAGAGTTAGAAATAAAATACAACAGAATATCTCAAATACAGTGAAGTCTCCAATACAAATAGATGACCTCTCTGATCGAATCAATTGGAAAGGCTAAAAGCTGAATCGATAGTTGGATCCCCAAACGAAGTTCCAAACTCCAAAAGCGAGTCTCAAATGTTGTATCACTCAGTCTGACCCGAGCGTAAAGAAAAACACAAAACACTCGAGTCAGGATTAACATTCTTATATCAATAAATCCAACTCAAGTGAAATATCAACTGAAATACAAGTAACTTAAAGGATGTTTGGGATAACCATCCTCTAAGGATCTGCGGAACTATCTACAAGGTAGAAATATACATTATAACACCGTGGTCATTTCAAATTAATTTATTCTTCAAACCCAAATATCATTTCATTTCAAATATATCTATTTTCCTAAATAATTTATAAAGTAAAGTATTTATAATTTCCTCAAGTCTCACAAATCGATTCAAATCAACTCAAATTCCAAATTAGTATATTTTTTCAAAGCTCAATTCATCAATTCAATTCAGTTTCTGACAAAACAAATTCAAATTTTATCGATTTCAAATATAGATTTGAACCATAAGTAAACCATTTAAATTCCAATATATTTCAAAGCTTTAATATTCAACCTCTCAAAGTTAAATTTAATAGTTTCATATAGATCTTATTTTAACTTCATTATTATTTAGTCTTGGAATAATCACTTAATAAATTTAAATAACCTAAAATTACAGTTTAATATATATTTCCTTCAATTTCTTTAAACGTGAAATATTCATTGGATTACTTAAGTCAAATCAAGTTATAAGATCATATCTTAAAATTTTAAATTCAATAGTTTCAAATCGATTTAATTAAATAAAATTCCTAATTCAATACAATTTCAATCAATTCAACTTTATCTCCCTTAACTTATACAAATCATTGAAATTCTATTTAACAATATAATACTTAAACATATTATATTAATTAAATCAAACTTTATTAAATTTAAGTTTATTATTAAATCTACTTTATATTAAAACCTATTTATATATAAAATAATTTCAATATTAAATAAAATCATATATATTTCCTTTCAAAACCATAGAAATCATTTTCAAACATTTATATATAGACCAACGGTGTCTGTATATAATTTCCTATCCTATGGTCAAGTGATACGGATATTTATCATTTCAATCCATAATTTAATATATACGAGTAGATATCATTTCGACCCGTAATCCCAAATTCAATCAAATGAATATCGCTTGGGTCTAACATTTCAACCCATAACGATTTTCTCCTATTCTAAAGTCCGTTCGGGTATGTATCATTTCAACCCAAAGTGAATTCTATACTAACAAGGAACTTGTAGAGTGATAACAGATATGATAATAATATAACAGGCATATATCATCAATAACAATATAATATAAACAATAGGATATGGTGTCATATCCCACAGGTGAACCGTTACAGATAATAGCACTTAAACGATTTAAATAACTAACAACAGCAATTCCAATTGTCATTTCAATTGAAATCAAATTTAATAAATATGAGAACGTTAATCGTGAGTGACTACTCACCTTTCGAGGTTAGATAGATTTGACAAAGAAATGAGCTACGAATCCAGGCATGAATCTCAAAACAAGGCAAGATTGAACTCGAATCGACAACGAAGCTGATAAATAGATATTGATGATAACAAATCAGAATCAACTTGATAGAAGCAACAATGATATATATATATATATGTATATATATATATATTATTTCCATGAAATCAATATTTAATTTAAACAAAATAAAAATAAAATAGCATATATAAAATTAAAAATCAATATTTTAAATTAAACACATATATCAAAATCAAACATATATACATAGGATTGAAATAAATACTTATATATTATATAATGATTGCAAGCAAATATATTATAATTTTTAAACTATTATAAACACTTATATACTTTATAACTCTATACTATAAACTGTATAAGCTACAGAGCTATGTGCTATATATAAATCTATAGAAACTATTAAATACATATAACATTATATACTGTGAGACTAAGGAGCACAGTAGTAAAAACACTATTCGTAAAAATATATATTTTAGTTAGCCAAATCACCTATAAACCCATATAAATCATATATACGAACAACATACCGATGCTTAAAAATATAAAATAAGATGATATTTTAAAACTTGAGTAGACAAACAAAATATATAATACTTAAAGTAGTTGTACCAAACAGTAAGGATGATATATTTATGACTAACTATATATATGTTTATCCCAACCTGCTATAATATACAATATAATATATACTTGAAACATATGTAAATCAACAGTACGCATATCAGATTTTCGAAACTATATATAAATTCGTACAGACATATCTATATATATATATAATTGTTCACACTTACCTATTACAGATAACCCAAGCCGAGTTAAATGCTATAATGGACAAAGAAAGCTAGGCGGTTTGTTCGAGGTGGGAAGGTTGCTTCGACGTTGAGGAGAAATGCGGATTTGGAGGTGGCAGGCTGCTGCGTGGAAAACCTCGGTCGGCATGCACGAGATGGGAAGATTTCGACGAAGGAACAGGTCATGGTCGAGAGAGGAAGAGGAGTTGGTGGCTGCCGTGTGAAAATGGCGGAGGTCTGAAGGGACGTGAAGGCGAGGCTGTGGAAGGGAGAAACGCGAGCAGGCTTAAAGGAATGGAGGAAGATGAATGAGGCAAAATTTCTTTTCTGTTGTATAAATAGAATGGAATGGATGAAGATGAGGTAGGTGGCAGACACTATATCCAGCTATATTGAAGAAAATGGAATTATGAAGGCAAAACGAAAGTGACCATTCCAATTAATCAAATGAATATAAAACGTATGCAAGATTTGTACATTCAGACTTTCAAAAAGGCATGACGTGGCAACGGTCGAATTTCAGTAAAAGTTGAAATAAATATTGAAATAAAGCCAGTGGCTGCTATTTGAAAGGATACACATCATCAAAAGCTCAAAAGTTATACTGGTACGATGAACTGATTTACAGATTTCTTTATCCATCGGACACCGAAACAAGCAAATGAATATACCGTAGAGATCAGCACGATGTGACGATCAAAACAGTATACAGATATCAGTGGTAAGATCATCCGATCAAAAGTCGATAATTGGTACCGAAAATGCTGTTATTCCGTACGGAAAAATCCAAACGAAGCTAGAAACGTCCGAATTTCGCGAAACGAATTTCTCATTCTGATTCAGAGTGTCCTAAATAAATTTTCTCATGTTGACATATTTAGGTTTCGGAAAAATTTTAAATTCAACTGTTCTTAACCGATTTAAATTGCAATAGAATTACACAATAAAATAAACTTCAATATTATCAGACAAAAATTTACTAGTTGCTATGTTTACAAAGACGTATTCCAAATAATAAATTTTTATTTTCAAATTTTATTGCTTAATATTTCACAGAATTTCAATTAATATAATAAATAAAACCTTTAAAATCTACGGGTTGTTACAAAACCTCCTAGGTTTTAATCAATATACACTAGTGAGTTAAATTTAAATATATTGAATTCTAAAATCAAATAGCCCAAAATATATTTAGAGTGAATATATATACCTTTATATGCTAGATTGATTGCAAAGTTGGGTTGTTTGGCTAGTGTATGAATTGATGCGAAGGGTTTTAAACTCCATTTCAGACCTTAAAACAATTAAAAAGAATTTGAATACTTTATATATGACATGAATGAATGAATAGTGATACATAGTGTTTATATATGTATGCAAGCTGGTTGATGAAATTATATTTTTGATTTTATTTTTTAAATTGGTATTAAGGAGTTTAGCACTTCTGAAATGACTTTTAAAAATTATTTGAAATGAGAATTATATTTTAAAAATTCTCATTCTAATTTTATTCAAATAACGTGGAAGAGGGTTCAACGTATTTCTAAAGTGATTGGGTTAAGTCAATTATGAAAATAATAGGATTGCAAATGATATTGCATTTGAAATGAGTTGCTTGGCTTACAACTTAAAGCTTTGTTGTAATTGTTTTACAAACGTATTTTGAAAGAAAATTCCATTTCTTTGATGAGCATTGGTATGTACCAATAAGTTGTTCTATGAACTAGAGAAATACTTAAATTGATGTTTGAAGCTTTTGTTATGCACTCAAATTTTATTGGATTAATTAACTGAGATATTCAACCTTATGTATGATATGAATAACAAGATGTACAACCCATAATGGTATGTGATACAAAGTTTGTCATATTTGTGAATACCGTGGTATGAATTCTTGTCAAGTTGGAACTAATTGATAGTTGCATTATGATGAATGGTTGAATAGTTGAAATGCAACGTGTTGTTTGTGTATTGTCCATGTGCTATTTTGCAAGTTTTTTGAATAAATTGAAACTGATGAAATATTGCAAGTATCTGATTATATGAAATATGAGTGGAATGAATGCCATATCACTATGCTATACATATAAAGTATGAGTATTAACGTTCCATGGAATAACAGTATAGTGAATAAGTGCAATATTGTATAGTTTTATGATGAAATGAAGTATGTGTAGCATGAAGGCGATAATGATTGATTTATAGAATGGTGTGATGTTATCATGCATTGCTTTGATTCATATGTAATATATGGGTGAATAAAATGCTTGTTTAATTTGGTTTACAAGTACACTCATATTGAATGCTTCTCCCATGGTTTATAATGCAAGTTGGCCTTGAATTGTTATATTGATATGCATATGACTTGCTTAATTTAATATTGACTTATTTAACTAATATTTTCAATTTTATCCCACATTATGTTATGATGATGAAATTAAAATTATCATGTTATGTAGTTATGATTGTATGAGTTTGTGCTATGATATGGTGTGATGCACCTACACGGTATCATATTTGATGAAAATGGGACATAATTCCATTTGGGGTATAAATGGAATTAGGAAGGCCAAATGTTTTAAATGGCATATATACTTGACATTTGTTGAGAATAGTATGAGGTGAGACTCATAGACACTAGTATCTATCCTAGCAGATAGGATTCCAGGTCATACCCTAAATCGTCGAAATCTGGTCCACTGCCACTGTTTAGTCCGAACGATCTGCTCCACGGACACACTATGTGGTAGGTGTAATGCAAATGAGGATGAGTATTACCAATGATGGAGACAAGATGATTCAGTTACTATAGCGCGTAGGAGTAAGCATCGATGATCCGAGAAGATCGTGCAACTAAGGGATCATATGGGAGCACCACAACATTTGATCGAGGGATATATGAATGAAACTGGCCATGATATCTTAGTGTCAAGGTTGAGTTTAGAGGAGTAAATGTCTGATTGAGGGATATATAGATGAAATAGGATATGGTATCTTGGTGCTGTGGTAATGGACTAAACGTCTGATCGATGGGTATACATATGAAATAGGCCATGATATTTTTGGGTCGAGGCTGAATTTGGAAAAGTGAATACGAAACATGATTCACTAATTTGTATAGACTTGTAAATGAATGATTTGAATAGTGTATTTGAATTAAATAACGATTGCAACTTATAAATGTGGATATGAGTGATATCCTAGTTGATTAGAGTTGCAGCCATCGGTCACTTTGAATAGTGCCATGACATGTGTATTTACACTTTTTTGACTTGATGGGATGTGAGCATGTTTATATTATGGAGTGTGTGACATATTTTATTTGTTGATATATCACATATGTACACGCACCACGTATTTACAATTTTTGTGGCATTGTTACGTTCATAGCTAGTTTTTAGCCTGACTCGGGGTTTGTTATGTATTTATCGACCTCTGGTCAGTCTGGGGTTGTTTTATAGGTTTAATATTATGATTGTATGTGCTTAATGGGGTACGACATGGAGATGGATCCAATGATGATGGTAGATATTTATGTTGATTGTATTGACTATCTAACATGATGTGATGATATCTTTATGGATTGAGACTTAGTTGAATTTGATTATATGATGTATTGTGTTATTTTGTGATATCCCGGAATTTTGGGCAATACCAATTTAATAATCTGCATTAAAAATTAAATTGATTTGATAATATTTGTTAATAAGATTTGAATTGGTTTAATAATCTTCTTTTAAATAAATATTTAACTGATAATTTATCTTTCAAAAGCTAATAAATTGTTTTCTATTTATAATGTGTATATATATATATATTTGTATATATTGTAAATAGATAAGATTTGTTTTAAATTTAATAAATAAAGGCATGTTTTCTAATTTTAATATTTTTGGTAATTTGGAAATTTGATTTAATTTAATATTAAATAAATAACCATATGATTTTAACATACTCAAGATAAAAGTTTATTTGTTTAAAATGATTTTAGCCTAAGTCTAAATTTAAACAAAAAGAGTTGTTTTGTTTTTTTAATATAGTTTGATAAAATAAGTAGTTTATTAATAAAGAGATAAACTCTTTTATAAATTATTTTAATTAATAATGAATTGTATTTAAACAATATTAATGATGTAATGTCTTTACAAATGGATTTTTATAAATAGAAATGGTTATTTCAAATTTAGTTATATATATATATATATGTATTTTTTTTTGAAAGAAAGCTATGATTTGTAAATTTAAAATAAAATCTTTCAAAATATTTAAAATAAAATAATCCTTATAAATTAAGTAATAAACCAATACAAATGACTAAAACAATTTTATAATATATATGTACATAAAATAAATATGCATGTGAAGAGTAGTTGCAGGCTAGAACAAAACAAAGTATATATGTACATGAAGTTAAAAACAAACCTGGTAAAAATAAAATATGTATGTATGCAAAGCAAGTAATATCTCTAAACAAAATAAAAGAAAATATCTATGTACAAAATAAGATAAGTATTGAAACATAAAGTACCTTCGCATTTAATGCTAGCTCAAACAAGTCAATTCGAAATCTTATAAAAGCAATTCAGCCTCATTATGCAAGGAAAAATCTCTGACTAAGTAAATAAAGAAAGAAGAAAGTGTACCAGTAAAATGCAAACCAGTAAACACCTTCCCCTGTAATCTTTTCTTCCTATATGTATATCTCTACTTATTTTAGTTCGTTCTCAAGACATAGCAAACCAGAAAATAATAAGTTAACATTTCCATTTTTACAACTTAAACATCATACAACAACAAAGGCAAGAAGATTAGGAGGAAGATCAAAGCTCAGTTTTAAAAGTTCAAAGCTATTTTCAAATAGAAATACTTTGTCCATCTTCTCAGATCAACTGTGAGTAATTTTTAAAAATCTAAAATTTTATCTGGTTGCATGTTATTTCTGTGATAAATATTGTAGTGTGTATATATGTAAATGTAATCTGCTGTATGCATGTTTATAAGAATGTCCTCTGTTTATAGTTTCCAGTTTTCCTGTTGTTTAAAATTCATATTCTGTTGACTCAATTTCTGTTAAGATTTAGTTTACAAACAAAATTGTTTGTTTAGTTATAGAGTAAGTTTTAAAATTTAATTAAGTTAAACTTGAATTGGCTCTGGAAAATCAAAGCAAGTGTACAAGCTCAAATTTAAATGAAAATTTAATCATCCTTTTTTCTGGATTCATGAATATAAATTGAATACTAAGACAAAACATGATTTTTAAAACAAAAATTATGATTTTTAGTAAAGAGGTGAAGGTGCAGTTCTGGGTTCATCAAAATATGGGTTTTTGATGATCTATGATGATCTTTGTATGCTGGAGGGTCGGGGTTCTTCCAGACGATGGAGGAGTGATCGTAGCAGCTAGGAAAAATATTGGATGGTGATGCAATTCACCATGGAGGTTGCGGCAGAGAGATTTCTTCTGGAACCCTAGTTTATCTGGTTTTGGTTGTTCGATCAACCGCGGGTTCTACGATTGATCGAGTGTTATGAGATTCTGGGGAGTGATAGCTGGGTAGTAGATGAAGTCGAGGCCGGAGTGGTAGACCTTCAGATGGTCGGAGCTGCGAGCACGGTACGTTGACAGGCTTTGGGTGGTGGTGAGCTCTGGTGTTTCCAGGTTTGGTTTAAATAACTCAAATTCCATTTCGAGTTGAGATGGAGGAATCTGGTAATTGGGTTTGGATTTGGGAATGCAAGTCGACGTGGGAAGATTATCGTCCATGGTCGGAATCGACTGAGGTTTGTGTGCATATGCACAGGGTAGTGATTTATCTGGTGATGTTGGGGTAGGTTGTGAAAGCAGGGAAGTTGCTCGAGTTTAACTCGAGTGATTCGAGTAATTGACTCGAAGAAATCTGGTTTGGGGCTCGAGTTATTTAGTGGATGGATCGGGTAAGTTAGTGACAGGTTTTAAACCTGTAAGTTTTTTTTAAATTTTAAACTGGGTTTTAAAAAAATGTGAAATAGATATTTAAACCAGTTTTAAATCAAAGTTAGGTTGGATTCAAATGAAGTTTGAATCTCAGTCTTAAAACAAAATAAAGTTTATGAATTTAAATTATTTGTAACAACTTTAAAAAGGGTTTAAATAGTTGGAATTTAAAAAAAAGTAATTAAATAAAAATAGAGATTTAAACCTAATTTTAAATCTGGATTCAAATCTAAATTTGAATCTTAATTTTGAAATAAAAGAAGTTTTGAGTTTAAATTGTTTTAAATAATTTGAATGATTAAGTGTATTTTTAATTGATTTGAATTTAAAATGAAATTGGATTTTGAATTCTCTTAACCTCAATTTTAAGATAAATAATTCTTAAACTTGTGAATTAAGAAGGGGTTTGAAATCGTTTAAAACTTTGTTAAAGTTAATTTGTTTTCATTTTAAATCTTAAATTTAAAATGAAATTTAAAAGTAAAATTTAAAAGTAAATTGTTTTTAAGTACCTTGTTAATGATAATTTGATCATTAATAAGAAAAATGTTTTATCCTTAAATAAATGAAGATTTAAGGATTTGTAATTATTAAGTTAATTAAAATGAATAATTAACTAGTTTAATTAATTAATGATTTGGATTAATTAATTAGTAATTAAGAGTTTAAATTAGTTAATTAAGGTTTAAGATAATTAATTTAGGATAAATAAATTGGTAATTAAGGATCATTAATTAAATAAGATTTGAATTTGAATTAATGATTAGTAATAAAATTAATCAAGTAATTAAGGATAATTAAGTTATATTTAACACTTAATTAATTAAATAATTAAGGATTAATTAATGAGTTATTAAAGATAAAATTAAATTGTAATTAATAATAAATCTTAATTAATTACTTTAGAAAAGTAATTAAAGAATTGTTAATAGTTAATGAAGGTCATTAACTAGGGTTATTTAATAATGAATTAATATGATTAATTTTGATAATTAATTAGATTAATTAACTTAAGATAATCAATTGTGAATTATTTAAGTATAATTACTTGTGAAGTAATTAAGAAATTTATTACTCATTGTGATTAATTAAGTTTAATATGAATTGTTTAAGTTAATTAATTAAGTTTAATTAATTTAAATAACCATTGGATGATGTGATAAGTATAATCACTTAGGGAAGTAATTAATGATAATTACTAGATGTAATTAATTGAGGATGATTTAATAATGAAAGTAATTTGAGTATAATTACTTTGTATAATTAATCAAGGGATTAATTAGAGATAATTAATTATGGAGTAATTAAATTATTTAATGAAGTAATTAAGGGTAGTTAATTACTGAATGGAGTTAATCAAGGGTGATTAACAATTTGATTTAATTGAAGATTAATTACTTAATGTAATAGATGTAATTAGATCATTAATTATTATAATTAATGATGTAATTTAGAATGGATTTATTTGGAAATAATTAATAAAAGAAGGGATTCATTAATGTAATTAATTAAGAAGTAATGTAATTAATTTTAGTAATTTAAAGGTTAATTTCTATATTTGGTATAAGAAAATTAATTTGTGAATATAATTAAAGGATAATTACCTAAATGTAATTAAAGATAATAAATCAAGGATGATTAATTAAAATGAATAATTGGATGATGATTAATTAATTGATTGATAATTAATTAATAGTAATATAAACAAGTTTAATAATGGTGAAGTAATTAATTTAATTCACTTTAAATTAGTTAGAGGTGAAATAATTAATTTAATTCAATTTAAATTAATTATAGGTAATGTGATTGCTTATGTATGGATGATATTGATTTACCTTGAATGGTTTGATCTCAAATATGAGATAAATGATGCTGTGTAAAATGGATGCTTTGATTAAAGTATGATGATAATATGGATTATCTGTTTGTGATGATGATATGGATTATCTGTTATGATGATAATGTTGATTATCTATTGTGATATTGTGATATTGTGAATTGTCTATCGGTGTGTATATAGATAATATTGAATTGGATTGTTTTAACTTTAAAACAACTTGGACCTAAAAGATGGCGATTTGGATTTCGATAAGATCGGGATCGGGTTCCCAAATTTGGATATCCGAAAACCACATCGATCCAAATTAACGATAGGTCGTGAATCTGTAGTGAAGATGAAGATTCAAAGTGCACGGGTTATTGTCGTTAACTCCGAGGGTGATTCCAAAATGAGTGTTACGAGATAATGCCTTCGGTTTCGTTCGAACCCGGAACGAACTTGTATGGATTGAATGCTTTCAGCACATCGTCTGGTGGACGATGAGCATTCTAAGAGATGTGTTCTCTAAAGGTAATCGTAGCCTCAAGCCTCATCAACCGGGAATGGCTAAAATAGGGGAGGTGCAGTAAGGCTTCGTGGGTAGCACCCACTTGAGAGCGAGATATACCCCTGTCTAGAGTCCCTTTTTATTCGGCTGTGTGGGCGGTTGAATAGCTACAACCGTCGGGGTTGTCTTGTTCGGGACTGTCCAGTAAGGGATGGTTCCGGCTTTGTGTTGCTGGGGATTTAGGGTGAATCCTCGGTACGGTGATCTAGGCCACGTACTGTGACGGGCGGTACCCCAGTAGCCCTGCCATTGTATGGAATCCAATCTCCAATAAGCGCCGTACGATTTAGTTGTGCCCAACTATGTTGGAACGTGAGATTTAAGCATTCCAGCTATTTCTGTATTTTACTTGAAAATCCTAGACCCTATTATAATATCACTGGATTTCCTATCAAATGTTTGGTTAGCGTAAGGTAAAAACTTACCCATGTTTATTTGTGGGAAGTATTACGTGATACCTTTTGTTTTCAAAGGTTTTCAAAGTTAAGCAACTTTAACCTGTTACTCACACCAGACCCATGTCTAACCCGGAGTTTATTTCTGTTTTTCTTAAACTCTCGGGTACTTAAATTTTTACGAGTAGCCAAGGGATTCAGGTTAGCTTTGACGAATTGTGGAGGAGCAATGGAGCAGGACACTTCAGTGTTATAGATATATAGTGTGATATATAGTGTTCCGCTGTGTAGTTCTCTGTGTTGTATTTGAGTTGTATCGAGTTGTATTAACTAGACAGGTGTTTATAACTGTCTAGTATGTGATGTATAATATGTGTAACTCTGATTGATGTTGTATATTATGTAATATTTATGTGATTAATATAATTTATTCGTTCCGCTGTTGAGATTCTGATGTTGTTTCTTCTTCTTCTCTATCTTTTCTCTTTTCTATCCCTTTCTTTCTTAAAGATGACGCGACTTTCTGGTGGTAGAAGGTCGGGTCGTTTCACTTGGTATCAGAGCATAGGTTGAGCGAATACCTAAGCTCTGGAGTGGTGTCTATCTTAAGAGAGCGTACTTGTAATTTTTATATATATACATATATATATTTCTACCTATCTGTTGGGTTACCTGTTCGGGTTTTCCAATATAAGTTATAAAGGTAGAAAGGGTAGTGGTGTGTGTAACACGACTACAAATGGTTGGAGTTTGAATGCTGAGGTTGGAAGTGTATTTGTCGAGACTGTAGACCTAATACCGTCTCGAGTGAGCTTTGTTTGATGTAAGAAATTTTATTGATCTTTGAAGGAACTTGTTAAGGTTCGGAGTTCATCATTTAAGTGCAAGTTGATCGCGCTCGTGTGAGCGGATTTTCGAGAGTTTGGATCTGTCGGTTGGGCAGAAGCAAGTCATGATATCTTGATACCTCAGGAATTAGTAGCTGTGTGATGAGACATAGTGACTATGGATGTCTCCGAAGATGTTTCTTTGGAACAAGTTTAAGGAAGTGTGTCTGCATCGATGATGAGATCGAGTTTCAGCTGGGTGTTTGTGTTTAGTTGTGGTCCGAGTTTCTCGAAGAGCTTTGGATTAGGAATTCCTTGGCATTGGTGTCAGTAGTGCAGCTCGGAGTGTTCTGTGTGTTGGCAAGGAAGCTTTCTAGCTTAGTAGTGGAATTCAGGAGCAGCAGAATGGTTCCATTTCTTCGATGGATTGGCTAGTTAAGCATAGGCTGTTCTGTTTGGTAAAGAGAGAATAGTTTTCCTTTGGAATTAGGCTGGATTAATCGCAAAAGTGACTTGCGATGGTTTGAGAGTTCTCTTGTGTTTCATAGATTTTTTCTGGATGTCTTCAGGAAGTCAGAGTTTTGTCAATATCTGGAGTTTGAGTTTGGTATCGACTGGATTCCAGGAGTGGTACCGATGGTTTAACTTAGTAGTAGGATGGTTTCTGGAGAGAGAGTTTGGTGAAGCAGCTCAGTTTTTGGAGGAACTTCTGAGTTTTATTTTTCGATCTGTTGAACCATATTTTTGGAATGTGTTGTCCAGTCTGTGCTTGTGTTCGGCACCAGCATTTTCATCTGCTCAGTCAGAGTTGCGCAGTGGAAGCATGGTGGCAGCTGTTTAGTATGGAACCATTTGGAAGTTGTAGTGTTTTGGATTAGAGAATTTCTACAGGAAAATTTTCAAGATCTTGAGGCCAGATTGGAGTGCACCTGTTTTATCTCTTCCGAATAGGAGAAGTGAAATCAGCCTTTTGATTTTGGAATAGAGATTGTGTTCTGAGTTTGATTGATATTGGAAGGATCATCTTGATGGATTGTTTTTGGTTCGGTTTGTTTCTAAAGGCATCAGCAAGGGTTGAGCTGATCAGTAAGGATGTAGGCGGCCCAGGATCATCCGAAGAGTTTTGTGGATTAGAGACGGAGGAATTTGGATTCCGAAGTCAGAGATTTGATTTTGGATAAGTGTTTGGTCCGCAGGATTGAATTTTTCAGTTTGAATAACTGGTATTCGTTGTATTTCACGTATCTCTGAGGGAGTACGTGTAAGATCTGTCTCTGGTTGTAGAGCCAGCAGTTCAGGGAGTTTTGGTTGTTGAGTCAGACTTGTCTATAGTCTGATATCCTGTCTTGTTTTGTGGATCTAAAAGAGTGGAAGCTCTGTAGCTTAATAGTATTGATTGTTTGAATCTTGTAGAGCGAGTATCTCGGTATTTATATGTGGGAAACTCGAGAGAATTCTATCCAGAATTTTGTCTGGATAGTTAGATTTGTTTGATTGAATGAATTGGTAGCTATGGTTGTTAGCATATGATTAATATATGGTTGTGTTTTCAAAATTAAATCATTAATGAGATTATTAAATTACCTTTGTTTAAAATTTCGGGGACGAAATTCTTTTAAGGGGGGAGGAATGTGATATCCCGGAATTTTGGGCAATACCAATTTAATAATCTGCATTAAAAATTAAATTGATTTGATAATATTTGTTAATAAGATTTGAATTGATTTAATAATCTTCTTTTAAATAAATATTTAAGTGATAATTTATCTTTCAAAAGCTAATAAATTGTTTTCTATTTATAATGTGTGTGTATATATATATATATATATATTTGTATATATTTGTATATATTGTAAATAGATAAGCTTTGTTTTAAATTTAATAAATAAAGGCATGTTTTCTAATTTTAATATTTTTGGTAATTTGGAAATTTGATTTAATTTAATATTAAATAAATAACCATATGATTTTAAAATACTCAAGATAAAAGTTTATTTGTTTAAAATGATTTTAGCCTAAGTCTAAATTTAAACAAAAAGAGTTGTTTTGTTTTTTTAATATAGTTTGATAAAATAAGTAGTTTATTAATAAAGAGATAAAATCTTTTATAAATTATTTTAATTAATAATGAATTGTATTTAAACAATATTAATGATGTAATGTCGTTACAAATGGATTTTTATAAATAGAAATGGTTATTTCAAATTTATTTTTATATATGTATTTTTTTTGAAAGAAAGCTATGGTTTGTAAATTTAAAATAAAATCTTTCAAAATATTTAAAATAAAATAAATCTTATAAACTAAGTAATAAACCAATACAAATGACTAAAACAATTTTATAATATATATGTACATAAAATAAATATGCATGTGAAGAGTAGTTGCAGGCTAGAACAAACAAAGTATATATGTACATGAAGTTAAAAACAAACCTGATAAAAATAAAATATGTATGTATGCAAGGCAAGTAATATCTCTAAACAAAATAAAAGAAAATATCTATATACAAAATAAGATAAGTATTGAAACATAAAGTACCTTTGCATTTAATGCTATCTCAAACAAGTCAATTCGAAATCTTATAAAAGCAATTCAGCCTCATTATGCAAGGAAAAATCTCTGATTAAGTAAATAAAGAAAGAAGAAAGTGTACCAGTAAAATGCAAACCAGTAAACACCTTCCCCTGTAATCTTTTCTTCCTATATTTATATCTCTACTTATTTTAGTTCATTCTCAAGACATAGCAAACCAGAAAATAATAAGTTAACATTCCATTTTTACAACATAAACATCATACAACAACAAAGGCAAGAAGATTAGGAGGAAGATCATAGCTCAATTTTAAAAGTTCAAAGCTATTTTCAAATAGAAATACTTTGTCCATCTTCTTAGATCAACTGTGAGTAACTTTTAAAAATCTAAAATTTTATCTGGTTGCATGCTATTTCTGTGATAAATATTATACTGTGTATATATGTAAATGTAATCTGCTGTATGCATGTTTATAAGAATGTCCTCTGTTTATAGTTTCCAGTTTTCCTGTTGTTTAAAATTCATATTCTTTTGACTCAATTTCTGTTAGGATTTAGTTTACAAACAAAATTGTTTGTTTAGTTATAGAGTAAGTTTTAAAATTTAATTAAGTTAATATAAACTTGAATTGGCTCTGGAAAATCAAAGCAAGTGTACAAGCTCAAATTTAAATGAAAATTTAATCATCCTGTTTTCTGGATTCATGAATATAAATTGAATACTAAGATCAAAACATGATTTTTAAAACAAAAATTATGATATTTAGTAAAGAGGTGAAGGTGCAGTTCTGGGTTCATCAAAATATGGGTTTTTGATGATCTCTGATGATCTTTGTATGCTGGAGGGTCGGGGTTCTTCCAGATGATGGAGGAGTGATCGTAGTAGCTAGGAAAAATATTGGATGGTGATGCAATTCACCATGGAGGTTGCGGTTGAGAGATTTCTTCTGGAACCCTAGTTTATCTGGTTTTGGTTGTTCAATCAACCGCGGGTTCTACGATTGATCGAGTGTTACGAGATTCTGGGGAGTGATAGCTGGGTAGTAGATGAAGTCGAGGCCGGAGTGGTAGACCTTCAAATGGTCGGAGCTGCGAACACGGTACGTTGACAGGCTTTGGGTGGTGGTGAGCTCTGGTGTTTCCAGGTTTGGTTTAAATAACTCGAATTCCATTTCGAGTTGAGATGGAGGAATCTGGTAATTGGGTTTGGATTTGGGAATGCAAGTCGACGTGGGAAGATTATCGTCGATGGTCGGACTCGACTGAGGTTGGTGTGCATATGCACGGGGTAGTGATTTGTTTGGTGATGTTGGGGTAGGTTGTGAAAGCAGGGAAGTTGCTCGAGTTTAACTCGAGTGATTCGACTAATTGACTCGAAGAAATCTGGTTTGGGGCTCGAGTTATTTAGTGGATGGATCGGGTAAGTTAGTGACAGGTTTTAAACCTGTAAGTTTTTTTTAAAATTTTAAACTGGGTTTAAAAAAAATGTGAAATAGATATTTAAACCAGTTTTAAATCAAAGTTAGGTTGGATTCAAATGAAGTTTGAATCTCAGTCTTAAAACAAAATAAAGTTTATGAATTTAAATTATTTGTAACAACTTTAAAAAGGGTTTAAATAGTTGGAATTTAAAAAAAGTAAAGCTTTAAATAAAAATAGAGATTTAAACCTAATTTTAAATCTGGATTCAAATCTAAATTTGAATCTTAATTTTGAAATAAAAGAAGTTTTGAGTTTAAATTGTTTTAAATAATTTGAATGATTAAGTGTATTTTTAATTGATTTGAATTTAAAATAAAATTGGATTTTGAATTCTCTTAACCTCAATTTTAAGATAAATAATTCTTAAACTTGTGAATTAAGAAGGGGTTTGAAATCGTTTAAAACTTTGTTAAAGTTAATTTGTTTTCATTTTAAATCTTAAATTTAAAATAAAGTTTAAAAGTAAATTGTTTTTAAGTACCTTGTTAATGATAATTTGATCATTAATAAGAAAAATGTTTTATCCTTAAATAAATGAAGATTTAAGGATTTGTAATTATTAAGTTAATTAAAATGAATAATTAACTAGTTTAATTAATTAATGATTTGGATTAATTAATTAGTAATTAAGAGTTTAAATTAGTTAATTAAGGTTTAAGATAATTAATTTAGGATAAATAAATTGGTAATTAAGGATCATTAATTAAATAAGATTTGAATTTTAATTAATGATTAGTAATAAAATTAATCAAGTAATTAAGGATTAATTAAGTTATATTTAACACTTAATTAATTAAATAATTAAGGATTAATTAATGAGTTATTAAAGATAAAATTAAATTGTAATTAATAATAAATCTTAATTAATTACTTTAGAAAAGTAATTAAAGAATTGTTAATAGTTAATGAAGGTCATTAACTAGGGTTATTTAATAATGAATTAATATGATTAATTTTGATAATTAATTAGATTAATTAACTTAAGATAATCAATTGTGAATTATTTAAGTATAATTACTTGTGAAGTAATTAAGAAATTTATTACTCATTGTGATTAATTAAGTTTAATATGAATTGTTTAAGTTAATTAATTAAGTTTAATTAATTTAAATAACCATTGGATGATGTGATAAGTATAATCACTTAGGGAAGTAATTAATGATAATTACTGGATGTAATTAATTGAGGATGATTTAATAATGAAAGTAATTTGAGTATAATTACTTTGTATAATTAATCAAGGGATTAATTAGAGATAATTAATTATGGAGTAATTAAATTATTTAATGAAGTAATTAAGGGTAGTTAATTACTGAATGGAGTTAATCAAGGGTGGTTAACAATTTGGTTTAATTGAAGATTAATTACTTAATGTAATAGATGTAATTAGATCATTAATTATTATAATTAATGATGTAATTTAGAATGGATTTATTTGGAAATAATTAATAAAAGAAGGGATTCATTAATGTAATTAATTAAGAAGTAATGTAATTAATTATAGTAATTTAAAGGTTAATTTCTATATTTGGTATAAGAAAATTAATTTGTGAAAATAATTAAAGGATAATTACCTAAATGTAATTAAAGATAATAAATCAGGGATGATTAATTAAAATGAATAATTGGATGATGATTAATTAATTGATTGATAATTAATTAATAGTAATATAAGCAAGTTTAATAATGGTGAAGTAATTAATTTAATTCACTTTAAATTAGTTAGAGGTGAAATAATTAATTTAATTCAATTTAAATTAAATATAGGTAATGTGATTGCTTATGTATGGATGATATTGATTTACCTTGAATGGTTTGATCTCAAATATGAGATAAATGATGCTGTGTAAAATGGATGCTTTGATTAAAGTATGATGATAATATGGATTATCTGTTTGTGATGATGATACGGATTATCTGTTATGATGATAATGTTGATTATCTATTGTGATATTGTGAATTGTCTATCACTGTGTATATAGATAATATTGAATTGGATTGTTTTAACTTTAAAACAACTTGGACCTAAAAGAAGGCGATTTGGATTTCGATGAGACCGGGATCGGGTTTCCAGATTTGGATATCTAAAAACCACATCGATCCAAATTAACGATAGGTCGTGAATCTGAAGTGAAGATGAAGATTCAAAGTGCAAGGGTTATTGTCGTTAACTCTGAGGGTGATTCCAAAATGAGTGTAACGAGATAATGCCTTCGGTTTCGTTCGAACCCGGAACGAACTTGTGACGCCCCACCTTTATGCTCACAATAACAAAGGTTATTATAAGGAATAACGTCTGCTATTGCGAAGAATAAGGCTTGTTAGAAGCGACCATCCGTAAGTTATGCCTTAGACGAGTATTGATTACATCGATAGGGGTTGTATAAATTACTCCCAAAGATGTATATTCAATCCAAATCTAAAACGAAACTACGGTGGCTTAAGAAAAATCCAGAACAATTCATAATAACAATAACACAGATAGTATAATCACATCAGAACAGAAATATCAGATATATAGCGGAAGACAAGTCTGGATACATGCTACAACAATCGATAGTTCACATGAACCGATACATATACATATCCATCAATACATACATAAGATGAGGACTAATAAACCAAAAGAACTCCTCGAAGGCTAGACAAAAGATGATGTGAAATCCCAAAAGCTGAAGCTGCTACTGAATCAGAGATAGAGATTACCTTGAAATAACTCGGTCTGACCCGAGTATTATTTAAAAGAAAATAATAAACGGATCAGTCTAATTTATTCTTAGATGTGAGTGCATCATAAATAACTTCAAAGCAAAATAATAATAATCTCGAATGAGACTATTCAACATAAGAAATCAACATAGTTAAATGAAGAAATCACATCAAACTCCATCAAAATCAACTTTCAAATTCACAATTGAATTCAAAACAACAATTCACAAAATCTAGAAATCAAAAATAGATAACTAGAAAATCAACATAAAAGTGGATCGATCCCAACAAATGGCGAGTTTTAGCTACGCCGAACGTGCATCACAAATGGCCGAAGCCTACCAAGTACTATGATTTTTTGGCGACCAACAAATGACCCGAAGGTCCAACAAATGACCCGAAGGTCTAGTACTGGTAATTGACCCGAAGGTCCAACAAAGTGGCTCGAAAGCCCAACAAAATCATCAAAATCATCAAACAACAGATGTTTCAATTAACGAGTCCGGAATTAACCGAAACAGTAAAAGTGTGGTTCCATACTCCGCACTTTTGTTAAATCGTTTAAATATCTTCATCGTTTCCTTGAAAGTGCAAAATTGTGTATTTTAAATAAATAACATTTTACGTTCTCAAACGGACAAGTCCGGAATTAAGCGAATCAGTAAAAGTAAGGGTTCATAGTCCTCAATTTTGCTGAATCGTTTAAATCGCTTCCTCATTCTTTTGAAAGCGCAACAGTAAAAAATTTGGAAACAATTTTTTTTTTAAAAAATAATGTTCACCCTTTGCCTTAGTTCTCTGTTTATTATTAACTAGTATGTCTCGGCAATGCATACGTTCAGCAATGTAATTATTTACCATTTCTTTATGAAAAGAATGCAATTAATATTAACAGACAGTTTACTTTGCTTTTAGAAAAAGGTAGTGGTAGCAAAGAAAGAATGTTCTGCCTTTGTTTTTCTTATGTTCGCGAAAGTAATTAAAAGTGTAACGCAATTCAACTGACTTTGCAACACTATATTTTCTTCCAATTTTAATTCAAAATTTCTATTTAAAATATTCACTCCGATAGTAATCCGACAATTACGGTCGTTACAGATTTTAAAAATATTTACTACGACGGTGATAAAATCACAGTCGTTACAGACTCCCCCCCTTATAAAAATTGCGTCCCCGCAATTTTCATACTAGAAGCAGTCAATAACGTAAATAATTCAAGACAACAAAGATTCAAATAGAAGAGATAGATCAAGAATGCTCACCCCCACCCGAAGAGGAGAGAAAACCCGGATAAGAACGTTCGATGAATTCTCTGGTTTCCCAAGTGCAATCTTTGGGGTTTGCGGACCATTGAATCTTCACGAGCAGAACTTCTTTGTTCCGAAGGCGTTTAACCTCCGAAGCTAGCACACGAATAAGATTTTGCACAATAGACAAGTCGGGTGAGATCTCAAGATCTTGCAACATAGGAGGATCAATAATAATATCTGAATCTCGAAGGCATCGACGAAGTTGAGACACATGAAATACGTCATGTATTCCCGAAAACTGAGCAGATAGCGATACTCGATAAGCAACTGGGCCAATGCGTTCCGTAATAGGAAATGGTCCAACATATCGAGGAGCCAATTTCCCGGAGTGACTAAAACGCACTACACCCTTCATCGGGGAAACACGAATGAATACGAGATCGCCAACAGAAAATTCCAAAGGCTTCCTACGATGATCGGCATAAGATTTATGTCTATTCTGAGCCTCCTTCATTCTCTGTCTAATAATATCAATCCTCTCCGAAGATTCACGAATATAATCGGGGCCGAGAACTAACTTTTCCACCGATTCCAACCAACAAGATGGTGATCGACACGGTCTTCCGTAAAGAGCTTCGAAAGGAGCCATACCGATACTGGATTGAAAACTTTTGTTATAAGAAAATTCAACAAGAGGCAAGTGGTCTTCCCAACTACCGCCAAAATCGAAAATACAAGCTCGAAGGAGATCTTCCAAAACTTGATTCACCCTTTCGGTCTGACCATCAAACTGCGGATGATAAGCTGTACTGAGACTGAGCTTAGTGCCCAAAGCTTTTTGAAGACTCCGCCAGAAACCACTAGTAAAAAGCGGATCTCTATCACTAACAATAGAACTAGGCACACCATGAAGTTGAACGACTTCCTTAATAAACAGCTTAGCCAACAAAGAAGCAGTCCGATTGGACTTGATAGGAATAAAATGCGCTGATTTAGTCAATCGGTCAACAATCACCCAAATACTAGTATGGCCCGACCTCGAACGAGGTAGACCATCAATGAAGTCCATGGAAATTTGATCCCATTTCCATAATGGAATCTCAAGAGGCTGCAAAAGACCACTGGGACGTTGATGTTCTGCTTTAACAAGTTGACAAGTCATGCAACGACTTACATAACTTGCAACTTCACGCTTCATACCTTCCCAATAGTATAAGCGTTTCATATCAGCATACATCTTACTACTGCCCGGATGGATAGTATACTTAGAACGATGACAGTCCTCAAGAATGTCATTTCTAAGATTAGAAATATCAGGTATGATCAATCTACCCTTCTTCCGAATACAACCACAAATATCAATATCGAAATCCTTCAGATCATCACTTCGGGATTCTGATTTACAACTCTGAAAAAGATAAGCAAGATCTAGATCTTGCTTCTGGGCATCGGCAATGCGATCTAACAAATTAGGACGAGCTTCCATGCTAAATAAAAGCACGGGAGAATCAGAAACTGAAGGACGGTCTCTAATATCACAAAGAGATAAAGCTTCCAAAATATTCCACTCTGCTAGCATCATGGAAACAACAACTTGCTGCTTGCGACTAAGCGCATCAGCAACTCGATTACCCTTACCAGGGGTATACTGAATATCGAAATCATATGAAGCAAGAAATTCGAGCCAACGATGTTGCCTCATATTAAGCTCTTTCTGAGTAAATAAATACTTCAGAGATTTGTGATCAGTTAAGAGAATAAAACGCTCGCCCAATAAATAATGTCGCCAAATCTTTAAAGCAAAGACTATGGCGGCCAATTCCAAATCATGGGTAGCATAACGAATCTCGTTAGGCTTTAGTTGTCTAGAAGCATAGGCAACTACTCTATCTTTTTGCATGATAACAGCACCGAGCCCAAAACCACTGGCATCGATATAAACAACTAGATCACGATTCCCTTCGGGAACCACTAAGATAGGAGATCTTTTAACTTCAGAAAAGAATTCTCACACTTATCCGACCAAATAAAAGGAACAGCTTTTCTCATGAGAGTGGTAAGCGGTAAAGCAATACGAGAAAAGTCCTTAATAAACCGGCGATAATAACCCGCCAATCCAAGGAAACTACGGATCTCAGTAACAGTCTTGGGCCTCTTCCAATTCTGAATAGATTCGATCTTGGAAGGATCGACAGAGATACCATCGGAAGAAATAATGTGACCGAGAAATTTCACCTTATTCTCCCAGAAGTGACACTTGGAGAATTTGGCATAAAGCTGATGCTGACGAAGAGTGCTCAAAACAATCTTCAAATGCTGAATATGATCGACTTCAGATTTGGAATAAATAAGAATATCATCAATGAAAACCAAGACGAACTTATCGAGATATTCGTGGAATATCCGATTCATAAGATCTACAAAATATGCCGGAGCATTTGTCAAACCGAACGGCATAACAAGCCATTCGTAAGAACCATAACGAGTACGGCATGCGGTAAGAGGAATGCTATCTTCCGCCACTCGTAACTGATGAAAACCAGTAGCAAGATCGAGTTGGGAGAAGATCTTGGCGCCACTTAACTGATCAAACATGTCATCGATCCTAGGTAATGGATACCTGTTTTTGATAGTAAGCTCGTTAAGCTTGCGATAATCAATGCAAAGCCTAAGAGTACCATCTGGCTTCTTAACGAAGACAACGGCGAGCCCCAAGGAAACGAGCTAGAACGAATAAAACGTTTGGCTTCCAACTCTGATAATTGTTCCTTGAGTTCCTCATTTTCCTTAGCAGACATCCTCATGGGAGGACGACTAACAGGATGTGCACCAGAGATAAGATCAATACGGAACTCAATTGCCCTCTTCGGCGGTAAACAAGAAACAGGCTCGAAAACATCAGAAAAATCACAAACAACTGGAATATTAGCAATGACATCCTCCGACTCGAGGGAAGAAATAAGAGCATTCGAAGTATGATCCACGCTTTGAAATATAATAGATAACTGCTCACTACCATCGGGATGCTTGAGATATAAAGTTCTTTTGGGACATAGGATTTGAACTTCATAACGGACGAGCCAATCCATTCCCAATATCATATCAAAACCAAGGTGATCCATGACATGCAGATTCGCATGAAAGGAAAAACCACAAAGAATAATCTCAACATCAACACACAACAAACCAAGAGTAGCGGATCCACCAATAGGATTTACGATCCTCAAAGGGTCGCAAAGAGTAATAACATCCAAATGAATAATATCAACGAGCTCATTTGACACGAATGAATGCGACGCACCCGTATCGAAAAGAACTCTAATAGAACAGCCATGAAATAAAATAAAACCTTCCAAAACAGAAGGAGTAATACCTTTGGGCTGAGAAGAATCACCAGAAGCTTTAGCAACATTAAGCTTTCCAGATTTGAGACCTTTAGGAGCAATAGGACAATCAAAATTCCAATGACCTTCTTTCTTGCAATAACGGCAAATGCGAGGCTTAGGACAGCTACAAAGAAGATGATCCAACGAACCACAATTATAGCACGCCCTCTGAACAGAAGGTGCACTACTAGGCTGAGAACTAGAGGTAGATTGCTTCTTCTTCTTCTGATTAGAAGAATTAGGCTTGTGGAAAGGAAACCTCTTCTTGTTGGGGTTCTTAGAAACCTCAACATCATCACAACTATCACGTTCCTTTTCAACAGCTTCAAGACAAAGAGCCGAATCAACAAGCTCCTCAAAAGAGAGTTTAAGCTGAAGCAAAAGAACTTTCTTCAAATACTTCTTCAAACCATCAACAAAATGAAGATTCTTCTTACGCGGAGTGTTAATGAACTCAACTCCGTATTTGGATAAGGCCTCGAAAGATGCAACATAATCAGAAACAGAGGACTTTCCTTGCTTCAACTCAAGGAAACTACGAGCAAGATTTGCCTTTTCCGATTCAGGAATGAACTTAAGTTCGAATCGTTCCTTAAACTGAATCCAAGAGAGAGAGGACTCATCAACTTCCGAAATAAAGAGCTCATACCAATCAAGCGCACGCTCTTGTAACATACTAGATGCCACGAGAACGCGATGATGATCCGAAAGATCCATCCGAGAAAATATGCACTCACAAGTGCACAACCAAGTCTGAACTTCCATAACATTTTCCGATCCCTTGAAAGGCTGACCTCCAAGGTGGGAATAGTCACTACACATGCGGGCGAAGGCAGACTTGTGATTAGGAGCTGCGGGAGTAGCAACAGGAGGCTGAGTACCCCGAAATAGCTCCATAAACTGATCAGCTGACATATAGACTCCGTCTGGATGAGAACCACTAGACGGACCTGTAGCAGAACGCTTCCCCTACCTCTTCCAGCCATAGGCTGAGAGACAAGAGAAGGCAAAGATTAGTTAAAACAATACACAATTGATAAGAAATTTAACAAATGGAATACTACGGAATATATAATTTATTCCTAGACGTACTCCACATGTTAAAGTGGAAAGAATAGATTAGAAAGGCACGAATAAAACTCCCGAATAGTTGTAACACATGTTCCATTCTGTTTCTGTTCTGTGTTTAATATAATTTGTTCTGAATTTCAGCTCTGATACCAAGCTGTGACACCTCACCTCTATGCTCACAATAACAAAGGTTATTATAAGGAATAATGTCTGCTATTGCGAAGAATAAGGCTTGTTAGAAGCGACCATCCGTAAGTTATGCCTTAGACGGGTATTGATTACATCGATAGGAGTTGTATAAATTACTCCCAAAGATGTATTTTCAATCCAAATCTAAAACGAAACTACGGTGGCTTAAGAAAAATCCAGAACAATTCATAATAACAATAACACAGATAGTATAATCACATCAGAACAGAAATATCAGATATATAGCGGAAGACAAGTCTGGATACATGCTACAACAATCGATAGTTCACATGAACCGATACATATACATATCCATCAATACATACATAAGATGAGGACTAATAAACCAAAAGAACTCCTCGAAGGCTAGACAAAAGATGATGCGAAATCCCAAAAGCTGAAGCTGCTACTGAATCAGAGATAGAGATTACCCTGAAATGACTCGGTCTGACCCGAGTATTATTTAAAAGAAAATAATAAACGGATCAGTCTAATTTATTCTTAGATGTGAGTGCATCATAAATAACTTCAAAGCAAAATAATAATAATCTCGAATGAGACTATTCAACATAAGAAATCAACATAGTTAAATGAAGAAATCACATCAAACTCCATCAAAATCAACTTTCAAATTCACAATTGAATTCAAAACAACAATTCACAAAATCTAGAAATCAAAAATAGATAACTAGAAAATCAACATAAAAGTGGATCGATCCCAACAAATGGCAAGTTTTAGCTACGCCGCACGTGCATCTCAAATGGCCGAAGCCTACCAAGTACTATGATTTTTTGGCGCCCAACAAATGACCCGAAGGTCCAACAAATGACCCGAAAGTCTAGTACTGGTAATTGACCCGAAGGTCCAACAAAGTGGCTCGAAAGCCCAACAAAATCATCAAACAGCAGATGTTTCAATTAACGAGTCCGGAATTAACCGAAACAGTAAAAGTGTGGTTCCATACTCCGCACTTTTGCTAAATCGTTTAAATCTCTTCATCGTTTCCTTGAAAGTGCAAAATTGTGTATTTTAAATAAATAACATTTTACGTTCTCAAACGGACAAGTCCGAAATTAAGCGAATCAGTAAAAGTAAGGGTTCATAGTCCTCAATTTTGCTGAATCATTTAAATCGCTTCCTCATTCTTTTGAAAGCGCAACTGTAAAAATTTTGGAAACAATTTTTTTTTTAAACAATTTTTTAAAACACGTGATTAAAACAGCAACATCTGTAGCAATTTCGACGAGGAAATTGTGCTTCACAAAACGCCGTAAAAACGGATACCAAATCAGTGTTGCGGGGTAACCATTTGAAAAGTCACTTTAAATTAACGGTTACTGACGTTAAAATAACAGTGAATTTTCATTCATAAAAATGTCACAAAACAACACGCTTCAAAAATATTTTACCGGCGTACAAATTCCGTTACAAAAATAACGGCAGCAAAATTTGTTTTAAAACCAAACACCTGTTCAGAATTAAATTAACCATTGGTCGACACTGCTATATATACAATAAATCTATAACTGTCTGGACCTAACAATGCCTCTCAAACGTGTACGCATATACTAAATATAACCCAAGTATAAATTAAACGTGCCGTCACCTCTACAAGCAAAATATGACCTGACATAGCTAAAATCATGTACAAAACAACTTGGCCAAAACTTTGTATGCACGAAAATAAAATAAAAAGCCTGGACCAAACTTCCATTTAAGGTGACACACACATAGTTCATAAAAGCAAGAATATGAGTTGTCCTGCCAACTCACGAAATTAAGGTAGTGTTTGGTTTAAAAACGAATTTTGTGTTTTCGATTATCAATATGTATGTCAAATATAAGAAGAACGAAGGAACGACGGAGGGGATGAAAGAAAGACGGATGTGAGGACGAAGGGGATAAAGAGACGACGGAAGAATAGATTGTTTCATGTGCTTGTGTTATTTTCCAAAACACGGAAAATAAAAAAAGTTGTTTTCTATTTTGTATGTTAACTTCGTTTTCTAAATTGGTCGTTTTCGATATTATACATACGTCGTGTGCATTTTTGTATGGACGAAAACTCAAAACTAAAAACACAAACCAAACACCACCTAATTTTTGTAGAAATCTGAACCAACCCTTATTTGCAGGCATCACGTAAGAAGTAGAACTGGACATACATTTTAGTATAAACTCGCGCATGCCTTTAAGTATAAATTCACGCATGAATTCAGGCATGCACTTTAAGTATAAATTCACGCATGGTTACACTCCTGAAAAACACACGAATGACATGTAGTAAATGGTCTAAATGCACGCATAGCTCACCACAAAAATATAGCTTGAATACGTTATGCATATTATAACTAGTTCCCAAGTGAATTCTATTGTATTAAATGATGAAGTTGCTGAAGGTTAACATGAAGTCATGCATGAAGACTACAACTTGCACACACGCATACAATATTTTGGACACTGATGCGTGTAAATACCCCACAGTATGCAGACCAGTGATAATCAAAGTAGTAGTGAATGCAGAGGAAAATTATAGCGGAATACATGCCAATTAATTATCTAAGCCATATCAGAAAAGTGAGTATGAAAACTCACCCGTATTTGCTCTAAAACAGCAAGCAATATTGATTCAAAAAGGGAGCAGATGCTACATAAATATCAGCCATTTTTGTTTCTCATAGCTTTGTAAAAGAGTATGAAGTGTTGTAGAGAAATTTTTTTTTTCAATTGATGATAGACAAGGAAAAAAAAGAGTGCTGATATGAGTCTCTGTACCCAGGGCCGGCCTGGGGGGAAGCCCACCATGCCCATCGGCTGGGGCAACCCTCCAGGCCTAGGGCAAAAAAAAAATACAGTTCAGCAGCAAAAAAAAAAAGAATGCAGCCCAAGAAATTGGGCCCGCTCCACGGCCTCCACTTTGCTGTTTCTCTTTGAACATAAACCCATTTTGCTTTCTCTTCAAACAGAGACTCACGTTCAGATTAGGGTTACAGGTTACTTGACAAAAAGAAAAGCAAGCACAAGCGATCGACATCAAGCTCCACTGATTGCTTCTCCTAAGCTCCAGAACTCCGACGCCAGCCTCCAGCCTCCAGCCAGCGCAACAGTGCTCCATCTCCCCTTGCAAGGCAGCAACTGTAGAGGTAACTAAAAGTCAAAAACTGATTTCTGAAATAATTTGGTTGCTTAGATACTTAGAATTGGTTTATGGTGGATAATATGACAGTCATGAATTTTGATTTAGGTAGAAATTTGATTAGAAATTTACAAATCATGAATTTAGAATTGGTTGCTTAATGCTACATACTGCAGTATGTAGGAATTATGTACATTAATATATTTCTGAAACCAATTTTTCCAAACTTCATATATATATTTTTAGATTAAAATGAGTAACATAATTTAATTTAATTATGTTATTAGATAGTGGAAAGTATGACAAAAGAAGAAGACGATAAGAAACGGGTGAGAAATAGAAAGCAAAACTCCGGTGCTTATAATAGAAGAATGAAACAACGTCAAGATGCAATATCTACATCATTAGTCGGTTCAATTTCTAAACTATTCAATGCAAAAGCACAACATTCAATTGTTTCAAGTCAAGTCGGAGAAACAAGTAAAGCTATTGATGAAAATGTTGACGATGTTATAGAAACATACAAAGATCATGAAATTCATATCAATGAAGATGTTTATGTGAATGAAATTGTTGATGAAGAAACAAACAATGATAATCGTGAAGAACATGTGAACGAAGAAAGTATGCTTGATTTGAACAAAGATGTTGATGTAGATCATGATCCGGGTTTATGGGGACCTATTAATGATGCTAAAAGAATAATAATAGTTCAAAGGGGCCCAATCAAAATCCTTAAAAAAAATGACAAATTTCCAAGCGTCATAAAGTTGGGGAAAAGTAGAAGTTTTTCATCTAAGCATTATATTCGTTGTTTTCCAAATGGTGAGGAACATGAAAGGAAGTGGCTTATATATTCTAAAACATTGAATAAAGTATTTTGTTTTTGTTGCAAGCTATTTAAAAATAAATTAATGGCAAGCAAATTGTCGGAAGATGGAATTGATGATTGGCATAACCTTCCACACAAACTTAGAGAGCATGAAACTAATCCGGAACATTGTGAAAATGTTGTGAAGTGGGTTGATTTGCAAAAGGGACTAAACTTGAAAGCAACGGTTGATAAAAAAATGGAAGCTCAAATTGAGAAGGAGAAAGTTCGTTGGAAGATGATATTAATTCGGATAATCGAAGTTGTGAAAACACTTTGTAGGAATAGTTTGCCATTTCGTGGAAGCAATGAGAAGATATATGAAAAAAATAATGGACTTTTTTGCCAATTTATTGAGTTTCTTGCGAAATTTGATCCGATTATGCAAGATCATCTTCGTCGTGTGGTGGATAAAGAAATCCAACATCATTATCTTAGTCATAAGATTCAAAATGAGATAATACTTCTATTATCGAATGAAATCAAAGTCAAAATAATAACCAAGATCTTAAAAGCAAAATATTTTTCGGTTATTCTTGATTGCACACCGGATTTAAGTCATGAAGAACAAATGTCGATTATTATAAGATGTGTGGATATTGAAGATATTAATGAAGTGAATGTAGAAGAGTTTTTTCTTGGATTTATAGTAGTTGATGATACATCGGGGCTTGGCCTTTTTAAACAACTTGAAAATGTTTTGCATGAGCTTAAACTTAACATTGATGATATAAGAGGTCAAGGTTATGACAATGGATCCAATATGAAAGGTAAGCATCAAGGTGTACAAAAAAGACTTCTTGATATAAATCCTCGAGCATTTTATATGCCATGTGGTTGTCATAGTTTAAACCTTGCTTTATGTGATATGGCTAAATCTTGTGTTAAAGAAAGAAGCTTTTTTGCATTCGTACAAAAGATTTATACATTATTTTCGGGATCTACTCATCGGTGGGATGTTCTTAAAAAATATGTGAAAGGTTTAACACCAAAATCATTATCTGCTACTCGATGGGAAAGTCATGTTGAAAGTGTAAGAGCTATTCGATTTCAACCATCAATGTTAAGAGATGCTTTAATTGAAATTGCAAACAGTTCTAAGGAGGATATTGTGATGGCGGAAGCTAGAGGCTTATGTGTTAACGTTTTGGAGAATTTTGAGTTCTTAGTAAGCCTTTGTATTTGGTACAAGTTGTTAAATAAAGTGAATCAAGTAAGCAAAGCACTTCAACATGAGGATATGAATTTAGAGGACGCAATCACTAGATTAAAACAACTTATTGATTTTTTCCAAAGCTTTAGAGAACATGGGTTTCAAGAAATGATGAATGAAGCAAATGAACTTGCTATCGATGTTGGTATTGAACCAAAATTTGAGGTGAAAAGAGTTATTCGTAGAAAAAAACTATTAGGTGAGGATATTGAAATTAGTAACGAAGAAAGTCGCTCGCCGGAAGAAATTTTTAGAGTCTCGTATTTCATTCATATCATAGACCAAGCTCTTACATCATTCAAAGATCGATTTGAACAAATTGAACTTTATGACAATATCTTTGGATTTTTGTTGAAAGCAAAGTATATGAATCTTGGTAAAGAAGAGTTAATGGAACATTGTATTCGTTTAGAAAGTTACTTGAAATACAATAAACAATACGATATATATGGAAAAGATTTATTTCAAGATTTAAGAGCTTTGCAAACTATGTTACCTAAAGAAATATTTAAATCGATCAAAATTCTTCACTTCATAAGTTCTTATGTAGAAGAAGGTGGTTTTCAATGTGCATGGGTTGCTTATCGGATTTTGTTAACTATTCCAGCTACGGTTGCTTCCGCGGAGAGAAGTTTTTCTAAATTGAAATTGATTAAAAACTATCTTCGAACTAGCATGTCATAAGAACGGCTGAATGGGCTAGCAATGATTTCAATAGAAAGTGAGTTTTTAGAGAAGCTTAATTATGATAATTTGATCGAAGAATTTACAACAAAAAATGCAAGAAGAAGCATTTTTCTTTGAACTTTTTGAAGAAAGTTGGCCATTATTCTGTATGAAAAGTTGATGTTTAGTTTATTTATTTTTTGAATTGAATGTTGTAACCTTCCTCATGCAGTGTATTTTGAATGGAAAGTGAACATTTTGTATGTTATAATCTTGTATGTTATCTTATACTTAATATTCAAAAAAAATTGAAATTTTATATAGCAATGGGCAACAAAATTCGAGTGTGGCTTGGGCAATAAATTCTTTGGGCCGGCACTGTTTGTACCATTGCATTTAATGCATACGTACTTTGAACTATTGAACACGGCTACACTAGATGGCTAGTGTCAGATGTAAAGCAAAGTTAAATTATTATTTATTTATTTTTTAAAATAATGTTCACCCTTTTCCTTAGTTCTCTGTTTATTATTAACTAGTATGTCTCGGCAATGCATACGTTCAGCAATGTAATTATTTACCCTTTCTTTATGAAAAGAATGCAATTAGTATTAACAGACAGTTTACTTTGCTTTTAGAAAAAGGTAGTGGTAGCAAAGAAAGAATGTTCTGCCTTTGTTTTTCTTATGTTCGCGAAAGTAATTAAAAGTGTAAAGCAATTCAACTAACTTTGCAACACTATATTTTCTTCCAATTTTAATTCAAAATTTCTATTTAAAATATTCACCCCGACAGTAATCCGACAATTATGGTCGTTATAGATTTTAAAAATATTTACTACGACGGTGATAAAATCACGGTCGTTACAGAACTTGTATGGATTGAATGCTTTCAGCACATCGTCAGGTGGACGATGAGCATTCTAAGAGATGTGTTCTCTAAAGGTAATCGTAGCCTCAAGCCTCATCAACCGGGAATGGCTAAAACAGGGGAGGTGCAGCAAGGCTTCGTGGGTAGCACCCACTTGAGAGCGAGATATACCCCTGTCTAGAGTCCCTTTTTATTCGGCTGTGTGGGCGGTTGAATAGCTACAACCGCCGGGGTTGTCTTGTTCGGGACTGTCCAGTAAGGGATGGTTCCGGCTTTGTGTTGCAGGGGATTTAGGGTGGATCCTCGGTACGGTGATCTAGGCCACGTACTGTGACGGGCGGTACCCTAGTAGCCCTGCCATTGTATGGAATCCAATCTCCAATAAGCACCGTACGATTTAGTTGTGCCCAACTATGTTGGAACGTGAGATGTAAGCATTCCAGCTATTTCTGTATTTTACTTGAAAATCCTAGACCCTATTATAATATCACTGGATTTCCTATCAAATGTTTGGTTAGCGTAAGGTAAAAACTTACCCATGTTTATTTGTGGGAAGTCTTATGTGATACCTTTTGTTTTCAAAGGTTTTCAAAGTTAAGCAACTTTAACCTGTTACTCACACCAGACCCATGTCTGACTCGAAGTTTATTTCTGTTTTTCTTAAACTCTCGGGTACTCAAATTTTTACGAGTAGCCAAGGGATTCATGTTAGCTTTGACGAATTGTGGAGGAGCAATGGAGCATGAGGCTTCAGCGCTATAGATATATAATGTGATATATAGTGTTCCGCTGTGTAGTTCTCTGTGTTGTATTTGAGTTGTATCAAGTTGTATTAACTAGACAGGTGTTTATAACTGTCTAGTATGTGATGTATAATATGTGTAACTATGATTGATGTTGTATATTATGTAATATTTATGTGATTAATATAATTTATTCGTTCCGCTGTTGAGATTCTGATGTTGTTTCTTCTTCTTCTCTATCTTTTCTCTTTTCTATCCCTTTCTTTCTTAAAGATGACGCGACTTTCTGGTGGTAGAAGGTCGGGTCGTTTCATGTTTACTCATGTATTGCAAGTGAGTTGTACGTATGAGATATTGTACTAGATTTTCAGATATGATATATATTATCAATTATCAATTATTTGCCTCTAATTATGTTAATTCGAGTTTATTCTCCTATGTTTCTCTAATATTGTATTATTCGGTCCAAGCAACTTGTATATGTTTCTCTATGTCGAGATGAGATATGTATTATTTAAGAAGTGTTCAAATATTGTATTGTATCCATGTTGACCCAAAGTAGTATATATGAGAGATTGCTCCTCTTGAGCCCATTAATCCAGGTTATCGGGCATTTAACTCCCTTTGGTAGTTTGGTCATTGGAGATATGGTGTTAGATTAGGGTATCAGGGATGAGGTAAGAACAAGACAGAGATAAAGATATATTTTGGCCTTATAGGAGTTAGACGTAGGATGTTCTACGCATTTTTGTTCGACTCACACATTTGAAGTACAAATCATTAAACGACCGAAGGGGTCAATCATCGGGGTGGAATATATGTGTGTGTGTGTGTGATGTGTGTGTATATGTAGTTGTAATAATGAAGTAAAGGTTTATTTATTCTTCAAAAGAAGAAAAAAATATTCTCACATATGGTGTGAGTAATTGTGTGTGTTTAAGATATGTTAAAATGGGTTTTATTAAGACGTTACAAATGTTTGCTTGACACCAGGTTTGGTTTATTTAAATGTTTGAGTAATAAAGTTGTAAATGATTTTATTTGAATATTTAAAAGTAAACTGAGATTATGATTTCAATAAAACAAATTTTTTATTTTTAAAGAGTAAAGAAATTTACTTATGGAAATATTTTGAAGTGAAATATGAGTTTTGGAAAGAAGTGATATATGAATATTTTGAAAAGAAATTTGTATTTTTGGAGATAAAAGTATTTAAGGGAAAATGATACTTATATTATATATAAGTATATCTCTATATGAGAATTTGAAAATGATTGAAAGTATAAAGAAGTGAGATAAGTTCTAAAGAAAAGTGGCATTTAAATTTATTTTCGAGAAAGGTGTGATTTGGAAATTTGTTGTATTGACTTATCCATTTAATGCTTTAAGAATTCTAGTCAATACGAGTAGCTAACGTATAGATAGGGATTCTTTAACACTTAAACGAGATTCTTTCACATAATAGTATTTTGAAAAGTATATAGATAATATTTTGATATGGAAAAAAGAGTATATTATTTTAAAACAATAAAATTTATTATATAAGGAAGTGATCCTTTATAAAGTGATTTTATAATGGTAGTTTCTAGTTTGACTGAGAAGGCAAAAAGATTTAGTATGTATTAAATTGTGAGTAAGTTTTAAACGACTTGTTCCATACCTTAAAAACATATTTAAATACTTTTGATATATAAATTTAGTATAACTTTTATATGACATTTGAAGCCATCGGGTGTTACAATATGTTGAAATCGATGGCGAGGCAGTGTTGATATATTTCTTATGTGGTCAACACTATAGCTAATAGGAGAAATGAGTAACCAAGACCGTGACAAGACAATGTTTTTATATTAAATGTACAAGTAATTTGGCACGTGCGATGCACGTGTGCAGAAGGGACCGGTAATAAAAAACACTGTTTGTAAGATTTTTTGGATTTTACAAAATGACTTTGCCCTGTACGTAATGTTGCATTTTTTTATGTATGTACATGCACATGTCAACCGTTTATCAAAACATGAATGAGACTACGTTATGTTAGAGAGTAATTAAACATGTAAAGAATGTTATTAATCATTACATCAATATCTAGAGAAATGTAACAAATATTAAAATTGGCACTTTTAGTGGTTTGAAACTTAGAAAAACATGCAGTGTTATATCAATCAGATGATCGATTGTTATTGTTATTTTAGCATAATGTTATCAAGCACAGAACTAATTGTGTCAAGGACCTCTAGCTCAAGCGGTGAGAGGTCTGATGTTTTAGACAGAAATTATAAAGGTCATGAGTTTGTCTTACGAGACATCAAAAACAGCGATCTACTTGAATAAAATATCGGTCATGTTATAAAAAAATGTAATAAAACCAATTGTTGATAATAGTAAGATATTGCAGGATGCGGATAATCCAACTCCCAGTAGCATATCAAACATTAGTTAACTATACATTAGGATCAGTCCTTAAAATTTTATAGTTTTTTATGGACATATGGTTCCCATAATAAATGATGCAAAAGTAATAGGATTATTCAGAACCAAATAGCATTGTCTGTGCATGGTATACTAATGCAGATGAAAAATGGATTGAGTTACACTTTCAGTAAGCTACAAACCAAATTACAAAACAAATCAAAACATGAAAACCAAATAAAATCATGAAAATAATCATTTAGCAGAAATTAATAAATTCACCAACCCACAAATACAGAGAACATAGGTAAGAGTAAGCAAATTGGTATATATTTTCAACCTAATGGTTACAAAAATTATAAAGGTTATTATTCGGAGACTACACCAAATCAAAAAAGTGAATAAAGTTACTTTGTAACAACTCATCACAATCTCAAGTCTGAGATTTAATATTGATCTTTTTGAGTACTTGGAAGATGCTCTGTGCTCGTCTTTAAAATTGTTTCCTTCAGTGGCCCCTAAACAAATGAAATGAATAATAATGTTAGACTGAACCAATATTAGCCATTATTTAGATGTTAATGTTGGAGGTAGAGTTAAGTAAAATGAAACATATACACGCCAATTTTCGGTAACCTAACTCAGCTCGTCGGCAGTCGGCCAACCGGTTTCGCCCAACAAATATGAAAGTATCACATTAAAAAGAACCATTTATCTCAAAATTTACATAGCCAAATCAGGAAAGCTGTAGTTAATCAATTTCCGATACATCATGCATGAAACATCTCATGTATGATGAAGTAAACGTCTGAATTCCATGCTTAGGCGATTTACTGACTCAGAATCTCATTTAAAATTTGAAGTTACCGATGGTTCATAATAGAATATACATTCTAAGATAATTTCCAAAGTTTATGTTGAAACCTGATATGAGAATAATTATTTAGTTTTTTTACTATAATTCATAAACAGCTTTTAGTCAGTAGTCAAAAAAATTAAGCTACTGTGAAACATCTTATGAGTTTAGTGAGATTTAGCTAACTTGTACCTAAAATCCCTTTTAATATTTCCTAAAAATTACTTCAAACACATAAAAGTTACCTCAGAATAGATGTTATCAGATTCGGCAGAAGAGCCTTGAGCAGGCAATCCAAGGGCAGCACCAATGTCTGCGACGGCAGGCCGGAGCTCTTTCATCGATAATTTTCCATCTTGATTCAAATCCAACTCTTGAAATTTATGATCGACGTAGCTATTGAATGTCTCTTTGTCTCCAACCAATTGTTCGATTCTCGAACCGTCCACCACGACCTTATTTTCTTCGCCTTTGACTGAACTTTTAGCAGAGCTGCTTTTCTTCCAAAACAATATATGAATATTTCAATTAGCATCAGTTTAAAGTCGAGGCAAATCAACCAATCGTCTAAAACCATGATTCTACTAATGAAGCACAACCAGAATAAATTGTCTAGAAGTTTTTGAAGTAAAATCTACTAAAAAGCATAAAACAGTGGAACTTTAATTGAAAATATATGAAGAAACAATACCTATTTGTTTTCCTTCAATTCTTAACCTATGTGAACAAAGCCGTTTATCTTCCAACTCATCGTTGTCAATCGTCGCTTGCTGTTCATCAATTGATTATGGGAGCTTCACTGAAAACTTAGCTGAAGCCCTAGAATTTCATCTAAAAAACTGTAAAAGAATAAAATTATGATTTCACTCAGAAACAAAATAGGATTTAATCGAATTTAGTGGATAAATTAGGGTGATATAATTACCATTCGAGGTGGGGAATGATGAATAATCGACGAAGGTTATTGATAAAGGAGGAACCGTTCTAGAACGTGGGGAATTGGGGTAGGTTGTGAGATGCGGGCTAGGCGGAGGAGGTATGGGGAAGTTGGTTGGGAGAGAACGTAGGGAAGAGAAAGTGGGGAGATGGAAAGGTTGAACAACCGCAAAATGTAGTGGGCAGTAGATGATTGGAATGGTAAAGGACAGATATGCCCTCTTCAATTTAATTGTGTAGCTAGCCTATGCAGGGGTTGATTGGGAAGTTTAAAAAAGCTTCACCAAAGTAAAGAATTTGTTTTATTAGTAGAGATATATAAGTATTGTTTGACGTTTATGGATGTATTGATTGTTGATTTATGTGCTGGGTTGCTTAGTTGCGTATGATGTATTGCATATTATATAGTTATTTGATGTTATTGTGTGTGAAAATGCATTGATATAGTCTGAGGTATGAATTTAAATTTAAAAAGAGACTATGAAAACTCTTATGCTTTTCTAGTATTGGTATATAGATATAAATACGAGTTTTAAGATTTAAAAAGTGATTTTTAGTTAATACAATTGCCACTAAAGTGTGTATTTAATGTAAAAATGTAGTCATCCTTATTTTCTAGGAAAATTAATAAATAAGGGAATGAAATGAATTCTAGTTTGTGTATTTTGAAAAATGAAGTACACTTTCAAAAATTATTTTTGAAAAAGTAATGGGTGTTTGGGAAATATAGTTTTAAAGAAAGGAAGAGAAAAATATATTCAAGTATATATATACACAAAGATGATTTAAAAAGGTTTTGAAGTTGAAATGATAATTACCATTAAATATATATATATATATATATATATAAGTATGTATGTATGTACATATGTATGTATATATATGATTTAAGGAAAGTATATTTTATATAGTATAAATGATAATAAAGATTATTCAGAATGATAAACGAAATAATGAAGTAAGCAAGCATCGAAAGTAAATTATTTCAAAAATAAAATTTTGAGTACAATTTTAGAGGAAATTATTTATGAAAGGTGAAAAGATTATTTCGAATAAAAATAATATAAAGTATATTTTGAATATTAAAAAGTTTGAACTTGTTAAAATAATATATAGGTTTAAGGATTCCACTGTAAATATGAACGATCTAAGTGCATGTTAGATGAAACATGCCACATCAACTATTTTCCTTTCATGAAGCAATTCGTATGCTCATTCTTTTCTACTATTACATGAATTATTCATATTTTGTTTATGGAATATTAAATTTAGGTGTGTACCATAAGAAAATATGTTTTTAAAAGATCTGATATACTACTAAATAATATATGCTTTGATCTCTTTTGTAAACAAGATCATTTCAATAAGTTAGCGATTATCAATCCATGTACTTTGGTACTTGATAGAGCTAAGGGTATGCCTTAGGGAAAATTATGTAATTTGTTACATATATCTAACTCAATAACCAATTTTGTTCAAAATAAAAGTTGTGTTTCCTTCTATTATATACTTGATATAATGTGTTATATTAATTAATTAGTTTAATAAAAGTATATTTATTAGAAAATCCATAAATAGTATATTTTTTGTGACAGTAGTTAAAAAGTGTTATAACCATGATTAAGTTATCACAATGAAATTAAACACACGCTTTTAAATATTCCTAGTCAAGATGTATCGAGATTGGATATCGATACATCCATTGAGACTAGAGTACGTAATGCTCTCCAAATATTGGGCAGTGTATTACTTATGACTACTTGGGGGCACCAAGGGGTTGCGTATTAATAGCTATTGGATAACTATAGAATGACTCACTCGTAACTAAGGTCAAATATTAAACATTGATATGACAATATTACACAGTTCTCTTGACTTGAGAATGCTATAGATCTTCAATGCGGAAGCTCCACGTTGATTATAGTTAAATCATGGCATGATGTCCATCGAACGACTATAGTTAGGTCGAGTGGAAGCATGGAAGTGAAACATTATTCAAAAGAGGATTCGTCTCCTCGATTATATAATGTTTGTATCACGGTCAACTGAAGTCAACCCAAAGTCGAAGTCTCTGGCCAAAGCATTTCAGTTAATAATAATTGTTATTATTGAACCAAGGACTTCGTGTTTGGACTATAGAGTTGAATATGGATGATATTCTAATTTTGACCATTGCCAAATTCCATAAGTCCAAAGTCATACAGTTTTGACGGAGAGAATTGGTTTAAAGAATTGTCACTACCGAGTAACGCTTAACAAAGTAAAATTGAATTTTACTGAAACCAAGTAAGCGATAAGTTTGGCCATAATGTCACACCACCTTCTAAGTGACGTGTGTATGTTAATATTTGAAATGTTCAATATTAATCCTTGACCAAATTTATACCTAAGAGTCATATAACTAAAACATTGAATATTCCTTTTACCACCTGATTTAATCAATTTATAAATTGCTATAAATTAATTAATATTTATAAAATATTAATTACAAAATTTTATTTACGTGTATTGAACAATATTAAACAGTGTGTTTATAATAGTTATAAATATACTGATCGATATACAATATCGTATGTATTTAAATAAGATTTAAAATCGCGTTGAATATTGTTCTAACTTGGACCAAATTTGAGGCCTATATGGGCAAGATATATTCGACTATAGAAGGCTTGATTTGGGTGACCATATGATGGCAATTAGAGTGGATTTTGAATGATTAAATGAGTGGAAGTAGTAAGAGAGAGATATGATGATAAGATCCACTTTTCACACTCTTGACTTCCTATTTATATGCCACCTCTTTACATCATTTCTTAAAACTTTTTCTCTCCTTTCTCTTTGAAATTTTCGGCCAACAAACCCATTCTTCAAGTGCCAAAAATCCAAGTACAAAATTACATCAAAACACATCGATTCGATCGTCGGTGGTAAGGCAGTTTAGGAGCAAGCAACTTTTGATTTGTGAACAGATTCAAGGGGATCAATTCAATGTTTCAACGTGTACGTAATGGTTTTGGTGAAAGGTAGTTCTCTGTTTTGTTTATTTATATCATATATATTATTTATATAATAGGATGTTACATTATATTACGAATCTTGTATATTGAAATGTTGTCACAAATTGGTTAGTTGTGCATATTATTATATCAATATGCAAAAATAAATTATTTTTGTATGTTCACTTATTAGATGCTTACAGCCTATAAATAAAGAAAAGTTATATATATATATATAATATTAAATGATTTAATTAACTATGATCCACGTTTAAAATATTAATATTGTATATATCATATGTTTAAAAAAATTGTTCATGCACAAAATGTATTCAGCGGCAAAAAAAAAGGTTATTGTTATTCGTATAAATATATTTAACCTAAAAATTATTTATGTAATTTAAATATTATATATATATATTATTACAAGTAATAAAAATTTGTATAAAATATTACATAATATGTATTATATATAACATTTCGAAAAAAAATTATACATATTTTTAATTTTATACAACTTTTAAATTATAATATGATTTAAAATGTAAAACCAAAAAGAAAAAAATTTATATGTATAGCCAAGAGCTATATTTGCAAAAATATAATTTAAAAAATTAGTTTTTTAATACATATACATATATATATATATATATTTATATCTAATTATATATATTTACATATATTGTATAAATTAATTTAAGATAAAATGAAATATTATTATATTAAACTATTCACGGCTTGCATATTAAATTATGCATATATGTATATGTTATAAACAAAATTATAAATTAATTCAATGATTTATTTATTTATACATATATTGACATACATACATATATAATTTTAAGTGCCTTATATATAAATTGCTTATTACTAATAGTTAATATATATATTATATTCGCTTACATTTATTATTATGATGTAAATATATACACATTTAGACAGCAAGTCGAATATAGGAGGGGCTAATATGTCGTTTACGGTGTAAATCCCAACATCTATATACGAGCTTGTCAAATCATGTACACATTATTTTGTTGCATATGCACACACACACACACTTATGTGTGTATGATACATACATATATATTATATAATATAAATATTATAAAAATAAAATTTTATCAATAGATTAAATAAAATATTGATTTTATTTAAAATAAATTTAGACTTCGTAGGCCCAATAAGATCCAAATGGAATAATTTTTGGAAATTTACCTTGCTGCGTGCTGGCCCAGATCCAATAATGATATAAAAGAGAACTGGCTATGCAGTCTAAATTAGCAGTATTTGGGCTAACTAATTAAAATCACAACCCGGATAGTAGAGTGTCTATGAAAGGTAGTGTTTAGGCTGGATTGTTGGGTAATCAAGTACCCTATCATACCTAGCTACCAACCTAACCCGAATAGTAATGTGAGCCCCAAGATTGCCACTAATAGAAATGGCCCAATTTAATTGGGCCTTAGGCTAAATTCAAAATTATTTCGAAAATTAAATTAAAAGTTTTAAATTCAAAAGTTAAATTTAAATATATCACATAGTATGAAGGCTATAATATAATTTTTCAAAATGCTTAAAATGTTATAAAATTAATTTCAAAAATATTATTTATTTACAAGATTAATAAAATAAAAAAATTAATTAAATAAGTTAATAAATTAAATATATATACATGTATAATACATATAATGATATATGTTATGTTGTCTTGAATTGTTTAAGACAATATGAGTATACATGCGTGTAAAAGAATTTTTGAAATTAATAAAATTTAATAAAAATTGTTTAAGTAAATAAATAAATAAAAAGTTAATTAATGTAACGACCCGTTATTTCGAACCATTCAAATCGACAATAATCCACACATGTCAGACTTGAATTGCCCAAACAACATATTGTTAATTTATATTTGGCAAAACTTAGCATATACGGTAAATAAATCAATCACAGAATCATAGACACAAAATAATACAACAATAAACAGCAGAAATAGATAAATAGTAATTCATGAAGCTACTACAAAACATCAGAGTCTAAAGCAAGATACAATAGAAACCCAATACATAGAAGTCTCAATACAAAAGCAACTGACAAGTCTGAACATAAAACTGGAAATAACCGAAATAACTTGAAAAGCTGAGTAGATAAAGATAGATCTCCAAGCAAAGCTCCAAAGGTGAGTCTCAAATGTTGTGACACTCAGGCTGACCCGAGCATAAAGCAAAACACAAAACACTCGAGTCAGGATTAACATTCTTATGCAAGTAAATCAACTCAAGTGAAATGCAATATAACTTAAAGGATGTTTGGGATTCCCATCCTTTAAGGATCCGTTAAACTATCTACATACATAATACAATACGCTACATAGATAATGTCTACAGTAAAGTAAAATATTAAAATAGCGTTAAGGTGTTACCCATATCCCCCTTAACACATTTTTATATAATTCCCATAGTCTATACAGATATTGTAAGCTCCACCAAACCGGTGGGATACTGAAGGAGCACTCCATAGGTACGGTACAAACCAAACTTGTAGTAGGCGTGATAAGGCATGTGACAAGGCACGGGAGGCAATGCCCAGGGTAGGATACTATCGTTTTGCAGAACCGGGATGGTGGTAATGCATAACAACTACTACCGCCCACCTCGAGACACACTCCCATAGTCAAAGGAGCACCCAATCAAATCACAAAGTAATAGATATGGTATCGAAGAAGCATGCTCGATTGGAGGTGCGACCTCACTTGGCCCAGGTATAGCTCCTGTTTTGGTCACATCAAGCTAACTCGAGGGAGTCAAGGCGGCGTTCATACCTCATATAGACGTTGCCAAACCATCCTACTTCGTTTTGGATTCACCACGTGCACAGTTGTTAAAGTCGTTCTTGGTATTGGCGGAGAGTATGACAATATCTGATCCCGGTTTCTTTAACAACCAAATGCTTATTTCACACCGTGGTCATTTTCATTTCAAACGGTTCATACTTCATATCAATATATCATATTGATTTCAAAATCATATCACTTTCGAAATCATACTCACTTTCGAAATCATTATTCACTTTAAATCATATTCATTTCCCAAAACATAACCACAAAATAGGTTAAATCATCATATCAAAGTATTCACTTTTAAATCCATTAAATATAAATCAGAACAGTTCCAACTTAAACAGTTTGAATATTGAAAGTAGTTTATATATTGGAATAGTTATACATTAAAAATAGTTTATATTTAAAAATAGGTTATAGATTAAAATAGTTTAAATATCAAAAATAGTTTATATAATAAAATATATATATTTAAAATTGTTTATAAATTTAAAATAATATATATTAAACTAATTTATAGATTTAAAGGAGTTTATATCGAAAATAGTTTCAAATTATAATTGTTTCTTCCAATTTCACAAAACAATTCAAAACAACTTTAGTTCCAAATTCAATTTAAATCAATCTCAGTTCAGCAATTTCAATTGAAAATGTTAAAGGTTCAATTCAAACTCTCAATAAAACCATTTTTAATTTATATCGATTTCAAATTCAGGTTTGAACTATAAATTTAAACCACTTCCAATTCAATAGGTTTCAAAGTTTTAAATATTCAAACATTTACAATAACTCAATCTAATAAATTTCATTTATATTCGAAATACAACTTTTATTTAAATTTGAAAATATTCACTTAATCATTTTATTAACATTTAAATAAAATCTCAATTACAAATTAAAAATATTAAATATTTAATTTAAATTTTATTTAAATTTGAAAATATTCATTTAATCACCTTTAATCAAAATCCTGTTATCAAGTTATGAAAATCATATCTTTAAAATCTCAAAATTAATAAGTTCAAATCAATTCCTATTTAAATACAATTCTAAACAAATTAAATTACAAATCAATTTTAATTATCTTTCCAACCTTAATTTGTTAAAGTTATTACAAAATATATTTTCAAAATATTAGTATAAATTTTAAATAAATATTTTAAATACAATATATATACTTATCCAATTAAATTCTATTCAATAAAATTTTATTATATTAAATATTATTAAATTAAATCTGATTTTATTAAATCTATTTTATTTTATATTAAACTATATTTTATATATTTAAAAATAATAAATTTATAAGTAAAATCTTAAAATTTACATATTTCAAAACTTAACTTATAAATTTAAATTTTCAAACATATAATTTAAAAATCTAAATTTTACACGCATATATATTAAAATAAAAATCTTTACATTATATTTTAAAAATCAATATTTAATAAAAACCCATATATTTCCTTTTAAAACTATGAAAATCATTTTTCAAAATAGACCAACGGTGTCTGTATATAATTTCTATCCTATGGTCAAGTGATACGGATATTTATCATTTCAATCTGCAATAATTTAAAATTTACGGGTATATATCATTTCAACCCACAATCCCAAAGTTCAAAATTAATAAAATCGCTTGGGTTTATCATTTCAACCCATAACGATTTTCCCTAATCTATAATATCGTTCGGGTATGTAACATTTCAACCCATAAGGATTCCTAACTAACAGGGAACTTACAGTGTGAGAATAATAGAATAAAATAACATAACATATCAATTACAAACATATAATCATCATCAACAATTGAAATATAATATATTACAACATGTTAGGGTGTCATATGTCAATTTTCTTAGGTAAACAATTTTAAATATTAACATATCATATTCAACAATTAAATAACTAATCAATTTAAATTTAACAACATATTTCAATCGTCATTTCATGTGAATATAAATTTACTAGCATATGAATGTTAATCGTGAGTGATCACTCACCTTCCGAGGCTAGAGAACAACGGGAATGAACACGATGCCTACACGGATACGGATGGGCATGCACATGAAGGAAAGCAAAAAAAAACTACTGCGACCAATTCTGGACAGCGGCGAAACAAAAGCAAAGCACGATGAACTGGATTCGATGGAAATTAAATATATATATATATATATATATATATATGTCTTTATATATCCTTCCTCTTCTTTTTTATAATAAGCAGAGAAGTGGAAGGAGGTTGCATCCCAGGGTGTTTGGCTAGGCAAGTGGGTGTGGTCAGTTGCTCGTAGGCGTTTGGTTCGGTTATGGGGTGTTTGGTGGAGCAGTGGGCGCGAGGGCGAGATGTTGTGAATGGAAGAGATGGCGCTAGGTGATAGGCAAGGGTTGGCAGTAGGTGAGGACCGAAGGTAGAGAGGCTCGAGTCTGCTACGGTGAGAAGGACGGAGTCACTGTGGGATGGCTTCCCCAAGCGGGAAGGCTAGTGTGGGTTCGGAGAGGGTGAGACAGCTTGAGTGGAATTCGGCATAGAGAGGCCAGAGGGTAGAGGGTGTTGTGGAGGCCGGAGGAAGTGGGGCATGCAGGTTCTGGATGGTCGATGATGGCTGTGTGGGGTTTCGGTGAAGGAAGATGAGCAGGAAGGCACGACAGAGGAGAGGCGGTTCAAGGAAGTGATGGAGGGACGAGGTTGAAGGTGGTAGATCGACAGCTTTTGGAGAGGGGTTTCGGCTAGGGGGTTTTGTGTGTTTGGCTAGGGAAGAGAAGGGGCGTGAAGGTAAGGTAGAGCATGGCTGGTGGATTTTGGGTGATGCGTGGTGAAGCAGAGGAAGCGGATCGTGTAGGAAGGTTCGAGCAGGAGAGGTCTCAATGTAAATATAAAAATTATAAGATTTATATTTTTTTTCTTCTATAAAACAAGAATAGGAATAGCAAGCAGATTTCAAAATTTAAACGAATACAAGATTAGATATTTAATATTTTTTTCCAAACAAAGCACGGAACGAAAATAAGGAAGGAGAAAGAATGTGAGGAAACAGAGAAATATATTGAACAGATAGGAATAGGGAAAGCCAATAGCTGAATTCTAGGAATTATTAATAACTAGTGGCTATTTGCTTTCACACGGAGGACAACGAAAGGACAAAGGAAACCAAAAGGCCCAAATGCGGAACCGATACGGCTAATCATTTTGCAGATTTCACCATGTACCGGACGCCGAAACACACAAATGAATATACTGCGGAGATCAGCACGACGAGACGAACAGAATGGTATACAGATATGAGCGACACGACCCACCTATCAAAACTCCATATTCGCTACTAGAAATGCTACTAAAACGCGAAAAAAGTATAAACGAAGCTAGAGCAGTTCAAATTTGGCGAAACGAAATATGACGTCTCACTCAGAAAATGGTTTACATTTTTCTTATGTAAAACTATTCAGATTTCAAAAATATTTAATTTCCATCAATTTAACTAATTTTAAATTTTAAATTGAAATTTCACAACCAAACAAACTTTCATATTTTCAATTGAAAATCTGACACTTGCTACGTTTAAATAGATGCATACCAAATATCAAATTTTCATTGCAAAAATTTTAATTGTTTATATTCAAGAAAAATTTAGTTAATTACGTTATTAAAATCGTTAAAATTTCTAGGTCGTTACAATTAACAAATTAAAATACATACTGTGACGACCTTCCTTTCTGATCCCTGGGAATGATTTATAATATTCTTTTTAAAACCTTAAAACCATATAAATTTTCCAAAGAATATAAATCAAATTTAAATTCTTTTATTAAATTTAAAATAACATTAATTATTCTGAAAGATAATAAATCACATTTGTAATATCTTTTATAAATCTAAAACAATATTAACTACCTCAAAAGATAATTAATCAAATTTACAATTTTCTTTAATAAATAAATCAAGTATCTTTAATAAAATAGTTAATTACTTCCAAAACACATTCATCAAATCAATTAGTTTATTTTAAACCACAGGTCCCTGGGATTAGAAAGGTGGGTTGTCACACATACATACATATATACATACATACATATATACATATATATATATATATGTATGTATGTATTACTGTAAAGATTACAGCACATAAATGTTCAACGTAATAATTTATAATTGAATAATATAATAATTAAATAAACTATTAATTAATTAAATTAATTAAACAAGATTTAATTAATATAATGTTATACATAAAATATTATATAAATTAAATAAAGCATAAATGTTATATAATAATAAAAATTATATAACATGAATGTATAAACTAAAGGTGAAATAGTAAGAAACTCAATTAGACTTAAGGAATAAATACATACGTATAGTATGTATACTATGATTTTCGATGTATCTGACACTTGAATCACAAGGGTATTTCATAAGAAATACATTGTTCCATAAGTCAATATCACTCGATATAGTATATTGAAGATTATGAATCTTTAATATAAAGTTGTCATCTACCATTTATACATTACTTGCATACTCTCTAACTGTTGAACTTTCCTCAAGTTAGAAATATTATGTGTAGTATTAGTAATGTATAGATGAGACGAGGTAAAATACTTATATATATTTGTTAAGTTTTCCTCAAGGTATGTATAGTATACTTAGGCTTTCAAGAAATGATGAGTATGAGTGAATAACTGCTTTTTACTCGTTGAGTTTTGCTTAAGGTAAAAATGAGATTAGGATAAGGAACCATGAGTTTGGATTGTATATGATACAACCGATAAGGGGTTATCTATCGTATATGAGAGTATGGTTTGTTGAGCTTTCCTTAAAGTTGGAATCCCAAGATATATGAGTCCTAACACCCACTAGTGAAGTCAAAAGACTATATATTTTGTCTTAGGGTTTGAAGAAACATAAAAAACTAGTGGGAGCCTTATTAGAAAAATGAATTGGTAAAATTTTACCTTTTTAATATTATAAGAACATCTGCAATATAAAGTTAAAATAATCTACATTGATAAATTTATGCAATTAATATAACTGATAAAAAATTTATCAATTAAAATATACAAATGAATTGAATAAAATATTGACAAATAAATTTTAAATATACTTACCAATAAATTTTTCATGTTGACCTATGCAGGCGCTTAATTACATATCCACTAAATACGTTCTTAACTTGATCACTTATGAGTTTTCTTGCCCAAGAATGTGTATTGTCTTCGATGATTTTTTAGCTCTAAAAGCAATGCGAGAATATGGATATTTAATCCATAATCGATCACATATAAATGTTATATGCTAAACAGTCACAATTTGTAATGTATGAAAACTCGATGAAATTAGTTCATTGAAATAAGCAAGTAACTATAGTGTGAGATTGTGTATTAAATATAATTGATTACAATAATGATGTGTTAAAAGTAACACTGAAACGAAGGCTACAAGATATTTCTAAGAATTTGGTCACTAAAATTTCAATTTGATCAGTTTACGTAAAGTGCAATTTATTTGATGTCCTTAAAAGTCAAGGATGATCAAATGCAATTTTGTAAAGAGTTTGTTGTGATATTGTAGTAATAATTTCATTTGAATGGTTTGACCATTTATAAAGGAAATGTAATGTATAAGAGTGGATGTAATCTAAGGCACAGTTAGGATGAAGAGAATGAATGACCACTTGTGCTTCATAAAGAAACATTAGAAACGAGAATTGTAAAATAATTACCGATACTTAAAATTGGAATGAGAAATATGTTTTTTGTTCTAAAATGTATTCTCACATAGAAAATTGTTTTCTATGAGATTTATTTCTTTAAATTTAAGATATTTGACCTGAAAATTCTCGATTGTAAATTAGTTACAACAAATGAAATAAATAGCCTGTTAACGAATTTCTTCGTCAACCCCAAAAGTGCAAGGGAGTGAACCTTAGCAAATGATAGAAATTGGGGAGCCTAAATTTAAACTCAACGAGTGTTGGCACAAGGCGACACTTGATTGAGTTAAGGCTTAAGAGGAGCGAACGAGCAAATTGTGAAGTCATATGCAAAGTCATGTAGAATCATATGCTCATGAGATAAATTCGTATAGTCAATTGTATGCAAAGGTAGAAATTAAGAATATGAGTACTTTTAGAGTTCGAAGAAATCCTTGATTAACAAGTCATATATGATTTGGAACTCGAAAGTAAGTCGTAATTCAAAATATCTTGTTTTTATTTGATATAATATTGAAGGTGCAAAATCCAATAGTTCAAGTGCTGTAATCGACTATAAATCCCCAAATTAATTTAAGGTTACAAAATTTAAAATGTAAAAAGAGAGATAAGAATGATTCGCCCCCTCTACGAAGCCCTTAGGTTTGTATTTATAGGGATGGAAATACGGCATGCTTAGCAGCTTGACTTTGGCATTCATGTCCTTCGGCGTCAATAATGTCGCATGGTGCCAGGCCTTGTTCAATGATGATTTTTGACATTCTTCGATACATAGTAAAGCTTTGGCATTGTTTCAATAGCGAAGGCATTCGACATCAATGTTATGTTGGCGGCTTACTCTATAATAACAGACCATTTTAGTTAGTAAACGGCAGCATTAGTTTGAAGCTACAATGATATGAGACGACTTTGATGTGGAGCGGCACCATCATGGAGCGATGTCGGCATTGATAACTCCTGTGAATGTTGATGACTTTCGGCATCAACATCGCATGTACAAATGGATGGTATCCCCTAGGTGTTGTTGAAGTATGGCGTGGCATTGATAAATGAAGGCGTTGATAAGCATCGACATTATTGAGTGGCGATATGGGTAATGATCGGCCTCAATAACAAACAGCGGTAACAATGAGTGACAATGATAGAAAGCAGCATCACTTTGGAGGGTGACATTGGTAAAATGCGACATCAATGAGATGTGACATAGGTTATGTTGACATTCAATGATGGCTTACCGTATTGATTGCAGTCGATATATTTACTTCCTTGGAGGAACGCGGTGTTGGTTCCATGTGGTATTGATAAAACTAGGTATCATCTGAAAGACGACATTAAAGAGCAGTGGTATTGGAATAGAGGCAACATCAAAGAGATGCAACATCATTACTTTACGGCTTCGGTTGCAGGTAGAATTAGTGATGAGCAATGTTCATCTTATTTTCACAAGTGAAAGGCGAGATTGATAAGACGCGACATTCATGAGATGTAATAGTGATGGTAGGTGGCATCAAGGAGAAGCAGTATCGGCAACATGCATTATTGATCATTTGCGGCGTTGAAAGATATTGATAAAGCACAACATTAATTCCTTCTTGAAAGGCAGCGTCATGTTCATGTCTCATGTCACATGTCTTTGAGGTTAATAATGGTGATAACATTTGTCCCCTAGTGTGAGGAGTCGTTAAGTTTTTAAGTCAATAATGTCGACGTCAAGTCTACCGCATATTAGTATTCCATGCAAATCTATGCCGACCCTGATTTATGGAGTTATAGTTTAATACCAACACTCATATTGCTTGCTACTGTCCTCCTATGGCTACTCTTTATAGTATAAATTGAATATTTATGATATTGTCACTTGCGACACTACTATTTTAACATATTATAGTTGTTTGTTCGATTAATATATTATCAATTAATGTCATCGTTGTTCATCAATGACGTCAATCTTGTTGAATCATGAGTTTTGATTCATGACAAAAAGCTTAAACAATCAAGTGATGAGAATATACAATCAAGCGACAAAAAGAGAATGAGATATGCTATTAAACTACAAAGGAGACAAGACTTCAAATCTAAGTATAGTATGTTTATTTATTGAAGTTTTAGTCATTAGATATAGGTTGAAATTGTTAAAAGCTATCCTCAAGTAGTTTACACAAGATCAAAGTTGTTTTAAGATTCAATTTCTTTAAAAATAGTGTAAACTGTGCACTGACAACCAGGTCAGTCGACTGACCAAAAATGACCAGTCGACTGAACCTGTTCAGTTGCACAGATATACTCTGTTTTACATAGTTTTGAATACTCAGTCGACTGGTCGATTTTGCTTAGTCGACTGAACGATTCTAATAGCCATTTTTTTTGAAAAGACACTTCCATTTGCGAAGAGTTACGATCCAAATTAAAGAGATATGGCTGCATCTTTTGATCAAAACTCTTCGTGAATAGTTGTAGTTGTTTGTCTACTATATAAACACTTCAAAATCATTTTCCAAATCACCGAATTTCATTTTTCTTTCTGATCATACTCTCTACTTTCTATCCCTGCATTCTAAAAGCAATCACAATCTTTATATTGCTTGAATCTTTGAACTAATCAATATATTCTTTGATTATAAGCAATATCTTCCTTTCATATCTTCACACACACAATATATACTTGAGGATTTGATTATAGAAAGGTTGTATACTTAAAGACATATCAGTGTTATTCAGAACATAATTGTCAACTATTTTCTTATACCAGTAAAAGTCATGTTTGGTTGTTCAGGCGGTAAAAGTCCTCTTTCGGCTGTTAGAGGGGGGAAAATCCTGTTCGGTTGCTCAGGTGTTGTATACCTATTCCTTCGGGTTAAGTGAGGGGTTATTGAGTTGAAATTCCAGAAGGAAGTCTGGAACTGGACGTAGAACGGGAAGTTTGAACCAGTATAAAAACTCCTGGTGTTCTTATTCTTATTTGCTTTATTATTATTATATGTTTCCGCATTTAGATTATAATATATTCCATATTACACGATCCTAAGTGATAACTAGCCACACATTAGTCACTTTTATTTGGTATCGGAGCAAGGACATCCTATAACCGTAACACAGTTATTTGTTGATTTTTTGTAATATGGATAGTAACACAAATACTAGCATTAACATTAACTCTAGTTTTACTGAAGGTCAGTCAACTTCTCGACCACCACTATTTAATGGCCTTAACTATAATTACTGGTCAACTAGAATGAGAATATATATGCAAGCTAATGGTTTTGAAACATGGAATATTACCCAAAAGGAGTATACCATGCCAACAGAAGATTTTTCAACTTGGACTACTGCACAAAAAACTGATGCTACTTCAAATGCTAAAGCTATGAACATGATATTTTGTGCATTAGATAAAAATGAGTTTAATAGGGTCAGTATGTGTACAACTGCTTATGAGATATGGAGAACTCTAAATATAACTCATGAAGGAACTAATAAAGTCAAACAAAGCAAAATATCTATGTTGAAAAATCAGTTCCAAAATTTTAAAATGAAACAAAACGAAACTATAAATGACATGTACTCTAGATTTCAAGATATATATCACTCACTATTGGCACTAGGAGAAAAATTTCTGACTTTGATATAGTATCAAAAATCCTAAACTCTTTAACGGATGAATGGGAAAGAAAGGTCTTAGCTATTGAAGAAGCAAACGATCTTTCCACTATGAAACCAGAAGAGTTAATAGGAAATCTAATGTCATATGAAGTGAATTTGTAGGCAAAGAAAGTTCAAGCATAGGATAAGAAGAATCTAGCATTTCAAGCAGAAAAAGATGATTCTGATTCAGATGAAGAGGATATGGCACTTATTGCTAAAAATTTCAAAAAGTTTTTGAAATTAAAAAAGAATAACAAGTTCAGGAGTTACAAAAATAACTCTAACAACAACAATAATAGCAAGAAACCATCATCTTCTGTCATGGAATGTTATGAATGTCATAAAAAGGGTCATTTAAAGAATGATTGTCCAGAGAAAAAGAAAAATAAATTCAAGAAGGACAAATTCAAGAAGAAAGCATTTTCAGTAACATGGGATGATTCAGATTCTTCTTCATCATCAAAGAGTGATAGTGACACGGAGCAAGCAAATGTATGCTTCATAGCTACAAGTGATGATGTAAGTGAACTAAGTTTTGAAGATTTGGTTGAAATTAATTCAAAACTAGTGGAATTTGTAAAACAAACTAAAAAGCAAAAAAAGGAGTTACAAAGAAAATTAAATAGATCTGAATTAGAAATTAGTATGCTAAGAGATGAAAAGAAAATTCTAGAAGAAGAACTTGAAATATCTCAAAAATTTAATTCTAATTTAACATCTCAACTTTCTATGATAACTCAGGAATTAGAATTTCAGAAAAATAAAAATGATGATTTATCAGTAGAAATTAATGATTTAAAATCTAACACTAAAGTATTAGAGTTAGAAAAATCTAGTCTCAAAACTAAGTTAGAAGATATTAATAAAAATATTTCTAACTTTAATAAAGGACGAGAAAATCTTTCCACAATAATAGAAAATTCTTAGTCTACTTTAAATAAAATGGGACTAGGATATAAGAAAATTGAAAACCCAAAGAAATCTGGAAAGTTTAAAAATAAATTTAAAAACAAAATTAAGAAAGATATTAAGAAAACAGTTTCAAATAATCTTAAAACTATTAAGATATGGATTCCTAAAACAAATAACAATTTAATTAGGAATAGACATATCAAAACATTTATGGAAATTGTTCATAAAAATGAGAATTATATTTATAAAGGGAATTCTGAACTCGCTTGGGTTTGGTTTCCTAAGACCTAACTCTTAGGACCCTAAAAAGAAAAGTGGGTACCAACTTAATCCTTATTTTTTTGCACGTACCACTTAAAAAGTGAGGAAAATGAATTTTAGACGACGGTTGCTCGAAACACATGACTGGTAATAAGGACATGTTAACTAACATTGTCTACTCAAATGGAGGATTGGTCACTTTTGGAGACAATTCAAAAGGATATATCATCGGCAAATGTGATGTGAGCAATAACGGTATCTCTAACTTACCTCTCATTTCTGATGTTTTATTAGTTAAAAATTTAAAACATAATTTATTGAGCATAAGTCAATTATGTGATAAAGGTTTTAATATATCTTTTTTAGAAAATAAATGTAATATTTCTGATAAAAACCAAAATTTAATTTTTGAAGGTATAAGAGATAGAAATAATTATATTTTAAATATGAATGTAAATCATAACACAAACAAGTGTTTAGTAGCTACAGAAAATGATTCTTGGCTATGCATAAAAGATTTTGTCATATAAATATTAATACTATTAATAAAATAGCTAAAAATAAACTTGTTAAAGGACTACCAATTCAAAGTTGATAACATTTATGATGCATGTCGGTTAGGAAAATTAACAAAATCTTCTTTTAAATCTAAGAAAATCATATCTACAACACAACCACTTGAACTACTACATATGGACCTTTTTTGGACCTACTCAAGTTCAATCTATTAATCACAATAGATATGTGTTTGTTATTGTAGATGATTTTTCAAGATATACATGGATTATTTTCATGAAACATAAAAGTGATACTTTTGAGAATTTTAAAAATTTTGTAACAAGAATTCAAAATATAAAGAAGTTAAAAATATTAGAAGTGATCATGGAGGTGAATTTGAAAATAGAGCTTTTGAACATTTTTGTAACAAGAAAGGAATTAATCATAACTTTTCTTTTCCTAGAACACCACAACAAAACGGAGTTGTAGAAAGGAAAAAAAGAACATTACAAGAATGTGCAAGAACTTTATTAAATGGAAGCACTCTACCTAAGCATTTCTGGGCAGAAGCTGTTGCAACTGCTTGTTATGTTTTAAATCGTGTTTCTATTCGATCGTTAACAAAACACACCCCATATGAACTTTTAAATGGTAGAAAACCTAATATATCTTATTTCAAAGTATTTGGTTCAAAATGCTTTATACTTAACACTAAAGATCAGCTTGGGGAATTCGATCCAAAATCCGATGAAGGAATATTCATAGGATAAAATCCTGTAAGATCTCCTCTAAGAATTCTTAAAGATCACTCTGGTCAAAATATAATTGGAGAAGTAAATTCAAATGTAAGAACAAGACATCAATTAAATCAAATGGGCCATATAGCTTTTCTCTCTAATATAGAACCTAAAAATATTAAGGAAGCCTCCACTGATGACTATTGGATTATAGCTATGCAAGAAGAGTTAAACCAATTTGAAAGAAACGAAGTTTGGGAATTAGTTCCTAGACCAAGTGATCAATTCGTCATTGGTACAAAATGGGTTTTCAAAAACAAAGCTAATGAACTAGGTAATATAACTAGAAATAAAACTAGGTTAGTGGCACAAGGATATAATTAAGAAGAGGGAATAGATTATGAAGAAACGTTTGCTCCTGTCGCGAGGTTAGAAGCTATACGTATTCCATTGGCCTTTGCATGTTTTCATAACTTTAAATTATATCAAATGGATGTTAAAAGTGCTTTTTTAAATGGATATATAAAATAAAATGTCTATGTTGAACAACCTCCTTTTTTCGCTCATGAAAAATTTCCAGACCATGTTTATAAACTTAAGAAAGCCTTATACAGTTTGAAACAGGCACCCCGTGCTTGGTACGATCGACTTAAGAGCTATCTAATAGACTCTGGTTTTGAAATTGGGAAGGTTGATCAAACTTTATTTATTAAGAAATCTAATCAAGATATTTTAATTATACAAATATATGTTGATGATATTATATTTGGTTCAACTAATGAAAAACTATGTCAGGAATTTTCGACTATCATGACAAGTGAATTTGAAATGTCACATATGAGAGAACTATCATATTTTCTTGGTCTTCAAATCAAGCAATTACACAATGGTATTTTTATTAATCAAGAAAAGTATTTTAATAATCTAATTAAACGTTTTGGTATGGAACGCACGTCTGCCAAGCCAACTCCTATGAGTACAACTATACATCTCGACAGAGATGAAAATGGTAAGAGTGTCGATCAGAAACTATATCGTAGCATGATTGGATCATTACTTTACTTAACTGCAAGTCGACCTGATATTATGATGAGTGTTTGCTTATGTGCTCGATTTCAAGCAAATCCTAAAGAATCACATATGCGAGCAGTAAAACGTATAATTCGTTATCTTAGCAAGACTAACGATTTAGGACTATTTTATCCAAAAGAATGTCCTTTTGAATTAGTATCCTATAGTGATGCTGATTTTGGAGGAAGTCGGACAGATCGAAAAAGTACAAGTGGAATTGTCATTTCATCGGACGATCCTTAGTATCTTAGTTCAGCAAGAAACAAAACTGCGTTTCACTATCGACATGTGAAGCAGAATATATATCTGCAGCTTTAGCATGTGCTTAAGTAATCTACATGCAACAAACACTGCAAGATTTTGATATAAAATTAAGTAAATCTATAATATATTGTGATAACACTAGTGTAATAAATTTATCTAAAAATCCTTTCAATCATTCACGAACTAAACATATTGACATTCGTCATCATTTTCTTCGTGATAATATTGAGAAGGATATAGTAAATTTAGAATTTGTAAATTCTGAAAATCAGTTAGCTGATATTTTCACTAAACCACTCAATGAGAATTGTTTTATAAAACTAAGAAGAGAACTAGGTATAATTTCTTTAAAAGATTTAAAACATTTCGATAATAAAAAATTTAAAAAAATATATATTTTTTTGCTGGTACTTGAACTCAGCATCTCTACCTTGGAATTTCCATGTCTTTACCATTTCACTACTTTTTATTTCACAATTGAATTTATAATACATTTTTTTTACTTATTTCACTTTTCTCATAGATAATTCTCAACCATGAAAATTCTAATTATTTTTTTTCCTCTAATTATTTTTCTGGTTATCCTTTATTCCATCCATCTATTACTATTTTTTCATTATATATACTTGAAGAATGTCTGTTTATCTCTCCATCTCTATTGCTTCCATCGTATATTTTTTTGGCTTCAACAATGTCCTCCCAAGACAACTCCCTACATGGCTCTGCATATTCCTCTGTCGATTTCTCCTCACCTTCCTCTGGATCTTCAAATTTACCTACACCTACTCCACATCATGAACCGGCCAGATCATCCAACTATCATTCTGGTCATACTCCAGAAAAAAAGAAGGCCCATCGTTTTTTATTTTTTGGTTCCCCATTAACAAAACAAAAGATTGATGATTTACATCATTATCAAATGGAATCAATAGCAATTCAGCGAGAAATGTACTATGAACAAAAGCTAAATTCAAAACGACTTAGCTTTCTAGAGCAAATTGGCTGGAAATTTCGCGGATAATCTTCATCCAATGTTCATCAACCCACAATGTCTTCTTATCATCAGTCACCACAACCTCCTCGTGTGTCTCCAAATTCATGGGAGCGTGGAAATCACTGGTCTCCATTAAGACCATACCAAGAAAACACTAAGGTTGAACCAGAAGATTGCAAGACACTGAATACATCCACTTCTTCTTCCTCTAACTAAGTTTTTTATTTACTTATTTCAATTTGTGTTGTATGCTTCGTTGATTAATATATTGAATATATTAATATCTATTTTTTTACATTTGCGAAAGGACTAATAATGTTGCAAAATAGCATTCAGTCGACTGAATCTGGAAACAGAGAGTTTCGGGATATTGATCAGTCGACTGACCTAAAACGACCAGTCGACTGAATGACCAATCTGAACATAATACCTTCTGTTTCACCTACTTTTTTTTAACCTTTTTAACATACCTACTTCTTTTTAACTCTTCACTTTTACTTTCCCTCATTAGAATTTTAAAACCCTAGCTCTCAAAAATTTCAAATTCCTTAACTCAATTATCATTTCAAATGGCTCCAAGACAACCTAAAAGATCTAGACAAGCCTCAACCTCTTCCTCTGAGCCTATTGACACCCAAATAGCTCAATGGCTTTACGATGCCACAGCAATTCAAAGATGGAACAAAATGAAGGAAGCACGCTTTCTCGAAGGATCTTTTGTTGTGTTTCCTGACTTCTCTGCATACAGAATTCAAGAGCTTGCTAGGAGAAGCCGTCTAGAGTCTCTTCTTGACCATAATCAAAATAATCTCAAAATTAATCATACAATGGTAAAACTCTTTTACGCCAACTTAAATTTGGGTCATCAAAATCCACGAAATCGTGACAATTGTGTATGGAGTTTGGTTTGTGGTCACCAAGTATTCTTATCATTAGATAGAACTGGACACATTCTTTACACACCAACAAATGGTATTCCGTTAGAAGATTTAAATGTTCCTATAGGCGAAAGATATGAAGTAAGCCATAGGTTTTTGGAAGATGACATGATAGATTTAAAATCTATCGCTTTACGCCCTACAGCTTGAATTATGCATCGAGCCTTAATGCATACAATTCTTCCTCGTACTGGTTCTTATGAGCTTGTATATCCGGAGAATTATAGGGCTTTATATGCAATTTGGGGAGATGTTCAAATCAATTGGCCTAAACTTATTCTTGATGAATTCTTGTCTTTCAACCAAGGTCGAATGAACATCATCTATTACGGAGAGTATATTATGCGGCTACTTACGAACCTACAAGTTCCTATTCCAGAATCCGATACCTCTACTACTAAAACCCTAAATAGCCACACAATTAGTCTGATGAAATTGCCTCCTAGACCTCTCACTATCATGTCTTTTCAAGATTGGCAATCAAGACCTCGTCAGCAAGCTACCACCCCACAGCAACAAAGAGATAACATTCGAACCCCAACCATATCCCAAAGTACCCGAGAGTCCATTGATTTACTTGCACGTAATCAAGTCATTTTGGATTCTCGCATCAAAAATCTAGACAAGAAGATCGACAAAAAGTTTGACAAAATCAAAAGCTTTTTCGGGATTTTATGGGATGCGATCTCTTGTTCCTCCTCCACAACTGCGAACATTTCACATCAGGATCCAGGCAAACGTCCAGCACCTCGTTTTACTTAGTCTACATCCAAAGAACATACAAGTTCTGACACCAGTGGAAATGGGGGTGGAAGACAATTTGTGGAAAGTTCTTCAAGAGGAAAAGGACTAGTGCAAGTGGAAGAAGTAACAGATTCGGACTCTGATGAGTAATGTTGTTATTTCCTGATTGGTGGTAGTAAGTTATTTTTAATTTCACAAACAATATACTACTGTTTATTTTTTATGAGCTTGTATAAATAGCTCGGTAAAATTTGAAACAATTTGTTTTTTTTGTGGTTGTTATTATGTTAGTTCGCAATGATATAATTATTGGTTATTTCCTTTTTGTCGATGACAAAGGGGGAGAAATTTGTATGAATAACAAATTCTTTGCAGGGTTAGATATGTCGCCAAATATTCAAGGGGAGATATATATAACTTCCGTTATATAATTCTTAAAATATAGTATCATCCAAAAACAGGTTGTCATCAATCAAAAAGGGGGAGAATGTTGAATCATGAGTTTTGATTCATGACAAAAAGCTTAAACAGTCAAGTGATAAGACTATATGATCAAGCGACAAAAAGAGAATGAGATATGCTATTAAACTACAAAGGAGACAAGACTTCAAATCTAAGTATAGTATGTTTATTTATTGAAGTTTTAGTCATTAGATATAGGTTGAAATTGTTAAAAGCTATCCTCAAGTAGTTTACACAAGATCAAAGTTGTTTTAAGATTCAATTTCTTTAAAAATAGTGTAAACTGTGCACTGACAACCAGGTCAGTCGATTGACCAAAAATGACCAGTCGACTGAACCTGTTCAGTTGCACAGATATACTCTGTTTTACATAGTTTTGAATACTCAGTCGAATGGTCGATTTTGCTCAGTCGACTGAACGATTCTAACATCCATTTTTTCTGAAAAGACACTTCCATTTACGAAGAGTTACGATCCAAATTGAAGAGATATGGCTGCATCTTTTGATCAAAACTCTTCGTGAATAGTTGTAGCCATTTGTCTACTATATAAACACTTCAAAATCATTTTCCAAATCATCGAATTTCATTTTGCTTTCTGATCATACTCTCTACTTTCTATCCCTTCATTCTAAAAGCAATCACAACCTTTATATTGCTTGAATCTCTGAACTAATTAATATATTCTTTGATTCTAAGAAATATCTTCCTTTCATATCTTCACACACACAATATATACTTGAGGATTTGATTATAGGAAGGTTGTATACTTAAAGAAATATCAGTGTTATTCAGAACACAATTGTCAACTATTTTCTTATACCAGTAAAAGTCTCGTTCGTTTATTCAGGCGGTAAAAGTCCTCTTTCGGCTTTTAGAGGCGGAAAAATCCTGTTCGGCTGCTCAGGTGTTGTATACCTATTCCTCCGGGTTAAGTGAGGGGTTATTGAGTTGAAATTCCAGAAGGAAGTCTGGGACTAGACGTAGAACGGGAAGTTCAAACCAGTATAAAAACTCCTGGTGTGCTTATTCTTATTTGCTTTATTATTATTATCTGTTTTTCGCATTTAGATTATAATATATTCCATATTACACGATCCTAAGTGATAACTAGCCACACATTAGTCACTTTCAAATCCCATTACTTCAACGTTGGTTATAATTGCGGTATTTAATAGCACTCTATAAGTTATGCAGCATTCGACATTGATTTATCTAGTTATTATGGGCTTATTGACATGGCATGTTAACTTTTATACAATTCTTATACATTTTCCTATGGAATTCCTTTAAGGTTGAAGTACAAGTGTTTTAATACATTCGATATGTACCACTTAAGGGTTACTGACTTGTAAAAAAGGTGGTATTATATTTTACACCTAAAAATTTTAGTGCCATCAATAGGTAAGTCAGCTAGGTAATACTTTTTAGCTTAGCACATAACAATCTTCTATATAATATGAGCATTATTATTTCTTAAATTTGGAATAATATCACCTGGAAGGTCAATGGAAGGTCAAAAGATAGGCAATAAATCTGCTAAGAAGACTAGCTCATCCCCAAAACTTCTCCCACTATTAGTAAGAAAGGAGATCATCTTTCAAATCTATCATATATCACGACCCAGGAAGAAGTGAATTCCATTCTTGAGCAATTTGGAATTACTGGGATTGAAGTCATTCCAACCAGCCCAGCAGATAACATTTATAGCCCATCGGAGGGGTATTTTGATTTCACTCCAATACATATTTGGCACACATGCTACCTATCTTTTCCCAGCTTTCTTCTAAGATACCTCGAACATCTGGATATTGCACTAACTTAGTTCTCGCAAAATTCTTACATGTATCTGACTTGTTTGGAAGTCTTGGCTCGGGAGGTTGGACTCCCTTCCCTTAGTGCTGAAATTCTTCCTTCAATAGCTTGTCCTACCAAGATTGATGAACAATAAGATCATCAACTGTATCAGATCCGTCCTCACTCGAAAAGTATGATTTCCAAGAGTGTTAACAAGACGAAAGGATGAGAGACTCAATTCTTTTTCGTTAAGTGCTTCTCTAACATCAGAGGAACATTCTCTACCATCAGTAAGTTTCTTGTCTCTTACTACTCCAATCTACTTGTTATTCTTTATCAATAAATGCTTAATTCTAGTATCTGTTCCCAAAAAGCTAAGTTCTTCTGATTAGCAGATTGTGCAGTCGTTGACCTAAGCATAAGATACTATGCGGAACAGGCTTACACTATTAACTCCAGCATAACTCCTTCAATATTCCATTATTTTGGATCATCATAAAATTTTAGGAGAACCTCCGATGGTAAATATAATGCATGAGGAAAACGATCATTAGTCATGGACAAATCAAAATCCTTTACTTCTAATTATCCAGTTCAGCCCGAGACGCTTGGTAAGATATCGTTGCATTGTATACGAAACTTCTTGTGGCGTCCTATTATAAGCTTTTCTTTCTGATTTAGGCTCATCTGCCCTAGCCTTCACTTCCAAAAAGAAGGAAATAGTACACTCCCCAAGAAAAGGAGAGTAGAGGTAGTACTTCTGCCTTGAACCAATCTCTTGAGTCTCAATCTTTCAAGGACATCATCGCTAACTCATTCAAATCCATAAAAAGGAAATTAAGCGATGGCTCTGCTACTGCCACAACTCATAGCAAGAAGCCTAAAGTCAGGGGCATGCACACTCCTCTTATTGTGGATGAAGAACCATTTGTGGATATCGGCTCATGCTCTGAGGTCTTAAATTTTAACACTCTTGAGGAAAGAGCCCAACAGCTGAATGAAGCGGAGTAGTCTCAAGATCCACTTCTTCGTATTACTTTTCTAGGTTCTCCTGGGCTTTAAATCATCTTTGTGAGGAGCTTGGACTGTGTATTTATTCAAAAGATCCACTTCCATCCAAGTCTCAATCTCTAACCCCCATTAGGAGTTTTGATGATCTTCCCCAGTTAGTCATCCAGTCTCTTTCCTTTGCTACTCTCAGCCCTCATCTTATTCTCAAGATCATTGCTTTGCTATCCTTATGCAATTATTGTCGGTACATATTTTCCTATTTTGACTATTTAGGATGTTAACCTTTTAGTAACATTCTGATTCATACCCGTTATTCATTTCAAGCGGCTAAGCATATGTGTCTTCTGCAAGAGGATGATGCAGGGACTTCTAGTGAAGTGTCTAAACTAAAGGAGCAAATTTCTTTACTCAACGATCGTATAATTGACATCTCAACAGCGATAGAAAAAGCTGTAATAGAAAAAGAAAAACTAGCTACCTCTCTTAAGGAAGCGAAAACTTCAGTTAATAAAGAGAGAAGCGCCAAACATATTTTAGATGATAAAGTGAAGGCTCTAGAGATAGGGCTAGAGGAGGCCGGCATGAAGGAGGCCAAGCTTATGGAGGAGAACAAATTTCTCAAGAAAAAGTTGCGAAAGAAAAGAACTCTTTTGAATTAATAAACGATGCGAAGTAGAAGGTGTCTCATTTCCTTGGGACGATTCTTGATACCATTATCAAGAGTTCCTATAAGAAAGCACTTTTTATAGCATATGCCGACAATATCCACAAATATCCAGATTTGGACTTCCCGTCTCTTCCCCCAGCTTGAGATGAGAAATTTATGAAGAAATTTGAAGCTATGCTAGATAAAACCCAAGCACCTAGAGAGGAACCTTCCAAGGAGGAGGAAGAGATTGATTCCAAGAAGCCGCTATCCTTTGACGACCCTCCAACGGATGAAGGAAAAAACCTGATGACAGGTAGGAGGATGATGATGAGAGCAAAGATGATGATGTCCATGATGATGGTGACGACGATAAAAATGATAATGAAAACAGTGGTGATGGTGAGTATGGCTTCCTTAGACCATCAGATGATAAAGACAGATCAGAAGATGCTAACCTAGACTCAACAATCCAAGACATAGAGGTTGTTGATATCCCGACCCTTCAAGGAAGGATTCTCCTTAGAAGGATAGTGCTCCCCAAAGCCATAAATCTAAAGGAAAGGAGTAGATCACCTCATCTCAAATTCCCCTTTCTCAGGTATGTTTTACTCTATTTAATTATCTTAAATTATCAAATAGTTCCTAGTTAATATGTTAACTATTTTAGTTAAGGAAGAAATCAAAATATCATTACGAAGTTAAGCTCAAAAAGAAACAAATGGAAATGGATCGATTGAATAGAGAAGTGGATAGATAATTGAAAGAGTATAATGATTCGTCTGAGAAACACAAGAATCTCACCATTAGTGCATCGAAATTAAGATTTTTCAAAGAGATGGCAAGCTGCTCCATGCATGAACAAGGCACACCTTCATTGGGAGAAACTCTTAGTGGAGAATGTAGAGCTAATGACCCTCTTTTGGATGCTGATTGATTACAAGCGCTTTGGAAGAATTTCTCTACAAAGTTTACTCTAGAGGTATATTTGTTGATTTTTCCTATTTAGGGGACAACTACAGGGGTTTGCTCAGGCGCTTTCATCATAGATACTTGAATGAACACGAGTCTGATCCTCATCCTAGGGCATGTTGGAATCTCCCGAGAGTTGTATCCATCCCTCTTTCTTCTCGCTCTCTTCCCACTGAAAAACTCAAGTATAATGGGAAGAGGTTTATTTCTGAACTGTATAAGAAATGAATCATGTATGAACCTGAATGATTGTATAATTGTAATATATAACTTGAGTAGCTTATGAACTTTACCATTTTAGCTTTACCATTATCGGTCTAATTTTAATATATCATACAGATTAAAGAAATCTCAAGCAATCATGTTCCTATGGAACTCTTGAGTAAATATGTCAAATTAAAGAAGGATTTTAAAGAAAAATCCCTAATTCTAAAGACATCGCAGTTAGCGAGACACTGCTTTCTTAGAGACCTAAAAGAAGTCTACATGTAGTTTCCTCACTTTTGCTTCGATTTCTTAGGTGATGAAAAGGATAAATTACTGAGTGAAATTCAAACTTATTGCGCCAAACTGATATGTGATCATGTTGGCTCTTAGTTGGGAATGGGACTATCAACAATTCCCTCCCATTAATATCCCAGAAGGGATTAAAGCTTCTTTTGACTCTACTGTTATCCTATCCATTGGGCCATTTAAAAAGGCTAAAACCGCTATTTCAAAACTTTAAGAGTTAATTAAATGTTCGAAAATAGCATTGTGATGTAATTCAAATTTCTTCATCGCCTATAAACCTTTGTTGTTACTAATAAAAGAGCTTATTTTTCATGTATTAATTCTTGTTTTACCTGTTCTTAATAGGAAACCCGGTTAGTGCATGCATCTGATCCTTTAAATGTTTTCTTATGAGTTATTGAAATTAAAGATAGACCACTAGCTGATATTGAAATGAGGTAGCCTTCGCAAGATGCTTCAGCTTCCTGATTTCCAACTAATCCAGAGGCACAAGAATGGTAGGAAATACTTCCAACGGAAATTGACCTTTAAAGGTTTAAAGGAATGAATCTCTAGCTTAGAAGAGAAGATAAAGTAGAAGGATAAAGAAATTCCAAAGTAGAAAGAACGGATAGACTTAGCATTAGAATCCAGGCCTTCAGTTGAGATTGATGTCGAAATGGCTAAATTACATCAACAAATAAATGACATCGAAATGGAGTTAATGAAGAGTCAAGTATCTTGCTAATTGGTGGAACTCGTCGTCAGTGAAGGCGATTCTAGTCTTCCTACTCCTACTCCTAGAAGGACAACGAGATCTCAATCTTTTGCTAGTTAAGAATTTCCTACTTTATTGCATCCACCTCCGGGTTTAATTAATGATGTGATCTCCAAATGTAGCATACAAGTTAAATTTGAATGCATGCAATTTTTCAATAATAAGTGGAACGAAAAAGTACCTTAAAATCTCAATGAATATGAAAGCAAAGTTCAAAAGCTTGAGTGCAAGAAATATACTCTTAAACAAGAGATTGAAGAGTTAAAAAGCATGGTTCAAACTTTGAAAGAAGCCAACAAGGCCCTCCACCATGCTTTGAAAACTCAAATTTATTCAATTGACGATGCAGATATTACTCGAAGGAAGGAGAAGAAATTCTAAGAGCTTTTGGATGTGGCCTTCCGCCATGTTACCGATCCTTTGATTGCTAAGGATTTGGATAAGAAAGCACTGAGCTCGAGCTTTGATAAAGATCTGCTTTAAACAGATTCTTCTTTTGTCTGATTTCTATACCTGCAACTTCGTATATATAATGTATTAGATCGTAAATAAATTTGTATTTGAATGAATGTTACCTCGGATGTAAGGTATGTAGCCTTGAATCGAATATTGGTTCTTATTTGAAATCGCTTAATGATCAATATCTTGCTTTTCCCGTATTTTGAGCTTTTAATGGATACTCTGCTTGTTAAGAAAATTAAGAACCTTGCTAATTGAGCTTTTATAACTTGATATATTTTCCATTAATAAATATCCAACAGCTTGTTTAGTAATAGATATGTCAGTTAAATGAATTCAAATATGAATTGGGAGCTGATTTAGTGCAGCTCCGTCATTAGAAAATCTTTATGATAATAATTTGAATAGAAGCCCAGAGACCATTCTGGTTATAAAGCGAAGAGAAGACTAGAAAACCCATTTGGTAATTAATAAGAAAGACCAGAAAACCCAATTGATAACTAATAATGATGACCAAAAAACCCATCTGGTATTAATAATAGAAGATTAGAAAACCTATCTGGCAATTAATAAGGAAGACCAGAAAACCCATCTGGTATTAATAATTGAAGACCAGAAAACACATCTAGCAATAGTAATAGAAGACAAAAACACTTGTCTTGCAATACTTCCTAAATTTTGACGACTCTTATTTTGGTAGATCTTCCTCTAGAAGATTACTTTTGTTTTAGGGTGTTAATTGCCTCACTCTGATAGATCTTGCTCTAGAAGGCAGTCTTAATCATTCTTTTGGATTGAATTAAATTTGATTGATCGTCCTCTAGAAGACTATTTTTGATCCATTCTTTTGGATAGAGTGTGGTTGACTCGATTGTTTTTTTCCACCACTATCGGTGAGGATCTCAACTTGGATCAAACCATTTACCACTGTATTAGGTGATGATTTAGGTTTGTTGTCTGGTGCGTTTGGCTAGCTTTCTTTTAGTTGAACTGTAGACTTACCCAACCTCCCTCCAGGAGGCGCTTTAGTAGGACCGTGGAGACGGTACTAAAGGCTTGTCCGGTACTTTGGACATGCTAAAGGCTTGCCTGTCCTCCCTCCAGGAGGCACTTCAGTGAGGCCTTTGTTGACAACACTGAAGGCTGGTTTGATGCTTTGGATGGCCAAAGGTTTATCCATCCTCCCTTTAGGAGGCACTTCAACCAGGTCGCATAGGCAGGGGTTGAAGGCTTGTAGATGCTCTGGTTAGGCCTTTTCAAACGGAACCAAAGGTTTACTCTAACCTCCCTCTAGGAGGTGCTTTGACCAGGCCATCTTCACGGGGACAAAGGCTTTAGCCCCTTACTACCATCTTAGGCAGTGGTTTAGGCTTTCCATTATTTTAGAAGAATTTTACTCCTCAACCATGTAGATACACTTATTTTATTTAGAAGATCTTATTTTATCAATGGCTAATTTAACATCTTTATATAAATTCATTCAGCTTTCCTTGTCTTTGATCAAGCCTTCTAAGATTCGACATTGGTTTGTGCAATGTCCATTAGCCCGATGATAGTAACAATATAATCTTTCAAGGTTCCTTTCATTTTCTGGTTGCTTCTTTTCTGAGGGCCAGTAGTTGGGTTTACCCTTGGTAAAGAGATAGATGTTCTCATAAGAAGTAGTGAGATGTAGTTCTTGAAAAATCGTGACCTTTTGGAGGTTGGTCCTTTCGATTGGTATTTGATTCATTTATTGCTTGAGACGGATTCCTCATCTTCGATGACTAGTTTCCTTTATGGTGCCTTGTGCTGCACTGGTTTTATAGGATCGATCAAGCACACTCCTCCATTTTCTAGTGAACTAGTTAAAGTCCCTTTCTATTTCCTTTTCGAAAATGGTCCCCTTGGCTTTGAGTTGAATCTCTTTCCTCATTTTCAAGAAGATGCAATCTTTTTTGTATTGCCTACCTAGGGCAAAGATCGATGTTGGGCCCAGGGATTCGAACTCCATTTTTCTAGATTATACGGAGCCACTTGTCTTTTCTTCTCTTCCATAACTTGTAATGCTACAAGTCTTAGTACTCATTCTTTATAAAGCCAGAGATCATTAGTAATTTGGTAAGTCGTCCTAATTATTTGAGGCTCGAAGGATCCTTGCTTGGAGATCTTAACACAATTAATTGGCATAACTAAGCAAAACTTAGTTAATGTGATTAATTGGTGTTAAGAATCATAGGTAGGTTAGCTTGGAGATATGATTAGTTGGGGCAAGTCCTTTAAGCCCTAAATATGCAAGCTAGAGTAGTTCCACTTAGGGTTTCAACGGAGACTGAGGTTTAAGCCCTTTTTGTAGCGCTAAAATGTTAATGAATTTCTTCCTCAACACTAAAAGTGTTGTGACGCCCCACCTCTATACTCACACTAGCCAAGAACATTACGGGGTAATGCTGTCGACTAGCACGAAGAATAAGGCTGTTGAGGAGCGACCATCTGTGTAATTGCTTTGTGCGAGTACCGATATGTCAGATAATATAACTTACACTTCATTTCAAGAGGAAATCCGACATATCAAATACAAACTCAAAGCTACCATACAGTGGCTATGATGCCTTCAGAAACAAATATAGAAATAAACATAACACAAATCAGTCACAGACTGTCATATCACAAAGGCGGAATCAGATATGAATATAACACATAAAAGTGTACATCAAAATAGTGGTCAAACTAGATCCACTACATCACAAAAGAATAGATACAAGTGCTAGACAAAAGAATAAGTATATAACAAGGAGTCTCTATCTCAAAATGTATACTAACAAGAACTACTATGCTAAAGTAGTTAGCCATAAGTCAGGTAAAAGACCCTGATAAGAAGTCAAGCAGGAGCACCTGAAATACCTCGGTCTGACCCGAGTATTATTTAAGAAGAAAATAATAAACGGATTAGTCTAGCTATAAATATCAAATAAAATGAGATAGGATAAGAGATATGACAAAAAAATGTATGATAACAATAATGCCATACTGCGACAAGTATACATCATATAACAACAAAAATCATACAATATCTCAAATATTCTCAAACACCAAAAGAATCACATATTCTTTAAATTATTCACCAAACACAAATATTGATAGAGCTTATCAATGCAATCCACGAAATTGGTGAAAACACAAATCCTAGAAATCATCAATTAGAAATCCAGAAATCACAAAGGGGGGAGGCCTATCACAAACGGGAGCATGAAAACTCACCAACACGTGCATCACAAACGGAACTCTATTCCATGGTCGCTAACCATCAATTTTGAGCCGAAGCTCCACAAACGGCCCGAAGACCTTGGGTCGCTACCCCACCAAATTGAACCGAAGTTCCACAAACGGGGTTTTTAGTCCCCACACAAACAAAGAGACATCGCACATCGCTAGTCTAAATCACAAAATGATCATCGTCGATCAATAAAAAGTGTGAATCACACTAAGCTAGTAAATATAAGAGTTCAGCTTCATGTCCCATAACCATTGGCTTAACTTAAATATTTACGAACAAATTGTAGACTTCCACTCGAAAATTGTCACAAAATTTCAATCGTACAAGTCTAAGAATTAACCGATAAAGTAAACGCAAGCGTTTCATACCACTTGTTTTGCTAAGTCGTTTAATTGGATTTCTCGTACGAATGAGGTAAAGGTTTGTATATACTAATAGATTGGAAAACGGTTTTATAAACGAGATTTGTATTAAAAATAGAGTTAGAATCATCTTTGTGAAAGAGTTTGAATATTTACTACTAGTATAGAAACCTTTGTATTTTTAAAGTGACAAATCACAAAAATGATTGTAGAAATAATCAATCACAAAAATCCACATTCGAAGACGTGAATCAAATCCATAGAAATCGATACCGAATCCATTAAAATGGATATTCCCAAAAATCTCGAAAAAGAAGTCATCAAAGACGATAAATGATAACAACAATTCAGATCATCAAAAATCGATTAAAAATTGGAAACCCACGCAAAGTAGGCAAATTGGGCTGAGACAAGCAGATCAGTCGACTGAACTAGGTGGTCAGTCGACTGATACTATGCCTGGAAACTTTCGGTTTCCAGGTCTGTCGACTGAACACAGAGGTCAGTCGACTGATACAGGGACATGAATCTTCTGTCCCTAGGTTCAGTCGACTGAACACAGAGGTCAGTCGACTGATACAGGGATAGGAATCTTCTGCCCCCAGATTCAGTCAACTTAACCTACAATTCAGTCGACTGAACTACGATCTGCAGTATTCTCAGCCTTGCCCCTATGAAGGGCGAAATCCTACCGGAACGATCTATCGAGCAACGGCTACAAGGGATTTATGCCAAGCGACAACCCAGCCTTATAGGCTCTTCGATACACCCCGGTAAACATGTTCAAACATCCATAAAAGGATTTTCACAAAATTGGACTTCAAAAACCCAAAATTAGAAAATTCACCAAATCAATCCAAATCAAAAGCAAATGAACATGAATAGATGTTAGGAATTCATACCTAACAACAATGAAAGTTATAGACGTAGATGTGAGTTCAAAAACTCACCTTTAAACCCAAAAACAATGAAGGAGAAGCTTTTAAAACAAGGCAAGATCAATTCCTCTTCTCTATACCTCTAGAATCTTCAATCTATTATCAAAGGTGAAGTTTTCCCTAAGTTAGGTTATAGGAAATTCTGAAAATTGAAGAGAGATTGAGATGGAGAAGATGGAGAGGATGCTTACCTAAGCTTCTCTTAGATTTTGGAGCTAGAACTTGAAGTTGCAAAGGAAACTAGGGCTTAGGAATTTTGTTTTCTTTTCTCTTCCCCCATTTTTCTTTAGTTTAAGTGTTAGGAAAATAATAGAATGAATGAAGAGGAGAGGGGGTGGAGTTAGGATATTAGATAAGTTGGGTTAGTGGGCTGAAATCCAAACCCAAACCCAAAGCCCAATAGAAAAATAGCAAAATTCAACCTAACTCCAAACATATCGATGTTTATACTTAAAAAGGTCACAAACGCCATTTTGGACTCAATGGAAGTGATCTCGAGTCCTAATTCGACTGTTTGCAAAAAGTATCTTTTCGGACTTAAATCCGACTAACGATGCTATATTTAAATAAATCATTTAAATATACAATCATAAAATATGCGGGTTGTTACAAGTGCAAGGGAGTGAACCCTGGAAAATGATAGAAATTGAGGAGCCTAAATTTAACCTCAACGAGTGTTGGCACAGGCGACACTTGGTTGAGTTAAGGCTTAAAAGGAGTGAACAAGCAAGCTTAAGTCCATTGTGAAGTCATATGCAAAGTCATGTAGGATCATATGATCATGAGATAAATTCGTATAGTCAATTGTATGCAAAGGTAGAAATTAAGAATGAGTACTTTTGGAGTTCGAAGCAATCCTTGATTAACAAATCATATATGCTTTGAAACTCAAAAGTAAGTCATAATTCGAAATATCCTATTTTGTATTCAATATAATATCGAAGGTACAAAGTCCAATAGTTCAAGTGCTACAATCGGCTATAAATCCCCAAATCAATTTAGGGTTATAAAGTTTAAAATGTAAGAAGAGAGATAAGAATCATCGGTCCCTCTACAAAGCCCCTAGGTCCGTATTTATAGAGGTGGAAATGGGGCATGCTTAGCAGCTTGACTTCGGCATTGATGTCCTTCGGCGTCAATGACATCGCTGGTGGCAGGCCTTGTTCAATGATTATTTTCAACATTCCTCAATGCATAGTAAAGATTTGGCTTTGTTTCAATAGTGAAGGCATTCAACATCAATGATTTTTGATGTTTGCGACTTACTCTATAATAACCGACTCTCTTTGTTAGAAGATTGTTGCATCAGTTTGAAGCTATAATGATATGAGACGACTTTGATATGGAGCGGCACCATCATGGAGTGGTGTCGGCATTGATAACTCCTGCGAATGTTGATGACTTTCGACATCAACATCGCATGTACTGATGGATGGTGTCTCCTAAGTATTGTTGAAGTGCGGTGTGGCATTGACAAACTAAGGCATTGATAAGCATCGACATTCTTGAGCTGCAATATGGGCAATGATTGGCCTCATAACAGCAGCGGTAACAATGAGTGACTTTAATAGAAAGCGGCATCACTTTGGAGGGTGATATTAGTAAAATACGACATCAATAAGATGCAACGTAGGTTACGTTGACATTTATTGTTGGCTTACTTTATTGATTGCAGTCGATATCATTACTTCCTTGGAGGGATGCGGCGTTGGTTTCATGCTGTATTGATAACACTTGGTATCATTTGAAAGACAACATTAAAGAGCGACAGTATTGGAATAAAAGTAGCATCAAAGAGACGCAACATAATTACTTTACGGCTTTGGTTGCAGGTAGTATTAGTGATGAGTGACGTTCATCTTATTTTCACAATCGAAAGGCGGCATGGATAAGACAGATATCAATGAGATGTAATATAGATGGGAGGTGGCATCAAGGAGAAGCAGTATCGGCAACATGCGTCATTGATAATATGTGGCATTGAACGATATTGATAAGGCATGGCATTACTTTCATCTTGAAAGGCGGCGTCATGTTCATGTCTCATGTCGCATATCTTTAAGGTTAATAATGGTGATAACATAGCCTATATTAAATTGTTGAATGGAGCTTCGTATTTCATACGCTATTATAGTAATGGCGGAAATAGTGAGAGCATGCCATATAGCACTTTTAGTCGCATCAAGTTACGAAAATTGTTTTCGTGAAATATACCAAACATTATTTATGAAATAATAACTGTATTTAAATGCAAACTAAAAAATAAACATAATGTTATTTCGGTATGAATATTGAATATTCGTTATGAAATAAATCTATAATAGTGGTATTTGTTTTGATAATAAAATGATGCATTGGAAAATACAGAAGTATATGAAGTTATTTAAAATTATTTTGGAATTATAGACTAAGTTATAGTTTGGAGAAATAATTCTTTGATTATATGATAATTAATCATATGGTACTAGAGAATTGTATCTCAGACAATTAAGGGCAACACACCTATTCTGTGGGAGCGTCATAAGAGTTAATGAACACTTGCGATTGATACACACACACATATGTGCAATCGTAAGTCTATTAATACCAAAACAGTTCATGTACTTCATTATATTCACTGATGAGTTATCACCGACATGGACATGTGTATTTGATATACATGTAGTATGTCTATGATAAGCTCATAGAGTGTGAAATGAAAGTAAATAAAATAGCATGCAATAGGAAATAAAATTGGTTCAATTTGATTGAGTGGGTGAGTATATTGGAAAGAGTTCTAAACATACCTAAAAATAAATAAAGATTCAATCTCAAAAGTCACTCCTCTCTATGATACATAATGATGTATCGTAAGGTGTGATCGAACTTATTTGAACAATGTATGATTAATGGTGAGTAAAGTTGAGGTAACTTCTTTCAGTAAGGTCATGTACCTAAGAGTAGCACATGAGGTTAAAGTTAATTTCATCTAAAGAATAGTTAATAAAATCATACAAGATAAGGGTTTATAAGAAACCCTAACATATCCTAGGCTAAGGGGTCGGCAGGTTGTGGGAGTTAAAAGACTGCATGTAATAATTGTACGTGAGTGATCTTATGTAAATCACCCCAAAAGAAGTTTGGGAATGATTGTCATTACATGACCTATTTATGTTTTGAACATAAGTTTTTTAAGCTATAACCAAATCAGTTTTATATACATGGAAATTCATAAAGTATCTATGAATACATGTTCCATTACGTTGAGAAACAATTATTGTTTCAAGAAATACCAACTTCGTAGCAGTGGAATTCCATTTAGAAACTGTTGTTAGTAAAATGGATTTAGATATAATCCAAAGAAGAAAATGATTATGTGGCATGAAATGAAATTAACCTAATCTAAATGAACACAACGCATTAGAGAGTCTAATTAGTTTTATCGCATATAGAAGAGGGACTATGAGTTTCTTATCAATATCGAGAATAGATAATCCTTAGTCGTCAATTAAACCATTAATAGTATTGACTCCTCTATATGATATAATGCACATATCCGAAGGGATTCTAAGTACATTATCAAAATATGATTTTGGTAGTTGTACCCGAAGGGATATGATCCATCGGCCATGATTGTGTCTTCAAGAGCAAGACTAATGTTTTTGGAATTTAATGAGCAACGTTGATAAAAATAACATCGTAAATTTCAATTATTGAAATCAACGTAATATATTTGTCATTTAACTTGCTCATGTTAATTTGGATTTACTCACAAAATTATTTTTTCGTATAACTTTGTTTTTTAGTACTTATGTGTTAAAATAGAAATTTCTAAATAATGATTTAGAATAGGCTGTTTGCATATAAAAGCCAAAGCATCTCAAATCAGTGGGAGTGATACCGAGTTTGTGGATTTTTGGATATGATCCAAGTACAAATATGAAGATATCATTCGACAAGCATCAAAGTTGAACAAGTGTTTTGATAGAAATATCGAATAGTTTGATTTTCAATCAAAATACAAATCAAAATACAGAACAAGCGTGTGTCCATAAGAAAGGACATTAAAGGTACAAAAGTATTTCTAGACTATAAGTAAATAACATATTGTTGATTGTTAACAATGTACTTTTGTTAAAATTATTAATAGTTTGGTTGTTTAATACTCGATATTGGATTTGTAAATTATATCTTTTAAATTAAGTATAAAGGATGTTGGGAATGTCTCAAAGATAATCCTTATTAAAATGTTTAATATGGAACGTATAAGATGGATTCTTTAGGTATCGAAAATAGGAATTATCATACATGTTCTGTTGCCTACAATTTCATATTCTTCTTATGTATTTGATGCATGAAGCAAATATCCAAATTGAGATCATTGAATGGTAGTATAGAGTATTCACGAATATTTGCAAAATACTAGAGAATTGTTTACAAAAATAATGAACTCCTTATAAAGAATCGTTCAGACTTGAACTTCATAAGTGCTATCGAGTATAATATGTAAATATTAAATTCATGCTCAAATGTTAATTAGTAAGCTTTATGTTGGAAATGTTCCAAATGAAACGATATAGCTGATTCAACAAAAAGGCTAAGTACATCGCCTTGAATAGCGGTGAGATAAAAGCAATGTATATAAATATAAATATAAATGCATAAATTTATAGCTAAGCTAGGGGTAATTCCAAGTATTAATAATACTACATCATTGTTATATGATAAAAATGCAATAATAATAGCTCATTAGAAGTCGACAAACATACTACGAATAGTTTCTCATGATAAAGGTAGTTTATCCATTCACGAAGGGTCTAACACGATCGGTTCTCATTAAATTGATCATGGGGATGGGATAGAGATTCCATAATTGGCCCCAAGTGCGAGTGGGAGATTGATAAAGTTAGGGGTATGCCCTAGGGACAATTATGTAATTTGTTACATATATCTAACTCGATAACCAATCTTGTTCGAAATAAAAGGCGTTTTCTTACTATTGTATACTTGATATAATGTGCTATGTTAATTAATTAATTTAGTTAGAAGTATATTTAATATACAGTCCATAAATGATATGTTTTTGTGATAATAGTTACAAAGTGTTGTAATTATGAGTAATTTATCACGATGAAATTAAACATACTGTTTTAAATATTCATAGTCAATATGTATCGAGACTGGATATCAATACATCCATTGAGACTGGAGTACGTAATGCTCTTTAAATGTTGGGCAGTGTATTACTCATGATATCAATACATCTGTTAAGACTAGTGTACGTACGTACTGATAATTATTGGATAACTATGGAATGATTCACTAGATAGTTTTCAGTTGGTTAATATAACTAAGGTCAAACAGAAAATATCGATGTGAAAAAATTACACAGTTCGCTTAACTTGAGAATACTGTTGATCTTCAATTTGGAAGCACCACTGTAATGACCCGGAATTTCAAGCACTTCATTTTTGAATATCTGAATTATTTAAATATTTGAATTTTGGGTTTAATGTGATTAAATTGATTTAATAACCTTGCTAACCCCTTTTTAAATAATAGCTAATGATGATAAAATTTGTTTTTGAAATTTGTTTACAAAAATAAATAGTTTGAATAAATATCGATAATATGACCGAAAATCGTTTTATCGATAAACGATCTCGAAATGTGTAAAATTATCATCCCGGGGAACTATCTCAGATTTTGATGAAACTAGTGCCATCAAAACTGGAATGATGAAGTGACGTATGCCTACAAGTTTCATAGCGATCCGACGTCCTTTGTGATCATACGAGCTTGGAATCGCAGAATGATTAATCAAAGAAAATTAAATATAATATTTATTATATTATAAATAGCCCACCCTTAACTTTCCTTCAGAAAAATACATCACCTCTCCTCTTTTGTTTACTCTAAACAAAAATAAGCAGCCGTCTCATTCTTTCAATTAAATCTGAAGCTCCAATCAACGAAAATTGTTGGTGTTAGATGCATTGGGATCATGGTAAGGAGGGCTTTAAATCTGTATAGACGATGGTGGTTGTGATGACACTTGACCATGTCTGATTTTATGGAGGTCGGGCCAGGGTTTGTGTTCATCGGAGAAAGAGGCGAAGTCAGGCCAAGGCGATGGTTGCATTGTACTTCTCATGCGAAGGCGAGTGGATGGTAGTAGTTAGGGGATGTGCAGCTTCTAGTTGCAAAATGTGACATGTCATTTGTCGTATGTAGGTAGAAGGTAAAAATTTAGTAAAGGAGGCCGGAGGTGAAATCGATGGCACGATTAAGCTCGGGGTGGCAAGAGGAGTGGACTGGTAGTGGTCGTCGGAGCTCCAACATGGGATGGTGAAATGTGACAGTAGTGTTGTCATGTTGTGGAGCTACAGTCAGAATGTAGAGGGGCCGTGCATAAGGTATTTGGTTGGGTCAGGAGCGAGGCACTCATGAAATGGAGTTCGTCGGAGTTGGTGGTGCGTGATTTCATGGAGCGAGGAGGGAGAAAAGAAGAGAGAGATAGGTGCATGCAAATGTTTGTGCATAGGAGATGTGCATGCATAGTGGAATGCTAATTGTGTAAGAAATGATAAGTGGACGTAATTAAAGTTAATTAGATTGTTAAGTTAATTAATTATTTTAATTAATCCAGTTTCTTATAAAATTTATAACTTTTGCATACGAGGTCCAATCGAGACGCCGTCTTCGCTGTTGCATTCATAGTGGGATTATCTACATTTTGGTTAGGCTTGGAATTGGGTGAGTTAACACACCATTTAATTTGTATAATGTTGTGTATATATTTGTTGTGTTAAAATATAAAATATAATAGATAGCAATGCAAGTTATTTCTTTTGGACCCCTCCTTGCTTTGGAAAGCAAGTGACAACATTATATGTAGTATAATCTCTCTTTTCAACCCTCTAAAACATGTATCATGGCATAGACTTGTTGTTTACATGTTTGATGGTGTGCTGTGAATGTCTGAGGAGAAATAGTCGCTATAAATGCACTTTGAAATCTCTTGTATTTCATATATGTTAAATTGGTTAAAATTCAATTATATTGTGAGAATATATATTTGATTATTCTCTACATGCGTTTTTGCATGATTGATATAAATTAATTGGTTGGGAAAGTTATAGAAATTATGAAATAACATTATGATAGTTAGAAGCGAATAGGTCGCTATGGATGCACTTTGAAAATGCCTTGTGTTCAATGATTTTTAAAGTTAACTTTGAAAGACATCCCAGGGGCTCCTTTACATTATTAATAATTACTATAAGTGTATTTATTACTAGAAACATACATAAAAGATTAAATATATTTTTAATAATTATTTTTTAATTTTCAAAGTACGAGTTTTAAATAATAAAACATGTTTTTTTATGGTTTCTAAATAAATTATAAAATAAGTATTATTAAGTAATATTTAAAATAAACGTTTTAAACATATAATAATTATTTTTAAAGTATTTTTAAATATATATAGTATTTAGAAAATCAGTTAAAGATTTTATTAAAGTATTAAAAAGTTTATGTAATATAATATCTTTTAAATTGTTTTAGAATTTTATTAATTATATTAGCTTATTAATAAATTATATATATATATCATTTTAAAATGGTTTTTAGTAAATATAAATAAGTTTTAAAAAGTAAATTAAGTATTCATAAATGTAATAAAGGAAGTTTGGATTGAAACACTTAAGTTAAAATAAAGGGTTTTAAGAAGTTAAATTAAAGTGTATCACCTTAATTAATAAGGGTGGATAAGCTTTGACCTTTAAGATGAATGTCTTAAAATTATTATATATTTTAATTATAAGTAAATGGTTTTTGGGTTGCTATAAACAATGTTTTAGTAACATTTGTTTTTAGCCCTTATTAATTATAATCAGGAATATAATAAGGACTTTAATAATGAATATTTTAAAGATAATTATAAGTGAACGGTTTTGGGTTGTTATGATAACGTTTGAGCAACATTTGTCATAAACCCTTATAAAAGTAATTAGATCTTTAAAAGATAGTTTAAAGATATAGGTTAAGTGTGAAGTATTTTGGGTTTGTAGTAAAACGATGTTTTAGTAGTATTTGCTTACAACCCTTGAATTATATTTTAATGTGGAAAAATATAATAAATATAATTAGTTCTTTAATAATGGAATTTTAAAGACAATAATAAGTATGAAATCTTTTGAAATAAAGATACAAAAGTTATATGTTTAATTTATAAAAGAGAATGGGTTTATAGTAACAATGTTTATGTAACATTTGTTTTTAATCTTTTTGATTGTATTTTAAAGTAAGTAAATTGTTAAGTGATTTGTGAATATAATTATACCATCGAGATAAGTATATGTATACTTTTGATGTATATAAAAGAATCTAACTGAATCGTAAATACGTGAATAGTAAAATATGTGAATAGTAGAATACAAGTATATGTCTTCTATAAAGGGAAATCAAATCTATAGACAAAATAAATAAGTGAAGTTTTAAATTAATAATAAGTTTAATTAATTGTAATGACCCATAATTTTATCGCTTTAAATTATGAATATTTAATCTATTTTAAATATTAAATTAATGGTTTTAATAAATAAATAACTTTAATTTTACATTTATAAACTAATATTAGAAAATTCATTTTTGAATTCTATTTGCATAAATAGGTAGTTCGACGAAAAACTGAAAATGTGACCGAAACCCGCTTTTTGGATTTTCAGCGTTTTATCGAACGACAATTTGTAGAAAGTCATAAATACCCTTGTATATATTTTAAAACCAATATTTACATGTTTAAAAATGAAAGACTTTGTATTTTGGAATATTAAAAGGATTAAGTAAATAATGATAATTAAAAGATAAATGTATTTGAATTTTGAATAAGAAAAGACTTAAGATTCCTTAAGTAACTAAGTAAACAAAAAGGACTTGTTACACTCTATTATCCTACATGCTTTTATATGCGATGGTACTCGAGTGATTTTGATTTGATATTAGAGTTGACAATAGTATTTTCATTTTATTTTATTATTTTTAATTCTTTTGTAATCTTCTTATATATGTACACTATTTCATCTTACACTTCCTACTTCATCCACTTATTTTCAGATTTTTTTTTCACTCAAGAGTATTTGAGAAGATAAAAATCACAATTTTGCTTAAAAACAAGTTAGCTTGAATTTTTCAATAATTGAAAAAGGTGAGATTCTCTAGTTTCTTTGTTTATTTGTTCTAATTTTATATCTCGGCCGATTCCTTCACAATCCAGCCTTGGCATATTCGGCTTCACTCAACAACCTTTGGCAACCAATAACTGGCCACTAAACTTCATATTATCCTAGCCACTTGGACAAGCAAAAGTAAATGACAAATAGTACGACCAACTATATTAAGTACTATAGCATATCTGCTAAAAGCATTTCCAATCCTGTAGCATGCCGCCATTAAACGCAAGACAAGTCCCTGGTACGGAGTGATAGCTAGCATGCTTCCCAACCACATATCCCGCTTCACCTTTACAGTTATCTTCATCTGCCCATGCGACCATATCAATGGCCAATGGCACTTCTCGCCTGTTTTGTTGTGTAATCTCAACCATCCTTCGTCCATATTTATTACTATAAATACTCCATGACATGCAACATCAAAGTTGATGATTTTTATACTTAGAATACACATTTCTAGCAAGAAAATTCTCTCAAAGCTCTTAAGTTTAGAATTATTGTAAACTAAGTGCTAATTTTCTTGTTATTCTCTTGTAATTCCTTGTAATTGTGAGGAAGGAACATAGTAAGAGATATCATAGTGGATTTAGGAAAGCTTAGCTAACCACTCTACATCTTTGTGTCATTTACTTTAATTTGTTTGTTTTCTCCATATTTTATAGCTTTAAACCTAATTTTAGTAAGTGCATTTTGCTAATACGACGCATTAGTCAAATTCCGAAGTTGACTAATTATTTAGTCAACAAAGGCATTTTTGAAATACCAATATCATAAAGCTCTTTGAACTCAACTCTAAGTGGAATAGCGAAAATCTAGCAATCGCGCCAAAACAACATGTTATTGCCTGAATGAACTATTTTACTGATCCTGAGGTTAATTTTCTTAAAGTTTTTTAGGATGGATATCAAGAAATGAGACATGTTGTTGGGATTAGAAGTGATATGGTGGAAGTTGTAGGAATTGCTATAAAAAGGGTTTGAATACTTTATTCCAAACAAGGTTTTCGTTATTATTATTAAATTTTCAAAGCCATTTTCCTAACGGTGATACGTTGAGATTATGCAAATTTATAATTCCTAGGCCCTCACTTTTTTGGATTTACAAACAATTTCCCAATTAACTAGATACTTGATATTACTATAGGAATTATCCCCAACCTAGAGAATTATCTAATTCCAAACAACATATGTTTTGACCCAAATGAGTTTTGGAGATAATTTCTAAAGTGGTTTGTATGTACACTTATTATTTAAATAAGAACATGAAAATATTTTCTAGTTATAAAGAAGTTTTAAAAATGAGTTCTTTTGAAAAATAATGTACGATAAATTAATGAATTTAGTAGGAAATTCTTATGTAAGTAAATATAGAGTAAACATACCTTAATCTATTGGACTGAAATGAATAATGATATAATTTTCTATGAATCACAAATAAAGATGTTTTGTGCAAGCTATAAGGAATACGTGAAAGAGTTGTACAAGGTATGGAAAGCACCATTTTTGTATAGCCTATTTTGATAAAATATAAAATAAATTTCTTATAATTTCACATAAACATGAAATCCTCCTTTAAAGGATTCATAAAGGTTTTAGCATTAATGGTTTCTCATAAGAGAAAGTAATTCCAATACATTATGGTATAAAACCATTAAGTGTAGTAAGTTAGTAACTCCTTCAAGGTTAAGTAATTGGAAGAGTAGGAAAGTTAAGAGATTTTTGATAAAATAACTGTTCTTATTTACCCCAGTTTTAGTAAATTTGAAAATCTATAAAAAATGAAGGATATTTTGAAAACATGCGATGACATTTTTTTAAAGTCAAGAAAAAAGAATAATGTTAATAATAAGCAAGACATGTTTAAAAAAAAGATGGTTTGGTGGAAAAGTAAATAAGTTTTTGAAAAGATAAAATTTAGAAGTTTTAATTTTTGAAAAAAAATTGATAAATACCAAACCAAATCAGACTTTTAAATATAGAGTAGATAGGAATCATTTCCTAGGTGTAACGGGAAAAGTATAAGGTTATAGCAGTAATTACTCTTAGTAATAATAAAAGTTCTCATAAGGTGTGCAGACTATAGAAGAATAGTGAAATGATATTAGTAAGATGATAAGACACACGTAGTTGGGATAGGTAGACCTTAGTTGGGGAAAAATGAAAGGCAAAGTGAAAATTTCCCCAAGCTTAGTTGTCATTTTAGATAGAGACTACATAGATTGAAACCCTTATCCATTGCAGTAAATGAGGCTTAGTTATTGCTTTTTGAGCATGGAATAGAAGAGATGAATATATCTTATTCGTCATGATTAATACAGCGTAAGTTGGTAACAAGTAATAGGCGACAGGAGGAGCATATGAGTTACTTGGATTCTTAGAGTAGGACCTTTCTGTGTCAAAGTGGACATGGTCCTAGACCTCCTTGCCCTAGATGATAGCTGTGTTTAGTTGCTGTATAAAAAAAAGAGTAAAAGCGGAATAAGATAACTAAAAGGAAAATAACAAATTTAAAGAAAGCAACAGAAATGTCAATAGAAAATTTTAAAAAGAGATATTTTCTTATGTAAACTGTGCTTGGGGAAGTAAATAAATTTTTTTAGAATAGTAGCCTAAATCATAAGTACGGAGGAAGATGTGCGCAAAAGAAAATCAGAGAAATATGAAGTTTTTCCGTTTTCCACCTTCTTTATAACATAAGAAATCGAATTTGGAAAATTAGAATTCTCTAAAATTCAAAAATTAAAAGTTGTGTGGTAGGTTTAGATGTAAAAATTTGTTGAACTATGCTCCTATTCAGTAGGAGTGTGGGAAAAATCGAATGAAAAATGTTTTGAGTTTTCAAAAGTTTGCATTCATATAGAAATTGCAAGTATATTTAGGATGTGTGCATCATGTTTTAAAAGGAATTTCTAAAAGAAAAGGCATTCATATAGGAGGTACCACATAGAAATTCTTGTACATGCATATATTTTATGATGTATTGCAATTTGCACTATGCACAGATTGTTGCAAAATTGGATGTACACAAAATGGATATGATTAATATGAGAAATTACATAATTGAACTTTTATCAAATTTCAGGGATGAAATTTCCTAAGGAGCGGAGAATGTAACACCCCGCGTTAAATTACAATTATATATGCAAATAATTTAATTAAGTTATATACGTTTGAAATTTTAAAACAAAGAAATGTTTGTAAATGGGGCAACTAATTAATATTATTTGGAATACATATATATTTGTGTAACAAATAAATTAGAGAGAGAAATTATATAAAATCAATTAATAGGGAAGATTAATTGACGGTGTTTGTTTAAAAGGGAAATTAATATTCAATTAATTAGTAGAGGTGATTAATTGACATGACTGACAAGAAAGGGAACATATATTGTGATATGTTAGAAACATATATGTTAGTGCAAGAGAATAAAATGGAAGAAGAGTAATTTATGTAAGTAATCAATTGTCAATTAATAAACATGGAGAATTATGGTAACATATATAATTAAGATTGTGATTCAAAATTCAATTGTAGAATAAATGCATGCAATAGTTATGGGAATAATATAAATTAATATGCATATATGTGACGAATTAATATGGTGCTGATTGGCATATTAATTTGGTAAGAAATCACGGTGCAGGCAGGGATTAACTAGATAGTAAATTAATTCTAGGTATATATGAAATCTATTAATTGGGTGATTAATAGTGGAATCTTATTTAAAAGAAACGTCACATTTAAAAATGTATGTTTCCAAAGATTGAGAGAGAGAGAAGGGAAAAGTGATTAATGAAAAGATTGTTAGAGAATCAATTTGAAATAAAAACAAATGCAGAAGAAAACATATTAATTTAATGTCCATAGACCGAGTGTATGCTTTAGATTTTAGGGTTTTATATCTAATGGTTAGCACTGATTTGAACCACTATAAATATAGGTGTAGAGCCTCATTTTTATTCTCATTATTTTTCTCTTGCCTACAGAAGCTCTGCCATTTTTCTATCTCTTTTACACTTTCTTAATAACAAAATTTTAGATCTAATTCACATGAATTTAGATCTAAATAGAAAGAGAATAGAATTAACTAGGGAATTAGGAATTGGTTCAAATCAAAAGACTATGTTAAAGGTAAAACCCAAGATCTGAGTTTTATTTGCTATTTGTAAAGGCCCGCAAATCCGTACCCCTTTGAGCTGGCAAAATTCCACAACAATTCAGCTTAAAGTGGAACAAAAGTACGAGTCTTCGGGTTAAAGAAGAAAGAGGTAGAAGAAGAAGATAAAAACAACATCAGAATCTCACAATCGCAGCGGAACAAAATACAATATATAGCACAACTTTAAATACAAAGAATCTGTACTGTCATATATACATACCATTATCAGAGTACATCAATCAATCATTATTGGAACAACTTAATACTCGTACATACACAGCGGAAATAATAGTCAAATACGGAAGTACGCTCTGTCATCCAGCTCGTCTCCTGAGCTCCTTAGCTTTTTACCTAAATCTGTACAACTCGGTCTGACCCGAGCATTATAATAAAACAACACCCGAGTCAGTCTAGAAAACCAGCGTGAGAAAAACACACTCAATTGGATTATTAAAGTTTTGAAAAGCCTTTGAAACAAAGGTATCTCGTAAGACCACGCCACAAATAAACATGCCGGGTTTTTTCCTTACGATAACCAAAACATTTTTATCAAATTTCTCTGATATTATAATAGTGTCTATAGAAAGTAAAATAGAATCTAGCTGAAATGCTTGCATCTCACGTTTCAGCAATAGTTGGGCATAATCAAAACCGTATAGGCGCGTAGGGAGAATGGATTTCCAACTAATGACTAGGCACTGGGGTACCACCTGTCACAGTACATGGTCTAGATCAGCGTACCGAGGACCACGCCCGATCCCCTACAACACAAGACCGGAACTACCTAAGGGTAATTCCGAGTAAGATCACCCCACGGTTGGCGCGACCAACCGCCACACAGCCAAAATAAAAGGGGACATCTCGACAGGGATGATCTCAACCTAATGGGCGCTACCCACATAGCCTTGCTGCATAACCCCTGATTTTCAGTCATTATCGGTTGATGAGGCTTGAGTCTACGATTACCTTTCAAGAACGAGTCCCACTTAGAATGCTCATCGTCCCCCTGACGATGTTCTGAAAGCATTCATCCATAGAAGTTTCCCTGGGTCTGGACAAACCGAATCACCATCTTCATCATCTTCACGGTCTTCATTCGTTATCGTTCAAATTGGATCGAAGTGGTTTTCAGAAAATTAAACCCGATCTCGGTCTCTTCGAAATGATCAACACATTGGCCAATATTGATAGTCGGTTATTTAACTATCAATTTACATCCATAAGCAACCATCAAATCTTAAATAATTTTCCTAAAATTATTTATCTCAAAATATCTACTTAAGATATTATCTTCATATTTCAACACCTTGAAATCAGATTCAATTTCCTTTACTTCTCGTGGAACCATTTAAGTCCTTGCCAATCACTTATAATATTTTCCCACTTCATTAGTTTCTCAAAACTTGGAAAATATTTCTTTATCTCCTATTTCTTCCTTCAAAAATCATTTACAATTTCATTTGTAAATTTTTCAAACTTATTTCTCATGAATCCTATAAATCCCTGGATTCCTTAGTTAATTCCCGTTTATATTTCCAAAGCCATTTAGCTTATTAAAAATTCAGGTTTTGTAACAACCTGAGATTCCACAATCACTTTGTTAGCATCAAATGACGATTTGAATTATTGGCTAATCGCTGTGGAAGTTTTAATGGGTTGAATTCTTTTAAAATCGGATTGAAATTCTTTTTGAATTTGTAAAATTTTATACGGACTTTATAAATTTTGAAGTTAAGTTGTAAACTTTGTAAGTATTGAAGCGGGCCCTAAAGAAAAATAGTATTGTGGCCCAAATTTGTGTTACCGTGATATTTATTATAACCCATTCCCCTTTCTTTCTGGGATCAATTCACTCGAACCCTAAAAATGAAAAACGAAAATAAATGGCGGCACTGACCCATTCTCCTTCGTTCCTCTTTTCAAAATAAAGGGAAGAAACCGTCCCCCCTCTTTCATCTTCAATTCGATTCAAAACCTAAAGCATAACGAACGAGAGAAATCAATGGCAGCCTCGTCTACCTTCGTTCGTCTCTTCCGCCGGAGTAGGGCTTTCGTCTTGCGTTCGTCAAACTGGAGTGCGTTCGGCTACTTTACTTCGTCGAAGATAGATTTGTTGCCGCTTCATTCCAAGGTGAGCGATTTAAACTTCGCTCACATCTAATTTGAACAGTGGTGGCATTTGATTCTCTCAGTGTAGATTTTTACTGGTCCATTTTTATGGATTTGAGATTTTTGGTTTCCTGTAGACTTCGGTCACTTTGATTCTGTAGATTACTTTGTTGTGATTTTGATTTCCATGTCCACTTGTTTCGAATTTGGTTGCATTGGAGTTTATGTTGGTCTCGGCTTATCCCTTAATTTACTCGGGACCATTAACTGTTGATCTCGGCCTTGATTTTAAAAGGTGAAAATGCTTTCGACTTTTGTAGTTTCATATTGTATGATTTGGTGCCTGCATATATAGAGTCTTGTAGCACTTGTTGTCATTTGTTCTTGTCTTGTGGATGGCCTTTTTGGTATTGCTGTTGGTCTTTGGTACAACTGGCTACTTCAGTTGCTTAAATATGTGATTTCTCACCTGGCTTTGGCCTGTGAGCGTCTGCATACTGTTGCGTTTGGACTCGAGTACAATTGAGTCTTGTTGTCACTTGCATCCCATTGTTCACTTAGACTTTGTACCTACCTGTTGCATTCACATTCACGCACTATACACTGGATTTGCTCCTGATAGAATTAGTGTAGTGGTTATGCATATCCAATTACACTCGAGTTCAACCTGTTGCAGCATTGTCACTTGCACTGTCCAGTGTTACAGTTGCATATGTGTTGTAATGTTAGTTTCATTTTTATTATGTTGATACTGTCTGGTCTTCTTCATTGTGGTTGATCTGTGAGTTCTCTGGTGGACTCTTCATTGTTGTTGTTGAACACTGTATGCACCTTCACTTGAAACTGTAGCCTTCACTGTGTACACTTTGTTGATCTTGTATATGGTCATAAGTCTGGTCTTTGATCTTGGTTTGATATTCTGGTTCATTCATTGTATATCTGTGGTCATTTAGCAATGTGAACTGCCTTGATGATACTCGAGATTTTGTTGTACTTGACATCGTGATAATGTTGTTCCACTGTTTGTGTCCTGTTGCACTATAAGTTGCCTTAACTTCCTCCTATTCACCGTATTGAAGTGTAGCTTGTATTTAATTGAATCTTTTCACTGTCACCATTTTTGGTTGTACTGTCACTTGAATTACATTCATCCTTGATGTCAGTTCCTTGGTTTGGTGATTCCACTTGAGTCTGGGCATTTCTATGCTCTAGTCTCCACAGCAGCATTCATGCTTTAGTTGCTGACTGCTGCATTTCCCCAATGTATTCATGTGTAGCCTTCATATATGTGCATGCATTTGTTCTGAAGTGTAGCTTCACATGAGTTCTTTACGTGATGTTACTTGATCTGTTTCACCGTTGTACCTTGATTCAATTGCCACGTGCAGTTTGTGATATATACCATCACTTGTGTACAAAATTCGTATTCTCTTAGTTGAAGTTTTTCACTGCTGCACTGCTTTGTTCTCGAATCTGATACATTGCATTGATGCCCTGTATCATTTGCATTTTGTCATTTTGTTTCACTGATGACCTTATTCTCTAATGAGGTTGATTTGCGTCTTTTCTGTTGAGTGTTGTAGTGCCATATCTTTGTTGCTCTCGCCTTCGGTTAGCTATTTCCCTGTGCCTTTCTTTGCGACATGTTGAACTTGTTTCACGTGTTGCCTCTGAGCTTGTTTAGTATTGCTTCGAGTTGTTTTGTAGTGGCGAGGCAGTACACGCGTGCGTGTACTGCAGCCCTAGCAGGATTGACAGATTTGGTTGATAATTCGATTGTTAAATTATTGCATTGGTTCAATTTAATATTTTGAAGTTGTATTTGAAATGGTTCATTTCGATTTGAGTTGTATCCGTTGGCTTTTGGATTCATTGATCTTCTGAGTATTTGATAGACTGTATTGGCGAGGCAGTACACGTTAGCGTGTACTGCAGCCAATCAACACTGTTGTTTTTAAATTGACAATTTCAATTGTCTTAAATTGATTTAGTCGATTTGATAAATTGTTTATTTATCTCTGTTGATGTTTTAAATCTACTGATTTATTGTTTAACACTATTTAGTGTTATACCTGCCGTTATCCAATTCTCGTATCGAGAGTTGGATATACGAGATTTCTGTGACTGTCGTCTATTAAAATTATTACTGCCTATATGCACTAATAAACTGGTTTGAATTAGACTGACCTGGGTATTATTTTCTTTTGAATGTAATACTCGGGTCAGACCCAAGTTATTTCAGGTCGTAGATTTTCTACTTTGAGTTGCTGTTCAGGATTTGAAGACTTTTCACATCTTCTGAAGTTATCAGTGTCATTTTGTAGTAGTCGTGTCATTGTATAGAACGATATGTATTCATGTATATTAGTCGATAATGTACTTGTATATATAACTTCTAGAGTCAACAGTTGTAGTTGTATCATATGTATCGTGTCAACTATGTATTAACTGACATCAGTTATATATATATGAGACTTTTGTTTTTATCTGTGTTCCGCATTTATATTATCTGTGTTATTGTTATATCTAATGTCCTAAACTATTAGTTCGTTTTATACTAGTATTGGGTGTGTCGATGGGAGTAAATAAATAATAGAAGAAAAATAAAAAGTATGTACCACTCCTATCGAGATAACCAATATTAGTGTAAGGCCAATTACGGATGGTCGCTCCTATCCAGCCTTATTCTTCGTAATAATAGACAGTATTTCCTTTAATACTCTTTGTTATTATGAGCATAGAGGTGGGGCGTCACAGTTGGTATCAGAGCTTGGGGTTTATGGACATAATATAAAACATAACTTGGATGGAACATATGTTACAACTATTGGTCGATGTTTTATCTGTGATTTGAGTCAAAACTAAAGTTTTGAAATTTTGATGAAATTTTTAAATATCTTTATTTAAAAATAAAAGTGGAATTGTGTTTTGTTGTTTTGATGAAATTGTGTTCTGATGATTTGATTGAGTTGTGTTCTATTTATCAGAGTGCGCAGCGGAAACAGTGAAACTGTCTTCGCTGAGTACAACTGATAATCTTTTTGATTTAAAAATCAAAATACGAAATTGATATGAATTTCATTTGTTGTTTACATAGCTGTAATTATTTTGTTTCTTTGAGAATTTCGAATCCGAATTGAGGATTCGAACCAATTACAGTTATGTGATTTTTTATTGAGATCTTTGCTGGTTTTCTTTTATGCTAATCATATATTGATTAGCTTTTGCTGTTTTGAATTATCTTCATTGAAGATACCTTCGAATGATTTCTTTGTTCATTCCGTAATACGTGCAAAAAAGTTGAATTGCACGTTATTGCATTTATTTTACGTTGAACCGATGCTTGGTTATGAAACGTATTTTGTTGCCGTTGTTTTTATAACGAAATTTCTACACCAATGCTATATTTTTAAGCACGGTGTTTTGTGGCATTTTGTCGTTTTGGCTTCAGTAACCGTCAAATTTTTAAAAGTGGATTTTCTAGCGGATATTCCGCAATGCTGATTTTGTGACCCGTTTTTACGGTATTTTGAGAAGTACAATTTCCTTATCGAAATTGTTACTAATATTGCTGCTTTAATCACGTGATTGGAAAATCGTTTTGAAATGAAAATTGTTTTATAAAATTTTAGCAGTTTGCGTTTTCAAAAGAATGAGAAAGCGACTTAAACGATTCAGCAAAATCGAGGATTATGACCCCTTTCTTTTACTGTTTCGCTTAACTCCGGACTTGTTCAGTTGAGAATGTGAATTGTTATTTTTACAAAATAAAAAAAAATTTGTTTTCAGAAATTTTAATAGTTTGCGCTTTCAAAAGAATGAGGAAGCGATTTAAACGTTTCAGCAAAAGCGAGGACTATGACCCCTTTCTTTTACTGATTCGCTTAATTCCGGACTTGTCCGTTTGAGAATGTGAAGGGTATTTTTACAAAATACACAATCTTGCACTTTCAAGGAAACGATGAAGAGATTTAAACGATTTAGCAAAAGTGCGGAGTATGGAACCACACTTTTACTATTTCGGTTAATTCCGGACTCGTTAATTGAATATCTGTTGTTTTGATGATTTTGATGAACTTTACACTTTCAAGGAAACGATGAAGAGAATCAAACGATTTAGTAAAACACGTGGTATGGGACATGTGCGTTTGCTATTCGGTTAATTCCGGACTCGTTAATTGAAATATTTGATGTTTTCGTGTGCTTTCGAGCCACTATGTTGGACCTTCGGGTCATATGTTGGACCTTCGGGTCAAATACCAGTACTAGACCTTCGGGTCATTTGTTGGACCTTCGGGTCATTTGTTGGGCGCCAAAATTATGTTGAGTACTTGGTAGGCTTCGGCCATATGTTGTTGCACGTGCGGCGAATTAAAAACTCGCCATCTGATGGGATCAATCCAAGCTTTTATGTTGATTTTCTAGTCTTCTTAATTGATTTCTAGATATTTGTTGTTTCCAATTATCTGCAGGTAATTGGATATTTGTTGATATGAGTTCTGATTATCGTTTTTGATAATCAGATATTTGTTGTTTCTAATTATCGCTTGTGATAATTAGATATTTGTTGATATGAGTTCTGATTATCGTTTTTGATAATCAGATATTTGTTGTTTCTAATTATCGCTTGTGATAATTAGATATTTGTTGATATGAGTTCTGATTATCGTTTTTGATAATCAGATATTTGTTGTTTCTAATTATCGCTTGTGATAATTAGATATTCGTTGATATGAGTTCTGATTATCGTTTTTGATAATCAGACATTTGTTGTTTCTAATTATCGCTTGTGATAATTAGATATTTGTTGATATGAGTTCTGATTATCGTTTTCGATAATCGGATATTTGTTGCCTTTAATTATCACTTTAGATAATTAAATATTTGCTGATTTGAGATTTAATTATCGCTTTTGATAATTAAATAATTGCTGATTTGAGATTTAATTATCGCTTTTGATAATTAAATAATTGCTGATTTGAGATTTAATTATCGCTTTTGATAATTAAATAATTGCTGATTTGAGATTTAATTATCGCTTTTGATAATTAAATAATTGCTGATTTGAGATTTAATTATCGCTTTTGATAATTAAATAATTGCTGATTTTAGATTTAATTATCGCTGTTAGATAATTAAATATTTGTTGATTTGAGATTTAATTATCGTCTTTGATAATTAAATATTTGTTGATTTGAGATTTAATTATCGCTGTTAGATAATTAAATATTTGTTGATTTGAGAAATTTGATTATCGTTTTTGATAATTGAATATTTGTTTTCTGACTATCGTATGAGATAATCAGATATTTGTTTTGTCTTCTGATTATCGTTTGAGACAAGTAAATATTTGCGATTTGAAAATTCAATTATCGTTTTGATGATTGAATATTTGCGACTTTTGAGATTTGAGCTTCGTCTTTTTCTCTGGCGATTCAGGTGAGTAATTCGATTTACTCACATTCAATTCGTGTTCTGTATGAGATTTCTGCTCTATTTTTCCTTCTCTTTTAGTTGCTGGAACTCGATTGTTCTTGCTTTTGTTAGTCGTCTGATTTTGATCCCTGATTCCCACGATGTTGATTCTTTTGATTTGAAGCAGTCGAACCTTTTGATTTCTTATCTAATACTTCCTCGCTGACACTTGCTTTGCTTATACATTCGACATTGCCATGCTCTTTTGGTTGTTACCTTTTATCCGTTTATTCCCTATGATTGCGTGGACGCAATTTTTATAAGGAGGGGATTCTGTAACAACTCGAGATTCCACCATCACTTTGTTAGCATCAAATGACGATTTGAATTATTGGCTAATCGCTATGGAAGTTTTAATGGGTTGAATTCTTTTAAAATCGGATTGAAATTCTTTTTGAATTTGTAAAATTTTATACGGACTTTATAAATTTTGAAGTTAAGTTGTAAACTTTGTAAGTATTGAAGCGGGCCCTAAAGAAAAATAGTATTGTGGCCCAAATTTGTGTTACCGTGATATTTATTATAACCCATTCCCCTTTCTTTCTGGGATCAATTCACTCGAACCCTAAAAATGAAAAACGAAAATAAATGGCGGCACTGACCCATTCTCCTTCGTTCCTCTTTTCAAAATAAAGGGAAGAAACCGTCCCCCCTCTTTCATCTTCAATTCGATTCAAAACCTAAAGCATAACGAACGAGAGAAATCAATGGCAGCCTCGTCTACCTTCGTTCGTCTCTTCCGCCGGAGTAGGGCTTTCGTCTTGCGTTCGTCAAACTGGAGTGCATTCGGCTACTTTACTTCGTCGAAGATAGATTTGTTGCCGCTTCATTCCAAGGTGAGCGATTTAAACTTCGCTCACATCTAATTTGAACAGTGGTGGCATTTGATTCTCTCAGTGTAGATTTTTACTGGTCCATTTTTATGGCTTTGAGATTTTTGGTTTCCTGTAGACTTCGGTCACTTTGATTCTGTAGATTACTTTGTTGTGATTTTGATTTCCATGTCCACTTGTTTCGAATTTGGTTGCATTGGAGTTTATGTTGGTCTCGGCTTATCCCTTAATTTACTCGGGACCATTAACTGTTGATCTCGGCCTTGATTTTAAAAGGTGAAAATGCTTTCGACTTTTGTAGTTTCATATTGTATGATTTGGTGCCTGCATATATAGAGTCTTGTAGCACTTGTTGTCATTTGTTCTTGTCTTGTGGATGGCCTTTTTGGTATTGCTGTTGGTCTTTGGTACAACTGGCTACTTCAGTTGCTTAAATATGTGATTTCTCACCTGGCTTTGGCCTGAGAGCGTCTGCATACTGTTGCGTTTGGACTCGAGTACAATTGAGTCTTGTTGTCACTTGCATCCCATTGTTCACTTAGACTTTGTACCTACCTGTTGCATTCACATTCACGCACTATACACTGGATTTGCTCCTGATAGAATTAGTGTAGTGGTTATGCATATCCAATTACACTCGAGTTCAACCTGTTGCAGCATTGTCACTTGCACTGTCCAGTGTTACAGTTGCATATGTGTTGTAATGTTAGTTTCATTTTTATTATGTTGATACTGTCTGGTCTTCTTCATTGTGGTTGATCTGTGAGTTCTCTGGTGGACTCTTCATTGTTGTTGTTGAACACTGTATGCACCTTCACTTGAAACTGTAGCCTTCACTGTGTACACTTTGTTGATCTTGTATATGGTCATAAGTCTGGTCTTTGATCTTGGTTTGATATTCTGGTTCATTCATTGTATATCTGTGGTCATTTAGCAATGTGAACTGCCTTGATGATACTCGAGATTTTGTTGTACTTGACATCGTGATAATGTTGTTCCACTGTTTGTGTCCTGTTGCACTATAAGTTGCCTTAACTTCCTCCTATTCACCGTATTGAAGTGTAGCTTGTATTTAATTGAATCTTTTCACTGTCACCATTTTTGGTTGTACTGTCACTTGAATTACATTCATCCTTGATGTCAGTTCCTTGGTTTGGTGATTCCACTTGAGTCTGGGTATTTCTATGCTCTAGTCTCCACAGCAGCATTCATGCTTTAGTTGCTGACTGCTGCATTGCCCCAATGTATTCATGTGTAGCCTTCATATATGTGCATGCATTTGTTCTGAAGTGTAGCTTCACATGAGTTCTTTACGTGATGTTACTTGATCTGTTTCACCGTTGTACCTTGATTCAATTGCCACGTGCAGTTTGTGATATATACCATCACTTGTGTACAAAATTCGTATTCTCTTAGTTGAAGTTTTTCACTGCTGCACTGCTTTGTTCTCGAATCTGATACATTGCATTGATGCCCTGTATCATTTGCATTTTGTCATTTTGTTTTACTGATGACCTTATTCTCTAATGAGGTTGATTTGCGTCTTTTCTGTTGAGTGTTGTAGTGCCATATCTTTGTTGCTCTCGCCTTCGGTTAGCTATTTCCCTGTGCCTTGCTTTGCGACATGTTGAACTTGTTTCACGTGTTGCCTCTGAGCTTGTTTAGTATTGCTTCGAGTTGTTTTGTAGTGGCGAGGCAGTACACGCGTGCGTGTACTGCAGCCCTAGCAGGATTGACAGATTTGGTTGATAATTCGATTGTTAAATTATTGCATTGGTTCAATTTAATATTTTGAAGTTGTATTTGAAATGGTTCATTTCGATTTGAGTTGTATCCGTTGGCTTTTGGATTCATTGATCTTCTGAGTATTTGATAGACTGTATTGGCGAGGCAGTACACGTTAGCGTGTACTGCAGCCAATCAACACTGTTGTTTTTAAATTGACAATTTCAATTGTCTTAAATTGATTTAGTCGATTTGATAAATTGTTTATTTATCTCTGTTGATGTTTTAAATCTACTGATTTATTGTTTAACACTATTTAGTGTTATACCTGCCGTTATCCAATTCTCGTATCGAGAGTTGGATATACGAGATTTCTGTGACTGTCGTCTATTAAAATTATTACTGCCTATATGCACTAATAAACTGGTTTGAATTAGACTGACCTGGGTATTATTTTCTTTTGAATGTAATACTCGGGTCAGACCCGAGTTATTTCAGGTCGTAGATTTTCTACTTTGAGTTGCTGTTCAGGATTTGAAGACTTTTCACATCTTCTGAAGTTATCAGTGTCATTTTGTAGTAGTCGTGTCATTGTATAGAACGATATGTATTCATGTATATTAGTCGATAATGTACTTGTATATATAACTTCTAGAGTCGACAGTTGTAGTTGTATCATATGTATCGTGTCAACTATGTATTAACTGACATCAGTTATATATATATGAGACTTTTGTTTTTATCTGTGTTCCGCATTTATATTATCTGTGTTATTGTTATATCTAATGTCCTAAACTATTATGAACCATCGTAGTTCGTTTTATACTAGTATTGGGTGTGTCGATGGGAGTAAATAAATAATAGAAGAAAAATAAAAAGTATGTACCACTCCTATCGAGATAACCAATATTAGTGTAAGGCCAATTACGGATGGTCGCTCCTATCCAGCCTTATTCTTCGTAATAATAGACAGTATTTCCTTTAATACTCTTTGTTATTATGAGCATAGAGGTGGGGCGTCACAGGTTTCACTCCTGCTCTCTTTGTGAATTTTATTTCACCTTGAAACTCACTTATCCTATACTTGGGATTTTATTCAAGTTCCCATAACCCTTTATAAGATCTTTCCTTAAAAATCTTATTCAAATTTAATACACTTACTTTCCTTCTCAAGAGGATTTATAATTGGATTTTCAAAACGTTAAAAATATATATGCAAGTAAAAATGATGGTTTATTTCAAAATATGGCTTAAGGTAAAACTAAATATAAATATTAAAATCATATCCAGTTATTAATAAATTTACAAAGCTGATTTAGAAAACTAGGATTTATTTTAATAAATACTAAGCATTAAAAATAACCACTTCGGAATATTCTAAATCCAGATAATAGTTCTATAAAAATTATATAGTATAGTAATTTAAAAGTATTCCCTTTAAAATAAATTTATATTTTTAGAAAACCCAATATGCTCCATAAATTCCTCTTGATTCCTATCTCAACGACCATATTCTCATTTCTCACTTTCGGAATTATCCTACTATTTCCTTTCAAAACAAATTTTCATAACTCAATATAAGTCCTCACCATGACTTATCTCTTTACATATCCACTGATATTTTCCTATCTCATTTATAAACCCCGTTTATAAATTTATAAACTCCCCTAAGTTTTCCATTTATTTATAAAAACAATTTTATTCAAAAATTCCATCTTTATAATTTTATTCCTCAAATAAATTCATATTATTCCTTAATTGAATTCCATTTTTATTTCTAAATAAAACTTTGCTTTACTTCAAATCCACTCATCGATTCCAATATTTCTTCGAGTCTTTAATATATAAATTAAATTTCCCAAAACTCAACTTTAAACAATTCAAGAATAATCCAAGCAATAAATATACTTGTTATTTTACTTAATCCTTAAATAGAAGTAAATCCATATTCTCAATAAATATTTTCCCTTCAGTTTCATTTTAACTTCCTTTAGTTAAATTGTTTATGGTATTTAAAAATACCAGATTCCAATTTCCATGTTATTTAACACTCAATAAATCAATCCACAAACAAATCCATATCAATCCATCCATCATGTCATATACAACAACATATATATGATCAATAAATATTTTTGAGGAATCCTGTTGGATCCCTCCAACCTGTTTCCCTGCATCTACAGATGTTAGCACAATACCAATTCCACTTCGAGGTGGAATATCGCGGTATATGGGATTTATATAATATCATTTGCAATTATACGGTGCATAGGGTCTCATCCGCTATATAATGCGGGAATATCAATCACTCCAATATATATATATACTACAATATATATAATAGCATCCAACAACAGATAAATTATAAATTTATCAATCAAGCCAGGCATCCAATGATTTAAATTTAATATTTAATTTTAAACAAGGTAATCCAAATGAGTGAGAAAATCTCACCTTTGCTTTTTTTTATTTGCAGTCCACTACCGTCTCGACTTGTTTCCATGACTTTTGACCTTGTATAAACAATTATATGATTTATTAATATTCGAACAATTCGAACAATTATTTTCTTTTAATAAATTTAATTTACCAATGATTTAGTTTTAAACTAAAAATTTCCTTTAAAAAAATCTTTTTAGTAGCTAAAATAATTAAAATAAGTTAGTTAAACAAATTTTTCAACCAAACCCATTATTAAAAATAAACCTAGCAAATTTAAAATACGTATATTTAATTTTCCTTTGAAACTACCTATATATATATTTATAAAAATAATTTATTGATCTTAAAAATCTAATTTATATAAACTTTCAACATTCTTTTAAAATTCCTATTTCCTGTATATATATTTATATATATTTTTTCCAGTCGCTGCATTTAAACATTTATATATATTCTAACTGAAATAAAAATAGACTGCATATTTATATCTCACTGTTTTCCTGTTTATGCTTAGATTAAAACATGCCTGCGAATCTATATATATATTTATTTATTTTTATATTAACCTTTCTTCTCTGTGTATATATATAAAAATCTTTAAACTGAACAAAATAAATTGTTCTATACCTTACTGATATAAATATGCTCGCTTCCTCCCTCTTCCTCGCGATCGAGCTTCCCACACTCCACGACATCACCTCCTCCCATCACCGTTCTTCGAGACAACCCACCTCACTTCGAACATCGTTTAGGACAACAGGAAACCCTCCATCTGCAATCGAGCATACCCAGCCCCCCATGGTCACGCGCCCCACCAAATCGCAGCCTAAATCGCGAACTGCCTCCTTTCTCCGTGGCCTAGATTCCACTCGTGAAATCGTGCTGCACGAAGTCGAGATGCGGCCTCTAGAAATCGCGCTGCCCTCCACCGCCTTGATGTCGCCACGCCCACGCGAAATCGCGATCAATTTCGATCGCGGTATTATTATTTTTATTTTTTTACTAATTCGATTTGAACGAAGGGGTCGTTTCGTAGAACTGAATCATAAGAGGGGTTTAATTAATGATGTGATCTCCAAATGTAGCATACAAGTTAAATTTGAATGCATGCAATTTTTCAATAATAAGTGGAACGAAAAAGTACCTTAAAATCTCAATGAATATGAAAGCAAAGTTCAAAAGCTTGAGTGCAAGAAATATACTCTTAAACAAGAGATTGAAGAGTTAAAAAGCATGGTTCAAACTTTGAAAGAAGCCAACAAGGCCCTCCACCATGCTTTGAAAACTCAAATTTATTCAATTGACGATGCAGATATTACTCGAAGGAAGGAGAAGAAATTCTAAGAGCTTTTGGATGTGGCCTTCCGCCATGTTACCGATCCTTTGATTGCTAAGGATTTGGATAAGAAAGCACTGAGCTCGAGCTTTGATAAAGATCTGCTTTAAACAGATTCTTCTTTTGTCTGATTTCTATACCTGCAACTTCGTATATATAATGTATTAGATCGTAAATAAATTTGTATTTGAATGAATGTTACCTCGGATGTAAGGTATGTAGCCTTGAATCGAATATTGGTTCTTATTTGAAATCGCTTAACGATCAATATCTTGCTTTTCCCGTATTTTGAGCTTTTAATGGATACTTTGCTTGTTAAGAAAATTAAGAACCTTGCTAATTGAGCTTTTATAACTTGATATATTTTCCATTAATAAATATCCAACAGCTTGTTTAGTAACAGATATGTCAGTTAAATGAATTCAAATATGAATTGGGAGCTGATTTAGTGCAGCTCCGTCATTAGAAAATCTTTATGATAATAATTTGAATAGAAGCCCAGAGACCATTCTGGTTATAAAGCGAAGAGAAGACTAGAAAACCCATTTGGTAATTAATAAGAAAGACCAGAAAACCCAATTGATAACTAATAATGATGACCAAAAAACCCATCTGGTATTAATAATAGAAGATTAGAAAACCTATCTGGCAATTAATAAGGAAGACCAGAAAACCCATCTGGTATTAATAATTGAAGACCAGAAAACACATCTAGCAATAGTAATAGAAGACAAAAACACTTGTCTTGCAATACTTCCTAAATTTTGACGACTCTTATTTTGGTAGATCTTCCTCTAGAAGATTACTTTTGTTTTAGGGTGTTAATTGCCTCACTCTGATAGATCTTGCTCTAGAAGGCAGTCTTAATCATTCTTTTGGATTGAATTAAATTTGATTGATCGTCCTCTAGAAGACTATTTTCGATCCATTCTTTTGGATAGAGTGTGGTTGACTCGATTGTTTTTTTCCACCACTATCGGTGAGGATCTCAACTTGGATCAAACCATTTACCACTGTATTAGGTGATGATTTAGGTTTGTTGTCTGGTGCGTTTGGCTAGCTTTCTTTTAGTTGAACTGTAGACTTACCCAACCTCCCTCCAGGAGGCGCTTTAGTAGGACCGTGGAGACGGTACTAAAGGCTTGTCCGGTACTTTGGACATGCTAAAGGCTTGCCTGTCCTCCCTCCAGGAGGCACTTCAGTGAGGCCTTTGTTGACAACACTGAAGGCTGGTTTGATGCTTTGGATGGCCAAAGGTTTATCCATCCTCCCTTTAGGAGGCACTTCAACCAGGTCGCATAGGCAGGGGTTGAAGGCTTGTAGATGCTCTGGTTAGGCCTTTTCAAACGGAACCAAAGGTTTACTCTAACCTCCCTCTAGGAGGTGCTTTGACCAGGCCATCTTCACGGGGACAAAGGCTTTAGCCCCTTACTACCATCTTAGGCAGTGGTTTAGGCTTTCCATTATTTTAGAAGAATTTTACTCCTCAACCATGTAGATACACTTATTTTATTTAGAAGATCTTATTTTATCAATGGCTAATTTAACATCTTTATATAAATTCATTCAGCTTTCCTTGTCTTTGATCAAGCCTTCTAAGATTCGACATTGGTTTGTGCAATGTCCATTAGCCCGATGATAGTAACAATATAATCTTTCAAGGTTCCTTTCATTTTCTGGTTGCTTCTTTTCTGAGGGCCAGTAGTTGGGTTTACCCTTGGTAAAGAGATAGATGTTCTCATAAGAAGTAGTGAGATGTAGTTCTTGAAAAATCGTGACCTTTTGGAGGTTGGTCCTTTCGATTGGTATTTGATTCATTTATTGCTTGAGACGGATTCCTCATCTTCGATGACTAGTTTCCTTTATGGTGCCTTGTGCTGCACTGGTTTTATAGGATCGATCAAGCACACTCCTCCATTTTCTAGTGAACTAGTTAAAGTCCCTTTCTATTTCCTTTTCGAAAATGGTCCCCTTGGCTTTGAGTTGAATCTCTTTCCTCATTTTCAAGAAGATGCAATCTTTTTTGTATTGCCTACCTAGGGCAAAGATCGATGTTGGGCCCAGGGATTCGAACTCCATTTTTCTAGATTATACGGAGCCACTTGTCTTTTCTTCTCTTCCATAACTTGTAATGCTACAAGTCTTAGTACTCATTCTTTATAAAGCCAGAGATCATTAGTAATTTGGTAAGTCGTCCTAATTATTTGAGGCTCGAAGGATCCTTGCTTGGAGATCTTAACACAATTAATTGGCATAACTAAGCAAAACTTAGTTAATGTGATTAATTGGTGTTAAGAATCATAGGTAGGTTAGCTTGGAGATATGATTAGTTGGGGCAAGTCCTTTAAGCCCTAAATATGCAAGCTAGAGTAGTTCCACTTAGGGTTTCAACGGAGACTGAGGTTTAAGCCCTTTTTGTAGCGCTAAAATGTTAATGAATTTCTTCCTCAACACTAAAAGTGTTGTGACGCCCCACCTCTATACTCACACTAGCCAAGAACATTACGGGGTAATGCTGTCGACTAGCACGAAGAATAAGGCTGTTGAGGAGCGACCATCTGTGTAATTGCTTTGTGCGAGTACCGATATGTCAGATAATATAACTTACACTTCATTTCAAGAGGAAATCCGACATATCAAATACAAACTCAAAGCTACCACACAGTGGCTATGATGCCTTCAGAAACAAATATAGAAATAAACATAACACAAATCAGTCACAGACTGTCATATCACAAAGGCGGAATCAGATATGAATATAACACATAAAAGTGTACATCAAAATAGTGGTCAAACTAGATCCACTACATCACAAAAGAATAGATACAAGTGCTAGACAAAAGAATAAGTATATAACAAGGAGTCTCTATCTCAAAATGTATACTAACAAGAACTACTGTGCTAAAGTAGTTAGCCATAAGTCAGGTAAAAGACCCTGATAAGAAGTCAAGCAGGAGCACCTGAAATACCTCGGTCTGACCCGAGTATTATTTAAGAAGAAAATAATAAACGGATCAGTCTAGCTATAAATATCAAATAAAATGAGATAGGATAAGAGATATGACAAAAAAATGTATGATAACAATAATGCCATACTGCGACAAGTATACATCATATAACAACAAAAATCATACAATATCTCAAATATTCTCAAACACCAAAAGAATCACATATTCTTTAAATTATTCACCAAACACAAATATTGATAGAGCTTATCAATGCAATCCACGAAATTGGTGAAAACACAAATCCTAGAAATCATCAATTAGAAATCCAGAAATCACAAAGGGGGGAGGCCTATCACAAACGGGAGCATGAAAACTCACCAACACGTGCATCACAAACGGAACTCTATTCCATGGTCGCTAACCATCAATTTTGAGCCGAAGCTCCACAAACGGCCTGAAGACCTTGGGTCGCTACCCCACCAAATTGAACCGAAGTTCCACAAACGGGGTTTTTAGTCCCCACACAAACAAAGAGACATCGCACATCGCTAGTCTAAATCACAAAATGATCATCGTCGATCAATAAAAAGTGTGAATCACACTAAGCTAGTAAATATAAGAGTTCAGCTTCATGTCCCATAACCATTGGCTTAACTTAAATATTTACGAACAAATTGTAGACTTCCACTCGAAAATTGTCACAAGATTTCAATCGTACAAGTCTAAGAATTAACCGATAAAGTAAACGCAAGCGTTTCATACCACTTGTTTTGCTAAGTCGTTTAATTGGATTTCTCGTACGAATGAGGTAAAGGTTTGTATATACTAATAGATTGGAAAACGGTTTTATAAACGAGATTTGTATTAAAAATAGAGTTAGAATCATCTTTGTGAAAGAGTTTGAATATTTACTACTAGTATAGAAACCTTTGTATTTTTAAAGTGACAAATCACAGAAATGATTGTAGAAATAATCAATCACCAAAATCCACATTCGAAGACGTGAATCAAATCCATAGAAATCGATACCGAATCCATTAAAATGGATATTCCCAAAAATCTCGAAAAAGAAGTCATCAAAGACGATAAATGATAACAACAATTCAGATCATCAAAAATCGATTAAAAATTGGAAACCCACGCAAAGTAGGCAAATTGGGCTGAGACAAGCAGATCAGTCGACTGAACTAGGTGGTCAGTCGACTGATACTATGCATGGAAACTTTCGGTTTCCAGGTCTGTCGACTGAACACAGAGGTCAGTCGACTGATACAGGGACATGAATCTTCTGTCCCTAGGTTCAGTCGACTGAACACAGAGGTCAGTCGACTGATACAGGGATAGGAATCTTCTGCCCCCAGATTCAGTCGACTTAACCTACAATTCAGTCGACTGAACTACGATCTGCAGTATTCTCAGCCTTGCCCCTATGAAGGGCGAAATCCTACCGGAACGATCTATCGAGCAACGGCTACAAGGGATTTATGCCAAGCGACAACCCAGCCTTATAGGCTCTTCGATACACCCCGGTAAACATGTTCAAACATCCATAAAAGGATTTTCACAAAATTGGACTTCAAAAACCCAAAATTAGAAAATTCACCAAATCAATCCAAATCAAAAGCAAATGAACATGAATAGATGTTAGGAATTCATACCTAACAACAATGAAAGCTATAGACGTAGATGTGAGTTCAAAAACTCACCTTTAAACCCAAAAACAATGAAGGAGAAGCTTTTAAAACAAGGCAAGATCAATTCCTCTTCTCTATACCTCTAGAATCTTCAATCTATTATCAAAGGTGAAGTTTTCCCTAAGTTAGGTTATAGGAAATTCTGAAAATTGAAGAGAGATTGAGATGGAGAAGATGGAGAGGATGCTTACCTAAGCTTCTCTTAGATTTTGGAGCTAGAACTTGAAGTTGCAAAGGAAACTAGGGCTTAGGAATTTTGTTTTCTTTTCTCTTCCCCCATTTTTCTTTAGTTTAAGTGTTAGGAAAATAATAGAATGAATGAAGAGGAGAGGGGGTGGAGTTAGGATATTAGATAAGTTGGGTTAGTGGGCTGAAATCCAAACCCAAACCCAAAGCCCAATAGAAAAATAGCAAAATTCAACCTAACTCCAAACATATCGATGTTTATACTTAAAAAGGTCACAAACGCCATTTTGGACTCAATGGAAGTGATCTCGAGTCCTAATTCGACTGTTTGCAAAAAGTATCTTTTCGGACTTAAATCCGACTAACGATGCTATATTTAAATAAATCATTTAAATATACAATCATAAAATATGCGGGTTGTTACAAGTGCAAGGGAGTGAACCCTGGAAAATGATAGAAATTGAGGAGCCTAAATTTAACCTCAACGAGTGTTGGCACAGGCGACACTTGGTTGAGTTAAGGCTTAAAAGGAGTGAACAAGCAAGCTTAAGTCCATTGTGAAGTCATATGCAAAGTCATGTAGGATCATATGATCATGAGATAAATTCGTATAGTCAACTGTATGCAAAGGTAGAAATTAAGAATGAGTACTTTTGGAGTTCGAAGCAATCCTTGATTAACAAATCATATATGCTTTGAAACTCAAAAGTAAGTCATAATTCGAAATATCCTATTTTGTATTCAATATAATATCGAAGGTACAAAGTCCAATAGTTCAAGTGCTACAATCGGCTATAAATCCCCAAATCAATTTAGGGTTATAAAGTTTAAAATGTAAGAAGAGAGATAAGAATCATCGGTCCCTCTACAAAGCCCCTAGGTCCGTATTTATAGAGGTGGAAATGGGGCATGCTTAGCAGCTTGACTTCGGCATTGATGTCCTTCGGCGTCAATGACATCGCTGGTGGCAGGCCTTGTTCAATGATTATTTTCAACATTCCTCAATGCATAGTAAAGATTTGGCTTTGTTTCAATAGTGAAGGCATTCAACATCAATGATTTTTGATGTTGGCGACTTACTCTATATTAACCGACTCTCTTTGTTAGAAGATTGCTGCATCAGTTTGAAGCTACAATGATATGAGACGACTTTGATATGGAGCGGCACCATCATGGAGTGGTGTCGGCATTGATAACTCCTGCGAATGTTGATGACTTTCGACATCAACATCGCATGTACTGATGGATGGTGTCTCCTAAGTATTGTTGAAGTGCGGTGTGGCATTGACAAACTAAGGCATTGATAAGTGTGACATCCCGGAATTTTTGACAATATCAATTTAATAATCTGTATTAAATATTAAATTGATTTGTTAATATTTGTTAATAAGATTTGAATTTGATTTAATAATCTTCTTTTAAATAAACATTTAACTGATAATTTATCCTTTATAAGCTAATAAATTGTCTTCTATTTATAATGTGTGTATATATATATATATATATTGTGAATAGGTAAACTTTGTTTTAAAATTAATAAATAAAGATATGTTCTCTAATTTTAATATTTTTGGTAATTATAATTTGATTTAATATATTTTTAAGGCTATATGAAATATATAACAAATTGGCTTTAAATTATACTAAAGATTGAGTTTAAACTGGTTTAAATGATTTTAGCTTGAATTTAAATTCAACAAAGGGTTGTTTGTTCTTGTTTTAAATATAGTAGGTAAATAAGTGATAATTTCTTTTATAAATTATTTTAATTTAATAATGAGTTATATTTTAAATAATATTAATAATAATGTAATATCTTTACAAATGGGTTTCTTATAGAAATTGTTATTTTAAATTTATTAATTAAGGAAGTTATGATTTGTAAATTTGAAATGAAATCTTTCAAAATATTTAAAATAAAATAAACCTTATTAATGTTAAACTTTAGTCTTTCTAACATAAGTAAAATATAAATAATAATAGGCTAAGTATTTTATAGTTTAAGTGTAAAAATATAATAAAAGAGGAATAAAAGTAAACATCACCTAAATTATAACTACATGTTAATAAACTATAGATACTCATGTTAATATAGGAACTTAGCTATATCACAAAGATAACACTAAATCAAGGCTAGAAGTGTACACATGTAATAATTCTGGAAAGAGCATTTAGTTGCAAGGCTGTAAGAATACAACTAAGTACAAAAGGAAAAATATCTTTATGAATGCTTGTACAGGAAGTATCATCAACTATGTTCACTTGAATAGAAAAAAAAATCATAGTAGTACATACGAAGATAAATATATGTAGGCTTAAGGACATCTTCATTTAATGTTTAGCATACCTCTAAGTACAATACAGATCCTGCTCTGTCCCCCTTTTCTCTTTATATATTACATCTGCTCGTTTCATATGTTGATCATAGCAAGCTTTTTCTTTGATTTTCTTTTCAAAACTTAGCAAACCTGAAAATAATAAAGCAACATTTCCATCTTTAAAACTGAAGCATTATACAAACATAAAGTACATTGGCATTTAATGTTTTCATCTCAATTCTAAACATTTTAGTCAATTCGAAATCTTATAAAGCAATTCAGCCTCCATATTTGAAAAATCTCTGACCAAACAAGATAATATGTTGTACCAGTAAATGCTAAACCAGTAAACACCTCCCTATACAACCTTTTCTTTCTATTTATATATCTACTTATTTTAGTTCGTTCACTAGACTTTGCAAACCTGAGACTGCATTCTTTCAAAACTGAGAACAACTTATTCAAAACCCAGACCAAAGACTTCATTTTTATCAAACCATTAGCCTGTAATCATTTGCAAAATCAAAAGCCTATCCATTTTTCTTCTTCAACCTAAGACAAAGCAATCTATATCTGATTCAAGCTAGATCATCTCAGCATCAAAGTGTTTTTAATTTGCAAGTTCTACTCCTCAAAAGTTCACAGTTTCAAGCTTTTTCAAATTCAAAACCAAAGGCTCTGTGTTCATCAATCTAAGGTGAGTAACTTTTAAAAACTTAAGTAAATTCTGGTTGCATGTTGTATGTTTGAGGAAAAAAAAATATATGAGTACTGCATGAATGTCTGATGTGAATTTTATATGTATGCATGCTGTGTATATGCTCTGTTTGAACCCTGGGTGAAAATTTGTATTTCAAATCCTTACCTCTTAACTTAGTTATTAATAGGATCTGTTATTTAACAAATGTTGTTTGTTCAACTTAGCTTTCTGTTAAATTTTTATCAAGTCAAATTAAAACTTGATGGTCTCAGGAAACATATAAACATCAATGCATGTTTATATGAATTAAAAGTCATACTGTATAATTTGTAAATCCAGTAATATAATTCGAAAACATCAATTGAAATATGATTTTTAATACTGGAATTAGAATTTTTAGTAAAGAGGTTATGTTGCAGTTGGGTTTTGAACTGAAAGTGAATTTTAAGCAAATTCTGGTGATCTTTGGATTGAGGAGGCTCGGGGTTCTTCCAGGTGGTGGAAGAAAGGTAGGTGAAGCTAGGAAAAATCATCGTTGGTGATGAAATTCATGGTGGAGGTCGCGGCAGTAGAATCCTTTCTAGAACCCTAGTTTTAGCTAGGTTTGGGAATTTCGATCGCTTCGGGTTATTCTGTGGATCGAGAGCTTCAAGCTTTTTGGTGATGGAAGTTTGGAAGTAGGAGAGAGTTTGGCCGGAGTATCAACGACTCCGATGGTCAAGATTGTGCTGGCGAGGCGTTTTAGTTGATGGTGGTGTTTGCAGTTCTTCGAGCAAACTGTTTTTTTTTCTATTCGAATTTTTTTTGGAACAATCCGAGCTTGGATTCCGAGTTTGGGAGTGAATCGCGACTTGCCGACGTTGGGGAGAGCTCGCCGGAGCAACGGCGATACGCGTGCACGTGCACGGCGATGGTGGTGTCGATGCTTGTCTGGGTTTTCGAATCGAGATACTCGAAGCGGTTCTCGAGTAAGTGGTCGTTTGTCTCGAGTTAGAACTCGAGATCGCGTGAGTTTCTTCGTGGCTGTTTATTTAAACTTAGAGGAATATAAACTTAGTTAAAAGGTAGAAGAAGAGAGAAGGAAATTGGGGCAGAGTCGAGTAGAATGCCAGGTTGTCTCGAAGCAGGAGTCGAGTGAAGAAGGGGTAGGACCCGAAGTATTCTCTCTAAGCCTGTTTTCTTTTATAAGTTTTAAAAACCCAGTTTTTAAAATTTAAATAAATTAGTCCAAAACTTTTCTTAAAGTAAAATTCAAGTGTAAATGAATTCTTTAACATTGATTTAATAAGTTATGTATTTAGTTAACTTAAATGTGTTAAGCTAAGATTATTTTATGTTAATATTGAAAACTTAATTTAGGTAAATTAATTAAATGTAAATTAAGGTAAGATGTTAAATCTGGTTGATACCGAAAATTAAGAGATTAACGGGATAAATATTTGACCTTAAAGTAATTTAGCTTAAATGATTTAAGATTTAACTAATTAATTAAATAAGATTAGTGGTTAATTAATTGGATATTAAGGATAAACTAATTTGTAATTAATATTGATTTATCCAAGTTAAATTTCTTAAGAGAAGAAATTAAAGAAATTATTAGTAGTTAATGAAGGTCATTTACTTAAGATTTATTTAATAAATAATCAATCAATGTGATAATTTTATTAAATAATTAGATTGGTTAATTAAAGATAATAAATTATTAAAAATGTTTAAGTATATTTACTGAATGAAAGTAATTAAAGGATCAATTGCTTAATGTAATTAATCGAGTTTAATTTGATTTATTTAAGTTAATTAATTTATTTTAATTAATTTAAATTAATCATGGAATGGTTTGATGAGTATAATTACTTAAATGTAATTAATGAAGTGAAATTACTTAATGAAGTAATTAATGGTAATTACTATATGTAATTAATTAAAGAGGATTTAAAAATGAAAGTAATTTGGATTGAATTACTTTGTATAATTAATCAAGGGATTAATTAAGATAATTAATTAAGGAGTAATTAATTTATTTGATGAAGTAATTAAGGGTAGTTAATTACTGAAATGGGATTAATTAAGAGTGATTAATAAATGTGGTTTGTGTAAAGATTAAATTCTTAATGTAATTAATTTAAGTAGAATAATTAATTAAATTGTAAATAAGGATCATTAAATTATACAATTAATGATATAATTAAAGGATTGATTCATTAAGATAAATTAATCAGTAATAAGTGTTTGAGTAATTAATTAATATAATTAATTAAGGATTAATGTAATTAATTATAGTTAATTAATAAAAGAAGTAATTAAAGGTTAATTACTATATTTGGTTATGGATAATTAATTTGTGAAATTAATTAAGAATAATTACTTGAATGTAATTGAAGGATAATTAATCCAGGATGGTTAATTAAAAAGGAAATTTGAGAATGATTAATTAATTGATTTGTAATTAATTAATGGTTATGTAAGCAAGATTTATAAGGATGAAATAATTAATTTAATTTACTTTAAATTAATTAGAGATAAGTAATTAATTTAATTCATTTTAAATTAATTATAAATGGTGTGATTTTTAATCGTTGCTTATGATGGATGATATTGATTTCCTTGATCGATTGTGATCTCAGATATGAGATGAATAATATATATGTGATATGGATGCTTGTTTAAGTATGATGTTATTGATTATCTATTTGAGTTGGTGAAATGGATTATCTATTTATGATGATGATCTGATTATCCATTGTTATATTGTGATTTATCTATCTGTGTGTATATAGATAATTGAAATGAACTGTTTTAACTTTAAAACAACTTGGCCTTAAAAGACACGGTTTGGATTTTGATGAGACCGGGATCGGGTTTCCGTATACCGGGATTCTAGGTCTGGAGACCCGAATACCACATCGATCCAAAATAACGTTAGGTCGTGAAATTCAAATGGAGCAAGTGAAGACTCGAGGTATAAGAACTATACGTCAGTATAACTCTGTGGGTGATTCCGTAATGAGTTTGACGAAGATAGTACTTATAGATTCGAGATGAAGATTCAGAGTGCAAGGGTTATCGTCGTTAACTCTGAGGGTGATTCCAAAATGAGTGTAACGAGATAATGCCTTCGGTTTCGTTCGAACCCGGAACGAACTTGTATGGATTGAATGCTTTCAGCACATCGTCAGGTGGACGATGAGCATTCTAAGTGATAAGTTCTGTTAAGGTAATCGTGACCTCAAGCCTCATCAACCGGGAATGGCTAAAACAGGGGAGGTGCAGCAAGGCTTCGTGGGTAGCACCCACTTGAGAGCGAGATTTTCCCCTGTCTAGATGTCCCTTTATATTCGGCTGTGTGGGCAGTTGTGGCCACAACTGCTGGGGTTGTCTTGTTCGGAACTGTTCAGTAAGGAATGGTTCCGGCCTTGTATTGCAGGGAACTTAGGGTGGGTTCTCGGTACGGTGATCTAGGCCACGTACTGTGACGGGCGGTACCCCAGTAGCCCTGCCATTGATGGAAACTCATTTTCCCTGCGTGACCTTACGGTTTTGATTGTATTACCCACTTTGTGGCTAGTATGCTGGAATTTAATCATGTAACAATTTCAGCTATTTCATATTTACTTGAAAACCCTAGACACTATTATAATATAACTGGATTCCTATCAAATGTTTGGTTAGCGTAAGGTAAAAACTTTTCCATGTTTATGTATGGGAAGTCTTACGTGATACCCTTTGTTTTCAAAGGATTTTCAAAGTTAAGCAACTTTAACCTGTTACTCATACCAGACCCATGTCTGACCCGGAGTTTATTTCTGTTTTTCCTAAACTCTCGGGTACCCAAATTTTTACGGGTAGCCAAGGGATTCAGGTTTAGCTTTGACGATTTGTGGAGGAGCAATGGAGCAGGAGGCTTCAGCGATATAGTTATATATTGGTTCCGCTGTGTTAGTGTTATCTGTGTTTCCGCTGTGTTGTGTCTCTGTGTTGTATTGAGATGTATCGAGTTGTAATAACTAGACAGATGTTTATAACTGTCTATTATGTGATGTATATTCTGTGAAACTCTGATTGATATTGTATACTATGTATGTGATATATTATATTTATTCGTTTCGCTGTTGAGATTCTGATGTTGTTTCTTCTTTCTTCTTTATCTTTTCTATTTCTCACCCTCTTTCTTTCTTAATAATGGCGCGTCCTTCTGAGTCTAGAAGGGTGGGTCGTTACAGTGGTATCAGAGCATAGGTTAAGTGAATACCTAGGCTCTGGAGTGGTGTCTATCTTGAGAGAACGTATTTGTAATTTTGATATATATATATATATATATATATATATTTATTTATTTCTACCTACTTGTTGGGCTACCTGTTCGGGTTTTCCAATATATGTTATAAAGGTAGATAGGGTAGTAGTGGGTGTAACACGACTACCCATAGTTGGAGTTTGTTGTGGTTAGAAGTGTATCTGCCGAGACTGTAGACCCGGTACCGTCTCGAGTGAATTTTTGTTGAGGTGTAAGGATTTCACCAAATCTCTGGAGGAATCTGTTAAGGTTTGGAGTCTATCTTTGAGTAGAGTTTGGATATATCGGTTGGATGGAAGCTAGTGATGGTATCTTGATATCTCAGGAATTAGTAGCTGTGTGATGAGACACAGTGACTATGGATGTTTCCGAAGATGTTTCTTTGGAACTAGTATAAAGAAGCGTGTCTGCTTCGGTGCTGAGGCTGAGTTCAGCTGGGTGTCTGTGTTTGGCTTTGAGACCTGAGTTTCTCAAGGAGTTTGGATTAGGAAGTCTTTGGCGTCAGTGGCAGCGTCGCAGTTCAGATTGTTCTGTGTGTAGGCAAGGAAGTCTTCTGTCAGTAGTTTTCTAGAGGTGAAGTTCAGAAGCAGCAGTGTGGATCCATTTCTTCGGTGGATTGGCTGGTTAAGCATAGGCTGTTCTGATTGGTAAAGAGAGAGCAGTTTTTCTTTGGATATTAAATTGAGTTGATCGCAAAAGTGACTTGCGATAGTTGAGTGTTCTCTTGGTTTGTCAGAGATCTTTCGGTATTTCTGAGTTTTCTCTCTACGGATTGGTTGAACCATATTTCTGGGATGTGTTGTCCAGTTTGTGCTCGTGGGCATCATTAGCATTCTCGTCTTCTCAGATCAGAGTTGTGCAGCGGAAGCAGTTGGGAATGCATCTGTTGTATCTTTCCGGATAGGAAGAGTAAGTTCGGTCTTCTGGTGTGAGGAGTAGAGTTTGTGTTCTTGGACTAATTTTGAGTGGATCATCTTGATGAGTTGTTTCGAGAAGTTTCAGCGAAGGTTGAGCTGTTCAGTAGGGATGAAGTCAGCCCAGGATCGTCAGGTGAGTTTGTGGATAAGAGACGGAAGAATTTGGATTTCGAAGACGGAGATTTGATTTTGAGAAAGTTTTCTCCAGTCAAAGGAGCTGTATAGATTGGGTAAGATTGGGAAGCCAGCTCCGAGATATTTTGGATCTTTTCTATTGTTCTTCTAAGGTTGAGTGTTTGATCTTCTGGAGTGAATTGTCAGTTTGGCAACTGAGATTCGATGTGTTTCGCGTATCTCTGAGGGAGTACGTGTAAGATCTATCTCTGGTAGTAGAGCCAGCTGTTCTGGGAGATTTGGATGTTGAGTCAGACTTGTCTGTAGTCTGATATCTTGTCTGGGTTGGTAGATCTAGAGGAGTAGGGGCTCTATAGCTTAGTGGTATAGTTTTGTTTGGATTCTGTAGAGCGAGTATCCCGGTGTTTATACTTGGAAAACTCTAGATAGTTCTATCCTGATTTTTGTCTGGATAGTTAGATTTGTTTGATTGGATGAGTTGGATGCTATGGTTGTTAGCATATGATTAATATATGCTTGTGTTTTTAAAATTTAAATCATTAATTAGATTATTAAATTACCTTTGTTTTAAATTTCGGGGACGAAATTCTTTTTAAGAGGGGAGGAATGTGACATCCCGGAATTTTTGACAATATCAATTTAATAATCTGTATTAAATATTAAATTGATTTGTTAATATTTGTTAATAAGATTTGAATTTGATTTAATAATCTTCTTTTAAATAAACATTTAACTGATAATTTATCCTTTATAAGCTAATAAATTGTCTTCTATTTATAATGTGTGTATATATATATATATATATTGTGAATAGGTAAACTTTGTTTTAAAATTAATAAATAAAGATATGTTCTCTAATTTTAATATTTTTGGTAATTATAATTTGATTTAATATATTTTTAAGGCTATATGAAATATATAACAAATTGGCTTTAAATTATACTAAAGATTGAGTTTAAACTGGTTTAAATGATTTTAGCTTGAATTTAAATTCAACAAAGGGTTGTTTGTTCTTGTTTTAAATATAGTAGGTAAATAAGTGATAATTTCTTTTATAAATTATTTTAATTTAATAATGAGTTATATTTTAAATAATATTAATAATAATGTAATATCTTTACAAATGGGTTTCTTATAGAAATTGTTATTTTAAATTTATTAATTAAGGAAGTTATGATTTGTAAATTTGAAATGAAATCTTTCAAAATATTTAAAATAAAATAAACCTTATTAATGTTAAACTTTAGTCTTTCTAACATAAGTAAAATATAAATAATAATAGGCTAAGTATTTTATAGTTTAAGTGTAAAAATATAATAAAAGAGGAATAAAAGTAAACATCACCTAAATTATAACTACATGTTAATAAACTATAGATACTCATGTTAATATAGGAACTTAGCTATATCACAAAGATAACACTAAATCAAGGCTAGAAGTGTACACATGTAATAATTCTGGAAAGAGCATTTAGTTGCAAGGCTGTAAGAATACAACTAAGTACAAAAGGAAAAATATCTTTATGAATGCTTGTACAGGAAGTATCATCAACTATGTTCACTTGAATAGAAAAAAAAAATCATAGTAGTACATACGAAGATAAATATATGTAGGCTTAAGGACATCTTCATTTAATGTTTAGCATACCTCTAAGTACAATACAGATCCTGCTCTGTCCCCCTTTTCTCTTTATATATTACATCTGCTCGTTTCATATGTTGATCATAGCAAGCTTTTTCTTTGATTTTCTTTTCAAAACTTAGCAAACCTGAAAATAATAAAGCAACATTTCCATCTTTAAAACTGAAGCATTATACAAACATAAAGTACATTGGCATTTAATGTTTTCATCTCAATTCTAAACATTTTAGTCAATTCGAAATCTTATAAAGCAATTCAGCCTCCATATTTGAAAAATCTCTGACCAAACAAGATAATATGTTGTACCAGTAAATGCTAAACCAGTAAACACCTCCCTATACAACCTTTTCTTTCTATTTATATATCTACTTATTTTAGTTCGTTCACTAGACTTTGCAAACCTGAGACTGCATTCTTTCAAAACTGAGAACAACTTATTCAAAACCCAGACCAAAGACTTCATTTTTATCAAACCATTAGCCTGTAATCATTTGCAAAATCAAAAGCCTATCCATTTTTCTTCTTCAACCTAAGACAAAGCAATCTATATCTGATTCAAGCTAGATCATCTCAGCATCAAAGTGTTTTTAATTTGCAAGTTCTACTCCTCAAAAGTTCACAGTTTCAAGCTTTTTCAAATTCAAAACCAAAGGCTCTGTGTTCATCAATCTAAGGTGAGTAACTTTTAAAAACTTAAGTAAATTCTGGTTGCATGTTGTATGTTTGAGGAAAAAAAAATATATGAGTACTGCATGAATGTCTGATGTGAATTTTATATGTATGCATGCTGTGTATATGCTCTGTTTGAACCCTGGGTGAAAATTTGTATTTCAAATCCTTACCTCTTAACTTAGTTATTAATAGGATCTGTTATTTAACAAATGTTGTTTGTTCAACTTAGCTTTCTGTTAAATTTTTATCAAGTCAAATTAAAACTTGATGGTCTCAGGAAACATATAAACATCAATGCATGTTTATATGAATTAAAAGTCATACTGTATAATTTGTAAATCCAGTAATATAATTCGAAAACATCAATTGAAATATGATTTTTAATACTGGAATTAGAATTTTTAGTAAAGAGGTTATGTTGCAGTTGGGTTTTGAACTGAAAGTGAATTTTAAGCAAATTCTGGTGATCTTTGGATTGAGGAGGCTCGGGGTTCTTCCAGGTGGTGGAAGAAAGGTAGGTGAAGCTAGGAAAAATCATCGTTGGTGATGAAATTCATGGTGGAGGTCGCGGCAGTAGAATCCTTTCTAGAACCCTAGTTTTAGCTAGGTTTGGGAATTTCGATCGCTTCGGGTTATTCTGTGGATCGAGAGCTTCAAGCTTTTTGGTGATGGAAGTTTGGAAGTAGGAGAGAGTTTGGCCGGAGTATCAACGACTCCGATGGTCAAGATTGTGCTGGCGAGGCGTTTTAGTTGATGGTGGTGTTTGCAGTTCTTCGAGCAAACTGTTTTTTTTTCTATTCGAATTTTTTTTGGAACAATCCGAGCTTGGATTCCGAGTTTGGGAGTGAATCGCGACTTGCCGACGTTGGGGAGAGCTCGCCGGAGCAACGGCGATACGCGTGCACGTGCACGGCGATGGTGGTGTCGATGCTTGTCTGGGTTTTCGAATCGAGATACTCGAAGCGGTTCTCGAGTAAGTGGTCGTTTGTCTCGAGTTAGAACTCGAGATCGCGTGAGTTTCTTCGTGGCTGTTTATTTAAACTTAGAGGAATATAAACTTAGTTAAAAGGTAGAAGAAGAGAGAAGGAAATTGGGGCAGAGTCGAGTAGAATGCCAGGTTGTCTCGAAGCAGGAGTCGAGTGAAGAAGGGGTAGGACCCGAAGTATTCTCTCTAAGCCTGTTTTCTTTTATAAGTTTTAAAAACCCAGTTTTTAAAATTTAAATAAATTAGTCCAAAACTTTTCTTAAAGTAAAATTCAAGTGTAAATGAATTCTTTAACATTGATTTAATAAGTTATGTATTTAGTTAACTTAAATGTGTTAAGCTAAGATTATTTTATGTTAATATTGAAAACTTAATTTAGGTAAATTAATTAAATGTAAATTAAGGTAAGATGTTAAATCTGGTTGATACCGAAAATTAAGAGATTAACGGGATAAATATTTGACCTTAAAGTAATTTAGCTTAAATGATTTAAGATTTAACTAATTAATTAAATAAGATTAGTGGTTAATTAATTGGATATTAAGGATAAACTAATTTGTAATTAATATTGATTTATCCAAGTTAAATTTCTTAAGAGAAGAAATTAAAGAAATTATTAGTAGTTAATGAAGGTCATTTACTTAAGATTTATTTAATAAATAATCAATCAATGTGATAATTTTATTAAATAATTAGATTGGTTAATTAAAGATAATAAATTATTAAAAATGTTTAAGTATATTTACTGAATGAAAGTAATTAAAGGATCAATTGCTTAATGTAATTAATCGAGTTTAATTTGATTTATTTAAGTTAATTAATTTATTTTAATTAATTTAAATTAATCATGGAATGGTTTGATGAGTATAATTACTTAAATGTAATTAATGAAGTGAAATTACTTAATGAAGTAATTAATGGTAATTACTATATGTAATTAATTAAAGAGGATTTAAAAATGAAAGTAATTTGGATTGAATTACTTTGTATAATTAATCAAGGGATTAATTAAGATAATTAATTAAGGAGTAATTAATTTATTTGATGAAGTAATTAAGGGTAGTTAATTACTGAAATGGGATTAATTAAGAGTGATTAATAAATGTGGTTTGTGTAAAGATTAAATTCTTAATGTAATTAATTTAAGTAGAATAATTAATTAAATTGTAAATAAGGATCATTAAATTATACAATTAATGATATAATTAAAGGATTGATTCATTAAGATAAATTAATCAGTAATAAGTGTTTGAGTAATTAATTAATATAATTAATTAAGGATTAATGTAATTAATTATAGTTAATTAATAAAAGAAGTAATTAAAGGTTAATTACTATATTTGGTTATGGATAATTAATTTGTGAAATTAATTAAGAATAATTACTTGAATGTAATTGAAGGATAATTAATCCAGGATGGTTAATTAAAAAGGAAATTTGAGAATGATTAATTAATTGATTTGTAATTAATTAATGGTTATGTAAGCAAGATTTATAAGGATGAAATAATTAATTTAATTTACTTTAAATTAATTAGAGATAAGTAATTAATTTAATTCATTTTAAATTAATTATAAATGGTGTGATTTTTAATCGTTGCTTATGATGGATGATATTGATTTCCTTGATCGATTGTGATCTCAGATATGAGATGAATAATATATATGTGATATGGATGCTTGTTTAAGTATGATGTTATTGATTATCTATTTGAGTTGGTGAAATGGATTATCTATTTATGATGATGATCTGATTATCCATTGTTATATTGTGATTTATCTATCTGTGTGTATATAGATAATTGAAATGAACTGTTTTAACTTTAAAACAACTTGGCCTTAAAAGACACGGTTTGGATTTTGATGAGACCGGGATCGGGTTTCCGTATACCGGGATTCTAGGTCTGGAGACCCGAATACCACATCGATCCAAAATAACGTTAGGTCGTGAAATTCAAATGGAGCAAGTGAAGACTCGAGGTATAAGAACTATACGTCAGTATAACTCTGTGGGTGATTCCGTAATGAGTTTGACGAAGATAGTACTTATAGATTCGAGATGAAGATTCAGAGTGCAAGGGTTATCGTCGTTAACTCTGAGGGTGATTCCAAAATGAGTGTAACGAGATAATGCCTTCGGTTTCGTTCGAACCCGGAACGAACTTGTATGGATTGAATGCTTTCAGCACATCGTCAGGTGGACGATGAGCATTCTAAGTGATAAGTTCTGTTAAGGTAATCGTGACCTCAAGCCTCATCAACCGGGAATGGCTAAAACAGGGGAGGTGCAGCAAGGCTTCGTGGGTAGCACCCACTTGAGAGCGAGATTTTCCCCTGTCTAGATGTCCCTTTATATTCGGCTGTGTGGGCAGTTGTGGCCACAACTGCTGGGGTTGTCTTGTTCGGAACTGTTCAGTAAGGAATGGTTCCGGCCTTGTATTGCAGGGAACTTAGGGTGGGTTCTCGGTACGGTGATCTAGGCCACGTACTGTGACGGGCGGTACCCCAGTAGCCCTGCCATTGATGGAAACTCATTTTCCCTGCGTGACCTTACGGTTTTGATTGTATTACCCACTTTATGGCTAGTATGCTGGAATTTAATCATGTAACAATTTCAGCTATTTCATATTTACTTGAAAACCCTAGACACTATTATAATATAACTGGATTCCTATCAAATGTTTGGTTAGCGTAAGGTAAAAACTTTTCCATGTTTATGTATGGGAAGTCTTACGTGATACCCTTTGTTTTCAAAGGATTTTCAAAGTTAAGCAACTTTAACCTGTTACTCATACCAGACCCATGTCTGACCCGGAGTTTATTTCTGTTTTTCCTAAACTCTCGGGTACCCAAATTTTTACGGGTAGCCAAGGGATTCAGGTTTAGCTTTGACGATTTGTGGAGGAGCAATGGAGCAGGAGGCTTCAGCGATATAGTTATATATTGGTTCCGCTGTGTTAGTGTTATCTGTGTTTCCGCTGTGTTGTGTCTCTGTGTTGTATTGAGATGTATCGAGTTGTAATAACTAGACAGATGTTTATAACTGTCTATTATGTGATGTATATTCTGTGAAACTCTGATTGATATTGTATACTATGTATGTGATATATTATATTTATTCGTTTCGCTGTTGAGATTCTGATGTTGTTTCTTCTTTCTTCTTTATCTTTTCTATTTCTCACCCTCTTTCTTTCTTAATAATGGCGCGTCCTTCTGAGTCTAGAAGGGTGGGTCGTTACAATAAGCATCGACATTCTTGAGCTGCAATATGGGCAATGATTGGCCTCATAACAGCAGCGGTAACAATGAGTGACTTTAATAGAAAGCGGCATCACTTTGGAGGGTGATATTAGTAAAATACGACATCAATAAGATGCAACGTAGGTTACGTTGACATTCATTGTTGGCTTACTTTATTGATTGCAGTCGATATCATTACTTCCTTGGAGGGATGCGGCGTTGGTTTCATGCTGTATTGATAACACTTGGTATCATTTGAAAGACAACATTAAAGAGCGGCAGTATTGGAATAAAAGTAGCATCAAAGAGACGCAACATAATTACTTTACGGCTTTGGTTGCAGGTAGTATTAGTGATGAGTGACGTTCATCTTATTTTCACAATCGAAAGGCAGCATGGATAAGACAGATATCAATGAGATGTAATATAGATGGGAGGTGGCATCAAGGAGAAGCAGTATCGGCAACATGCGTCATTGATAATATGTGGCATTGAACGATATTGATAAGGCATGGCATTACTTTCATCTTGAAAGGCGGCGTCATGTTCATGTCTCATGTCGCATATCTTTAAGGTTAATAATGGTGATAACATAGCCTATATTAAATTGTTGAATGGAGCTTCGTATTTCATACGCTGTTATAGTAATGGCGGAAATAGTGAGAGCATGCCATATAGCACTTTTAGTCGCATCAAGTTACGAAAATTGTTTTCGTGAAATATACCAAACATTATTTATGAAATAATAACTGTATTTCAATGCAAACTAAAAAATAAACATAATGTTATTTCGGTATGAATATTGAATATTCGTTATGAAATAAATCTATAATAGTGGTATTTGTTTTGATAATAAAATGATGCATTGGAAAATACAGAAGTATATGAAGTTATTTAAAATTATTTTGGAATTATAGACTAAGTTATAGTTTGGAGAAATAATTCTTTGATTATATGATAATTAATCATATGGTACTAGAGAATTGTATCTCAGACAATTAAGGGCAACACACCTATTCTGTGGGAGCGTCATAAGAGTTAATGAACACTTGCGATTGATACACACACACATATGTGCAATCGTAAGTCTATTAATACCAAAACAGTTCATGTACTTCATTATATTCACTGATGAGTTATCACCGACATGGACATGTGTATTTGATATACATGTAGTATGTCTATGATAAGCTCATAGAGTGTGAAATGAAAGTAAATAAAATAGCATGCAATAGGAAATAAAATTGGTTCAATTTGATTGAGTGGGTGAGTATATTGGAAAGAGTTCTAAACATACCTAAAAATAAATAAAGATTCAATCTCAAAAGTCACTCCTCTCTATGATACATAATGATGTATCATAAGGTGTGATCGAACTTATTTGAACAATGTATGATTAATGGTGAGTAAAGTTGAGGTAACTTCTTTCAGTAAGGTCATGTACCTAAGAGTAGCACATGAGGTTAAAGTTAATTTCATCTAAAGAATAGCTAATAAAATCATACAAGATAAGGGTTTATAAGAAACCCTAACATATCCTAGGCTAAGGGGTCGGCAGGTTGTGGGAGTTAAAAGACTGCATGTAATAATTGTACGTGAGTGATCTTATGTAAATCACCCCAAAAGAAGTTTGGGAATGATTGTCATTACATGACCTATTTATGTTTTGAACATAAGTTTTTTAAGCTATAACCAAATCAGTTTTATATACATGGAAATTCATAAAGTATCTATGAATACATGTTCCATTACGTTGAGAAACAATTATTGTTTCAAGAAATACCAACTTCGTAGCAGTGGAATTCCTTTTAGAAACTGTTGTTAGTAAAATGGATTTAGATATAATCCAAAGAAGAAAATGATTATGTGGCATGAAATGAAATTAACCTAATCTAAATGAACACAACGCATTAGAGAGTCTAATTAGTTTTATCGCATATAGAAGAGGGACTATGAGTTTCTTATCAATATCGAGAATAGATAATCCTTAGTCGTCAATTAAACCATTAATAGTATTGACTCCTCTATATGATATAATGCACATATCCGAAGGGATTCTAAGTACATTATCAAAATATGATTTTGGTAGTTGTACCCGAAGGGATATGATCCATCGGCCATGATTGTGTCTTCAAGAGCAAGACTAATGTTTTTGGAATTTAATGAGCAACGTTGATAAAAATAACATCGTAAATTTCAATTATTGAAATCAACGTAATATATTTGTCATTTAACTTGCTCATGTTAATTTGGATTTACTCACAAAATTATTTTTTCGTATAACTTTGTTTTTTAGTACTTATGTGTTAAAATAGAAATTTCTAAATAATGATTTAGAATAGGCTGTTTGCATATAAAAGCCAAAGCATCTCAAATCAGTGGGAGTGATACCGAGTTTGTGGATTTTTGGATATGATCCAAGTACAAATATGAAGATATCATTCGACAAGCATCAAAGTTGAACAAGTGTTTTGATAGAAATATCGAATAGTTTGATTTTCAATCAAAATACAAATCAAAATACAGAAGAAGCGTGTGTCCATAAGAAAGGACATTAAAGGTACAAAAGTATTTCTAGACTATAAGTAAATAACATATTGTTGATTGTTAACAATGTACTTTTGTTAAAATTATTAATAGTTTGGTTGTTTAATACTCGATATTGAATTTGTAAATTATATCTTTTAAATTAAGTATAAAGGATGTTGGGAATGTCTCAAAGATAATCCTTATTAAAATGTTTAATATGGAACGTATAAGATGGATTCTTTAGGTATCGAAAATAGGAATTATCATACATGTTCTGTTGCCTACAATTTCATATTCTTCTTATGTATTTGATGCATGAAGCAAATATCCAAATTGAGATCATTGAATGGTAGTATAGAGTATTCACGAATATTTGCAAAATACTAGAGAATTGTTTACAGAAATAATGAACTCCTTATAAAGAATCGTTCGGACTTGAACTTCATAAGTGCTATCGAGTATAATATGTAAATATTAAATTCATGCTCAAATGTTAATTAGTAAGCTTTATGTTGGAAATGTTCCAAATGAAACGATATAGCTGATTCAACAAAAAGGCTAAGTACATCGCCTTGAATAGCGGTGAGATAAAAGCAATGTATATAAATATAAATATAAATGCATAAATTTATAGCTAAGCTAGGGGTAATTCCAAGTATTAATAATACTACATCATTGTTATATGATAAAAATGCAATAATAATAGCTCATTAGAAGTCGACAAACATACTACGAATAGTTTCTCATGATAAAGGTAGTTTATCCATTCACGAAGGGTCTAACACGATCGGTTCTCATTAAATTGATCATGGGGATGGGATAGAGATTCCATAATTGGCCCCAAGTGCGAGTGGGAGATTGATAAAGTTAGGGGTATGCCCTAGGGACAATTATGTAATTTGTTACATATATCTAACTCGATAACCAATCTTGTTCGAAATAAAAGGCGTTTTCTTACTATTGTATACTTGATATAATGTGCTATGTTAATTAATTAATTTAGTTAGAAGTATATTTAATATACAGTCCATAAATGATATGTTTTTGTGATAATAGTTACAAAGTGTTGTAATTATGAGTAATTTATCACGATGAAATTAAACATACTGTTTTAAATATTCATAGTCAATATGTATCGAGACTGGATATCAATACATCCATTGAGACTGGAGTACGTAATGCTCTTTAAATGTTGGGCAGTGTATTACTCATGATATCAATACATCTGTTAAGACTAGTGTACGTACGTACTGATAATTATTGGATAACTATGGAATGATTCACTGGATAGTTTTCAGTTGGTTAATATAACTAAGGTCAAACAGAAAATATCGATGTGAAAAAATTACACAGTTCGCTTAACTTGAGAATACTGTTGATCTTCAATTTGGAAGCACCACTGTAATGACCCGGAATTTCAAGCACTTCATTTTTGAATATCTGAATTATTTAAATATTTGAATTTTGGGTTTAATGTGATTAAATTGATTTAATAACCTTGCTAACCCCTTTTTAAATAATAGCTAATGATGATAAAATTTGTTTTTGAAATTTGTTTACAAAAATAAATAGTTTGAATAAATATCGATAATATGACCGAAAATCGTTTTATCGATAAACGATCTCGAAATGTGTAAAATTATCATCCCGGGGAACTATCTCAGATTTTGATGAAACTAGTGCCATCAAAACTGGAATGATGAAGTGACGTATGCCTACAAGTTTCATAGCGATCCGACGTCCTTTGTGATCATACGAGCTTGGAATCGCAGAATGATTAATCAAAGAAAATTAAATATAATATTTATTATATTATAAATAGCCCACCCTTAACTTTCCTTCAGAAAAATACATCAACTCTCCTCTTTTGTTTACTCTAAACAAAAATAAGCAGCCGTCTCATTCTTTCAATTAAATCTGAAGCTCCAATCAACGAAAATTGTTGGTGTTAGATGCATTGGGATCATGGTAAGGAGGGCTTTAAATCTGTATAGACGATGGTGGTTGTGATGACACTTGACCATGTCTGATTTTATGGAGGTCGGGCCAGGGTTTGTGTTCATCGGAGAAAGAGGCGAAGTCAGGCCAAGGCGATGGTTGCATTGTACTTCTCATGCGAAGGCGAGTGGATGGTAGTGGTTAGGGGATGTGCAGCTTCTAATTGCAAAATGTGACATGTCATTTGTCGTATGTAGGTAGAAGGTAAAAATTTAGTAAAGGAGGCCGGAGGTGAAATCGATGGCACGATTAAGCTCGGGGTGGCAAGAGGAGTGGACTGGTAGTGGTCGTCGGAGCTCCAACATGGGATGGTGAAATGTGACAGTAGTGTTGTCATGTTGTGGAGCTACAGTCAGAATGTAGAGGGGCCGTGCATAAGGTATTTGGTTGGGTCAGGAGCGAGGCACTCATGAAATGGAGTTCGTCGGAGTTGGTGGTGCGTGATTTCATGGAGCGAGGAGGGAGAAAAGAAGAGAGAGATAGGTGAATGCAAATGTTTGTGCATAGGAGATGTGCATGCATAGTGGAATGATAATTGTGTAAGAAATGATAAGTGGACGTAATTAAAGTTAATTAGATTGTTAAGTTAATTAATTATTTTAATTAATCCAGTTTCTTATAAAATTTATAACTTTTGCATACGAGGTCCAATCGAGACGCCGTCTTCGCTGTTGCATTCATAGTGGGATTATCTACATTTTGGTTAGGCTTGGAATTAGGTGAGTTAACACACCATTTAATTTGTATAATGTTGTGTATATATTTGTTGTGTTAAAATATAAAATATAATAGATAGCAATGCAAGTTATTTCTTTTGGACCCCTCCTTGCTTTGGAAAGCAAGTGACAACATTATATGTAGTATAATCTCTCTTTTCAACCCTCTAAAACATGTATCATGGCATAGACTTGTTGTTTACATGTTTGATGGTGTGCTGTGAATGTCTGAGGAGAAATAGTCGCTATAAATGCACTTTGAAATCTCTTGTATTTCATATATGTTAAATTGGTTAAAATTCAATTATATTGTGAGAATATATATTTGATTATTCTCTACATGCGTTTTGGCATGATTGATATAAATTAATTGGTTGGGAAAGTTATAGAAATTATGAAATAACATTATGATAGTTAGAAGCGAATAGGTCGCTATGGATGCACTTTGAAAATGCCTTGTGTTCAATGATTTTTAAAGTTAACTTTGAAAGACATCCCAGGGGCTCCTTTACATTATTAATAATTACTATAAGTGTATTTATTACTAGAAACATACATAAAAGATTAAATATATTTTTAATAATTATTTTTTAATTTTCAAAGTACGAGTTTTAAATAATAAAACATGTTTTTTTATGGTTTCTAAATAAATTATAAAATAAGTATAATTAAGTAATATTTAAAATAAACGTTTTAAACATATAATAATTATTTTTAAAGTATTTTTAAATATATATAGTATTTAGAAAATCAGTTAAAGATTTTATTAAAGTATTAAAAAGTTTATGTAATATAATATCTTTTAAATTGTTTTAGAATTTTATTAATTATATTAGCTTATTAATAAATTATATATATATATCATTTTAAAATGGTTTTTAGTAAATATAAATAAGTTTTAAAAAGTAAATTAAGTATTCATAAATGTAATAAAGGAAGTTTGGATTGAAACACTTAAGTTAAAATAAAGGGTTTTAAGAAGTTAAATTAAAGTGTATCACCTTAATTAATAAGGGTGGATAAGCTTTGACCTTTAAGATGAATGTCTTAAAATTATTATATATTTTAATTATAAGTAAATGGTTTTTGGGTTGCTATAAACAATGTTTTAGTAACATTTGTTTTTAGCCCTTATTAATTATAATCAGGAATATAATAAGGACTTTAATAACGAATATTTTAAAGATAATTATAAGTGAACGGTTTTGGGTTGTTATGATAACGTTTGAGCAACATTTGTCATAAACCCTTATAAAAGTAATTAGATCTTTAAAAGATAGTTTAAAGATATAGGTTAAGTGTGAAGTATTTTGGGTTTGTAGTAAAACGATGTTTTAGTAGTATTTGCTTACAACCCTTGAATTATATTTTAATGTGGAAAAATATAATAAATATAATTAGTTCTTTAATAATGGAATTTTAAAGACAATAATAAGTATGAAATCTTTTGAAATAAAGATACAAAAGTTATATGTTTAATTTATAAAAGAGAATGGGTTTATAGTAACAATGTTTATGTAACATTTGTTTTTAATCTTTTTGATTGTATTTTAAAGTAAGTAAATTGTTAAGTGATTTGTGAATATACTTATACCATCGAGATAAGTATATGTATACTTTTGATGTATATAAAAGAATCTAACTGAATCGTAAATACGTGAATAGTAAAATATGTGAATAGTAGAATACAAGTATATGTCTTCTATAAAGGGAAATCAAATCTATAGACAAAATAAATAAGTGAAGTTTTAAATTAATAATAAGTTTAATTAATTGTAATGATCCATAATTTTATCGCTTTAAATTATGAATATTTAATCTATTTTAAATATTAAATTAATGGTTTTAATAAATAAATAACTTTAATTTTACATTTATAAACTAATATTAGAAAATTCATTTTTGAATTCTATTTGCATAAATAGGTAGTTCGACGAAAAACTGAAAATGTGACCGAAACCCGCTTTTTGGATTTTCAGCGTTTTATCGAACGACAATTTGTAGAAAGTCATAAATACCCTTGTATATATTTTAAAACCAATATTTACATGTTTAAAAATGAAAGACTTTGTATTTTGGAATATTAAAAGGAATAAGTAAATAATGATAATTAAAAGATAAATGTATTTGAATTTTGAATAAGAAAAGACTTAAGATTCCTTAAGTAACTAAGTAAACAAAAAGGACTTGTTACACTCTATTATCCTACATGCTTTTATATGCGATGGTACTCGAGTGATTTTGAATTGATGTTAGAGTTGACAATAGTATTTTCATTTTATTTTATTATTTTTAATTCTTTTGTAATCTTCTTATATATGTACACTATTTCATCTTACACTTCCTACTTCATCCACTTATTTTCAGATTTTTTTTTCACTCAAGAGTATTTGAGAAGATAAAAATCACAATTTTGCTTAAAAACAAGTTAGCTTGAATTTTTCAATAATTGAAAAAGGTGAGATTCTCTAGTTTCTTTGTTTATTTGTTTTAATTTTATATCTCGGCCGATTCCTTCACAATCCAGCCTTGGCATATTCGGCTTCACTCAACAACCTTTGGCAACCAATAATTGGCCACTAAACTTCATATTAGCCTAGCCACTTGGACAAGCAAAAGTAAATGACAAATAGTACGACCAACTATATTAAGTACTATAGCATATCTGCTAAAAGCATTTCCAATCCTGTAGCATGCCGCCATTAAACGCAAGACAAGTCCCTGGTACGGAGTGATAGCTAGCATGCTTCCCAACCACATATCCCGCTTCACCTTTACAGTTATCTTCATCTGCCCATGCGACCATATCAATGGCCAATGGCACTTCTCGCCTGTTTTGTTGTGTAATCTCAACCATCCTTCGTCCATATTTATTACTATAAATACTCCATGACATGCAACATCAAAGTTGATGATTTTTATACTTAGAATACACATTTCTAGCAAGAAAATTCTCTCAAAGCTCTTAAGTTTAGAATTATTGTAAACTAAGTGCTAATTTTCTTGTTATTCTCTTGTAATTCCTTGTAATTGTGAGGAAGGAACATAGTAAGAGATATCATAGTGGATGTAGGAAAGCTTAGCTAACCACTCTACATCTTTGTGTCATTTACTTTAATTTGTTTGTTTTCTCCATATTTTATAGCTTTAAACCTAATTTTAGTAAGTGCATTTTGCTAATACGACGCATTAGTCAAATTCCGAAGTTGACTAATTATTTAGTCAACAAAGGCATTTTTGAAATACCAATATCATAAAGCTCTTTGAACTCAACTCTAAGTGGAATAGCGAAAATCTAGCAATCGCGCCAAAACAACATGTTATTGCCTGAATGAACTATTTTACTGATCCTGAGGTTAATTTTCTTAAAGTTTTTTAGGATGGATATCAAGAAATGAGACATGTTGTTGGGATTAGAAGTGATATGGTGGAAATTGTAGGAATTGCTATAAAAAGGGTTTGAATACTTTATTCCAAACAAGGTTTTCGTTATTATTATTAAATTTTCAAAGCCATTTTCCTAATGGTGATACGTTGAGATTATGCAAATTTATAATTCCTAGGCCCTCACTTTTTTGGATTTACAAACAATTTCCCAATTAACTAGATACTTGATATTACTATAGGAATTATCCCCAACCTAGAGAATTATCTAATTCCAAACAACATATGTTTTGACCCAAATGAGTTTTGGAGATAATTTCTAAAGTGGTTTGTATGTACACTTATTATTTAAATAAGAACATGAAAATATTTTCTAGTTATAAAGAAGTTTTAAAAATGAGTTCTTTTGAAAAATAATGTACGATAAATTAATGAATTTAGTAGGAAATTCTTATGTAAGTAAATATAGAGTAAACATACCTTAATCTATTGGACTGAAATGAATAATGATATAATTTTCTATGAATCACAAATAAAGATGTTTTGTGCAAGCTATAAGGAATACGTGAAAGAGTTGTACAAGGTATGGAAAGCACCATTTTTGTATAGCCTATTTCGATAAAATATAAAATAAATTTCTTATAATTTCACATAAACATGAAATCCTCCTTTAAAGGATTCATAACGGTTTTAGCATTAATGGTTTCTCATAAGAGAAAGTAATTCCAATACATTATGGTATAAAACCATTAAGTGTAGTAAGTTAGTAACTCCTTCAAGGTTAAGTAATTGGAAGAGTAGGAAAGTTAAGAGATTTTTGATAAAATAACTGTTCTTATTTACCCCAGTTTTAGTAAATTTGAAAATCTATAAAAAATGAAGGATATTTTGAAAACATGCGATGACATTTTTTTAAAGTCAAGAAAAAAGAATAATGTTAATAATAAGCAAGACATGTTTAAAAAAAAGATGGTTTGGTGGAAAAGTAAATAAGTTTTTGAAAAGATAAAATTTAGAAGTTTTAATTTTTGAAAAAAAATTGATAAATACCAAACCAAATCAGACTTTTAAATATAGAGTAGATAGGAATCATTTCCTAGGTGTAATGGGAAAAGTATAAGGTTATAGCAGTAATTACTCTTAGTAATAATAAAAGTTCTCATAAGGTGTGCAGACTATAGAAGAATAGTGAAATGATATTAGTAAGATGATAAGACACACGTAGTTGGGATAGGTAGACCTTAGTTGGGGAAAAATGAAAGGCAAAGTGAAAATTTCCCCAAGCTTAGTTGTCATTTTAGATAGAGACTACATAGATTGAAACCCTTATCCATTGCAGTAAATGAGGCTTAGTTATTGCTTTTTGAGCATGGAATAGAAGAGATGAATATATCTTATTCGTCATGATTAATACAGCGTAAGTTGGTAACAAGTAATAGGCGACAGGAGGAGCATATGAGTTACTTGGATTCTTAGAGTAGGACCTTTCTGTGTCAAAGTGGACATGGTCCTAGACCTCCTTGCCCTAGATGATAGCTGTGTTTAGTTGCTGTATAAAAAAAAGAGTAAAAGCGGAATAAGATAACTAAAAGGAAAATAACAAATTTAAAGAAAGCAACAGAAATGTCAATAGAAAATTTTAAAAAGAGATATTTTCTTATGTAAACTGTGCTTGGGGAAGTAAATAAATTTTTTTAGAATAGTAGCCTAAATCATAAGTACGGAGGAAGATGTGCGCAAAAGAAAATCAGAGAAATATGAAGTTTTTCCGTTTTCCACCTTCTTTATAACATAAGAAATCGAATTTGGAAAATTAGAATTCTCTAAAATTCAAAAATTAAAAGTTGTGTGGTAGGTTTAGATGTAAAAATTTGTTGAACTATGCTCCTATTCAGTAGGAGTGTGGGAAAAATCGAATGAAAAATGTTTTGAGTTTTCAAAAGTTTGCATTCATATAGAAATTGCAAGTATATTTAGGATGTGTGCATCATGTTTTAAAAGGAATTTCTAAAAGAAAAGGCATTCATATAGGAGGTACCACATAGAAATTCTTGTACATGCATATATTTTATGATGTATTGCAATTTTCACTATGCACAGATTGTTGCAAAATTGGATGTACACAAAATGGATATGATTAATATGAGAAATTACATAATTGAACTTTTATCAAATTTCAGGGATGAAATTTCCTAAGGAGCGGAGAATGTAACACCCCGCGTTAAATTACAATTATATATGCAAATAATTTAATTAAGTTATATACGTTTGAAATTTTAAAACAAAGAAATGTTTGTAAATGGGGCAACTAATTAATATTATTTGGAATACATATATATTTGTGTAACAAATAAATTAGAGAGAGAAATTATATAAAATCAATTAATAGGGAAGATTAATTGACGGTGTTTGTTTAAAAGGGAAATTAATATTCAATTAATTAGTAGAGGTGATTAATTGACATGACTGACAAGAAAGGGAACATATATTGTGATATGTTAGAAACATATATGTTAGTGCAAGAGAATAAAATGGAAGAAGAGTAATTTATGTAAGTAATCAATTGTCAATTAATAAACATGGAGAATTATGGTAACATATATAATTAAGATTGTGATTCAAAATTCAATTGTAGAATAAATGCATGCAATAGTTATGGGAATAATATAAATTAATATGCATATATGTGACGAATTAATATGGTGCTGATTGGCATATTAATTTGGTAAGAAATCACGGTGCAGGCAGGGATTAACTAGATAGTAAATTAATTCTAGGTATATATGAAATCTATTAATTGGGTGATTAATAGTGGAATCTTATTTAAAAGAAACGTCACATTTAAAAATGTATGTTTCCAAAGATTGAGAGAGAGAGAAGGGAAAAGTGATTAATGAAAAGATTGTTAGAGAATCAATTTGAAATAAAAACAAATGCAGAAGAAAACATATTAATTTAATGTCCATAGACCGAGTGTATGCTTTAGATTTTAGGGTTTTATATCTAATGGTTAGCACTGATTTGAACCACTATAAATATAGGTGTAGAGCCTCATTTTTATTCTCATTATTTTTCTCTTGCCTACAGAAGCTCTGCCATTTTTCTATCTCTTTTACACTTTCTTAATAACAAAATTTTAGATCTAATTCACATGAATTTAGATCTAAATAGAAAGAGAATAGAATTAACTAGGGAATTAGGAATTGGTTCAAATCAAAAGACTATGTTAAAGGTAAAACCCAAGATCTGAGTTTTATTTGCTATTTGTAAAGGCCCGCAAATCCGTACCCCTTTGAGCTGGCAAAATTCCACAACAATTCAGCTTAAAGTGGAACAAAAGTACGAGTCTTCGGGTTAAAGAAGAAAGAGGTAGAAGAAGAAGATAAAAACAACATCAGAATCTCACAATCGCAGCGGAACAAAATACAATATATAGCACAACTTTAAATACAAAGAATCTGTACTGTCATATATACATACCATTATCAGAGTACATCAATCAATCATTATTGGAACAACTTAATACTCGTACATACACAGCGGAAATAATAGTCAAATACGGAAGTACGCTCTGTCATCCAGCTCGTCTCCTGAGCTCCTTAGCTTTTTACCTAAATCTGTACAACTCGGTCTGACCCGAGCATTATAATAAAACAACACCCGAGTCAGTCTAGAAAACCAGCGTGAGAAAAACACACTCAATTGGATTATTAAAGTTTTGAAAAGCCCTTGAAACAAAGGTATCTCGTAAGACCACGCCACAAATAAACATGCCGGGTTTTTACCTTACGATAACCAAAACATTTTTATCAAATTTCTCTGATATTATAATAGTGTCTATAGAAAGTAAAATAGAATCTAGCTGAAATGCTTGCATCTCACGTTTCAGCAATAGTTGGGCATAATCAAAACCGTATAGGCGCGTAGGGAGAATGGATTTCCAACTAATGACTAGGCACTGGGGTACCACCTGTCACAGTACATGGTCTAGATCAGCGTACCGAGGACCACGCCCGATCCCCTACAACACAAGACCGGAACTACCTAAGGGTAATTCCGAGTAAGATCACCCCACGGTTGGCGCGACCAACCGCCACACAGCCAAAATAAAAAGGGACATCTCGACAGGGATGATCTCAACCTAATGGGCGCTACCCACATAGCCTTGCTGCATAACCCCTGATTTTCAGTCATTATCGGTTGATGAGGCTTGAGTCTACGATTACCTTTCAAGAACGAGTCCCACTTAGAATGCTCATCGTCCCCCTGACGATGTTCTGAAAGCATTCATCCATACAAGTTTCCCTGGGTCTGGACAAACCGAATCACCATCTTCATCATCTTCACGGTCTTCATTCGTTATCGTTCAAATTGGATCGAAGTGGTTTTCAGAAAATTAAACCCGATCTCGGTCTCTTCGAAATGATCAACACATTGGCCAATATTGATAGTCGGTTATTTAACTATCAATTTACATCCATAAGCAACCATCAAATCTTAAATAATTTTCCTAAAATTATTTATCTCAAAATATCTACTTAAGATATTATCTTCATATTTCAACACCTTGAAATCAGATTCAATTTCCTTTACTTCTCGTGGAACCATTTAAGTCCTTGCCAATCACTTATAATATTTTCCCACTTCATTAGTTTCTCAAAACTTGGAAAATATTTCTTTATCTCCTATTTCTTCCTTCAAAAATCATTTACAATTTCATTTGTAAATTTTTCAAACTTATTTCTCATGAATCCTATAAATCCCTGGATTCCTTAGTTAATTCCCGTTTATATTTCCAAAGCCATTTAGCTTATTAAAAATTCAGGTTTTGTAACAACCCGAGATTCCACAATCACTTTGTTAGCATCAAATGACGATTTGAATTATTGGCTAATCGCTGTGGAAGTTTTAATGGGTTGAATTCTTTTAAAATCGGATTGAAATTCTTTTTGAATTTGTAAAATTTTATACGGGCTTTATAAATTTTGAAGTTAAGTTGTAAACTTTGTAAGTATTGAAGCGGGCCCTAAAGAAAAATAGTATTGTGGCCCAAATTTGTGTTACCGTGATATTTATTATAACCCATTCCCCTTTCTTTCTGGGATCAATTCACTCGAACCCTAAAAATGAAAAACGAAAATAAATGGCGGCACTGACTCATTCTCCTTCGTTCCTCTTTTCAAAATAAAGGGAAGAAACCGTCCCCCCTCTTTCATCTTCAATTCGATTCAAAACCTAAAGCATAACGAACGAGAGAAATCAATGGCAGCCTCGTCTACCTTCGTTCGTCTCTTCCGCCGGAGTAGGGCTTTCGTCTTGCGTTCATCAAACTGGAGTGCGTTCGGCTACTTTACTTCGTCGAAGATAGATTTGTTGCCGCTTCATTCCAAGGTGAGCGATTTAAACTTCGCTCACATCTAATTTGAACAGTGGTGGCATTTGATTCTCTCAGTGTAGATTTTTACTGGTCCATTTTTATGGCTTTGAGATTTTTGGTTTCCTGTAGACTTCGGTCACTTTGATTCTGTAGATTACTTTGTTGTGATTTTGATTTCCATGTCCACTTGTTTCGAATTTGGTTGCATTGGAGTTTATGTTGGTCTCGGCTTATCCCTTAATTTACTCGGGACCATTAACTGTTGATCTCGGCCTTGATTTTAAAAGGTGAAAATGCTTTCGACTTTTGTAGTTTCATATTGTATGATTTGGTGCCTGCATATATAGAGTCTTGTAGCACTTGTTGTCATTTGTTCTTGTCTTGTGGATGGCCTTTTTGGTATTGCTGTTGGTCTTTGGTACAACTGGCTACTTCAGTTGCTTAAATATGTGATTTCTCACCTGGCTTTGGCCTGAGAGCGTCTGCATACTGTTGCGTTTGGACTCGAGTACAATTGAGTCTTGTTGTCACTTGTATCCCATTGTTCACTTAGACTTTGTACCTACCTGTTGCATTCACATTCACGCACTATACACTGGATTTGCTCCTGATAGAATTAGTGTAGTGGTTATGCATATCCAATTACACTCGAGTTCAACCTGTTGCAGCATTGTCACTTGCACTGTCCAGTGTTACAGTTGCATATGTGTTGTAATGTTAGTTTCATTTTTATTATGTTGATACTGTCTGGTCTTCTTCATTGTGGTTGATCTGTGAGTTCTCTGGTGGACTCTTCATTGTTGTTGTTGAACATTGTATGCACCTTCACTTGAAACTATAGCCTTCACTGTGTACACTTTGTTGATCTTGTATATGGTCATAAGTCTGGTCTTTGATCTTGGTTTGATATTCTGGTTCATTCATTGTATATCTGTGGTCATTTAGCAATGTGAACTGCCTTGATGATACTCGAGATTTTGTTGTACTTGACATCGTGATAATGTTGTTCCACTGTTTGTGTCCTGTTGCACTATAAGTTGCCTTAACTTCCTCCTATTCACCGTATTGAAGTGTAGCTTGTATTTAATTGAATCTTTTCACTGTCACCATTTTTGGTTGTACTGTCACTTGAATTACATTCATCCTTGATGTCAGTTCCTTGGTTTGGTGATTCCACTTGAGTCTGGGCATTTCTATGCTCTAGTCTCCACAGCAGCATTCATGCTTTAATTGCTGACTGCTGCATTGCCCCAATGTATTCATGTGTAGCCTTCATATATGTGCATGCATTTGTTCTGAAGTGTAGCTTCACATGAGTTCTTTACGTGATGTTACTTGATCTGTTTCACCGTTGTACCTTGATTCAATTGCTACGTGCAGTTTGTGATATATACCATCACTTGTGTACAAAATTCGTATTCTCTTAGTTGAAGTTTTTCACTGCTGCACTGCTTTGTTCTCGAATCTGATACATTGCATTGATGCCCTATATCATTTGCATTTTGTCATTTTGTTTCACTGATGACCTTATTCTCTAATGAGGTTGATCTGCGTCTTTTCTGTTGAGTGTTGTAGTGCCATATCTTTGTTGCTCTCGCCTTCGGTTAGCTATTTCCCTGTGCCTTGCTTTGCGACATGTTGAACTTGTTTCACGTGTTGCCTCTGAGCTTGTTTAGTATTGCTTCGAGTTGTTTTGTAGTGGCGAGGCAGTACACGCGTGCGTGTACTGCAGCCCTAGCAGGATTGACAGATTTGGTTGATAATTCGATTGTTAAATTATTGCATTGGTTCAATTTAATATTTTGAAGTTGTATTTGAAATGGTTCATTTCGATTTGAGTTGTATCCGTTGGCTTTTGGATTCATTGATCTTCTGAGTATTTGATAGACTGTATTGGCGAGGCAGTACACGTTAGCGTGTACTGCAGCCAATCAACACTGTTGTTTTTAAATTGACAATTTCAATTGTCTTAAATTGATTTAGTCGATTTGATAAATTGTTTATTTATCTCTGTTGATGTTTTAAATCTACTGATTTATTGTTTAACACTATTTAGTGTTATACCTGCCGTTATCCAATTCTCGTATCGAGAGTTGGATATACGAGATTTCTGTGACTGTCGTCTATTAAAATTATTACTGCCTATATGCACTAATAAACTGGTTTGAATTAGACTGACCTGGGTATTATTTTCTTTTGAATGTAATACTCGGGTCAGACCCGAGTTATTTCAGGTCGTAGATTTTCTACTTTGAGTTGCTGTTCAGGATTTGAAGACTTTTCACATCTTCTGAAGTTATCAGTGTCATTTTGTAGTAGTCGTGTCATTGTATAGAACGATATGTATTCATGTATATTAGTCGATAATGTACTTGTATATATAACTTCTAGAGTCAACAGTTGTAGTTGTATCATATGTATCGTGTCAACTATGTATTAACTGACATCAGTTATATATATATGAGACTTTTATTTTTATCTGTGTTCCGCATTTATATTATCTGTGTTATTGTTATATCTAATGTCCTAAACTATTATGAACCGTTGTAGTTCATTTTATACTAGTATTGGGTGTGTCGATGGGAGTAAATAAATAATAGAAGAAAAATAAAAAGTATGTACCACTCCTATCGAGATAACCAATATTAGTGTAAGGCCAATTACGGATGGTCGCTCCTATCCAGCCTTATTCTTCGTAATAATAGACAGTATTTCCTTTAATACTCTTTGTTATTATGAGCATAGAGGTGGGGCGTCACAGTTGGTATCAGAGCTTGGGGTTTATGGACATAATATAAAACATAACTTGGATGGAACATTTGTTACAACTATTGGTCGATGTTTTATCTGTGATTTGAGTCAAAACTAAAGTTTTGAAATTTTGATGAAATTTTTAAATATCTTTATTTAAAAATAAAAGTGGAATTGTGTTTTGTTGTTTTGATGAAATTGTGTTCTGATGATTTGATTGAGTTGTGTTCTATTTATCAGAGTGCGCAGCGGAAACAGTGAAACTGTCTTCGCTGAGTACAACTGATAATCTTTTTGATTTAAAAATCAAAATACGAAATTGATATGAATTTCATTTGTTGTTTACATAGCTGTAATTATTTTGTTTCTTTGAGAATTTCGAATCCGAATTGAGGATTCGAACCAATTACAGTTATGTGATTTTTTATTGAGATCTTTGCTGGTTTTCTTTTATGCTAATCATATATTGATTAGCTTTTGCTGTTTTGAATTATCTTCATTGAAGATACCTTCGAATGATTTCTTTGTTCATTCCGTAATACGTGCAAAAAAGTTGAATTGCACGTTATTGCATTTATTTTACGTTGAACCGATGCTTGGTTATGAAACGTATTTTGTTGCCGTTGTTTTTATAACGAAATTTCTACACCAATGCTATATTTTTAAGCACGGTGTTTTGTGGCATTTTGTCGTTTTGGCTTCAGTAACCGTCAAATTTTTAAAAGTGGATTTTCTAGCGGATATTCCGCAATGCTGATTTTGTGACCCGTTTTTACGGTATTTTGAGAAGTACAATTTCCTTATCGAAATTGTTACTAATATTGCTGCTTTAATCACGTGATTGGAAAATCGTTTTGAAATGAAAATTGTTTTATAAAATTTTAGCAGTTTGCGTTTTCAAAAGAATGAGAAAGCGACTTAAACGATTCAGCAAAATCGAGGATTATGACCCCTTTCTTTTACTGTTTCGCTTAACTCCGGACTTGTTCAGTTGAGAATGTGAATTGTTATTTTTACAAAAAAAAAAAAAATTGTTTTCAGAAATTTTAACAGTTTGCTCTTTCAAAAGAATGAGGAAGCGATTTAAACGTTTCAGCAAAAGCGAGGACTATGACCCCTTTCTTTTACTAATTCGCTTAATTCCGGACTTGTCCGTTTGAGAATGTGAAGGGTATTTTTACAAAATACACAATCTTGCACTTTCAAGGAAACGATGAAGAGATTTAAACGATTTAGCAAAAGTGCGGAGTATGGAACCACACTTTTACTATTTCGGTTAATTCCGGACTCGTTAATTGAATATCTGTTGTTTTGATGATTTTGATGAACTTTACACTTTCAAGGAAACGATGAAGAGAATCAAACGATTTAGTAAAACACGTGGTATGGGACATGTGCGTTTGCTATTTCGGTTAATTCCGGACTCGTTAATTGAAATATTTGATGTTTTCGTGTGCTTTCGAGCCACTATGTTGGACCTTCGGGTCATATGTTGGACCTTCGGGTCAAATACCAGTACTAGACCTTCGGGTCATTTGTTGGGCGCCAAAATTATGTTGAGTACTTGGTAGGCTTCGGCCATATGTTGTTGCACGTGCGGCGAATTAAAAACTCGCCATCTGATGGGATCGATCCAAGCTTTTATGTTGATTTTCTAGTCTTCTTAATTGATTTCTAGATATTTGTTGTTTCCAATTATCTGCAGGTAATTGGATATTTGTTGATATGAGTTCTGATTATCGTTTTTGATAATCAGATATTTGTTGTTTCTAATTATCGCTTGTGATAATTAGATATTTGTTGATATGAGTTCTGATTATCGTTTTTGATAATCAGATATTTGTTGTTTCTAATTATCGCTTGTGATAATTAGATATTTGTTGATATGAGTTCTGATTATCGTTTTTGATAATCAGATATTTGTTGTTTCTAATTATCGCTTGTGATAATTAGATATTCGTTGATATGAGTTCTGATTATCGTTTTTGATAATCAGACATTTGTTGTTTCTAATTATCGCTTGTGATAATTAGATATTTTTTGATATGAGTTCTGATTATCGTTTTCGATAATCGGATATTTGTTGCCTTTAATTATCACTTTAGATAATTAAATATTTGCTGATTTGAGATTTAATTATCGCTTTTGATAATTAAATAATTGCTGATTTGAGATTTAATTATCGCTTTTGATAATTAAATAATTGCTGATTTGAGATTTAATTATCGCTTTTGATAATTAAATAATTGCTGATTTGAGATTTAATTATCGCTTTTGATAATTAAATAATTGCTGATTTGAGATTTAATTATCGCTTTTGATAATTAAATAATTGCTGATTTTAGATTTAATTATCGTTGTTAGATAATTAAATATTTGTTGATTTGAGATTTAATTATCGTCTTTGATAATTAAATATTTGTTGATTTGAGATTTAATTATCGCTGTTAGATAATTAAATATTTGTTGATTTGAGAAATTTGATTATCGTTTTTGATAATTGAATATTTGTTTTCTGACTATCGTATGAGATAATCAGATATTTGTTTTGTCTTCTGATTATCGTTTGAGACAAGTAAATATTTGCGATTTGAAAATTCAATTATCGTTTTGATGATTGAATATTTGCGACTTTTGAGATTTGAGCTTCGTCTTTTTCTCTGGCGATTCAGGTGAGTAATTCGATTTACTCACATTCAATTCGTGTTCTGTATGAGATTTCTGCTCTGTTTTTCCTTCTCTTTTAGTTGCTGGAACTCGATTGTTCTTGCTTTTGTTAGTCGTCTGATTTTGATCCCTGATTCCCACGATGTTGATTCTTTTGATTTGAAGCAGTCGAACCTTTTGATTTCTTATCTAATACTTCCTCGCTGACACTTGCTTTGCTTATACATTCGACATTGCCATGCTCTTTTGGTTGTTACCTTTTATCCGTTTATTCCCTATGATTGCGTGGACGCAATTTTTATAAGGAGGGGAGTCTGTAACAACCCGAGATTCCACAATCACTTTGTTAGCATCAAATGACGATTTGAATTATTGGCTAATCGCTGTGGAAGTTTTAATGGGTTGAATTCTTTTAAAATCGGATTGAAATTCTTTTTGAATTTGTAAAATTTTATACGGGCTTTATAAATTTTGAAGTTAAGTTGTAAACTTTGTAAGTATTGAAGCGGGCCCTAAAGAAAAATAGTATTGTGGCCCAAATTTGTGTTACCGTGATATTTATTATAACCCATTCCCCTTTCTTTCTGGGATCAATTCACTCGAACCCTAAAAATGAAAAACGAAAATAAATGGCGGCACTGACTCATTCTCCTTCGTTCCTCTTTTCAAAATAAAGGGAAGAAACCGTCCCCCCTCTTTCATCTTCAATTCGATTCAAAACCTAAAGCATAACGACCGAGAGAAATCAATGGCAGCCTCGTCTACCTTCGTTCGTCTCTTCCGCCGGAGTAGGGCTTTCGTCTTGCGTTCGTCAAACTGGAGTGCGTTCGGCTACTTTACTTCGTCGAAGATAGATTTGTTGCCGCTTCATTCCAAGGTGAGCGATTTAAACTTCGCTCACATCTAATTTGAACAGTGGTGGCATTTGATTCTCTCAGTGTAGATTTTTACTGGTCCATTTTTATGGCTTTGAGATTTTTGGTTTCCTGTAGACTTCGGTCACTTTGATTCTGTAGATTACTTTGTTGTGATTTTGATTTCCACGTCCACTTGTTTCGAATTTGGTTGCATTGGAGTTTATGTTGGTCTCGGCTTATCCCTTAATTTACTCGGGACCATTAACTGTTGATCTCGGCCTTGATTTTAAAAGGTGAAAATGCTTTCGACTTTTGTAGTTTCATATTGTATGATTTGGTGCCTGCATATATAGAGTCTTGTAGCACTTGTTGTCATTTGTTCTTGTCTTGTGGATGGCCTTTTTGGTATTGCTGTTGGTCTTTGGTACAACTGGCTACTTCAGTTGCTTAAATATGTGATTTCTCACCTGGCTTTGGCCTGAGAGCGTCTGCATACTATTGCGTTTGGACTCGAGTACAATTGAGTCTTGTTGTCACTTGCATCCCATTGTTCACTTAGACTTTGTACCTACCTGTTGCATTCACATTCACGCACTATACACTGGATTTGCTCCTGATAGAATTAGTGTAGTGGTTATGCATATCCAATTACACTCGAGTTCAACCTGTTGCAGCATTGTCACTTGCACTGTCCAGTGTTACAGTTGCATATGTGTTGTAATGTTAGTTTCATTTTTATTATGTTGATACTGTCTGGTCTTCTTCATTGTGGTTGATCTGTGAGTTCTCTGGTGGACTCTTCATTGTTGTTGTTGAACACTGTATGCACCTTCACTTGAAACTGTAGCCTTCACTGTGTACACTTTGTTGATCTTGTATATGGTCATAAGTCTGGTCTTTGATCTTGGTTTGATATTCTGGTTCATTCATTGTATATCTGTGGTCATTTAGCAATGTGAACTGCCTTGATGATACTCGAGATTTTGTTGTACTTAACATCGTGATAATGTTGTTCCACTGTTTGTGTCCTGTTGCACTATAAGTTGCCTTAACTTCCTCCTATTCACCGTATTGAAGTGTAGCTTGTATTTAATTGAATCTTTTCACTGTCACCATTTTTGGTTGTACTGTCACTTGAATTACATTCATCCTTGATGTCAGTTCCTTGGTTTGGTGATTCCACTTGAGTCTGGGCATTTCTATGCTCTAGTCTCCACAGCAGCATTCATGCTTTAGTTGCTGACTGCTGCATTGCCCCAATGTATTCATGTGTAGCCTTCATATATGTGCATGCATTTGTTCTGAAGTGTAGCTTCACATGAGTTCTTTACGTGATGTTACTTGATCTGTTTCACCGTTGTACCTTGATTCAATTGCCACGTGCAGTTTGTGATATATACCATCACTTGTGTACAAAATTCGTATTCTCTTAGTTGAAGTTTTTCACTGCTGCACTGCTTTGTTCTCGAATCTGATACATTGCATTGATGCCCTGTATCATTTGCATTTTGTCATTTTGTTTCACTGATGACCTTATTCTCTAATGAGGTTGATCTGCGTCTTTTCTGTTGAGTGTTGTAGTGCCATATCTTTGTTGCTCTCGCCTTCGGTTAGCTATTTCCCTGTGCCTTGCTTTGCGACATGTTGAACTTGTTTCACGTGTTGCCTCTGAGCTTGTTTAGTATTGCTTCGAGTTGTTTTGTAGTGGCGAGGCAGTACACGCGTGCGTGTACTGCAGCCCTAGCAGGATTGACAGATTTGGTTGATAATTCGATTGTTAAATTATTGCATTGGTTCAATTTAATATTTTGAAGTTGTATTTGAAATGGTTCATTTCGATTTGAGTTGTATCCGTTGGCTTTTGGATTCATTGATCTTCTGAGTATTTGATAGACTGTATTGGCGAGGCAGTACACGTTAGCGTGTACTGCAGCCAATCAACACTGTTGTTTTTAAATTGACAATTTCAATTGTCTTAAATTGATTTAGTCGATTTGATAAATTGTTTATTTATCTCTGTTGATGTTTTAAATCTACTGATTTATTGTTTAACACTATTTAGTGTTATACCTGCCGTTATCCAATTCTCGTATCGAGAGTTGGATATACGAGATTTCTGTGACTGTCGTCTATTAAAATTATTACTGCCTATATGCACTAATAAACTAGTTTGAATTAGACTGACCTGGGTATTATTTTCTTTTGAATGTAATACTCGGGTCAGACCCGAGTTATTTCAGGTCGTAGATTTTCTACTTTGAGTTGCTGTTCAGGATTTGAAGACTTTTCACATCTTCTGAAGTTATCAGTGTCATTTTGTAGTAGTCGTGTCATTGTATAGAACGATATGTATTCATGTATATTAGTCGATAATGTACTTGTATATATAACTTCTAGAGTCGACAGTTGTAGTTGTATCATATGTATCGTGTCAACTATGTATTAACTGACATCAGTTATATATATATGAGACTTTTGTTTTTATCTGTGTTCCGCATTTATATTATCTGTGTTATTGTTATATCTAATGTCCTAAACTATTATGAACCGTCGTAGTTCGTTTTATACTAGTATTGGGTGTGTCGATGGGAGTAAATAAATAATAGAAGAAAAATAAAAAGTATGTACCACTCCTATCGAGATAACCAATATTAGTGTAAGGCCAATTACGGATGGTCGCTCCTATCCAGCCTTATTCTTCGTAATAATAGACAGTATTTCCTTTAATACTCTTTGTTATTATGAGCATAGAGGTGGGGCGTCACAGGTTTCACTCCTGCTCTCTTTGTGAATTTTATTTCACCTTGAAACTCACTTATCCTATACTTGGGATTTTATTCAAGTTCACATAACCCTTTATAAGATCTTTCCTTAAAAATCTTATTCAAATTTAATACACTTACTTTCCTTCTCAAGAGGATTTATAATTGGATTTTCAAAACGTTAAAAATATATATGCAAGTAAAAATGATGGTTTATTTCAAAATATGGCTTAAGGTAAAACTAAATATAAATATTAAAATCATATCCAGTTATTAGTAAATTTACAAAGCTGATTTAGAAAACTAGGATTTATTTTAATAAATACTAAGCATTAAAAATAACCACTTCGGAATATTCTAAATCCAGATAATAGTTCTATAAAAATTATATAGTATAGTAATTTAAAAGTATTCCCTTTAAAATAAATTTATATTTTTAGAAAACCCAATATGCTCCATAAATTCCTCTTGATTCCTATCTCAACGACCATATTCTCATTTCTCACTTTCGGAATTATCCTACTATTTCCTTTCAAAACAAATTTTCATAACTCAATATAAGTCCTCACCATGACTTATCTCTTTACATATCCACTGATATTTTCCTATCTCATTTATAAACCCCGTTTATAAATTTATAAACTCCCCTAAGTTTTCCATTTATTTATAAAAACAATTTTATTCAAAAATTCCATCTTTATAATTTTATTCCTCAAATAAATTCATATTATTCCTTAATTGAATTCCATTTTTATTTCTAAATAAAACTTTGCTTTACTTCAAATCCACTCATCGATTCCAATATTTCTTCGAGTCTTTAATATATAAATTAAATTTCCCAAAACTCAACTTTAAACAATTCAAGAATAATCCAAGCAATAAATATACTTGTTATTTTACTTAATCCTTAAATAGAAGTAAATCCATATTCTCAATAAATATTTTCCCTTCAGTTTCATTTTAACTTCCTTTAGTTAAATTGTTTATGGTATTTAAAAATACCAGATTCCAATTTCCATGTTATTTAACACTCAATAAATCAATCCACAAACAAATCCATATCAATCCATCCATCATGTCATATACAACAACATATATATGATCAATAAATATTTTTGAGGAATCCTGTTGGATCCCTCCAACCTGTTTCCCTGCATCTACAGATGTTAGCACAATACCAATTCCACTTCGAGGTGGAATATCGCGGTATATGGGATTTATATAATATCATTTGCAATTATACGGCACATAGGGTCTCATCCGCTATATAATGCGGGAATATCAATCACTCCAATATATATATATATACTACAATATATATAATAGCATCCAACAACAGATAAATTATAAATTTATCAATCAAGCCAGGCATCCAATGATTTAAATTTAACATTTAATTTTAAACAAGGTAATCCAAATGAGTGAGAAAATCTCACCTTTGCTTTTTTTTATTTGCAGTCCACTACCGTCTCGACTTGTTTCCATGACTTTTGACCTTGTATAAACAATTATATGATTTATTAATATTCGAACAATTCGAACAATTATTTTCTTTTAATAAATTTAATTTACCAATGATTTAGTTTTAAACTAAAAATTTCCTTTAAAAAAAATCTTTTTAGTAGCTAAAATAATTAAAATAAGTTAGTTAAACAAAATTTTCAACCAAACCCATTATTAAAAATAAACCTAGCAAATTTAAAATACGTATATTTAATTTTCCTTTGAAACTACCTATATATATATTTATAAAAATAATTTATTGATCTTAAAAATCTAATTTATATAAACTTTCAACATTCTTTTAAAATTCCTATTTCCTGTATATATATTTATATATATTTTTTCCAGTCGCTGCATTTAAACATTTATATATATTCTAACTGAAATAAAAATAGACTGCATATTTATATCTCACTGTTTTCCTGTTTATGCTTAGATTAAAACATGCCTGCGAATCTATATATATATTTATTTATTTTTATATTAACCTTTCTTCTCTGTGTATATATATAAAAATCTTTAAACTGAACAAAATAAATTGTTCTATACCTTACTGATATAAATATGCTCGCTTCCTCCCTCTTCCTCACGATCGAGCTTCCCACACTCCACGACATCACCTCCTCCCATCACCGTTCTTCGAGACAACCCACCTCACTTTGAACATCGTTTAGGACAACATGAAACCCTCCATCTGCAATCGAGCATACCCAGCCCCCCATGGTCACGCGCCCCACCAAATCGCAGCCTAAATCGTGAACTGCCTCCTTTCTCCGTGGCCTAGATTCCACTCGTGAAATCGTGCTGCACGAAGTCGAGATGCGGCCTCTAGAAATCGCGCTGCCCTCCACCGCCTTGATGTCGCCACGCCCATGCGAAATCGCGATCAATTTCGATCGCGGTATTATTATTTTTATTTTTTTACTAATTCGATTTGAACGAAGGGGTCGTTTCGTAGAACTGAATCATAAGAGGGGTTTCGATTTTGAGATAAGGTAGAAGGAGACTCGGCTGTTTACAAGTAAAAGAAGGAGAGGAGTTGTAGGGTATTTTATTTGGTCGGCCATTATTTTTTTATTTGTCGATATTATTTTTCTGCGATTTGAAATGAAGTGAAAGGGAAAGAAAGACGGGATATAAAGTTGATGGAGGCGTGTTAGAGAAAGTTAGCTACAGTAACCTTGAGATGAAAGCAAAAAGCACTGATGTTAAGTTTATTTGACCAGTCAAAAAATATATTTTTTTTAAATTTAAATTGTCTTGTATTCCCAGCTTAAAATCTTGACCTCCTATCAAGGCGTGCCGCTAGGCGTTTATAATGTATATACCCCTATTTTGAACGCAATGGAAAAGGTTTCGAGTCCTAACTCGATCGTATGGAGAAGATAGCTTTTTGGACCCAGTTATTATATTAGATTTTGATATGATTTTATGGGCGTTTATATACCGTACGATCACACGACAACTCAAAACACTACGAAATTTGAAATCCGATAATAATACAATATTACGGATCTAATGAAACTGGTTTCGTCGAATTCCGAGACTGTGCCTCGGAAGGCTATTTTAAATGTCAATTTAAACGATATATTTTTAAAACTGAACAGATCACTTCTAAATTCAATTTTAAAAGTTGCATTGTCTTCGGTATATTTCATATAAATTTTACAAGCCTTCAAATTATTTTTATCAAGCTTAAAACTTCAGATTCCCCAATTTACCCAATATTCAATTATTACTTTAATAATTAAATTATCCAACAAACTGCTATATTTAGATTTGGAATCCATTTCCTTTAAATAACCCAAGCTTTCCACATTCAAAACCAATTTATAAATCAAATTTCAATATTTAAAACCATTTAAATATTCCAAACCCAACGTTGAAAAATCAGGGTCGTTACATTCCTCCCCCCTAAAAGAATTTCGTCCCCGAAATTTCTAAGGTAGAAGAATGCCCCAAACCCATTAACTTAATCAACCCACTTAGTGAAAACTCGTTATTCACTTCTCTAATCCTTTTTGTTCCAAACTAGCCAATTTGTTTCAGTCCCAATTCCAAAATCTTTTATTTCTATTCCAATTTGAAATCGTCTTTTCATTAACAAAAATATTTCCAAAAATTTTCTAACTCCCAAAATTTCTGGAAAATTTTGGCAGAGTCTCCTTTGTACGAAGGAGTTTTTGCAATTTGACAAGAGATATATATATACATCGACCCACACGGTCGGAAAAACAAAAACAAACAACAATATTCATATTTCCTAACTTTTATTGCGTAGGCGTACCTCTATTTAGCATTTTTAAGCAAGCGGTTTATTTATTTAGCAATTAGCGTGACCAAAATCCAGCCAAACGGCTTCCACGTACCTGTACTTACTCAATTTAAACACGTAAGTACGAAATATGTGCAATTTATAACATTTCTCTTATTTAAACAACTACAACCCATTAATTTTAAAAGCAATGCACACTAAACAATTTCCATAAGCAATTTATACGGTTTCAAAACTAATTCAATTGCTTTCACTTGCTTTTCTTACCATTGCATTCAACTTAAGTGATTTACAACTCACTTGCTTACCTTCAATTCATTTTTAAGTCCAAACAACTCATATTCGCCTCAATTGATTTCAAACTCAATTTTATTTGCTTCTATTAATTCATAGAATTTTATTTAATCTCGTTTACGTCAAGCGACAATTTATTTCTATGCAATTCGACGATATTCAGGTGAATAAATAATTACTTAAGCTTATATCCATTTTAAATTGATTTCAACTCAATTTACATTCAATTCATTTCCATTTTAACTTATTCACAACCATTCATTGTATTTTATTTCATATTCACATTGGTTTCATACAAACCATTTTATTAAGCTTGACAACTTCTATGCCTATAAATTAATAACCATTTCCCAAATTTATATAAGCCATGCTTCTATTAATTTTAAATAACCATCCCGCAAATAAATTTAAGTCAAGCTTCTTAAGTTATTTATTTTCTCCAATCATTACAATCAAATAATAAAGCTCATTTTTCATTGGCAAACACTTCCTTTCAAACTAATTTGATTCTATTTTTCAATCAAACCCATTTTGTAACAACCCGGGAGTTTGTAATTTTTAATCATTGCCAAAATGACGATCAAACTGTCTGCAAATTGCTGTTGGAAGTTTTTAATCAGATCGAAATTCTTTATATTAAATCGTCAAGTGTTTATGCGGGCTTTACAAATTTAAATCTTGGCCCGTTCTCTTTTATTTGGTTGGGTCGTGATAAACATCCAAGTGTTTAAACCATTCCCCACATAATTCTCGTGAGAAACCCTAAGCAGAAAAAAAAATGAAAGAAAAGAAAAAAAAAGATGGCGGCCTCGTCTTCTCCAAATTAGGGCTCCGATCAACTCGTGGTGCCACGACTTCGAGTGCTCGAGCGATCGAGGGTTTCTTCTTTTCGAGCCAGTTCTATTTCTCGAGAAAGAGGTGAGTATTATACTCACATCTAATTCAAAGTCTGAATGATTTCTGTGTTGTGCAAAATTCGTGACATTAGTTGTCGAATTCTTGGGTTATTAGTTGATTTCGATTTCTTGATCGAGATGATTTGAATTGTTCTATTCGTATATATTTTTGTAGTTCCATTTTGGATACTCACGGCTTGGGTTGATGTCGTGATTGCCACGGCGTTGACTCTTGTTTGATGAGGTTGTTAGCTTTGTTTTCGACTTGGTTGTTTTCCTTGTCATCTGATTTTGTGGCATTTGAAGTTGACCCGATATTAGCCTTGGTCGCCATAGCTCTGACTTTGTTGTGTCGATTTTTGTTTGTATCCATTAATTGAATTCGTTGCTTGAATTCATCTCGGCCACATGATTTATGACTTTGATCGTAGTTACACTTTACTTTGTTCAATGTGACATTGGTCACCCCTTGTTTCGACGTTGGCTGTAATTCCCTCTCAGTTTTGATTTTGGCCTTTGAGAAAATGCTGTTTAAAATTCTCTGTAATTGGGTTTGATTCCAGATGACTTCGGTCACTTGTTTTTGAAATTCCAGGTCTGCGGCCTGATCTTGACTTTGTGATATTGCTAGTGCTATTTCGTTGATTTAGATGTGTATGTATATCCATATGTATGCATACATGTATTAAGTCTGGTTCAATGTAATTACAGTGCCTTATTGTCACTGTCTTGAATTAATTATGTTGGTTTTGCAAAAAAATACTTTAGATAATATTTTGCTGGGTTTTGCAATTTCTTTCAGTATTAACTTCAAAATTGTAGTTGAATTGGCCATCTGCTTAAATATTGTCTGGTCATCTCTCCGGCCTGTTCCACTATTGCTTGTTCCATTGTGTGGTAGCTATCCTCACGTTCATGTCTGTACTGTGTAGTTTGGTTTTGCTTACATGTTCACTGGTATAACTTGGTTTGTTGCCTTTGTACTAGAGCTAGATTCTTGCAATTTCCAGTTTCATAACTGCTTCATGTAATTGGGTAGTTTGGCCTTCATTTTGTCAGTAGAATTGCTCCATGTAAATGGGGTGTGTTTGTTTCACTAGTCTGGTTGGTCGTGAGACTGTAGCATGCATTGTTCATGTCATTCCTTTGAGGCATATCATATTTTATTATGACTTCATGTAGAGGTTGTACTTGGTCATATTGAAGTTTACATCTGTTAGCTTGTAGTTCATGTGTCCACATTGATTTTGTGCTTTGTTCATGTTACTCCTTGAGCATTGTTGCAGACCACTTACTCATTTGTTCTTGTTGCACCTCTGATTCATTTTGCCTATGTGCAGTTCGTTATGCACATTCACTTGTGTACATATTGCACATTCATTTGGTTGAGGCTTTATATCACTGTCACTTGCTTAGTACATTAGTGCACTGTGAATTCTTGCACATTTGTTGTTTTGGGGTGTGCAGTATGATCTCAGTTCCTTGTTGTTGTGGTTTGCATTGCTTTGATGCACTGATTCCTTTTGCAGTTTGATTTGTCATACTTTGTACTGTCTCCCTTGTATTCAAGTGGCGGCTGCTGTCCTAGTTGCAGTTGCTCTTGTATTCAAGTGAAGGCTGCAATCTTATTTTGTATGAAGTTTTGCCTTAGTTGATTTTGGTCACTATTGTACTTGGCCTTATTTGTGATAAACTACCCTTGATTTATATGTGCAGACTTGGGTTGCACTGAGTTGATTCTGGTTCATTGATCTTTGGTGTATTTCAGGTGTATATCTGATTTTGGCGAGGCAGTGCACGCGTGCGTGCACTGCAGCCAAACAAAAATTGAAGTTTTAAATTGAAAATTCCAATTGTCGAAAGTGTTTAGTGTTGCCAATTCAAATATTATGAGTTGTATTCTGATTTGGTTTAAGTTGATGATTTTGATGATATCTAATTATCTTTTAGATAATTAGATTAAATGTTTTCCAATTATCGTATCGATAATTAAATTTTTGTGGTTTGCGCTGTTTTGCTGACTTGAGTTTCACTTTGACTCTACAATTTTGATTGCTGTTAGTACTCACTGTCGTGATGATTTCACGTACTGTGTGGCGAGGCAGTGCACGCGTGCGTGTACTGCAGCCACACAGAAATTTGATGTGATTGATCATTTTGAGATTGCTGATTTGTTGATTTACACTGTTTAGTGTTATATCTACCGTTATCCGATTCTCTTATCGAGAAGTTGGATATACGAGATTTCTGTGACTGCCGTCCATTTGATATTGATTATTATTGCTTCTGTGCATTAATAACTGAGTTTGAATTAGACTTTGAGTTGCTGTTTGAGCTATGAAGACTTTTCTTACCTTTTGAACTGGTCTGTGTCTTTTTGTAGTAGTCAGTGTACAGATTTAGGTTGATATGTATTCATGTATATTAGTCGATAATGTACGTGTGTATATATAACTTTCAGAGTCGACAGTTGTAGTTGTATCATATGTATCGTGTCAACTATATTGTAACTGACATCAGTTATATATATATATATATATATATATATATGAGACTTTTGTTTTATCTGTGTTCCGCATTTATATTATCTATGTTATTATTATATCTAATGTCCTAAACTATTATGAACCATCGTAGTTTGTTTTATACTGATAATTGGGTATGTCGATGGGAGTAAACAAATAAGATGAAATATGAAAAGTATATACCACTCCTATCGAGGTAACCAATATTAGCGTAAGGTCAACTACGGATGGCCGCTCCTATCCAGCCTTATTCTTCGTAATAATATACAGTATTTCTTTTAATACTCTTTGTTATTATGAGCATAGAGGTGGGGCGTCACACATTTCATTTAATAATTAACTCCATTAATTCATCCACTCAATTCTCTTTAAACTTCTAATTTCCATTTTAATTTGATTCTCATCCAATCAAATTCCATTTAATTCAATTACCCCATTCTCTTAATCCATTTTAATTTTAATCCCATTCTCACCTCGTTAAAATAATATCCATGGCCATATTTAACTCATTTATACTCGAATCGGATTTTATTTGCAACTCAAATCATATCTATTTTAATCCAATTCCATTTCATTCGACAACAACTTCAATTCATATTTAATTCACTTCAATTTCAAGTTGAATTTCTATTTATAACTCGGGTTTCATTTCCAAACCCCATCTTTAACTCAAATTTCAACTTTTATTTATCCAATTTAGATTCCATTTCCATATTCATTAAATAATTAATTATCCAATTAATTAACTTCCATTTCACAATTCAATATTTGATTTTTATCTTCAAAAATTCACTTTATTACTTTACTTGAATTCCTATTTTATAATTCAAGTTTGGATTTTTATTCATTCACCAAAATATCAAACAATTCTATTTTGGGTTTTCTTTCACTCTTTAAATTTATAAGTCACACACTTATTTATATTCACACATCCATCCATTTACAATCAATCCCATTCACGTTCTACTTTTAATTCGGGATTAGATATTTTTACTTAACCAAGTATATATTTTATTTCAATGCTTTTAACCTTTATGGGCTATTTTCAATTTATTCACCCCAATACAATTCTTATTCAACTTACTTTTAAAGTAAGAATTTAATTCCACTCAATATTATCTATAACTCAACTGAATTTTATTTCAATTCAATTTTATTTAACTTAACTTCAGTTAAATCTAGCATCATACTATTCTCTTTAATCCACCCAATTCATTTGAATTTAAATTAAGTAAGGACTTATTTTCTCTTAATATCATCTGCATCTTAATTCATTTCATTTCAATTTGATTTCAACTTAATTCTTACTTTCCCATTCAATCGAAATCATTCACCAATTATAAGTTTATAACCTATCTCCTGATGATCTCTCTAAATTATTTAAATAAGGATTTCAGGATTTTTTTTAAACACCTGGCTTTTGTTTCAAATCATTTTGAAATATCTCAAAACCACACTTCTCAAATTTTTAAACCAATCCTGGTTTTCCCCAACAAATTTCCTTTGAAATTTCAAAAACAAAACTTGTTTTTCTGAACAAATCAATTTTGGCAGCAATCCGTCACTTAGAAACTCGAAAATGAATACTGATGATGCAGCCGTTATACTCAGAATTATTTTCCAGCGACTGAAGTGAGCTCAGTGCTACATCCCTTCCAAAAATCCATTTAAACCCATTTTCTTTCAGAAATTCCTCAAAAATAATATTATTATTATTCTCCTTTCAAAATACTTTGGAAAAAACTTCCAAAAATTCCGGGATTTAAATTTCCAAATTTAATTTAAATCCAATTTTAACTATAATCCATTAGTTAAATTCCAAAAATTTAATTTTCAACTTAATCCAAGTTAAATCCTCATTTTTAACTTCACTTTTAATTTTAATCCCAAAATTTAATCTCATACTTTCCTTGGTTATGTAAGCTATTTTTAAACCTTTATAATCTTATTTGACTATAATATTATCATCCAAACACTTCAATTACATATAATAATTTGTAGAAAATTATTTCTTTTATATCAAAATATATTTTGGGTAAAATTATTTCATTCACCCGCTTTTGAAAACAATATTGTGTCGAATTGTTCTATTCAAGTGTTTAGAAACCCCTTCGATACAGTTGTGCAGACTGTCCGATGAAGGTTCATATGCCACTCAATAAATCAATCAACACAATATAAAACCATTTTATTCACTAACAAATACGCGCTCATATCTATCATTACACTCAAACTCATTCTGGAGTACTACTGACTCTATCTCTAATGAGTAATCCCCACCAGAGCCAAGGTTCTCGCTTAACCTTCAGCTCTGATACCAACTGTAAAGGCCCGCAAATCCGTACCCCTTTGAGCTGGCAAAATTCCACAACAATTCGGATCAAAGTGGAACAAAAGTACGAGTCTTCGGGTTAAAGAAGAAAGAGGTAGAAGAAGAAGATAAAAACAACATCAGAATCTCACAATCGCAGCGGAACAAAATACAATATATAGCACAGCTTTAAATACAAAGAATCTGTACTGTCATATATACATACCATTATCATAGTACATCAATCAATCATTACTGGAACAACTTAATACTCGTCCATACACAGCGGAAATAATAGTCAAATACGGAAGTACGCTCTGTCATCCAGCTCGTCTCCTGAGCTCCTTAGCTTTTTACCTAAATCTGTACAACTCGATCTGACCCGAGCATTATAATAAAACAACACCCGAGTCAGTCTGGAAAACCAACGTGAGAAAAACACACTCAATTGGATTATTAAAGTTTTGAAAAGCCTTTGAAACAAAGGTATCTCGTAAGACCATGCCACAAATAAACATGCCGGGTTTTTACCTTACAATAACCGAAACATTTTTATCAAATTTCTCTAATATTATAATAGTGTCTATAGAAAGTAAAATAGAATCTAGCTGAAATGCTTGCATCTCATGTTTCAGCAATAGTTGGGCACAATCAAAACCGTACATGCGCGTAGGGAGAATGGATTTCCAACTAATGACTAGGCACTGGGGTACCACCTGTCACAGTACCTGGTCTAGATCAGCGTACCGAGGACCACGCCCGATCCCCTACAACACAAGACCGGAACTACCTAAGGGTAATTCCGAGTAAGATCACACCACGGTTGGCGCGACCAACCGCCACACAGCCGAAATAAAAAGGGACATATAGACATGGATGATCTCACCCTAATGGGCGCTACCCACATAGCCTTGCTGCATAACCCCTGATTTTCAGTCACTCCCGATTGATGAGGCTTGAGGCTACGATTACCTTTCAAGAACGAGTCCCACTTAGAATGCTCATCGTCCCCCTGACGATGTTCTGAAACATTCATCCATACAAGTTGCCGTGGGTCTGGACAAACCGAATCACCGTCTTCATCATCTTCACGGTCTTCATTCGTTATCGTTCAAACCGGATCGAAGTGGTTTTCGGATAATTAAACCTGATCCCGGTCTCTTCGAAACGATCAACGCATTGGCCAATATTGATAGTCGGTTATTTAACTATCAATTTACATCCATAAGCAACCATCAAATCTTAAATAATTTTCCTCAAATTATTTATCTCAAAATATCTACTTAAGATATTATCTTCATATTTCAACACCTTGAAATCAGATTCAATTTCCTTTACTTCTCGTGGAACCATTTAAGTCCTTGCCAATCACTTAAAATATTTTCCCACTTCATTAGTTTCTCAAAACTTGGAAAATATTTTTTTATCTCCTATTTCTTCCTTCAAAAATCATTTACAATTTCATTTGTAAATTTTTCAAACTTATTTCTCATGAATCCTATAAATCCCTGGATTCCTTAGTTAATTCCCGTTTATATTTCCAAAGCCATTTAGCTTATTAAAAATTCAGGTTTCACTCCTGCTCTCTTTGTGAATTTTATTTCACCTCGAAACTCATTTATCCTATACTTGGGATTTTATTCAAGTTCCCATAACCCTTTATAAGATCTTTCCTTAAAAATCTTATTCAAATTTAATACACTTGCTTTCCTTCTCAAGAGGATTTATAATTGTATTATCAAAACGTTAAAAATATATATATGCAAGTAAAAATAATGGTTTATTTCAAAATATGGTTTAAGGTAAAACTAAATATAAATATTAAAATCATATCCAGTTATTAATAAATTTACAAAGCTGATTTAGAAAAATAGGATTTATTTTAATAAATACTAAGCATTAAAAATAACTACTTCGGAATATTCTAAATCCAGATAATAGTTCTATAAAAATTATATAGTATAGTAATTTAAAAGTATTCCCTTTAAAATAAATTTATATTTTTAGAAAACCCAATATGCTCCATAAATTCCTCTTGATTCCTATCTCAACGACCATATTCTCATTTCTCACTTTTGGAATTATCCTACTATTTCTTTCAAAACAAATTTTCATAACTCAATATAAGTCCTCACCATGACTTATCTCTTTACATATCCACTGATATTTTCCTATCTCATTTATAAACCCCGTTTATAAATTTATAAACTCCCCTGAATTTTCCATTTATTTATAAAAACAATTTTATTCAAAAATTCCATCTTTATAATTTTATTCCTCAAATAAATTCATATTATTCCTTAATAGAATTCCCTTTTTATTTCTTAATAAAACTTCGCTTTACTTCAAATCCACTCATCGATTCCAATATTTCTCCGAGTCTTTAATATATAAATTAAATTTCCCAAAACTCAACTTTAAACAATTCAAGAATAATCCAAGCAATAAATATACTTGTTATTTTACTTAATCCTTAAATAGAAGTAAATCCAAATTCTCAATAAATATTTTCCCTTCAGTTTCATTTTAACTTCCTTTAGTTAAATTATTTATGGTATTTAAAAATACCAGATTCCAATTTCCATGTTATTTAACACTCAATAAATCAATCCACAAACAAATCCATATCAATCCATCCATCTTGTCATATACAACAACATATATATGATCAATAAATATTTTTGAGGAATCCTGTTGGATCCCTCCAACCTGTTTCCCTGCATCTACAGATGTTAGCACAATACCAATTCCACTTCGAGGTGGAATATCGCGGTATATGGGATTTATATAATATCATCCGCTATTATACGGCGCATAGGGTCTCATTCGCTATATAATGCGGGAATATCAATCACTCCAATATATATATATATATATATATATATATACTATAATATATATAATAGCATCCAATAGATAAATTATAAATTTATCAATCAAGCCAGGCATCCAATGATTTAAATTTAACATTTAATTTTAAACAAGGTAATCCAAATGAGTGAAAAAATATCACCTTTGCTTTTTTTTATTTGCAGTCCACTACCGTCTCGACTTGTTTCCATGACTTTTGACCTTGTATAAACAATTATATGATTTATTAATATTCGAACAATTTGAACAATTATTTTCTTTTAATAAATTTAATTTACCAAAGATTTAGTTTTAAACTAAAAATTTCCTTTAAAAAAAATCTTTTTAGTAGCTAAAATAATTAAAATAAGTTAGTTAAACAAATTTTTCCACCAAACCCATCATTAAAAATAAACCTAGCAAATTTAAAATATGTATATTTAATTTTCCTTTGAAACTACCTATATATATATTTATAAAAATAATTTATTGATCTTAAAAATCTAATTTATATAAACTTTCAACATTCTTTTAAAATTCCTATTTCCTGTATATATATATATATATAAATTTTTTTTCCAGTCACTGCATTTAAACATTTATATATATTCTAACTGAAATAAAAATAGACTGCATATTTATATCTCACTGTTTTCCTGTTTATGCTTAGATTAAAACATGCATGCGAATCTATATATATATTTATTTATTTTTATATTAACCTTTCTTCTTTGTGTATATATATAAAAATCTTTAAACTGAACAAAATAAATTGTTCTGTACCTTACTGATATAAATATGCTCGCTTCCTCCCTCTTCCTCGCGATCGAGCCTCCCACACTCCACGACATCACCTCCTCCCATCGTCGTTCTTCGAGACAACCCACCTCACTTCGAACATCGTTTAGGACAACAGGAAACCCTCCATCTGCAATCGAGCATACCCAGCACCCCATGGTCACGTGCCCCACCAAATCGCAGCCTAAATCGCGAACTGCCTCCTTTCTCCGTGGCCTAGATTCCACTCGCGAAATCGTGCTGCACGAAGTCGAGATGCGGCCTCTAGAAATCACGTTGCCCTCCACCGCCTTGATGTCGTCACGCCCACGTGAAATCGCGATCGATTTCGATCGCGGTATTATTATTTTTTTATTTTTTTACTAATTCGATTTGAACGAGGGGGTGGTTTCGTAGAACTGAATCATAAGAGGGGTTTCGATTTTGAGGTAAGGTAGAAGGAGACTCGGCTGTTTACAAGTAAAAGAAGGAGAGGAGTTGTAGGGTATTTTATTTGGTCGGCCATTATTTTTTGGTTTGTCGATATTATTTTTCTGCGGTTTGAAATGAAGTGAAAGGGAAAGAAAGACATGATATAAAGTTGATGGAGGCGTGTTAGAGAAGGTTAGCTATAGTTCCTTGAGATGAAAGAAAAAAGCACTGATGTTAAGTTTATTTGACCAGTCAAAATATATATTTTTAAAAAAAATTTAAATTGTCTTGTATTCCCAGCTTAAAATCTTGACCTCCTATCGAGGCATGCCGCTAGGCGTTTATAATGTTATACCCCTATTTCGAACGCAATGGAAAAGGTTTCGAGTCCTAACTCGATCGTATGGAGAAGATAGCTTTTTGGACCTAGTTATTATATTAGATTTTGATATGATTTTCTGCGCGTTTATATACCGTACGATCACACGACAACTCTAAACACTACGAAATTTGAAATCCGATAATAATACAATATTACGGATCCAATGAAATTGGTTTCGTCGAATTCCGAGACTGTGCCTCGGAAGGCTATTTTAAATGTCAATTTAAACGATATATTTTTAAAACTGAATAGATCACATCTAAATTCAATTTTAAAAGTTGCATTGTCTTAGGTATATTTAATATAAATTTTACAAGCCTTCAAATTATTTTTATCAAGCTTAAAACTTCAGATTCCCCAATTTACCCAATATTCAATTATTACTTTAATAATTAAATTATCCAACAAACTGCTATATTTAGATTCGGAATCCATTTCCTTTAAATAACCCAAGCTTTCCACATTCAAAACCAATTTATAAATCAAATTTCAATATTTAAAACCATTTAAATATTCCAAACCCAACGTTGAAAAATCCGGGTCGTTACACTATTTCTAATCCAAATCTCTTCCTTTTCTCTTTCATATATTATAGATCTATAAATAAATCATTTGTATTCCAAATAGGGATTACAAGGGAGATGAATATAGATGTTAGGGACAGATCTGAAATAAAAACAGGAAGATTTGGAAAGCTAGCAACGTGAGTGGATTTATTTATATATCTTTTAAGTTTAAGATATATTATCGTTAAATTCCCATTTAGATAATTTTATTCAATAATTAATCCTATTAATTAAGTTATGCTGAACTATTAGGAATTTACAGTATTAGTATTTATTTACATCTGTTTCTACGTTTTGGATTTCTATGCAAGTGTCATTCTTCTTCTATTTTCTCCTTTTTCTTCGCGTATGGATTAGAATAGATTAAACGTGAATATGGATTAAATAATTAAGAATATTGAAATGAAGGAAATAAGATATAAAGTAATAAAAGTTTGAGGAATGGAATTACTGTAATAAATTACGTTAAAATGAGAAAAGTTAATTAATCTAATAACTGGATTTGGGAGTAACTAAAAGGTTAATTGGTTGGTTTAGAAAATAAGATACATTTCTATAAATTAATATTTAAAAGACAACAATGAACGTAATTGCTAGAATAAAAGAAAGAAAAAGAGAATTAGTGTAACATAGAGAAACCACTGTATTTTACACTATTCCAAAATAGTAAAAGAAATATCTAGCAGTTACAGATTATTGTTTATAGTATTATTTAATATTAAAATATGGAAATGGATTTTTAAATATAGTTTTCATAACAAACCAAATAAAATAGAATTACTTCCTAGAATAGAAGATAATAAAGCAAAGTATGACATGAATCAAGTAAATTATTAGATAAGAACTTGAAGCTGTAAATGATAATGAACCTAGGTCGGCATTCACTACGCAGACTATTTAAGAAGATAGTTATTATGATAAGTGAATCATATAATATAAAAGAATAAAAGAATATTCTATATCATAATAAAAGAAGACAGATTAGAACAGAAAAGAAATGCTGGAATTATGTACGGACTATAAAAGAAGAGAAAATGACAATTACAGGTAGAATTATAACATAGGTTATAATTAAGTAAAAAGAACGGAAAAGCTTATTTTGAGACTTTGAATAAATTAATGAGCAATAATAATGGTAGAAGCTTATTTAAATAATTTATATTAAGTCAATAAGAAAATAAAGCGGGAATGATAAAAGAGGCTTATTTTAATGAAATTAAGATTTATATTAAGCAAGATAATGAATGTGGCTCATACCAACAGCATTCCTTATTAAATAAATGGAAATCTCATAATAGATAGAGGTGAGACAATGGCAAAAATATGCTAATTAGGGTAAATAAGTAGCCAACAGAATAAGAAAAGTAAACTAAACGCAAATTAAAAGATTAGACTTAGGGTCTAATAAAAGAGTGAGATGCGTTTGGAGTAGCCCAAAGGATGAAGAGCCTAACGAAGCAGTTCATCACAGATTTCAGTAAAGGAGAAACATGTCCAATTTAGTTATTTTAGGCTAGAAGGAAGTACGAGGCTTCAACGGGACGTGAGGATATTCTATGATGGCCCTCTGGGTAGGCCTAACGAAGCTGCATCCCCGAAGGTAGGTCTGTAGGTGTTCCATCAAGAGAGTATGCCTTGACTGCATTTGCATTGTAGGCCCAACGTAGCAGACCTTTGTAGGCAGTCGGAAGGGCTTGGTGTTCGGAGTAGGGTATTCATATGTCCAGTACTTGCAAGTAAGTTTAAGGATAGTCGCATGCGAATATCGGCCATCATCAAGACCAACAGCGATTTCGGGAAGGACTAGAGTTAAACCAACAGACCAATGATTCTTTCACTATCAAGACATTGGATGAGGGGCACCACCATTTGGATGTTAGATTGTTTGCAGTAGGGCACAACCACTTAACTCTTTAGAAGTCTTTCGGTTAGTTGAGGGGTGGCTGCGTGGGGTCATAGCCACAATGAAAAAGAGACAAACCAACTAGAATATATGTATTGTAGGCCTAACGAAGCAGTCCTTTACAGATATAGAAAATCCCCGATTGAATTCCGTACAAGGTAGACCTTGTTGGTGGGATTCAGATAGCAGACATAACGATTACGTAGTTCTTAATGTATGCACTGAGTGGTACATTGTGGATGTCCGAGCACTGGCATATACTAGTGTGGACGTGATTTACGTTTTCATAGTAAGTAGTGGAGCATTTGTATTGTAGGCCTTACGAAGTAGTCCTTTATAGATGTAGCTACGGAACGCTCGCGGAGCAAGATGATGGAGCATCTGTATTGTAGGCCTTACGAAGCAGTCCTTTACAAATGTAGTTACGGAACGCTCTCGAAGCAAGATGATGGAGCCCTTTTTGAGGAGGATACGAAAGGTATTATGGGTAGTATCTAGGACCAATATGGTCATTGGGCATATAGCTACATATATATATATTAGTTATTAGGTTTTAATCTACTAAGGAGTAGATAGGTACGATTCACGCACAAAGGCGAGAGTATGATAAACCTAGTGAACCTGATATAACAGTAAATGGAAATAAAACGGTATATGTAGAATTAAGCTTAAAAGTGTATAATTTATCCATTCACCAGAACTTTAGTTCTGACCCCCTCTTCATAACATCATACAAGTTAGGTAGATGGCAGAGACTTCCCAGCTTTAAGACACTTGTTTAGAAAGTGTTATTATATTGGTGAGTATTTACTTACTATTATATTTTAGTCAATTCTACTGTGAGATATTTAATTGAGCTCTGATATATTTGTCTTTGCCTATTTGTAGGATACCAAATTCCCAACTCGGGTTTCAGTGGGCTTGGGTTTTAGCATTTTTGCGAAAAATCCGGACCTACTAGAATTCGGGTTGTTACAAATAGCGTCGGTCTTTGACGATCAATGAGGTACACGTGGATCCACTCGTAACCAATAATCCATTGGTAGCTGTCGATAGCCGTCGGAAGATTGTTACCCGTAAGCCGTCGGTAGCCGTCGGAAATCTAGGTTTATTTTTTTTTATTTCTGCGCCTATTCGACTTCCATCAAATCTACATATATATATATCAATATATACTTCTCAACTCTATTCCACACAGATAATTCAGATATGTATATATATATAACAACAAACATCGCATATTATACCAACAACAATATTAACCATAATCTCCAATATATACAAAATCATAAACTCCAATATATACAAAGTCAAGATCATAAACTCCAATATATACAAAATAAACCATCCAACATCCTCAAACATCCAACAAAACACTGGCCAATCAACGTCAAACATCAAACAACTCCACAAAATGTACCAAATCAATACAACACATCCAATCTCTCATCAAAGTGTATCAAACATACCAAAAAAAATCATCCTCACCAACTCCAAGTCAACATATACAACATCCAAGCACAAACATAGAAAAGCGTACCTATCAAGAGTCGTCCTCGCCTCCGGAAGCACTAGACGACGAAGGAAATGAACCATGTTGATGCACGTACTCCGCTAAGCGCTGATTTAACTGCTCCATCTGTATAGTGCGAAGACGGTCCTACTCCTCCAGCTGCTCGACCATGGCTCTCAGCTCTTTTATCTCGGCTTTGTGCTGCTCTTTTTGGTACGCTTGTTGAGATGCCCTAGCCTGCGAATATAAAAAACTACTATAGAACTTTTCGACGACTTTTATAACAATTGTGTAACTTTTATAAGATAGTTTATTTTTATAAATTACCGCTTGGTTTCCATAACCAAAACGCTGATTTCGCTGCGTTGGATCCATGATGGAGTCAAAATAATGTCTTCCTCCTCACGGGTCAACTCATCGCGATCTGATCCCTCTAGCATCTGTGCCCGTACCTCTTGAAACTTTTCCTACAATGCCAAAAAAATCACAGTTGAAATTAACACAACATTATTTTAATTCTTCAAAGCTAATTACTTAAACTAATTGATATTAATAACTTAAAATTCAAAATATGCATATATATGCAACCGTTGCCTTATCCTCATCTTCCCATGCATATGTAAGGTTGCCAGCTTCGTCCGTTTGCTTTATGGCATGGGTATGAGCAAATACTTCCATGTATGAGACGGACGTCGACACGCTCTTTTCTGCAATAAATAATGTATACATATTACTATTTATATTAACTATTTATTAATAACTTATAACTTAAACTATATAAATGTAATAACTGTTTATAATTAATCGCAATTAACAAATTTATCAAATCCTCACGATGATGCTGGAATGACTTGGAACCACTATGATGTGTTACTGGGTTCTTATTTCTATTCACAAAGTTCCTCTCTGACTTAGCCTACAAATTTAAATAATTGAACAATATATTTAATAGCCATAAAACAAAGTAATGAGATATATATGATAGATTAATTACTTTGAACTCATCGTTGTTCCACCAGGCAACCCAAGCATCCCATACACTGGCACCCATCCAGCTCGGTTTCTTCCCAGCTCTCCTAAGGCCCGACATCGTGTCCCGATAATTCTTCGCTATCTTAGAATTCCAGTGGCGCTGCACAAGGGAAATTAAAACAGTAATTTATAAGCTGAACATTTTTAAGTAGTCAACAAATTGTAAAACAGTAATTTATAAATATGTAAATTTAAACTCACCAAAAGGTCCTGTCAGATGCTCTCTTTGATTGGTTCAGGGATTTTACTCCATCGGGGTCAACAACCAGTCATCCTACTCATATATGCCTGCTTGGAAATACTAAGAACCACTCCCGATGGCTTTAGCTCAAATCCCTTGTATTAAATTTGAAACATAGCTTTAGACTATTATATATATCGTACACAAAATATTTCTAATGCTATGCTACTAATTTTAATACTTACGATCCATCGGCTTTGGGCTACAAATACACTACTGGTCGTGCTGCTGGCTCTAAAGGGCCACAGTCATCACCTCTATTTCCTCTTCGAGAAGAAGAGGAGGAGTCGGAGTGGGAAGAGCTACACCTTTGGAAAAAAGATATAATACATGTCACGTACATATCAATTTATTATGTCAGAACATATAATACATAATAATTATGAGAAAAGTTATCATAATTGATGAGAAAAATGTAACATGAATAATTGCATAAATTACCTTATATTAAATTGTATATTAGCAATTAGTCCTCGTCGTTTTTTGGTTCGGACTCGGTTTCATACTCTATATCGTTTTCCTCTGTAGTTTTAAATACTTCTACTAATACATTTGATTCATCATTTAGAGGTCCAAAATCCATGTGATCGTCCGTTATTGTTATTTCAACATTTTCCTCGATATCTGCTTGATAGGCTTGTTCGTTTGGAATATTCTTTTCATCAAATGTAAATCTTGCCTTCGTTTTAAAAACAGCCGACTAGTCTGCTTTATCTCTTTTTAGAGATGGATAAGGGGTATAATAAACTTGTAGGGCTTATTTGGCTAGTACAAAAGGATCATACTTTTGATAACGCGGGGTATGTTTTATTTCTATAAGATTATAATTTGGATGCACGATAACTCCAGAACCTGGAACATTGCTGAATCAGTTGCATCTAAACAAAAAAACTTCCTCCGCATGTCTAGTGAAATATGTCAATTGCAAAACCTGGGTTAACACACCATAAAAATCATTTATATGATCATTTGGATCATCACCGCCTTTAACAAATACACCGGTATTGTTAGTTAATTTTTTAGCACCATATTCTTTGGTGTTGAATTTATATCCATTAACGAAGAATATTAGATATGTCTTAACTTTTCTTTTTGGTCCCATCGCTGGATGTTTTAATCCTCCATCGACCACACAATTTATCGGATCATAAACGTAGTTCGAAAACCAAGTAGTGAAATCTTTGCTTATATCGCCGCTTGGATGTTGTGATTCATAAACACTGCAAACATAGATAATATATTACATTATAATTAATGCACACGTATAGTATTAAATTAAATAAATATATCTAGACTTATAATTTAATATTACCTAATAAATGGTGCAACTTTAGTATGATTAAGAAGAATATATGTGTGTGCTACATGGTAATCTCTATCGTCTAACCATACTTCCACACATTTTCCAGCAGGTCGACCATGTTGTCTAAAAGTAGATAACACTGCCTCAGAAGAACAATCTTGTTCAACGGCTTCATCATTACGCGTAGCACTTTCAAATGGTTCACATGATCACTGAAATAATGAGAAAAAAAGAACGAAGCTTCTTCTTCGATATATGATTTGCAAATTGAACCTTCAACTCGAGCTTTTTGTCTCACTTTTTTCTTTAAATGATTTAAGTACCTAATAGAAAATATTTCAATTCAAAAATAACTTATATATATGTAATTAAAACAATATTTACCATGCTCGATATTAATACCCTACCTCTCGAATGGATACATCCATCCATATTGCACAGGACCTCGAAGACGTGTTTCATATGGAAGATGAATAGGTAAATGCTCCATTACATTAAAGAAACCTGGAGGAAATATTTTCTCCAATTTGCAGAGCAGTACAGGGATTTCTTCCTCAAGTTTACGTAGACGGTCAACTTTTAACGTAGTTGAACAAAGCTCCTTATAAAACAAACTAAGTTCCGTTACAACCTTCCAAACTTTTCCAGGCAATAGTTCTTTGAAAGCGACGTGCAACAAATTTTCCATCATTATACGACAATCATGCCTTTTCATCCCACTTAGTCTCCCGTTCTTATAGTCGACACATCTACGAAGATTAGAGGAAATCCCATCAAAAAATCGTAATCCTTCCACCCATTTTAACAGTACTTTAACTTGGTTGTGTCTAACTCATAGCATGCTTTGGGGTTTTTAGTGTCATTTGGCTTGATATGAAGCTCAGGACGGTTACAAATTTCTTCTATATCATGTCTTGATTTCAAATCGTTCTTAGTCTTGCCCTTAACATTCAAAACTGTATTAAACAGATTATCAAATACGTTTTTCTCGTTATGCATCACGTCAATGTTATGACGGATTAGGAGATTTTCCAATAAGGCAACTCCCAAAATATACTTTGTTTGCACCAATTATGAATCTTCGATTTACCTTGAATTTCAATTTGTTGTCCGGTTTCATGTATAATTGGATAATTCTTTACAACTTCATATATATCTTCACTTGACCAAATTGTTGGTGGTCGCAAAGTCTCATGTCTATTAGGTGTGAAGTATTTTTAATCTCTTCTAAACGGATAATTAATATGGAGAAAACATCGATGACAATCAAACCATGCAAATTTCTTCCCATTTGATAAAGAAAATGCTCTTGTTTCTTCCATACAATAAGGACACGCTAAACGACCGGCCGTACTCCAACCCGAAAGCATTGCATATGCAGGAAAATCGCTAATAGTCCACAGCAAAGAATCAAACATCAGAAATTTTTTTTGATACGTCGTATGTTTCAACTCCTTCATACCACAATGTTTTCAACTCTTCGATTAACGGTTGTAAGTAAACATCGATTCCCTGTGTCGGATCATCTAGACCAGAGACAACAATTGTGAGAAACATATATGGAGTTTTCATACACATCCATGGAGGTAGATTGTAAGGTGTAACGATTATAGGCCAAGATGAATATTTAGAACCAAACTGGGAAAACGGTGAAAATCCATCCATACATAAACCAAGCCTAACCTTACGGCTCTCCGCTGCTAAAAGCGGGATATTTCTTATCAAAATGCTTCCATGCTTCTCCATCAGCCGGGTGTGTTAACGTACATTCTTCCCGTGTTCTCACATTGTGCCATCTCATATGATGCGCTGTTACAGATGATGCATATAACCTTTGAAGTCTAGGAGTGATGGGTAAGTAATGCATATGCTTGTATGGAACTTCTTTTCCCTTCTTTTTTTCTTCGTTTGTATTCCTTGTTACCTATTCTGCAATTCCTAAGATTGATGTCTTCTTTCCAAAACAACATGCAACCATTTAAACAAGTATCTATTTTTTGGTACGGCAAACCGAAAGCAGACATAAGTTTTTTACTTCATAATGATTTTCGCACATTAAATTATCGGGTGACATATGCCGTTTAGCAGCTTGTACAATAGCTGTAAATCCGGCTTTTGTGAGGTTGTATTTTGATTTCATCGCAATGTACTTTACAGTTACTGATAATTGAGTGCCGCTTGTACAACCATTCCATGAGGGTTTCTTAGCAGCATCCAATAAATCATATATTTTTTTCGCTCCAACAGTTGATTCCTCTTCCATGTTAAATCGTCATTATCAACTTCAACGGTAGAGAACATTGATCGTGCTGCATCTTCAACCATATGTTCTATGAGATTCGTCGTACTAATTTCATCACCAACCTCCTCATTTGACTGTTCTTGATTAGGTGCTACAATTTCTCCATGACGATCCCACACCAAATAATTCGGTACGAAACCGTATTGGCGCAAATGAACTCTAACCATATCCGGTATCAAATGCTTCAACAGTTTGCACCTACTACATAGACAACGAATTTCTTCGTCGTTTCCATTATTACTTAAAGCGAATTCAATAAACACATGTACCCCATTATAAAAATGTTCACTTATTGAGCCTTCCATTTTTCTTCGTTGTTCATACATCCAGCTCCAATCAGTAAAACAATTTACCATTTTTCCTACTTTAAAATCTATGATAGAAATTAAAATTAGCATTAATCATTAATTTTATGGATTGACATTTTATTTTTAATTAAAAAGTATTTATTTATAATGTTATTGAATTTGCTATTTTGCGTCTTTTTGCGTCTTCTTACACCTTTTTGCGCATTGAAATTACTTTTGCGGCTTTTTGTGCTTTCTTGCGCCTTGAATTGGTTTTGTGCCATGAAATGAATATAATATTAAATTTTTAGCTTCTATATTATTTTTTGCTTTGATGGTCAGTCATCCTACTTCCCATTACAAACACAGTAGTAATTATATTTCATAAATCAATTCATTTTAAATGATTTCACAAAATTTTGGCAGCACTTCCCCCATGCTTCCTGTATCGTACACAAATGAGTGTACACAAGGAACAAAAAGAAAGTGCTGCCGAAATTTTGTGAACCGTTTAAAATGAAATAATTTACGAAATGTAATTACTTTATAGTGTTTGTAACTTGTCCAATACAGGGACAAATCCGACAAATATTGTATCAAATGAATATGCATGTCCGTTTTGTAATAAAAACGAATATCCATATAACGATCATATACAATACTTGCCAAACGGGACCAAAAACTCTCTAAGGGATATTAATTTTATATAACATATATTAGCTAATTCATTTATGCATTGTAATATTCTAATAATTATATAATATATATTTTTCCATTTTATATAAAATCTTTTATGTTTTCAATTAAAATAAATTATTGATACAATATTATATTTCAAAAAATAAACTTCATAATACTGTCATTTATTTATTTTATCGGATTCCACATCCAAGTAAACTAGATTTGTTATATAAACTATCAACGGATAATCTTCAAGAATAATAATTAAATTGACATTTTAGCACATTAATTAAAACTAAATCATAACACCAATTAACACATAAACTAATCAACATAAGTCGATCATAATTATATTTTAATTATCAGATTTACACACTTACAACCGTAATTAGCATACAATTAGGCTAAAATTAAGGTAATTATTGGATTTACACATTTACAACCATAATTAGCATACAATTTCAATCAACATACAATTGTAAACAATCAAGCGGCTAATATCATCAAATATAACTACAAATTAACACTAATTTAACATACTAAGGTAAATTAAAATTAGAGAAAAATACCTTTTTTTCCGAAATAGAAGCGTCGGAGGTCGAAGAGAAGTTGGAGGCACTTCTGGTGGTGGGGGATGTTGGCCGGCAGTTGGTGGTGGAGCCGGGCGAATTGGGGAAGAGAAGGGGTTTTGGATTGAAAAAGGAGGAAAGTGAAGTTTCGGGCTGTTGTAATCTCAGTATACTCGCGAAATTCCGACGGCCGTCGACGACTCTAGTTCTGTCGGTTACCGACAACTATTGACGGCAACTACATTTTAATTACAGAAAAGCCACGGAGATGACGAGCCGTCGAAAGCCGTCGGAAAATCCCATCGGCGGCCGTCGGAAGGTTGTTGTCGCTATATATTGTTTCTCTTGTAGTGTTCTCTTGAACCCACATCCCTTATTATATCTACAGAACTTTGTCTCAAACGGTCCACGAGTGCTTGAGGTTGTTCCATTTGTTATTGATCTGAGTGTGGCCCCAGTCCAGGTTCAACTTGTGTTAAATGCAAGTGCCACAGACGAATAAAACCCGCTGACCGAACTCTTTCTGTCCGGCAAAAAGTCAATGCAATGATATATGAATACCTTCTTCCTTTTGCCTATACATAAAGCAATGAGCTGCGAGAAAGCAGAGATAGTAGCAAAACCAGGAGAGTGTGCCATACTAAAAAATAAAAAAAATAGGAAAAAATTAGGCCCCGTTTGGTTTGCTATTTTTAGTTTTGTGTTTTTGTCTAAAGAAAAATTCGCATTTATTATGTATTGTTGAAAAACACACCGTTTTGAAAAATGAAACTAACATAGAAAATAGAAAACAAGTTTATTCGATTTTTCGTGTTTTGAGACATAACAAAAGGATGCAAAACAATTCTTCTCCTCCGCTTCCCGTCCATCGTTGCGATGGCTAAGAATTGTAAAAATTTCCCCATATTTTCTTGCATTTTATAGTATATGTTGAAAACACAAAACATAAAACTCAAAACGAAACCAAACGGGACCTTATATGTTATAGATAGGAAAAAAATAAAAATAGTAGTGGAAAAAAATACCTGAAAATATGGACGAGCGAATCGATAAAAATTGAGAAAGGGGGCTATTTTTTAATACTGGTCGAAAGAAGTTTGGGGGGAGGGAGGGAGGCTGATTCAGAGGGTGGGTGGAAGCTAAAAAAATTCGGCCTTTGGGGTGAAAAGACACGACGCGTCCGACGCTAACGTATCCTGTCCCTTCAAAGTAGGGCTGTTATGGTAATGATTACTGTTACCATTTTGTAAATACGGTTACCGTACCGTTTTTACTGGTAAACTAAAATTGTTTACAGTTACCGTTACCGATTGACTGGTATATCAATGACTGGTATACTGATAAACTGGTAATCGTTACACTGGTAATGGTAAATCACCGTTTGTCTAGAAAAATAACAAGTTGATATATTTTTATACCGAACGATATTTCATTATATATCTCATTGAATCACTTAATAAAGGACATAGAAAATAGTGTATTTATCATCATTTGAGTCGAATTACTGAAATAAATTAAACTATTTTCTTGCTTCTAAATGCCCGTAATACAACATCTTACATGAATATCAATCTATTACGAACAGATTGGTAAATTACCGTTACCGTCGGTTTTGAAAAGGTATTACTGATGTTTTACCGTAGAAGATGGTAAATTTACCGTTAACATACCGATTATACTGGTATATACCGACTTTACTTTAAAATGATAACCGATTGACTGATAATGGTATGGTAATGATAAATTTACCGTTGCCATGTCATCCTACTCCAAAGGGCCTTGACGTATCTTAATTTGATCTGGAATGTTGGGCGTCCGATGCGCTATGAACTGAGCGTCTATGTAGCACGGAAGCGCACATTAAAAATTGCAAATTGCGGAGTGCTCCTTGTGAAAATCCCCTTCTTCTTCATCTAATTAATTCTCATTGAATAATATTCAGATCTAGGAGTAAATCAACCTAAGAACAAGAATTCGATAGCAAATAGCAAATCTGTAAAGATGCAGAGAGTTCCAGCAACAATGGAGGAGCAAATGATATTAAAGTACATTAACGAAGAATGCGCGTGGGAGAATTTGCCTAAACGTCTTCAAGCAACTCTTTCTAACAAAGACGAGTGGCATCGCAGGTGGTTCTCACCATACGTTTTTTTAGAAATCACAAGTCGAATTGGACGTTGTATATTTTGTGTTAGGCCAGAGTGTCCAAATCATATCAGGAGAAATGTTGATGAGCCCATAAGTTGATGCCTCGTAGATTTGTATGCAACTGCATTGAGCACCGATGATTACAATTAGGATTGTAGAATTAAGATTTTGCTGCATATGATTAGTTTCTAAAAGATTTATTGTGTGATATAATACTAGACTTGTAGAAGTGAACCAAGTGATTTTAAGTTGTTTCAGTTGTTTGTTTAACTTCAACATAGCCGTAGGTTGCACTGGTTTTGGTTTCTACTAGATAATTGTTATTAACCCATCACAACACTTAGTGTGGCTGCTGTAGGATAATCTTAGCAAGTAAACCATGTATATAAAACATACCTTAGAAGCACCATCTTGATGTCTGATGTACGTTGCATTTTTTTGCTTATTTGCAGAATTGTGGATCATTGCATCAAAAAACGATTACAGTGGAATTCATGTTTTGCACGTAAAGTGTGCAAAGAAGTAGAGTATTACGAAGAGATGATGCGCTATTTGCGTAAGAATCTTGCGGTGCGTATATAAGTTGCTCTCATAAGGATTACTTGTTCTTGTACATTCTTACACTTATGGTTACATTTGTTAAGTGGAAAACGTATTTGTGCTATACACATGAAGTTTTCAGTGTCATACCTCAAACGCTAACAAATATACCATCTCCTAACCCATATATTGACATTGCAGGTAGGGGGTATTCATTGTACATATCTGTGGTATAACATGTGAAACTTTACATGTGATGCCACATATGCATTTTGATGCACAAGACATCCATGATATAGACACAAGGACAAATATTGACTCCACAAATATCCGCAACCGCAAGGAAGCAAGACCCAAGAGAGTCAACAACAAGCTAAGAAGATTCCAAGATTAAAAGCTCTCTAGAATAGATTAGAAGAAACCAATCATGTAATTAGTTAGGATGACATGATTTGTTGGTTCACCAATGTTACACTTGGAAAAATTGGTTGGTTCACCAATCATGTAATTAGTTGGTTCACCAATGTTACAACTTTGAAAAATTAAAGATAGAATGACATGAAGAAAGAAGAAAGAGTGTGAAGAAGAAGATTTTTCATTTCACAATCATTCATTACATAGCAAGTTCGCCTATTCTTTGTCATTGTGAATAAGACAATTTTTGGAATCTTCTTGGCTTCTTCTAGTTTACATGATTGGTTTCTTCTAATTTATTCTAGAGAGCTCTTAATCTTGGAATCTTCTTGGCTTGTTGATGACTCTCTTGGGTCTTGCTTCCTTGTGAATATTTGTTGAGTCCATATTTGTTGTTGTATATCGTGGATACCTTGCGCATCACATTTTTGGTCATTTAACGTTTTCTATTATTATGCGAATCTTAGCAATTATTTTGTTTGCACATAGTAAGCAGTTGCTTGGTTACACCATGCAACTGGTTTCATTTTGATGTTTTGATATGATCTGTTTGCAGTTGTTTCCATATCATCTAGCTGAATATGTTTGTCGTGTAATGAGGCTGTCGCCCTTCAGATATTACTGCGATATGATCTTCGAAGTAATGAAAAATGGTAAATTCATTGTCACCCTCTATTGCTGTCAGGTTTTTTTTTTTTTTTTTTACTCGGCACTTCCTCCTATCCGATTGTTTTTGTTATGTGCATCAATCCGTGTATGTGCACAAAATGCCTGCTTCCTTTGTACTGTTTGTGTGAGCTGGGTAGGATTGTTTTAGTGGACTGGAATGGTGATAGACTTGTGCACCTTGTGCTTATGCTATGCTGACATAAATAGATCAGTGTAATAAAACATGCTGATTACATTGACTTGTAACACAAACAATTTTTGAATATTGACTGTCAGTCTCATTTGGATGAGAATTTTAACACAGTATCTTGTATCCAACGAGATGATTATAACTAGGTTATATTGGAATCTTGGATTATAAAATTTATCTTGGACTATCACTAGATAACTTTCCAAGTGAAAATGGAAAAAAAAATATAAAAAAATAAACATGTACGCCATAAGTTATTTTTGTTCCTGACACTTGAAAACATATTGGAACCAAAGTATATATTAAAAAACTCAAAATTTCTTTTGGACCCATCTATTATATTGGGCCCAAAATTTATATTAAAAATCAAAATTTCTTTTGAACCAGCTATGTTATCTACGTCGAGATGTGAAAATCATGGTCAAGACGAATGTTAAATGGGATTGAAAAGAGATTTTTTTTTACCGTTCGTGGAGTCTTGTAGGTCACCCGCATGGTGATCTGGGCGTCCATGTTTGAGCCCGGAAACATCCTCTTCGCAATGCGAAGGAAATACCGTGTACATTATCGACCTCGCAGAGCCCGCTACTATGCGGGAACCTCGTGCACTGGGTTCCACCTATTGTTTCGTGGAGCTTGTAGCGTGATCACGGTTTCAAATACCGACCATCTTGGCGGATATCTTCGTCAAGATCTCGATACGGAGTCTAAACGAAACAATGCACAGAATTTTCATAAAATCTCATAATTTATTCATCGGTAATGATCTCGGTATTTTAGTCGATATCTTGAACGAGATCAAATTCCAATATCTTAAACAGGATCATATTCCAATATCTCGACTGGTTTTGTACCGATCCGAATTCTGAAAAAGTCAAAATCATGCAGTAAATTGCAAAACAGAATTTTATATAGATGTGCAATCGGTCGGAGTGGCGGTTTTCAATGTCAATGGAAGCAGCGACGCCAGCGGAAAGCCACCAGGTGCACACAACTCAAGATATGACCGATTACATGGAATTCAAGGCAAATAATTTTGGGAATTATGCACATACTTTTCCAACGGGACCTTAGGTGCATGGGAAGTCTACGTGAAAAGTAGAATTTCATCTTGGTAGGAAATAAATATTCAGATTTGAAACCAAAATTTTGTGGGTTATAAGTACTCCCATTTCTTTAATTTCTTTCTCGTTTGTCATTTTAAAACAGAATTATAGAAAAAAAAACAAATATATCCTATAAATAATAAAGAAGAATTCAGGTCTGTATCAGTTAAGAGAAGCTAACGAGTAATTCGCTCGTTTGAATTTCTCACAAGCATGATGGTTCACTGTATCGGTTAAGAGGAACTAACAAGTAATTCTTTCGTTTGAATTCCCTCAAACATGATGGTTCTAATTCTATTGATTCCCGTTTGCTAGTCTACTTAGCTTTATACTAGAAATGCAATAGGTACAAACTTGATTTTATTTTGTTGATTTGCAAATCATATAAAATAAAATTAATTTTAAGGTAGTATCTAAATATATTATCGTGTAAGCAAATCAATTTAGATAAAGCATATACTCCGAGATGGTCTCAAGGTGCATTTTAGGATCCGACATGTAAATCCAATGGACGTCCGAGTTGGTTCATTTCGTCTAAGATCTCCCTGATATGAGATTGAGTTTCTAAAATCACAGAGACAAGACGTGATCGAAATTGAAGATTTAAATCCTTGAACATGATAACACGATTATAAATTACCTAGAAGGTTTTAGATCACTTTTAGATGCAAATCGTATAAATTAAAATTATTTTTTAAGGTAATATTTAATAATATTATTGTGTAAGAAAATCAATTTAGATATAGCACATACTCCAAGATGGTCTCAAGATGCATTTTAGGATCCGACGTGTAAATCCAAGACGAACGTCTGAGATGCACTCATTTCGTATGAGATCTCCCTTGATATGAGATTGGGTTTCTAAAATCACCAAGACAGGACGTGATCGAAGAAGATTTAAATCCTTGAACGTGATAATGCGATTATAAATTACCTACAAAGTTTCAAATCACTTTTTGATGCTAGTTGTTGTGAATATCTTCTTCATTTAGTTCTCTTTTGACGGTGTTCAAGAAATTACCTTGTTTGATTGTTTAGCTTCAATGTAAGTTCATTTGTTTAATGTATATTCAATTTTTTTTTGAAACGGTACTTTATACACTGTAACAACATATCACATGTCAACAAACGTTTGAATCACGCTACGCAAGTTTCGAACTTGTGACCTCTCGCACCAAAGCTAAATCACTTAACCACTGTGATAATGGTGCTTGTATGTATATTCAATTTGATAATGGATGATATGTTTATGGAACAAGAAGCAAGGTTGTCAAAATCGCTAAGCAGACGCTAGTTGGCAAACATGGATTAGGGATTTATATGGAGTTAGGCACTTTTAATCAACTTATGTACTTTGACAAAATTTTACTACTTTTTTAGCATTAATTGATCCGAAATGAAAATTTAGGGGGTAGGATGAGCTTGGGAACCACCAATGAGGCAAAATCGCCTGAAACTAGCATGTAAATGCTTAAACGAGGCCTCAATTATCACCTAAAAGATGTTTATATGCCGATTTAGATGCTTAGATGATGCGGTACGCCTCATCTAGGTGGGCTTAGGCGGCAAGTCTCGTCTAGCACCTAGGTGAGACCTAAACGGGAGCCTAGAAGGATTTTACAACAGATAATTAAGAAGAATAGACATACTAGAAGCGTCAGATGCTCATATATGCATATCAGCATCGAGTTTTATTCAAAAAGCTAATTAGCTAGTAAGCCTTTGTTAATCTAGAGTGATATGTTCCTCGAGTAATTTACTAAGGCTGTGTTTGTTTCAAATGTTGAGTCCTGAATTAGACGATGAATGCTTAATGTTGATTGTTCGTTTTCTTAATTAGAAGTTATTTATAAGATAAATATTTGTTTTGACTACGATAGCTCCTTAAGCTTAATGCAATCCATTCTGACTATTCTCTAATAAACATACAATAACTCATATATTCTAAATGCTGCGAATACATTGTAAATGTTCGAAGATATTATGCAATTTGATCATATAAATTAGTCATAAAAGCTTGCGCTTGAGACAAAATATTTAGCTATCGAAAATAACTTGTCGTGAAGAGAAACACAACGAAAATATATGCATTGATGCCATAAGTCCAATGACTATTTCCTCTAATTGCGAAATCAATCCTTAAATAATCCTAACGTTTATTTTTTTTATAATTTTTTTTTATTGAGTTTAATACGCTTTCAGCTAATATTGCACTTTGTATTGAAATCAGTACAGTAGGATTTTTATCAACAAACAACATGAATGTTAAAAGAGGAAAACGGCTTGAGTTTACTTGAGCTTGAGAAAAGGTTCCAGGATATTAGAGAAGAGCAACGTTGGACATGAAATGAAAACAACCCCGATTTAAAACCTTTTATAACAAATACCAATTGTAATTTTACACATTAGATAGTGATATAATTGAAAAAAAAAAACAACCAGAAGAGAAAAAAAAATGTGATACTTTATTGCTGGCTGATTTATTCGTAATGGAGAAATAAATTTCTGAACACTTGTTACAGTCAAACAGATAAGTTCTTGTTTGTATTTTTATGATAAATGTCCGATCACTTTAACAAACTCTACCTAAATGAGCCTCTGTCAATTTAGTAATAAGCATAGAATGCTCGTGGTCACATTTGGAGTAACTTGCCATAGAACGTACCTAACAATATACTTGTACATAGTAACAAATACCTATAATAGTTTTTTATTTGATGAACATCAAAATTTTTCAGTATGTAAGAACATGTATGAGGTAAATCTGTTTGATATTATAATATTCTAGCAACAAAAATAGGTATTATGTTTTCACTGAATGTATTTTTGGCTTATCCACGGATACTATCTTCACATCAATGTTTTGAGTTTTCCTTTGATCCATGATTAGTTTTATATCATTACATAATAATCTTCCTGCATGCATTTTGAACTTCTATGATTTTCTTACAGAGCAGCCATATGATAGCATCCCTAATTTCAGTGCTGCAGACGCATTAAGGCTTACAGGAATAGGAAGAAATGAATTTATTGATATAATGAACAAGTGTAGATCGAAGGTATTATCATTTTTTGAATTCGTTATAATCATATTTTTAAAAATACAGTACACATCACGTAATAGCTTGAAAATTTGAAAATTTCACCGTATATTTTGTAATAACATGCGTAAAACTGTATGTTTACATGGTTTATTTATATGCATTTATTTGAGCATGCGATAGAGTTACAACCAATAAAAGAATCATTGATCTTGACCACTCTGTGTATCTTTTGTACTATGTGATGACTCATGTAGGACTTTGTACATTTGCATATGCCAAGGATATGGCGATCCGAATGTGAAAGTTATACAGCTACTGTGTACCAAGTGCACATGCACAATTGATATGATTGCAAAAACATAACTGTAGGGGACTAACCAATGCACAGAAAAAGTTTGGTGCGAATCCATACGTGTACCCAATCTTACTAGAATGAGGCTCAAAATAATCTCACGAGGTTCCTCCTTATAACACAAAGGACCCTTAAGAATTTCACAAAGCAATTTATCAACTTCATCTACTTGTCAAGCTTGCTTTGATGAAGAATAATATCATAATGAGATTTGTAACATGCTAGCATTGGTTGGCCTATATGGTTTCACAATCAAGCTCCACCGCCGTTCATATCTTCTGCATATGTTATGCATTGGAGAAGTGATATATTGATCTTTACCCATGCTGTTTTAGAATAGTGTTTTGTATCTAATTTTACATGTTACTTTAACTGTTACTTAAAATGGCTATCTTGCTTTCGCAACTAAACAAAGTTTCCAACCTTTATATGTGAATTCTTCTGATATATTCTCAATTGTTACTATTTTTTACTCTTCAGAAAATTATGTGGAAGATAAACAAGTCAATTGCAAAGGAATTGTTGCCCACTCAACCGGTTGATTTTACAATTGAACCTTGGTGGGGTGTCTGCCTTGTCAATTTTACACTGGAAGAATTTAAGGTATGATATTTCCATCCAGATAAAGATCCCGCACATAAATCACACATGCTCATGGGTAAAAGAGGGTACATTTTTATTATTTTATCCTCTTCTTGAATGATAATCTTAACGATTTGGACTGTCAACCGATTTTTGTGCACGGAAATTACATCAAGGGGTTTCATCTTTGTTGTCAATTGTTAACCACAATATTTTATTCTGTTTTGGGGAACTAATTAAATGAAACTGAAAACCAATGGATGAAATTCTAATTTCATGTATAGTCTGAACCATGCAAGTGCTTCATGCTTTTGTGTGGCTTACTTTTTACACTGCTCCAGAAACTCACAGAGGAAGAAATGGCAACCATAGATAAAATTTGCAAGGAAGAAGCAAATTCTTTTGTTCTTTTTGATCCTAATGTTGTAAGAGGCCTTCATAGAAGAGGACTTGTATACTTTGATGTTCCTGTCTATCCTGACGACCGTTTTAAAGGTATTCGATTACTTGTATATATTTGCATTTTGTTTAATCAATGATAGCACAAATTTACAACACTATGGCAGTTTATATTCTGTCTTCATTCCAATTATCTTGTCTATGTTGTGTTATAATGAGAATTTTTTGGTGAATTTGTTAAAATAAATTCTTCACTCTCCATATTCTTTTATGCAACTGCATTTGCTTTCTCTTTTTAGAAGCTTATTTTACAGGAGTTTGATAACAAGCCTTTTTTAACGCACGTGCGTGCGCACACACACGTATGTGCACGTGCGCGCGCGCGTATGTATGTATGGATGAATGAATTTTAGTGGCTTGAAATATCAAATTCATCATGTGTGTGTGTGTGTATTCAGACGAGCTTAGATTTTGTGGAGATGCTCTTGAGCATGAACATCTCCACAAAGTTTAAGCTCTTTTGAATATATATATAACCTGACGAATTTGAAATTTGAATATTTTAGGATTATCTAGATTAGCTAAAATTGTGTGAAGATGATTATAAGGATCCGCTGCATCCCTCTTTTGCTACACCCCATTATACACCATGAATTAAACGTATCATATCAGCAAATGTTGTTTAATCTTAAGGCAACTAAACTATAGGGCAACCTGCATCTGATGTTTTAAGTCACTGATATATCATGATTCAGTTTCCAGGCTTGAAGGATTTGTTTCTAACAGGGAGCAATCTTATGAAGACCCTATAGAGGAGTTAGTACCTCCAAATTTCTAAACATAAGTTTTAAGCCGCTTTGAAATTGTGCATAATACTTCAAATAATCCAGGTTATTGTATGCTGTATTTGTTGTCTCAAGTGAAAACTCAACTGTTGCTGAGCTAGCTGCTACATTACAAGCAGACCTTCCTCAGCTACAGGCAGCTGCATCTTTCTCCTGCAGATTGGGCTGGGCTGTAAAACTCATTGAGCCAGAGTCTGTTTTTCAAGATTCTATAACTCGTGATTCTTCTGCAATTACTCTCAGTGACGACGAGGATGGATCCGATCCTAGCAGCAACATAGAAAATGCTTCACGGGAAGACCATGGCCAAAAAAGAGATGAGCGCAGGCTAATTTCTGGCACCTCTCATGTTGCTTTTGTGGTGGATGCTAATATAACATCCTATTTGATGATGGGTTCCCTTTCACCAGGTTAGATCATTTCTTTACTAGCACGTTTCTTCCAATTTATATGAATTCATGATAAATTATAATGTTCAAAAGTTTGCAAACATTGTGATAACCAGAACCTGCTTCTTAATCATAGGTTCGGAACTTCTGGAGGTTTTTGAAAAGAAATTATGTCTCCAGATATTTTTGTATGGATCCTAAGTCTCTTGATCAGTATAGGTTTTTAATTGTTTCTAAGCATGAATCTACGCAGCTAAGCGTAAAAGCAATTATCACTTTTTAGTAAAGAAATTGCTGAGAATCTAATCCTTGAAACGCTGTAGGTTCAGAGTTGTGTATGGGTATCTCAAATTTGCTTTCATGCAATTTTATGGCTACTCATGTTTTAAAAACATACAATGGTTTTCTGGCACATGTTACATGGTGAAATTAAGATTTCGTTTTCACTTTCACATATAGCCATGAGAAGATATGGCTACTCATGTTTTAAAAACATACAATGGTTTGTGTTATCTGGTCAAATGCGTGTTTTCACACGCGTTTCGGATGCCAATGCCTAATACTTTACAAGTATCCGCTTTTGAAATATATCAGTTATTGCTTATAAATGAATCAATCACATGTTTAACTTGTCCGTGAGCATAAAGCAGATCTCTCACCCATGTAATATGTCTCTTGTAGGCTTAAAATCACATGCGGTAACCCTATATGAAGCTGGAAAACTTGGCCATTCAAGCATCCAAGAACTCTGCAAGGATTTAAGTACCTTAGAAGGTACAAAATTCGAAGGTGAGTTACAAGAATTTGCTAATCATGCTTATAGTCTTCGATTGATCTTAGAGTGTCTACAGTCAGGAGGAATTTCTACCACTAACAAAGTAGTTGATAAACTTGGAAATCCAATTGTTGATGGAAAGTTGTCAGATAATATTACCTCCCTTGTAACTGATATTAGCATATCCGAGGAACCTAACAATTTAGAAATCACTGAGGCAAATACTTCTGGAGATAATGAAATCAACGACCATGATTCAACTGCTCTTGAAAGTAGTGTACCAAATGATGATTTACCTACTAATATTAATACACCTGAAAAGGGCATTTCGAAGAAAATTAGAAAATACAGAGTAGATGTACTTCGTTGTGAAAGCTTAGCTGCTCTGGCGCCCGCTACATTGGAACGTTTATTCCTTCGAGACTATGATATTATCGTATCTATGATTCCTCTTCCTTCGTCATCTGTATTGCCTGGACCTACCGGTCCTATTCATTTCGGCCCACCTTCATATTCTTCTATGACACCGTGGATGAAATTAGTTCTATACGAATTATTGGGTATGGGGCCATTATCTGTAATTTTGATGAAAGGACAATGTTTACGGTTGCTTCCTGCACCATTATCAGGTTGTGAAAAGGCTTTAATTTGGTCTTGGGATGGATCTGTTGTAGGTGGTCTAGGTGGGAAATTTGAAGGAAATTTGGTAAATGGAACCATTCTTTTACATTGTTTAAATTCGATCCTAAAATATTCAGCAGTGCTTGTACAGCCATTTAGTAGACACGACCTCGACGAGTCTGGAAAACTTGTCACGATGGATATTCCTTTACCTATCAGGAATTTTGATGGCTCAAATGCAAATGTAGGAGAAGAACTAGGGTTGAGCCTGGAAAATTCCGCGAACTTAAAATGTTTATTAAATGATTTATCAAGCAGAGCTGAATTATGCACAGTAGGTTATATACGCGTTTTAAGGTTACAGAAAGTTAGTGAATCCCTTATGTTTCTCTCTGACAATGAAAGATATGAATGGGTTCCGTTAAGCTTGGAATTTGGCATTCCCTTATTTAGTCCAAAGTTATGTAGCAAAATTTGTGATAGGATCGTTAAATCAAATTTTCTTCAAACGGATTTTGTTAACGAGCATCATGATGCCATGCAAAGCTTAAGGAAAATGCTGCGTGAAGCTTGTTCAGAATACCAAGCAACTGGTCCCACAGCAAAACTATTGTACCATAGAGAACAAGTAAAAGAGTCGTCGTCATCATCATCACCTCATCTGATTAATTATGCCAGCGGAAGATGGAACCCCTTCCTAGAACCTTCCACACCAATATCTGCAGTTTCCAATGAGTATCAGAGGCTCACGCTCGCTAATAGACAGCGGTGCCGAACTGAAATATTAAGTTTTGATGGAAACATTCTCAGGTAAATTTTAAACCGAGTTTCTACCGCATTACACGCATTGTTAATTGTTTAATATGTTCATTTCAAGCATTGTTTTTATATTTTTTAACATGATAGTAATTAGTGCCAACATGTGTCAGTTTCAAAGTCCGAATTCGTGATCTTTTGTCTCGCAGTCGAAACCATCAACCAACAAAGCCAACTTTGTCGATTTGTTTTCAAAAATCTTAAAATGTTATGATTTAAATCTCGTTTCAGATCAGATCTCTCTCATTACGATTGATCTATATTTCAGTTCAAACTCTAGTTAAAACCGCAATTGAGAAAATCAATCCATACTTACACATCAAATATGCTTATTTGGATCCATGATTCGGATTCTAATGTTTTCAAAACGAAATAAAAATGCAACAAAACAGAGAAAGTTGAGGTTTAAGTTTAACTCTAAAGTTCAAACATCATAATCAATTTCAAAGTGTGTACAAATCTTAGAACATGAACCTTTTCAATCTACGTTTACTATTCAAATTATGTTTCGATTTAAAGTTTGAACTTTATAATTCATAATTTGAATCTCAGTTCGAAAACCTTGTTTCCAATTATATAAATGGGAAGTTCTGTGCATTCCAAGTAGGAATTTTCACCGTTTTGTGCCCACTTTTGAAAACTTATTTCAATTTTGGACGAGTTTCAAAATTACTTAAAAATATAGGTCATTTTCTAGCAACATGGCTGAAAGTGACCAAAATACACAGGCTCTATTTCAAATTGCGGCACTGTCTTATTGAAAACATTAGCGCTACTTCAAATAGCATTAGCATAAACTTCTTTTTTGTTTTAAAAAAGTTCAATGGTGCCACTTAAAATAGTGCCAATGTAAAATTTAAAAATAAATAAAAATACACGTGTGCTACATCAAATAGCGTTTAGACTTAAGTATTGTCGCCACTTTCGGTCATGTGGTAGAAAGTAGTCTATATTTGTAAATAATTTTGAAACAAGTTTAAAATTGAAATAAGTTTTCAAAACTGACATATTCTAATAAATTTTCCCTTCCAAGTTCGATCAAATTTAAATTTATTGTTTATAGGTCATATGCACTTGCACCAGTGTACGAGGCAGAAACCAGACCTATTGAAGATTTACCTTCATCAAATACACCCAAGCCCGAAACAGATGAAGTGGATAGCAGAGAAGTGGTCCTTCCAGGTGTCAATTTACTATTTGACGGAACATCGTTGCTTCCATTTGATATAAGCGCTTGCTTGCAAGCTCGTCTACCCATTTCCTTGATAGCAGAGGCATCGGCTGAATCTTCCGCACTTCAGATACAATAAAAGATTTGTGATAAGACAGAAAATAAAAGATTCATAAGGTAAATGATCGATATCTGAATATTTTTCAATTGATTCTATGAAGTCACGGTAACGGAGTTAGATAGTTTGGTGAGGTATGGCGCAGTATAAACCATTAAAAAAATTTGAATTCTTTTTCCATGAAAAGGTAAAAGGTTAACAAGTTCGATTATTTGTCACAGCTAAGTCCACATGTATGCCATAGCTGGGTTTGAATGTTCCATAGTTGAGCATAAATGTTTCAATATCTAAGTATAACTTTTATCATACTTGTACATTATTTGTTAAGACTAAATTGTAGAATGGATACTGTTAAGGGTGGGTTTATAGTAATTTCTATCTCGGCTGCAGCATTCCGTTGTCAACTTGATCAACGATTGTTAAGAGAAAGAGCTAGGGGCCTTTGCTTGCATCTGATGCGAGTCAAATTAATTATTACTACTACTACTACTGTTGTTACTATTATTATGTATCATTGTAGTTAGTAATACATGATAACTAATGACATTTGAATGTCCTCATGGTATAGTGGTATGGTATGTCTCTAAATTGTTAATCTATAGGTGTTTGGATCGAATTCGCACCTCATCTAAGTGGATTGTCACTTCCCTTTGATTTCCATTCATTACCGACAAGCTTTATAAAAATATTGTTATTTAATTTATTTATTTTATATGTAAAATAATAATAATTATATTAATAATCATGTATCATTATAGTTAATAATACATGATAACTGTTTGCACAAAAAATGGACAAACACCTCAAAGTTGTATGATTTAGTAGATCTTATGTTGTTCTTAGTGATTTGGGTGATTTATGCAAATATGCAAAAAACAGGGACTAAACTGTAAAGAGACACACCGATTTATAGTGGTTCGGCCAGAACGTGCCTACGTCCACTTTATATGTTATTTCTCCTTTAGATCTCAGATTACAAGTACAAAGCTTTGGTACAAGTATCTAAAAGTGTTTGAAAGTTCCTTTCGTGCTTGAGCTCTCAAACCTCTCCTCCATTGTTGTACCCCTACCCCTCTATTTATAGAGTGAGGTAGGGGGCAGAGGTCTTGGATGTTTATAGCTGCTGGTGGGCTTGGGCTGAAGCAATCTGGCCTGGCAGCGTTCCGGTTCGGTGGTCTCCTGGTTCGGTGTAGGGTGGTCCGGTGTTGGGTTGGTTCGGCATTGGGTTGTTGGAGTTGTGGTTCGGCGAGGCCTTGGACCGGTGGTAGATGGCAGATGAGTTGGTTCGGTGGAGCTGGTTCGGCAGTGAGATGCCGAATGAACTTCTATATTTGAGAGTGCCGAATGAGCTATTGTACTGGGAATGCCGGATGAACCAAGGTATCTTGAATGCCGAATGATATTGGGAAGGTGAATGCCGAATGACCTTGGTGATGCTGATTACCGAATGAAACTTTAAACCTTTGATACCGAATGGACTTTTATACTTGAATCATGAGTGAAGTCCCAGACTTATATACGCTTGCTGGCTGCTTCTTCTTGGTTCAGTCGTGGAGGAAACGCACCCAACACTGATATTCCAATTTTGACCAAAAATGGGATAACACTTTGCCCCCCAAAACATGACTTGCGGTAGGAAGACGTGTTTTGTAATGCCATAAGCTGGATGTTCATATCCTATCAACAACCTGTAAAGAGCTTGATAGTTTTATATGGCCCCAAATGACGACCGTTCGGGATCGAGCTACTTGGGATGAAGCGCGGCCGTTCATGGTCAAGCGCCTAACTTCAAATGACGACCGTTCGCGATCGAGTCATTTGAGGTGAAGTGCGACCGTTCGCGGTCAAGCGTCTAAATCCATGCGACGATCGTTCGAGACCGAGTCATTTGTGGTGGAATGTGATCGTTCACGGTCAAGCGCTTTACTTCAAATGACGACCGTTCGAGGTCGAGTCATTCGAGGTAAAGTGCGACCGAGCCCGGTCAGAAGGCGGACCTCGAATGGCGACCGTTCGTGATCAAGCCACTTGGGGTGAAATGTGACCGTTCGCGGTCAAGCGCCTTACTTCGAATGACGATCGTTCGAGATCGAGCCATTCGTGGTAAGGTGCGACTGTTGGCGGTCAGGGGGTGGACCTCAAATGGCGACCGTTCGCGATCGAGCCACTTGGGGCGAGATGAGTTGTGCCGTTCGAGGCGAGTTTGTGACTGTTCGAAGTCGGGTGCCGTTCGAGGCGAGTTGTGACCGTTCGAGGTCGGGTGCCGTTCGCGGCGAATTGTGACCGTTCGCGGTCGGGGTGCCGTTCGAGGCGAGTTGTGACCGTTCGCGGTCGGGGTGCCGTTCGAGGCGAGTTGTGACCGTTCGCGGTCGGGGTGCCGTTCGAGGCGAGTTGATGTGTGCCCGGGGGGGACTTAATACCATCCAAACCAGATTCACGTTCGGGTGAGTTTCTGGATTGTCTGTTGTGGCGGTTTATCACTATCTCAGAGCATGCCTAGGGATCGTTCGCGATCCCGTACATGTGTAAGTAGCTTAGCCATTTTAGAATTATCAAAACCAAATATCCATTCAACTGATGAAATCTAAAATAGAAATGTTCAGCAAAGTCAAATCAAAATTTAAGAAGTAAAGAACAAAAGCAAAGCAGTGACGTCGGAGTGCAAACGCCTATATCGATGTGGTTTATAGTTGTATCAGAGCATGCCTGAGGATCGTTCGTGGTCCTGTACATGTGTAAACAACTTAACCGTATCAGTGTGGAGTTTGCTGCTCGTTCGTCGTTATCTCGATCAATGGATAATAAGATGACGTCTCGATCCTGAGCCGTCTTCAATTGGTGCGGGCGGTGGTCGTTCTTATTCCACCGATGTGGCCCTCCGAAGTATGCCTTGTTGGCAACGAGGTATGCTTCGCTCAAGAACTTGTGTTGGTGAAAGCAAATTTGTCGGCATCAAATTCTCATTTCTTTGGATGTCTGACAGATGTTAACTGAGTGAGGGGCTTCGCATGCTCCTTGTTTCTGGTCCTTGGTGGTTGCCCCCAGCTATTTGCTTCATGGTAGAAGGAAAGTTTGAATGAGAGGACGCCTCTTGGCTGCCCCCTTGCTGAGTTCCTTCCATAGCGCTTTTCCTTGTATGAGGCTTCTTCGTCTTCTAAAAGCTAGATCTAGGAACCCGTTTTCTGGATCTAAATTTCTTCTTTCAGATCTGAGATTCCCTTGTTCCTCTCAATGAAAGCACCAAAAATGTTTGCACAAAAAATGGACAAACACCTCAAAGTTGTATGATTTAGTAGATCTTATGTTGTTCTTAGTGATTTGGGTGATTTATGCAAATATGCAAAAAACAGGGACTAAACTGTAAAGAGACACACCGATTTATAGTGGTTCGGCCAGAACGTGCCTACGTCCACTTTATATGTTATTTCTCCTTTAGATCTCAGATTACAAGTACAAAGCTTTGGTACAAGTATCTAAAAGTGTTTGAAAGTTCCTTTCGTGCTTGAGCTCTCAAACCTCTCCTCCATTGTTGTACCCCTACCCCTCTATTTATAGAGTGAGGTAGGGGGCAGAGGTCTTGGATGTTTATAGCTGCTGGTGGGCTTGGGCTGAAGCAATCTGGCCTGGCAGCGTTCCGGTTCGGTGGTCTCCTGGTTCGGTGTAGGGTGGTCCGGTGTTGGGTTGGTTCGGCATTGGGTTGTTGGAGTTGTGGTTCGGCGAGGCCTTGGACCGGTGGTAGATGGCAGATGAGTTGGTTCGGTGGAGCTGGTTCGGCAGTGAGATGCCGAATGAACTTCTATATTTGAGAGTGCCGAATGAGCTATTGTACTGGGAATGCCGGATGAACCAAGGTATCTTGAATGCCGAATGATATTGGGAAGGTGAATGCCGAATGACCTTGGTGATGCTGATTACCGAATGAAACTTTAAACCTTTGATACCGAATGGACTTTTATACTTGAATCATGAGTGAAGTCCCAGACTTATATACGCTTGCTGGCTGCTTCTTCTTGGTTCAGTCGTGGAGGAAACGCACCCAACACTGATATTCCAATTTTGACCAAAAATGGGATAACAATAACTAATGACATTTGAATGTTCTCGTGGTATAGTAGTATGGTATGTCTCTTAATTGTTAATCTATAGGTGTTTGGATCGAATTCGCACCTCATTTTAGTGGATTGTCACTTACCTTTGATTTCCTTTCATTACCGACAAGCTTTATTAAAATATTGTTATTTAATTTATTTATTTTATATGTGAAATAATAAAGTACCATAATACACAAAGAATGTACATACATGGTCTACAAAGAACTTTATACAAGTACTAATCATATTAAATATGTTAAAGCAACAAAATAACAATCTATCTAGATCATCAATAATAAATGGTGGAACAAAAAGAAACTACTTTGTTCATAATAATAATAATGATTTAAGACATACGACAAAACTAACTTTAATTGCTTACAAATATTTTTCTAGCCTAATGACTTGCAAAGCTACTAACAATATTTTTATGTTCAAGTTCATTGACCGTCTCTTTTTCAATCAATAATATAGAAAAAACATTCAATTCGGTCTTTCTTGTGACATAGTGGATTGAAGATGAGGCTGTCGAATTTAGCTTTAAAAACTTCTTTCGATTGAGACGACAATAACTAGTTGGTCAATTTCTTTTCATATTTATTTGACATTTCACCAACATTTTCTAGATGTGAGGATGAGGCAATTATTTGCATCCTATTTGCTAACATTGTTCATTCATTAAATTATCATCATCAAATTTATTAGTTGCAACTTGACCTACATTTCCAATTTCATTATTAACATGGGAATTCTCAATTTCTACACTAGTAATATTACCTTGATTTTTTCATTCTCATTGATTAGAGCAATATTGTCTGCATTCAAACTTGAATTTTCTATTTGACTAGTTTTGATGAAAAATTTATTTGGAGCGTCTTTCTATGAATTGGTGAGTTCATTTAGCATTCTTGTTTTTGTCCTTTTGGCGTGTTTAGATTCTTGGTTGTGCATTTTAAACGCTAAAATGATAATGCAAGCATTTCTTAAAATTTTATCAACCAATGGACAAATGTATTTTTTATCCACAAACAACAAAATTGTCAACAAATAACACCGCGAAATGAATTCAAACGTAAATTATCTATTTAGGAAAAAATGAACTATTAAAATCATTCATAAGTAATATTTGCAAGGAACTATTTGAATTAGCTATCTGCAATCTTTTTACTATTTATAGAAAATAATTTATTGAAATAATCTCCATAATAAAAGCAAATTTTTTAAGATTTGAGTGAAGAAACACCAAATCTTTAATTTTTTTTTGAAATGGTACTTAGATACAACATGTCATTGGGATAACAAACCACAAATCATGTGTCAATAAATGTTCGAATCACGCTACGCAAGTTTCGAACTTGTGAGCTCTCGCACCAAAGTCGAATCACTTAACAACTGAGACAATGGTGCTTGTTCCAAATCATTAAATTTTAATGAAACAAATTTATTGAACATGAAATTTAGCATTAAATTTTTTATTAATATTATGAAATTCACAACATGAAATCGGTATTCAACTTAATTAAAATAAATATAGAAACTCTAACCCTGTGTTAACAAGATTTCTAGCCAACCTTGAAATAATAATTAGTGGTTCGTTTTAAAAAATGTCATTAAAACCATGATTAGAAATGTAAAACGAGGAATGGTTATCAGAGTAATAACTAGTGTGATAAAAGAAAATAACATTAGATGTAGGGTGCTTTGATCTCAGCAAAGGTCTACGTCCACTATAGTTGATGTTTTTATTGCTTAGAGTTTCTGGTTACAAGAAAAATATTAATAACTATTACAATATATTTGAGCTAGTAAATATATCTTATAAGAATAGCAAATTTTGATCTTTGTAGAACTATATGGGATCCCTTATTTATGGCTGAAGAGATCATGCCTTCAAGGGTTTGGATTGTTGCCTTGAGTGCTAAGTTTTCTTATGACCGTTGATCATGATCTACGATTTGGCCGGCGGTCAGTTCAGATTTCGCATGGAAAAAATGGCTAAGGTGCATGCCAATTGAAGGGACGTACTATGACATGCTTGTATCAGAAGGACAACATGGAACATGGAGTGGTTGATATACAATGGTGCTTTTGTCAAATAGGCAGTAAAGTACAAAGGGTGGTTGTTGTACTGCGACGCTTTTGTTTGATGAATAATGTCATTTACGTCGCTTATGTATGGGAACAGTACAGGGTAACCATCTTTTTTTATTAGAAGTCCATGGAGTCATGACAAAAATGGAGCGGACAGTGCGGTTGGTCGTCGAGGGGCCCGTATCGACCTTTGGGGGGGGGCAAGCGGGACCAATGTGGACAAGCAGGACCAATATGTAGTCAGGGGTTTAGGAGGCGAAGTTATCTTGTCGTGACTTGGTTGTCAAATGACGAGGCCGCTTGCGAGGGTTGAAGCTTTTTGTTGTTCTACAGGATATGGCGGGCAAGGTCTTGGATTTTAAGTAAAGCGGAACAACTATTTCTTTGCAAGTTAGGATGCTGAAGGCGTACATGCTATTAGGCAAAAGACGATACCCGTTGATACGCACTATGTGGGCCTACACTTTTGGGACTTGAACCAATGAGCCCGTTTATACATTTGTAAGAAAAATACGAGCAACATTTTGCCCTTAAGTTCGCTTCAGCGACCAGAGACAGACTTTTCCTATTTGTAATTAACATGTGTCCTGCATACATTGGCTATGACAATTCGTTGCTCAAGACGGTTTCAAAGATGTGATGTTTGATGTAACAGTGCATTCAATTGGAATTCAACGGCATGGATTGCTTGACGCTCATTTCAATCACGGTCAAGATTGGAGACCTAAATTTATGAAAAGAAGGGATTAGCTTCTTTTCTATCTTTACCGATCCCTTGAATCAAAACCGTCATTAACTCTTTTCAAACTTCTTGCATACAATTTTCCGATCTCACTTCCGACTTCAACTTCCAAAAACAACAAGAGTTTCTAGTTCTCCTTACTTCTACGTTTTAATGGCTTAGTTAAAGTTTTTTAGGTCAAAATCGAGTTTATGCATGTTTGTTATCTTCATTCTTGTTTTCTCTTTGAACCTTTAGGACTTAGAATGGTAGTTTGTTGAGACTTGGTCGTCGGTCGGTCAATGTTGATGGGTCAACATTGATCGACCGGCATCGAGATGAGCTGATTATTCCTCAAAAGAACTCAAGAAAACCATTAAATTATCAAACGACCCCCTTCTTTTAGGAAGAAGACAATAGGTTGGGTCTTGGGCTAGGGTACGTTAAGCTATATAAAGCATTGGCAGCCCAGGGGAGGACGTCCACCCGACTACACTGCACGTGTCAATCGTTATTCCTTGCCCTAACCTCCCGTCGGAGGATCACGTTGCTCTTTCTGCCATCTTGCCTTCAGAGATCATTAGCCACCAAGGACAGATGAGGAAATGGTGGAGTCTAGTAAGGATCAACCCCATTCGTATTTCTTTGTGAGGGAGGCCGAGTTGAGGGACAACAAGCGAACCCCGCCTCACCCTCACCGGGGAGATGAATGAGAATGGGTTGAATGGAATGCTTTGTACGCTTGCCAGGACCGCGAAAGAGGTGATCGACCAGGTGCACCAAGCAAAGTCGAGGCGGCCTGGAAAAGAAATAGAGGCTGACATTGGGGTGAACGTTCAGGAGAGCTTCTTGGTATGCTTTTTTTTTTGAATTTTGTTTCTGATCATCACTTCTCTTTGAAGTGTACTCATCTTGTTAGCTAACCATTTTCTTTACATGATAAGGCTCGTGCCTTTTGTATTAGGCATTTAATATCCGATAAAATTCTAAAAATTATCATAAGGGTATTTTTGGGAAAATAGACAAAATGGTCATTTTTACAAACACTGAAGTTTGGTGATGAGATCAGTGCCATTGTGACCGTCTCATTTTTCCCATTCGCGCAGTATATTTGGCTACGTCGTTTGGAGTTCGTATGAAGGAGATACTACCAAAAACGTCGTTGAGTCAAACGGACGCTACGCAATTAAAATTCAAATTCAAATATAGGCAGTCAGGCGGTTTTTTAACTTCCTTGAGTTAAAATAGAAACGCGTATCTCACTTTTCATTTTAGAAACTAACCCCTGTTCTTCCTTCTTCCGTAAACGTTCTGGCTTAACCCTAAATCCTAAAATTCTAAACCAAATTAAGAACTTTAAACCCTAAATCGAAGAGAGGAGCAAGGGCGAGTGTGTAGGAGCCACTAGCGGTATAAGAACAACGAATTGAGGGGAGTTCTATCTCTGGATAGCGAAGAAAAGAAAGGCTAGAGGCTTGGATTTGAGAGGAATCAACTAGGGTGAGTGAGTTTACCTAAATTTCATGTTTACTTCCTTGGTTTCATCATTTAATGTGATTAAAATTAGTAAGCAAATAATTAAATTCAAAACTATGCTATGTGATTTATGGAAATTTAGCCTAACTTGATTAATGAATGATTTTTGGGTAATTAAACGAGTTAATGAATTTTTATAATGCCTGTGTAAACTTTATATGTAAAATTAGGTATATTTGAGACATATATTTGGGATTTCATAGTAAAATGAAGGGAAATATATTGAAATATGAGATGAAATGTGGTATTTGCAGACCTAGATATTTTTTTTGTGAATTTTTATATAATTTATATGAATTTATATGTATGTAGGTGTGTGTGTGTGTATGTGTGTGCGTGCACGTGTGTGCGCGCGTGCGTGTGTGTGTATATATATCACATTACGTGAAAACAGCCCATAAATTGTATATTAATGATTTGATGTATATAATCATATCAAATGGCACGGAAATGATTTCTGAAGTTGAATTATATGTTTATATAAATTTAGAAAAATTATTTCTATAGGTATATTTTATATAAATATGATTTATTTAGTGAAAACGCTCTAAGTGGTGAAAATATTTATGTATGAATGTATACATGAATTATACATATATAATATTACTTTAAAAGTCAAGATTTTATTTTTGGAGGTTTGATAAATATATTCTAGTAAGAAATATATTTTTATTTCGAAATTAAACTATACATATGAATTTATATAGTGTATTTTAGTGTATGCAAGTTAAGGAAACTAGGATTTAAAAATTGCAAATGATGATAAAAATTTACGTGGAGGATATTATAATATGCTAGAAATGTATGTTGCCTAAGTATGAAATCAAAAAGCTAACGCATTACAAAAACAAAGAAATAAAAATGAAAATGCACAAATTATACCAAAATCAAAAATGTGCTTCGGCATGTACACCGGTAGCCCACACCGATGCACCGGTCACCGAATGTCTTTGATAATCTGAACCTGGACCTGATTTAGGCTATATACATATACATATACATATATATATATATACATATATATATATACATATATACATATATACATATATATATATACACATATATATATATACAAATATATATATATATACATATATATATATATATATATAAACACACACACAAAACATCATCCCCAATAAAAAGATATAAATTACATCTCTATTTTCAAATACTACAATTTTCTTCCCTAAAATACCCCTATGCTCCATGGCCGAACGTTGGTTCTTCATATGTGGATGTTATTCTCACATCCATAATTAAAATTTGCATCCCATTAATTATCAATCTTTAAAACGCAATAACTTTTTATAGAAACAACGGATTAACAAACCGTTTTCACCATTAAATCACAAATTTATTATCTTTCTAAAGAGCGACATTGTGCATATGTAAAAACAACGGCATACTAATTTATTCGCGGATCCAACTCCGCGCTGAGTTAGCCGGGGGTTTACAGGGGACAGCATGCTCCTGTCCGAAGGCGGGGTTCGAGGCGGAACCTCGAAATAAATTTATAAATTGATTTTTTCAAATTTTCTGCAATTATATGGTATGATTGCATACAATTCAGCAATTATATGCAATAATTGCAGAAAAGTATGCAATTATATGGTATAGTAGCACTTTTTTGCGATTATTTGGAATAATTGCAGATTTTTCTACAATTATTCGATATAATTGCATAAAAGTATGCAATTATATGAGATAAATGCAGAAAAGTATGCAATTATATGGTATAGTAGCACTTTTCTGCGATTATTTGGAATAATTGCAGATTTTTCTGCAATTATTCGATATAATTGTATAAAAGTATGCAATTATATGAGATAAATGCAGAAAAGTATGCAATTATATGGTATAGTAGCACTTTTCTATGATTATTTGGAATAATTGCAGATTTTTCTGCAATTATTCGATATAATTGCATAAAAGTATGTAATTATATGAGATAATTGCAGAAAAGTCTGCAATTATATGGAATAATTACTGACATATGAAGAAAAATTGACGATTATTTCATATAATTGAAGAAAATGGCAAATATACGGAATAATTGCAGAAATGTCGGCAATTATATGAAATAATAACAGAGAAGTATGCCATTATTCTATATAATTGCATAAAAGTCTACAATTACTCCATATAATTGCATAAAAGTCTACAATTACTCCATATAATTGCATAAAAGTCCGCAATTATTCCATATAATTGCCGACATTTAAAGAAAAATTGATAATCATTTCATATAATTGCAGAAAATGGTAAGTATATTGAATAATTGCAGAAAAGTCGGCAATCATATGGAATAATAGTAGTAGAGAATAATTGCCGGCTTCATGCAATTATATGAAATAATTGTAGACATTTGAAGAAAAATGGATGATTTTCAAAAATTGCAGAATTCTCTGCAAATATATGGAATAATTGAAACCTTACTGCAAATATGATTTTTTTAGTATCAACAATGGATCTCATTTTAAAAATTGTAAAATTTATGAATTTTTGGTGAAAACGGTATGCTCATCCGATGTTTCTACAGAAAGTTATGCGAGTTTGAAATGTTAAAAACGTAAAGGGTATTTGGATCTTTTTGCGCAGACGGATTTGAAAATAGGGACTAGAAACGTAAGTTTAGTTTGGGGAGGATGTTTTCTCTATTTTGAAACTTAACAGGGATGTAAGACAAACTATATATATATATATATATATATATATATATATATATATATATATATATTAGATGATCATGTCGGATTTCCTGAGTATGCTCGGCACAAGTGATAGGGCAGATGACGTATCGTAGTCTAAATGGCAATGTGTGTTAGCACACGGATATCACATGCCTTAGTGAAGTGATCTTTATAAGTTATTCGACTTAGTGTAGTTATGTAACACCCTAGATTTTTGGCAATATTATTTAGGATTTTTAACTAGTCAAATTAAATAAAATAATGTGTTGATTAGGGGATTGAGATTTGATTTTTATTAAGGTTAGCCGAACCATTTAAAACTAATGAACTAAAGAAGAGTTTAAATTGAAATAGGGGAGGGGTAAAATAGGAAAGTCATTCCTATATCCCTTAAACTATGGCCGTGTGCACTCAATACATGTTCATTTTCATTTTCTCAAAATTTTGACACTAAGGCCGGCCACCATTAACAAGGAAAAGGGGAAGAAGAATTAAGTAAAGCTAAGGGAAAAGCAAATTCAAATCAAATTCTTCCAAATCTCAAGCTCTTTTATTCTTTAAAGCTAAAGTGAATAATGTTTACATTTCAAACTTTTATTAGTTTCGGTTTTATGATGAATTCCGAATATTTTTCATTGATTTGCCATGTTTTTGAATGATGGAATGATTATATATGCTTGTTGATGATTTATATTTGTTCATATAGACTTTATGACATGTTTTGATACGAAAATCCTATTAAATGACATCCAATTGCCTTGTGAATTTTTATGAAGATCTAAAATGATATTTTAGAGATGGGTTTCAATTTTTAGATTTTTTTTGAATTTTCTGGAATTAATATGAATTTTCTAGTAAAGAAAATGGTATCTTGGGTTATAAATTATTTATGGGTAAATAATTATTTGTTTGGGCTTGAAATTTATATATGTTAGAAAATATATAAAAGGTGATTTTCTAGAATTTTTGTATATTTTTCCTAAGTGTTTTAATGGTTATATAAAATTATTTAAGGTATGAGACTTAAATGTTTTATATAATTAAGGAGGAGAATGAGCTTTTTGTAAAAATGTTTAAATTGCTAAATCTGGAAAATCGGCAGCAATTTTGAAAAGAGAAATCTTATAACCAATCAGATTTATACAAACACGGCAGGTTAGGTACAAATGGAATAGTTTTAAAGTGCAAATAAATAGGTTTTTCACTATTTCGAAGCTTTCGGCACCACCGCTTCCATCCCTTCCCTTTCGACACAGTCGAAACCAATGGACAAGGTATCAAAGAACTGGTACATAGTGAACTGGAAGAAGGCGAAAGGTATAGAGTCAAAATCAGGGGGTTCCGAAGGGGTTGAAGTATTTTTTTGGTATTAAAGGAAAACGCGCCCGCTTGTTTTCGATTAAGATGCTTTCGACTTAGTTGGCTTTCGACTAGGTCAAATGGTCTAAAAGAATGATTTCGATTTGGTTGCGCCTTTGCTTTTAAATGGTTGCTTTCGACCGGGTCGAAGCCTTTAGCTGCCGCTTCCTACTTTTCGATCTAGATGGTTTCGAAGGGGTTCTTTTGTTTTTCTAAAATTTGGCCACCTCTCTAATGCTTTCGGAGGGATGATTTCGACACCATCACTTCATTACTTAGGAAATGGTTTCGAAATAGGTGCTTTCGACTTAAATGATTTAAGGATCCTTTTTCTTTTGATTGAAGTATAACCCAAATGGTTTCGCAAGAGGTAAGTTTTATGGTTTCGAAAGGTGTTTTCCACATGTTTTAAATTGAACCCAAGTGCTTTCGAAAGAGTTGAGTTTTGATGCTTTCGATAGGTTTTGAATGGTTTCGAAAGGGGTTGGTCCTTGGGGTTTCGACAGGATTGAAAAAGGAAGGTTTTTCCTATGTTTTCGAAAGACAAGTTTCAAAAGGTTTTAAAGGAGGATGTCTAATATTTTATCGAGAGAAAGACTTTTATTGGTTTCTAAAGGGTTACTTTCAATAGTTTCGAAAAAGTTACTTTCAATGGTTTCGAATGGACTACTTTCAAAGGTTTCGAAGGGGTTATTTAAAAGTTTTAAACAAAGGTTTCGAATATGTTAAATAGGCAGAATAACCTAAGTGTTTTCAAGTTAAAAAGGACTAACTTATTTTAAAAGGATAGGTAATCCTTATTGGATATCATCAACATTATTTTTAGTAAAGTATATATATCATGCAAAATAGCTTAGAGTAAAGCTAAAGATACACATTCCTTGTATATATATGATTTAAAGGATCAAATCATTTTGAAAAGGTTTTCAAGGAAAATTTTAAAGGGTAGTTAACCCTTAGGTAATGACTCAGATTAGAAGACCAGATAGGGCTTGTGTATGCTCGCGCCGTATACTCATTAGCTATTAGCCTCTAGCTAATTTAGTCCAGAATTCCCGTGTGTAGGGCTTAGTCACAAGTAAAACTAAAATGTTGGTTACACACATAATGGAATATTTATGTACAGGGGTAGGTTATTGGTAGGCCACAAAACCATCAGGATCAGTTGACCCTTCGAGATGTAAGTTAAGGACAGACCATCCATAAGTTTTGTCCAACAGGTTCTTAGACTATTTGATATGGTATCTAGAAGGCCTGAGTAAGCCAAAGGGCAGTTAGCCTAGTTTGAGGACAGTTAGTCCAGATTGCGAACAATTAGTCCAACCGAGGGCAGTCAATCCAGATTTCGGACAGTTAGTCCATTTATTACCTGTTTATAGCATAACGGACCTTGCTATTATTTTATTATTATAATCAGTTTGATTAACTGGTTTGGTTGCAGGAAAGGATTTACATAATATATGTTTTGAAAAATGATATTAGTTAGGGGAAACCCGTTCCGCTAAGCGCATGGTCTCACTCAATATCTGTAAACTAAGATGTATCAAAATTATTCACACCAGGCTTTATGTATGACTCGAAGTTTTTGTTTCCCCTTAAACTCTCGGGTACTCAAAATTGATTTGAGAAGGCTGAGGGTTAAGATTTTCAGGTTTTCGTATTTTGGCGAATAAAGCTTCTAGAGACGAGCAGGTGGCTGACGGATAGCTAAATAAGAATTTTAGATTATTTTGTCTTTTGTTTTCCGCTATGTGTATTAAGTCAGTATGACTATATTTTCTCTGATCAACTAAGGGGGCATCGTTATATGTCGCTCTTGGTTTATTATTGTAAATTATATTTAATCATTACCTGGGAATGTTTATGGGATTATGTAACTTGGTTATGATATTATTTTGAAATGTAATCAGCAAAATGTTGTTTTTACATGATTTTGTTCATATTCAAGTACTTCTGATATTATGGATACCATTAGCATTATCGTATTTTGTCACCAGAAGTTAATACTATAGATGACTGCAGCATCTGTAGCGCTTAGTTTTTGGCCTGTAGATATGGGATGTTACAAGTTATCGATTTAGAAGAGAGCCGAAATGGGGAGTCATAACTTTGGATGCTGTAGGTTGGTTGCAATGCAATTGTTATTGGGTATAGCGGGGTTCATAGTTGTTGGGTTTATCCGCGATACGACTATACAACTTACCGTACGGGCGAGTGTGAATTTAATCATCTCATTTTAGAACGAATATAGTAACATGACTATATGAAACTTAGTGATTATGAATCGTATATTAGACTTGATATGAGTCGGATATGAACTGAAATGTATAATGATATGGCAGCATATCATTTTTGATCATGTCATATTATGAAACAAACATAGTAAATGTTGAATTCAGTTATATTTAATCACCAGACTTTGTGTCCAACCTCCTCTCCATCATGTTTCCTTTATTTATGATATGTGATAGGTTACTAGAGACATGTCAGGTTATGATGACGCTGCAGGCTCATGTGATAAAGGCGTGTGTGTATGTGTGTGAGATGAGGTGTGTATAAGTAAGATACTTGAAGTATTGTACGGATTTGAGTTTGCATTGTATATATCAGTGACATGTGAAACTATGTATGGATTGGTTTGGAATTGACACAGTATTATTTGATTATTATATTTTATGTTCCTTCCACCGTGAATTCTGAAAAACAAAAAATATAGTTTCTGTTTTGTTTCTACATCAATCACCTAATGATCCGTTGTTTTTCAACTTCTCTAGTCAAAGTTATTATTTTATGTTGAAAACTAGAGGTCTGAAAATGGCGGGTTATTGTATTGGGTATTAGAGCAAAATTATAGAACTAGGCTCGTATGAGAGCGTATTTGTAATTGTATTTTTAGGATAATAGTAACACGTACATATACACCCTTTTATTGTTCCAGTCTATTACCTGATTTTATGGGAGAGTATTAATGTAGCCCATTTTTCAGATACCTATGGATGAGTAACTCTATAGAGACGATTGGAACAGAGGCTACAGTTGTAGCTGAAACTAGACCTGGCCTGTTGAACATTCCCGACGTGAACATCCCGAACTGGCTCTGCCACAAGATACAAGCTTTGAGTCAGGTTAATGAGCCTCCAATTGTCCCTGCTACTACTACAACCGTAGAAGTCCGCCCTAGCCAACCGCCTACTTGCGATTTTGTTAAGTAGTGCAAGGACTCTATTAGCCTAGATGGGAAGATTTTTAATGGAACCAAGCCTTATACGGAGACTTAGGCATGGCTTGGCACATGTGCGGAGATTTTACATTATTCGGATTAATTTATGTCAAGAAGAGGGGTTTAGCCGCATGGCATCTGAAGTAAGAAGTTGGTGTGTGGTGGTAGATTATTACAGCTCAGGTGAATGCAAGGGATATCATTTGGGATCTGTTCAAAAAGAAGTTTGTTTCTGAGGTGGAGAAAGGATGTATGTTGGAGAAGCTTATCAACCTGAAGCAGGGTGAGATGACGGTTTCTGATTATGTAAATAAGTTTAACGAATTATCGAGGTTTGGATATGACTTAGTTAATACCCTATTAAAAGAGACAATAGGGTTTTGCTGATGGATTGAATGCACCACTGAGGGGGATGACACTAAACCAAGTATCACATGGAGCTATCTAAAAGAATTTGGTGAGGTTGCTTTACTGAATGCTATGAAGGGAGTGGCAGTTAAGGAGTAACCTAAGAAGGAGAGGAAGCAGAATAATTTGGGAAACGTAAAGGAAATAATCAACAAGGACGAAATAATAAGAAGGAAGCAAAGTGCATTAATTGTTGTAAGACTGGACATATCGCGAAGCACTGTAAGATGGAACTTTCTGGAGGTAAGTGTTATGGATGCAATCAGATAGAACATATCAAGCCTAACTGCCTAACATTGAAGAAGGATGGACATGTGATTAAGGCGTATGCATTGGAAGCTATTCCCACTGCCCAAATCGTTCAACCAACTATTCCAGAGAAGGGCAAGCAGATCATAATGGAAGGTGTGTTACTGTTACTTGATTCTTCCATTCATACATTTTTGACATAGGCCCATCACATTCATTTATATCAAATGCATTAGTAGAAAGTTTGGGTCTAAAACCTCATATTCTGCATGAATCTTTTCCGGTATCGGATCTTATCGGAGGATCGAGCGTTCTTACTAAAATTTTCCATCGTTTGGAATTGGTAGTTAGTGGTGTAGTGTTTGATGCCTGTGCACTAAAATTTGCGGGGTATGGATTGATTTTAGGCATGGACTGGATGACACAATATATGGTATAGTATTTGATTGTGGTAGGAGGGTGATTCAATTGAGAAATGGCGGAGGGCGTTACCTGGTTGTATGTTGTATGTTTGATAGTCTGTGATGTCGAGCTATTTATGTTCGCTTAGCCTATCACAGGATGACCTTTCATCAATTCGTATCATTCGAGAGAATTTCCCAATGAATTCGAAAAAATTTCCAGCCCTCCACCCCAACGCAAGATTAAATTTAAGATAGATTTCGAAAAAGAAGCTACACCTATCGTGATGCCACTTAAGCATATGCCACCAAAAGCAAGAAAGGAACTGGATAAGCAAGTTTCTGAGCTATTGCGAAAAAGCTTTATTAGAAGAAGTATTTCGAAGTGGATAGCACCTGTAGTGTTTTCCACGAAGGCGGATGGTTCCCTAAGGCTGTGTGTCGATTATTGAGAGTTGAATAAACTAACGAGGAAGAATCGATATCCTTTGCCATGCATCATCGATGACTTATTTGATCAGCTAGTTGGGACAAGGATTTTATCACAGATGGATTTAGCTATAGGATTCCACTAGTTGAGGATAGTGGAGGATAGTATTCCAAAAATTGCATTTCGAACGCTTGATGGTTTATTTATGTGAATAGTCATGCCATTTGGCTTGATTAATGCTCCTGCATATTTTGTCCATTTGATGGGTAGAGTATTTCGGGAGCAGTTGAATAAGTCTGTGATGGTTTTGTAACAACCAGCATATTTTACGATGGTATATTTAAATGTTTTATTTAAATATAGCGTCGTTAATCGGATTTAAGTCCGAAATGTCACTTTTTTCAAACGGTCGAATTAGGACTCGGGACCACTTCTATTGAGTTCAAAATGGCGTTTGCGATCTTTTTGAGTATAAGCATCGATATGTTTGGAGTGAGTTGAATTTTGCTATTTTCTATTTGGGTTTTTGGGTTTGGGTTTCAGCCCACTAACCCAACTTATCACTCTAACTCATTAACTCTTCATCCATTCACCCATTTCATTTCCTACCACTCTAGCTCAACTGAAAATGGGGGAAGAGAATGGGAAATAGAAATTCCAAGCCCTAGTTTCCTTTTGCAAACTCAAATTCTTGCTCCAAAATCAAAGAGAAGCTTAGGTAAGCCTTCTTTTCACCTTCTCCATCTCAATCTCTCTCCAATTTCAGAAATTTCCTATAACTTAATTTAGGAAATACTTGTTTTGATCTTAGATTGGAGCTTGTAGAGTAGAAGTGAAGAGTGGTTGATCTTTTCTTTGTGTTTGAGCTTCTCATCATTGTTTTTGAGTTAATAGGTGAGTTTTTGAACTCACATCTTTGTCTATTTCTATCATTGTTGTTAGGTATGAATTCCTAACATCTATTCATGTTCATTTGCTTTTGATTTGAATTGATTTGGTGAACATTTCAATTTTTGGTGTTTTGAAGTCAAAAACTTTAAAAATCCTAACTTTGATGTATGAACATGCTTTTGATGGTGTATCGAAGAGCCTATAGGGCTGGGTTGTCGATTGGCATAAACCCCTAACGCCCATTGCTCGTCCGATCGCAAATTGTTGAGAGTTTGCCCTTCATTGGGCTAGGCTGGAAATACTGGAAAACAGGGTCCAGTCGACTGAACTCAGAGCCCAGTTGACTGACCTGGAACCCGAGAGTTTTCCAGGTTCGGTCCAGTCGACTGGCTCTCTGAGTCCAGTCGATTGGCTCTCTGAGTCCAGTCGACTGACCTGGAACCCGAGAGTTTTCCAAGCATTGGGCCTGTCGACTGAACTCAGTGCCCAGTCGACTGACCTGCTTGTCTCAGCCCAAATTGTTTATTTGCTTGGGTTTCCAATTTTGATCGATTCGTGTCGATCCAATTAGTTGTTATCACATTTTGACTTTGATGATTCCTTTTCAGATTTCGTACACGGGTTTTTATGAAATGATCGTTTTAAATTGTATTAAAAGCTTATTTCTCCAACTTATAATTTCTATTTAAAACACACACACAATTTTGCACTTCGAGCGAAGAGGGAGGAGAATTAAATGATTAAATAAAACGCGTGCTATGAACACGTGAGTTTATCTTTCCAGTTAATTCCTAATCTATTCGTTTGACCGTTTTGACCTTTGGGTCTGGTTTACCGATGAGATGAGGTGAACTTTGTACTGCTTTGAGTGTGAAATTGACTAATGGTTAGTAAACCGTTTAGTGCGAACGTGTGGTATGGGACTCACGTTAACATTTTTCGGGTTCCTTTCTGAGAGTTGTGACACATTCTGCCAGTTAGTGGTGTCCAGTACTGGGTCTCCGGACCTTCGCCACTACGGTTTGTTGCCATATAGTATCGCTTTTGGAGTTGGTCCTTCGTCACCGCTCGAGAGATATTTGGGTTTGTTGCCTTCGGGTACGTTGCCTTCGGGTTTGTACCTTCGGGTTTGTGCCTTCGGGTTTGTTGCCCTATAGTATCGCTTTTGGAGTTGGTCCTTCGTCACCGCTCGAGTGATATTTGGGTTTGTTGCCTTCGGGTTTGTGGATCCTTGTTATACAGTACTGAGCTCGAGCATCTTTTGTTTCTTTGACAATTATATTTCCCTAGTGTATCGCCTTCGGTGTAGGTTCTTTGAACCACATGATATATAGCGATTACCTTGTGGAAACTTGTGTTACCTTTATTGGTATTTGTTATTTGCCTTTTTGGCTTGTTTTGGGATATTCATATCCTTTGTTTATTTGAGTTGCCTATGATATGAGGCTTGTTATGATTCATCTCTTATTAAATGATTTGGTTATCTCTTTTGGAGATATTTGTGGTACTTTATGACCTTGTATGTTCATCATCATTTAGTTTATCTAACTGATTTGTTTAGCTAGACTGACCCGTGTATTTTATACTCGGGTCAGACCGAGATGTTTCAAGTTAGGTACATTGGACTTAGCCTATTTTGCTTCCGCATGCCTATTCTGCTAGTTCCTTTTTGTTATAGCTTTTTGTGTAGTCCTTTTTGGCTGTAACTCTGATATGTATTCTTTTGACTCGCCTGTATATTGTGGTTTGCTTTACCACTTGACATGTATCATTTTGTATACTCTGTAATGTATCTGTATATGTGTAAATGTATGTGATGATCCACTGTTTTGTGATGTGTATTACATTGAGTTGTTATATTTTGTTCTGATAGATCCTTCAGCCACCTATGGCTTTGTATTAAGTATTTGTTGGATATGTCGATTCATTTGTGAAAGAAGTGGCAACTGTCGGCGTATTAAATAGATAATTAAGACAAGGCTATAGATGGTCGCTCCTATCCAGCTCTATTCTCCGTATTAGCAGACGGTGTTACCTAGTAATACTCTTTGCTAATGTGGGTCTCGGAGTGGGGCATCACAGGTTTTCCCGTATGATATTTCGATATTCTCGAATAGCGAAGAGGAGCAAGAGATGCACTTGGGGAAGTTTTGGATGTTCTACGAAGGAGTCGGTTAAAAGCAAAAAAATTTAAGTGTAACTTTTGGAAGAAGGAATTCTGATTCTTTGGGCATATGGTATCAGAGGTTGATTTAGCTGTGGATATAGGAAAAGTAGAAACTATGAGAGATTAGGGGACGCCCAGGAACAAGACCCAAGCTAGGAGTTTTCTTGGTTTAGCTGGATTCCATCGGAAGTTCTTCAAAGACTTTGCAAAGATCTCAGCACTACTTACATGCCTTGCCAATTTTTTTTTGATTTTTACATGGGGATGATGTTTGTGAGCGGACATTTGTTAAATTGAAGGAGTTATTGACATCTAAACAGGTTCTCACTTTTCCTTATGGTTCCAAACCTTTTACGGTATATATAGATGCTTGTCGTACCGGGTTAGGAGGTGTTTTAATGCAAGAAGGAAAAGTGGTAGCTTAAGCTAGCAAACTGCTTAGGATTCATGAAAAGAACTACCCAACCCATGATCTTGAGCTGGCTATTATTGTGTTTGTTTTGAAGCCTTGGAGACATTATTTACTTGGAGAAATATTTAAATTGTTCACGAACCACAAGTCTTTAAAATATTTGTTTTCTCAAAAATATTTGAATATGAGACAACAAAGGTTTTCGGGATCGTATATGCACCAGGAAAGAGTAATGTTATGGCAAGTGGTGTGAGTAGGAAGCATGCGATGTTAAACTCGATGAGGTTGAAGATAAGGCAGTTAGAGTTCATGTTTGAGTTTGATTTTCGACCTCCATTGGAATATGCACCAAGATTATTGGCAACTTTGGAAGTCAGACCAGAATGGATGGATCATATATGCATGAGTCAAAGGCGAGATGCTGCTTTGGTACAGATTAAAGATAATTTGGAGAAAGGCGAGAGATTAAGTCAGTTAGACGACTATTCTAAGGATAAAAAGGGCTATTTGAGAGGAGATGGTAGGTTGTGCGTACCTCAAGTGAAGGAGCTGATAGAAGAAGTATTGGATGAGTGTCATCACTTGAGGATGACCATTCATCCAATAGGAGATAAAATGTATCAAGACATGAAAAGAATTTTCTATTGGCCAAGTATGAAGATTCACGTAGTGGAGTTTATAGCTAAATGTATGACATGTCAGAGAGTTAAAGTGGAGCAGAAGAAACCAAAAGGACTATTATTACCTTTGGAAGTACCTCAGTAGAGATGAAAGAACATCTCTATGGATTTCATCGATGGATTACCAAGGAGTAGGAAGGGTAACACAAGTATTTGGGTAGTGGATCGCCTTATGAACAACGTATATTTCATTCCGATAGAGTACAAGAACCGTGGCGACTCTAGCTACTTCGCATATCAAGGAGATCGTTCAACTACATGGAATACTAGTTAATACAGTGACTTGGATTCATTTTTTACGAGTGGGTTCTAGAGGAGTCTACAAAGCACTATGGGAACGAAGTTGAATTTGAGTACATCATATCACCACAGATAGATAGATGAAGAGGATAAAACAGATGTTGGAGGATTTATTAAGGGCATGTATTCTGAATTTTGGAGGAGCATAGAAATATTATTTACTATTTGTAAAGTTTGCTTAATAATAGTTATCAAGCAAGTATTGGGATGACACCGTTTGAAGTTTTGTATGGATGATCCTGTAATCACTATCATATTGGTAGGAGTCCATGAACATGGTCATTCTAGGACCGAAAATTATCAAAGACACTTCAAAAAAGGTGGAGTTGATACAAAAACAAATGAAGGTAGCAAAGAATATGCAGAAATATTATACGGACAAGAGAAGGGTAGACCTGGAATTTGCTGTAGATGGTATAGTGTTTGTCAAAGTGTCACCATTGAAGAGAGTGGTTAGGTTGGGGAATTTGGAGAACCCGCACCTCGATTTGTTGGACCTTTCCCTGTGATAGAGCGGATTGGAATTGGCCTATAAAGTGCGACTATTTGAAATGATGGCTAGTGTTTGTAATGTGTTTCACATTTCATAATTATGAAAATATGTGCGTGATCCATATACTGTGATTGATCCTAGTCAATTGGAGGAAGTGGAGCCGGAACCTAAGTCAAGTTCATCTCGTGGTCCTACGCTGATTGTTGAGCATGGAGTGAAACAACTGCTAAACAAGGTTGTGAAGTTAGTTAGAGTCTAGTGGGAAAAGGTCTGGCAAAGAGTACATGGGAATCAGAGGAGAAGATGCGAGTTTTCCATCCACATCTCTTTATCGGTACGTTTCTTACGCGTATTTGATTCTTAGGACAACTTTGGATGTATAGTTGTAATGCTTGGGTATTGATTGATTGGCTGACCATAGGTAGAATAGGTTAGAATATATTGCCCTATGTTGTTACTTATCATTTCTACATTCATATTGAATTTATATGCTTATTAGGGTGTTGTACATCATGTCTGATATGCCACATAAACTGAATTCATATAGGTGGCCAAAATTAGAACCGCATCATTGCATTTCGTTATATGTATATCATGTATGTTTTAATACTCTGTTTCATATATGCTATTGACTATTGATTGTTTGCTTGTATGAGAATGTGCACATGCACGGATGACACAAGTGACATAGGTCACAATGAAAAATTAGGAGCGACTATTATGATTTTTCCATCCTTTGTCAATTTTGGCGACAAAATTATATTAAGGGAGGAGAATGTAATACCTTGGAAAATTTTAAAAATTATTATCAGGGTATTCTTATCATTTTTGTAAAAAAGGAATAGTGGTCATTTTTACAAATATTGGAGTTTGGTGACGAGACTAGCTCTACTACGACCGTCTCATTTTTTTGATTCGCAGCATACTTATTTATGTCGTTTAGAGTTCGTATGAAGGATATACGGTCGGAAACGCGTTGAGTTGAATGGAGACTACGCGATTTGAATTCAAATTTGAATTTAGGTAGTCGGGAGGTTTCTTGACTTCCTTGACTTAAAAAAGAAACATGTACCTCACATTTCATTTTAGAAACTAACTCCTGTTCTTTCTTCTTCTTCCCTAAACATTCCGACTTAACTCTAAATCCCAAAATTCTAAACAAAATTAAGAAATTAGAACCCCAAATCGAAGGAGGAACAAGGGCGAGCATATAAGAGTCACTAGCAGTATTAGAACATCGAATTAAGGGTAGTTCTATCTCTAGACAGCGAAAAAAAGAAAGGTTAGAGGCTTGGAATTGAGAGGAATGGACTAGGATGCGTGGGTTTACCTAAATTCCATGTGTACTTCCTTGATTTCATGATTTAATGTGATTAAAATTGATAATTAAATAATTATATTCGAAATTAGGCTCCATGATTTATGAAAATTTAGGCTAACTTGATCAATAAATAATTCTTGGATAATTAAACAGGTTAATGAAGTTGTATGAGGCCTATGCAAACTTTATATGCAAAATTATGCCTATTTGTGACACATATTTGGGAAAATCAGTAAAATCAGGAAATTTATAGAAATAAAATTTTGAAATGAAATATGCTATTTCAGACCAAAATAATTTTTTTCTGAATTTTCATATAATTTTTATGAATTTATATGTATATATTTCATATTATGTGAAAAGTAGGCCATAAATTGTATATTAATGATTTCATGTGTATAATCATACCAAAACGACATGGAAATAATTTATATAGTTAAAGTATATGTATATATAAATTTATAAAATTTATTTCAGACTTATAAAGGTATATTTTATATAGATATTATTTAATTAGTGAAAATGCTCTAAGTGGTGAAAATATGTATACGTGATGTATATTTGAATTATAATATATATAAATATACTTTAAAATTCACGATTTGGTTTTTGGATGTTTTATAAGTATATTCCAGTAAGAAATATATTTTTGTTTCGAATTTAAACTATATATGAATTTATATAGTGTATTTTAATCTATGTAGTTAATGCCCCGTAAAATCGCTACTATAACGCGTAGCGCTCTTCGACTGCTACGCTTTTTTGATATAGCGTTATTAAATAGTAGATCCACTTTACGCCCCACTTTCTTTCACTATGCCCACTAAATGAGCGCTTTTTGGCACCTGCTTTAGCAAAATTAATATTAAAAAGTCAATTTTACTAGTTCTCTTTTGAACCAAATCAATAAAGTTAGAATAAAGACCTAATTTTGAAGCATAAGTGCTTAATATAAGTTAGAAATCTATTGTAGTCATCAAATTTAGACTGCATGAATCACGTTGTTCTTTGGTTTTACTATATAATATTAAAGCAATATTTCTTTTTCCTTTACAAATGACGTGAGAATGAGAATAATTAACTTTATATATTTGGTCTTATATCTAATGAAACTTTTTGCACCTCTGCTATTTCTTGCTATATCTCCGCTTTATCCGCGTTATATCATTTTGGCTATGGAACCGCTGAACGCTTTAACTATACAGATTTTAATATACTTAAGTTAATGAAATTAGAATCTAAAAATAGCAAATGATGATAAACATTTGTGTGAAAAATATTATGGTATGTTAGAAATGTATGTTGCTTTAGTATGAAATTAAAAGGATAAAGAATTATTAAAAAAAAGAAATAAAAATGAAGATACACGGTACCAAAATAAGAAATGTGCTTTGCCATGTACACCGGTGGATCGGTTGCCCACACCGGTGTAACGCTCACCGAATGTTTTTGACAATCTGAACTTGGACCTGATTTTAGGCCATAATATATATATATATATATATATATATAGGGATGACTAGGAGTCATGACTCTGGATGTTGCGGGTTGGCTGCAACACAATTGCCATTGAGTATATCGAGGTTCATGGTTTGTCTGCTTAATCCGTGATATAACCATACAACTTACCGTACGGACGAGTGTGAATTTAATCACCTCTTTTAGAATGAGTATAGTAACACAACTATATGAAACTTTGTGAATATGAATTGCATATCGGAGTTGATATGAAATAAAAATGTATAATGATATGGTAGCTTATCATTTTTGATCATGTTATATAATGAAATAAGTTTAGTAAATGTTGTATTTAGTTATATTCACTCACCAGATTATACGTCTGACCCACTCTCCTCCATGTTTCCATTGTTTATGATATGTGATAGGTTGATGGAGACATGTCGAATTATGATAACACTGGAGCCTCGGGTCATAAAGAGGTGTTATATATATATGTGCGTATGTGTAGTATGTGTGTGTGATGACATGTGCATATATACAACGACTCAGAATTTCACTACTTGAATTTGTAAATATTTAATTAATTTTAAATATTCAAATAATAGGTTTATAACTAAAATAAAGCCCTTTTGAATAAACATATAATGATTGTGAAAGAGTTTTCTAATTTAGTTTACAAAAATATTTAGTTCGATGTAAGATTGAAAATGCGACTGGAATTCGGTTTTCGAATTTTCGACCTTTTGTCGATAAAAAGTTATCAGAAATTTCATAACTCATTTTTATGCATCAACACATATTTATAAGTTACTTAAGCATGTTTGAATGCATGTGAATAAATGTATGTATGCTTAAGGAAACATATATAATAAGGAAGCTTCCAACATAAGCCACCAAAATGAATTAAATAAAGAAGCTTCCCACGTAAGCTAGGCAAATATAATTAAATAAAGAAGCTTCCTATGTAAGTTAAGAAAATATAATTAAATAAAGAAGCTTCCCACGTAAGCTAAGCAAATATAATTAAATAAAGAAATTTCCCATCTATGTTAAGAGAATATAATTAATAAAGAAGCTTCCCGTGTAAGAAAAAATAATAATTTAATAAAAATCTTCTTTGAGAAGCTTAGCAAACAAATTTTCCTAACTCCTTTCTTACTTCTTATTTTCTTTTCATATTCCAAAAATTTCCTAAAGCCTCATCTTAATAAACTCATTTTGGCTTCTTTTGGAAGCTTATTTTCTATGGCTTCTTTTGGAAGCTTTTTTTCAATGGCTTCTTTTGGAGGCTTCATATGCTTATAAAACTAGTTTTTCTTAACTTTTATTTCACTTTTCCATTCACTTTCATATTCAAAACTTCCTAAAGATTTTAACCATAATTTAATGGCTTCCTAAGCACTTTCCAAGTTACAAAAATGTATATATTTCTACTTAAATCTCTTCCAAAGCTTGCTAAAACACTTACGCACTCATCTCTTCACTTCATTTCCAAAGTTCAAGCCCTTAAGCCATCAAGGTTGTACCATATACCCCCTAAGGCCGAATCTTTGTGGTGATTTAAAGCATTTAGAGACATTTTCCAAGATTATACAAAGATCTAGTCGTATTCGCAAAGATAGTGTTAAAGTTAGCAAGCGTTTTTTGTGAGTAAAGCTTCCTCTTTTATGCAAAGTTTTAAACCTTTATGTTGATAATAATTGTTGTTGGATTGTTTCTTGGAAATTAACGTGCTTGTGTTTTTATATACTTGTTTATACATGATTCCATACGATAATGAATTGTTTAGCGTTGATGATGTTTGGCTCGGAATTGTTTAAACACCCCTTAGTAATTCGCCATAACTTTTGCAAAATTAATCAGAATTCATATTTCTTTAATGATATGGAAAGCTAACTCAAAGGAATACAACTTTTGTGTTTATTATATTTTAAATTTCGAAAATCTTAGTCATTGAAAACGTGGTGCAAGTTCGAATAAGTTAGTAAGCATATAGGAAGTTTGATGAAATATTGGAAGTTAAAGTTAATTATTTATAAATAAATGCTCTCTATATGCTGTTCCATAGTTAATTACCTTGTATATAAGTTCATTACTTGTAATGTGATGTTTGGTTGTATTGTAATGACATAAGTTTGTTTGCTGAACTGTCCATATAGCAATAGTCGCTATATCCGCACTTTCAAAAAATCACTTCTTATCGAAACCGTTTGGTTTCATCTTCATGATTGGAATTGTTTTACAAGTTAAGCAAGATTTTGATTAATGATGTTTTCAAAAATAATTAATTATTTTAATAATAATTATTTGATTTAATTAATTATTTAATTAATAAGGATTAAAGTTAACTAATTAACTTATTAATGATGTGTTTTAAATTTAATCGATTACTTGGTTAGTGATGAATTAAATTTGATTAAACATTTTATTTAATGATGTTTAAGGCTAATTAATCTTTTGATAATGATGGATTAAAGTGAATTAATCAATTAACCAACAATGTTTTTAAAATTAATTAATCTTTTTGATTAATGACTTTAAAAGGGAATCAACTTGTTTTAACTTTAATTAATCTTTCCGTAATGATGGTTTAAATTGGTTATCATTTTAAATAATGATATTTATTTATTTAATTAATTATATTTAAATTTATTAATTAATAGAATAAATGATGTTTTAAAGGTGATTTACCCTTTTAATCAAAGGTTATTAGAGTTAATTAATCAACTTAATTTATGAAGTTTCAAGGTGAATTTATCAAAGTAATAAGGATGTTTTGAATTTGCTATTCATTTTAAATAATGATAGTTAATTATTTATTAATTTAATTAATTATATTTTACTAATTAATTGAATTAATAAGGTTTAAATGTGGTTTACCATTCTTATTATTTAAAGACATTTGAAGTTCAAAAATCAAATTGTGCGATAAACTTTAAAGTTAATTAATCAATATAATAAAGATGTTTTAAGTTATTAAATCCTTTTAAAATTGATGTTTTTAAGTTAGTAAACTCTTTTAACAAAGCGTTTTAAAGCTAATACTTGTAATGTGAGGCTAAGCACGAATTCGGATTTTTAAAAGAAAATGTTCGATTCGTTTATGGAAATGAATTAATTTCTATTAAGCGATTCACTTATATGGAAAAGATTTATTTGTATACTTAGCACTAAACGTCGAAGTAGTAGACTTGTCGCTATTTCGAAAGTTCAGAATAATTGTGAGACATGACTTTGAGGTAACACTACCTTGACTTTTCCGAAATTATTGTTAACCAAGAAATATTACAAGTTGGAATTTGATGAGTGGTGATAAGTATACAAGAGTTAATTTCAATATATGATCGTTTTATATCCTCGATAGTTGGTTTCTCAACTATCGGTTACTTCATCTTCTTTATTATCGTCACTCTAAGACGACGTGTTGCTCATTTGAGACACTGGCCATTAAATTAGTTAACAATCTATATCTTTTCTATTGGATATTTAATTCATGAATTCTTGCCTGTGCCATCAAGTGGTCAGACAAGTTAATAGTAGATTCAAATGATGATACTGTTTATTTGAACAAAAATCTGTAATAAATCCCCACATTGGAATATTGTAACCCTAAATATAAATTGTTTATTTTAAACAATTTACCCTGTAAAATTTTATTGCTTGGATTCAAAGAGACCGGGATCGGATATCAGTGTTATCCGAAACCACCTCGGTTTGAAAATCACTATGGACCTTTACGGGTTTGATTATAGAGTTTAATAGGCTGGAATTGTATTAATTTCACAAATTTAACTATTTTAAATAAGTATTGTATTTAGACACTATTTTATATTGATGGATTTCTGAATAAGTTTGGGTTAAAATAAGATGACAACTCATCGAGTTTATACGAGTTACCTAGGTTTTCAAAGATTTTCATAACTTAAGTATTTCAATTTAAGTGTGCTTACTCATGCTAGTTTCCAGCTTGACTCGGGTGTTACTTTATTGTAATGCTCGGGTCAGACCGAGTATTACAGAATTTCAAGTTAGGATTCTTGGAGCTCAGGAGACGAGCTGGATGGCAGAGTTGTATTTCACGTATTTGACTATATTCCGCTGTGTATTGTAGGCTGTATATTCAGCATTAGGGACAAGTTATTATAACTGTCCAGATTTTTATATTGGTAATTGTACTCTGATAACTTGTATGTATAATAACATATATAGCTTTCTTTGTATAAATACTGTTATTGTATATTATAGTTTATTCCGCTGCGATTGTGATATTCTGTGTTGTTATTTCTGTTTCTTCTTCTATCTCTTTTTCTTAAACCCTAACAACCTGGTATTTCTAGCACTCGTTTCTCGGCAATCTATACAGTGAATGTATTAGTGTCAATTTTCGAGGGTCGAAAATCGCCCGGCTGTTACAACCTATATCAATTATAACTCTTTAATCCCTTTAATTAATTGTAATTACATTTAAAGCAGTTATCTGTTACCTTAAATTAATACTATTTCCCTTTATTTCAGTTATATTCTTATTATTAATTCACAAATTTTATTTCTTGCAACATTAAATTACAAAACTTTAATAAATTAACAATTTTTAATTATCGAAATTTACGGGTCGTTACATCTCATATATTTATAAAATACTAGAGAATTGTTTATAGAAACAATGAACTCCCTATAAAGGAGTGATTGGACTCAAACTTCATAAGTGATATAGAGTGTAGTATGCAAGTAATAAATTTAAGTTAAGAATCTTCAAATTGGAAATGTTCCAAATGAAATACAATGGTTGGTTCAATGAAAAAGGCTATGTATATCGTCTTGAATATTGCCACAATAAAAACAATGTATATAAATATATATGCTAAAATTTATAAAATAAGCCAAGGGTGGTTTCAAATGTTGAGAACCTCATAACATTGTTATATGGTAACAATGTCATGACATAGTTCGTAATAGAACTTAGAGCTCACTAGAAGTCGATTGACATACTCTAAATTGTTCCATATGATAAACATAGTTTATCAACGTCGGAGAGAGTTGATCGACAGAGTAGATGATTAAAACATAATAGCATATCCATTCACTAAGGGACCGACCCAATTGGTTTTGAGAAAACAAATTGAAGAAGTTGAAATAAGATTCCATAATTAAACCCAAGTGCAAGTGGGAGAGTGACAGAGTTAGGAGTATGCCCTAGGGGTAATTATGTAATTGTTACATATATCTAACTTGTTGACCAATCTTGTTTGAAATAAAGGTGATTTTCTGGACAATTTTATTACATATACCTGATATAATGTGTTATATTAATTAATTTTTTTCAAAATTATATTTAGTATAAAAATCCATAAATGGTATAACTTTTTGATGGTAGTTACAAAGTGTCGTTACTATGAATAATTTATCATAATGAAAACAAATATGTCATATTAAATGTTCTTAGTCAAGATGCATCGAGATTGGATATCGATGTATACGTTGGGACTAGAATACGTAATGCTCTCCAAATGTTGGACATCGTATTACTCATGACTGCTGGGGCGCCTAAGGGTTATGTTATGATAGTTATTGGATAACTATGGAATGACTCACTCAATAGTTTTCTGTTGTTTAATATAACTAAAGTCAAACATGAAATATCGATGTGACTGATTTACACAATTCTCTCGACTTGAGAATACTGTCGATCTTCAATATGAAAACTCCGCTTTGATTATAGTCAAATCATGGCATGGCGTTCCATCGAGTGACTATAGTTGGGTCGAGTGGAAGTATTGGAAGTGAAGCATTATTCAAGAGAGGTTTCGTCTTTCCAGTTATATGGGGTTAGTATCACAGTTAACTCAAGTCAACTCAAATTCAAAGTCTTTGGCCAGAGCATTTCAATTAATAATAATTTTTTATTATTGAACCAAGGACTTTCTGTTTGGACTATAGAGTTGAATATGGATGATATTGGGATTTTGACCATTACCAAATTCCATAAGTCCAAAGTGATATAGCTTTGACGAAGAGAATTGGTATAAGTAAATGTCTCAAATGGGTAACGCTTATTAAATTAAAATGAGATTTTACTGAAACTAAGTAAGCAGTAAATTTGACCATAATGTCACACCACCTGCTAAGTGATATGTAAACGTTAACATTTGAATAGTTTGAGGTTAATTGTTGACCAATTTACACCTAAGAGTTATACAACCAAAATGATGAATTCTCTTTAGCCTAAACGATTTAATTAGTTTATAATTGTTATAAATTAATTAAATTAATTAATATCTATGAAATATTAGTTATTAAATTAGAATATGATTTGAGAAATTAACAATATTATATATTTATAATAGATATAAATATATCGATCGATATGAGATATCGATAACAGGTTAGATTAAATATAATTATATATATTTGATTTAGGTTGAATGGGCAAATGGCCCATGATTTCTTAAGGATTAAAATCGGCTGTTAAAGCATGGTTATGGGGTGGTAAAAATAAAGGGATTTGGTTATTAAGGGGGAAGGAGTACAAGATATTTCCAATTTTCTCTCTTGCTCACACAATATATATTATATATATATATATATATATATATATATCAAAACCTAATTCATAAGACTTTTGGCCACCTCCTTCACCTTCTTTATGGCCGAATACAACACCTCAAATAACCCTAAATTATCAAATAAAATTTAATTTAAATTCAAGATTGTTTGATAGCAAGAAGGTTAGTAATTCTAGACTAATAATCTGAAGAACTAAGGAATTTCAGAAGAAGAGAATTCATCCTTTCAACGTGGACTTGAGGGCATTTGTTGTAGGTAATAATACATTCATACATACATATATATATATATATATGATAAACGATCCTGCTATCATACCTTATTAATCATGTACATTTGTGTATTTATATGTATGTCATTATTGCTTAATTAATTTGGCAAGATTTCTGTAGGTAATGTTGTTGTCACAATAACGATTGGCTATGCACATAAATATATTATTCTAATACATATTCATTTTTATCAATATTCTGATGATCTATTTTAATAAAAGTATTTTATTTTAATATTATATTAGTTTAATATATATATATATAGTATGTAAATCAATGCATATAATTAATTTGTATCAAAGCATCTATATCTTTGTATATATAAAAAATTGATCTAATACTTTTATAATATAGGTTTGTATCAATTATAATTTTTGCAGCCCCAAAAATTGAATTTTGTCATTATTAGATATTTTGTATTATTATTTAATCTTTGTAAGAGTTAATAAATTCATATAAAATAAATAATGTTTCAAAAATCAATTTTATAATTTTTAAAATTATATCACCATGTTAGAATCTTTCAAAAAAATTATTGAATTTTTCCATTTGTTTTTGTATTTTTAACAATTAAATAAAATCAAATGTTTTAGTAATTAATTAACTAAAAATATTAATATTTTTTCAAAAAATTAATATTTTTTCAAAAAATTCTAAAATTTTTTCACAACATATATAATATCATTCTAGATTTTTTGAAAATTTTAAATTTGATATTTTAATACCAAATTATTTTATACTATTTAATTAACGATAAATTAATTTATTAATTCATATATAATTATATATTAATATATTAGATTGTAATAACTTCAAATCTATAACAATTTCGAACTTAAAAAAATCAATTTAATATAGTTATATTTATATATAATTTATTATAATATAAACTTATATTTAATTATTATATTATAATTTATATATATGTATATAAATATAATTACTTTTTTTTAATTCGTATATATACATTTACATGAGTAAAATAACTTAGTTTGTAAATATATAATTTTATGTACACACACACACAGATATATATATATATATATAATTATTATTTGTGATATAATGTATGTATATACGCATTTCTATAATAATTTTATATATTCTTATTTATACATACATACACACACACACACACACACACATATATATATATATATATATGTATATATATTTGTTTAGATATTTATTACTATAAGTATATGCACATATTTGGGCAACATACAATGCATATAGAATGAGATAATGTATCCGTTGCGATGTAAATCATAGCATCTATATACTAATATGTTATACCTTGCACGAAATATCAAGTTACACATGTACACACATATACATATGTATATGATTGATATGTATACTTATATTAAGTGAAAATAAATCTAATAAACTTCATACATTAATTTATAAATTTAACTGAAATACATGATTTTATTTAAACTAGACTTAGAAACGTTCTAAATAAATTAGACTTCATAGGCCCCATAAATATCCAATTGGGTAAAAAAAATTAAAATCCACCTGTTTCTTCCGTTATGGGCTGGCCGAATTTCAACAATGGTATCGGAGCCTAATAGCCTATGTGGTCTAAGTAACCCATATTAGGGTTAACTATTAGGCTCACGGCCCAGAGGTTGTCCCTAATAGAAAAGGCTTAATTTGAATTGGGCCTTCGCTAATTTTAAAATTGTTTTGAAATTAAAAATAAAAGTTTTGAATTTGAAAGTTAAATTCAAAATAAGAAATAAATATATTATAATAGTTATAATATAATAGAATTTTCCAATGTTAGAAAATATATATATATATATATATTAATTTTGAAAATTTTAAAATTTATTAATTGGACTAATAAAATAAATTTATTAAATAAGTTAATTAATAAAAATATATATGCATGCACTATATATTATGATATACATTACGATATTTTAAAATGTTCGAAATAACATAAGTATACATGTACACATACGAGTTGAATTTTGAAATTAATATAACTTAATTGAAATTGTTTTATTAAATACATTAATTAAAAGTTAATTAATATAAATTAATTAAGTAAATTAATTAAAGGTTAATTAATTAAATGAATATACATATATATAAGATATATGTGTGATACTATAAAGGTTATAGTATGTAATAAATACTTAATATAAATCTTATATTAAAATAATATAAAATCAATAAAAATGTTAGTTGATTAAAAATTAATTTAATAAGATTTAATTAATACAGCATTATACATTTGAATTTTATATAAGTAGTATGAAATATAAAATTTATATAATAATAAAACTTATATAATATGAATGTATAAACTAAATGTGGAACATTAAAGAAATCCTAAATAGACTTAAGGGATAAAAACATACGTATTGTATGTATATCTTATTTCAGATGTTTCTTACGCTTGAATCATGAGGGTATTTCATAAGAAATACATTAATCCATAAGTCAATATCACCCAATACAATATATTGAAGATTATGAACCTTCAATATAATATTGTCCTTTAAGATATGTGTGTGTGTGTGTGTGTATATGTATATTAATAAATTACTTGCATTCTTCTTAGCTGTTGAGTAGATCAAGCTAGGAATGTTATGTGTATTATTATTAATATATTTAATAGATGAGGTAAGATAACTATATGTATTTGTTAAGCAGACTAAAGGTACATATACTACACTTAGGCCATCGCGATATGGTAGGTAAGAGTGAATAATCTCATTTCGATTTGTTGAGCAGACTCAAGGTCGAAGCGTAATTAGGACAAGGTGCCAAAGGGTTAGGAGTTGTATGTGATACAATCGATAAGGAATTATCCATCATTTGTAAGGCTATGATTTGTTGAGCAGATTCAAGTTCAGAATCCTAAGACAAACAAGCCCTAATGCCCACTATTGAAGTCAAAAGACTTCTATGTTTCGCATAGGGCTTTGTGAAACATAAAAGACTAGTGGGAGCCTTATTCGAAAAATGAAATGATAAAATTTAACTTTTCTAATATTGTAAAGAACATACGCTATGTAATGTTATAATAGTCTACAATGATAAATTGTGCATTTACTATGATTAATAAGACGTTTATCAATTAAGATATACAAATGATTTGAATCAAATTGACAAATAGAAATATAACATATACATGCTAATAAATGCTTCTTGCATGTTAATTTTTTCAATACCCATGCAAGCACCTGATTTTATAGCTAGTAATTACGTTCATAATTTGGTTTCTTACTTGTTTATTTGGTCAATACCATGTATTGCATTCTATGAGTTTCGAATTCAAAAGCAATAAAATACTACGGATATTTGATCCATATACTATCGCATATAAGTAGTATATGGGGAATGGTCACAGTTCGTAATGTACAATACTTCGATGAAGTAAGTTCATCTGAAACATGTAATAGAAAGTACTATCAGATAGAGGATTCAATTTGATTGATTACAAAAGGATCATGTTGTGTTAAATGTAATACTAGACAAAAACTACAATATAAATCTAAGAACTCGATCGCTAAAATGTCATTTTAATCAGTTTACGTAAGGTGCAACATATTTGATGTCCTTAAATGTTAAGGATGATCAAATGCATTTTTGTAAAGATTTCATTATGATGCTGTAGTAAGAGTTTTCTTTTGAATGGTTCAACAATTTAGAAAGAAAAACAAATGTAGAAGAGTAGATGTGATTTAAGGTACAGTTGTGATGAAGAAAGTGACCAACCACTTCTGCTTCATAAAGAAACATCGAAAACGAAATTGTAGTAATAATTAATGATACTTAACATTGAAATAAGAAATATGATTTATGTTATGAAATGATTGTCATATAGAAAATTAATTTTTCTGAGATTAATTTTTGAGTTAGAGATATTTGATCAAAGAACACTCCACTGTAAAATAGTGAAATAAATAGTCTATATTAAGTGAATGATCGACCTCCAAAATTAAGTACGCTATTATAGTAATGGCGGAAATAGTGGGAGCATGTCATATAACACTTATTGATTGCATCAAGTTTGGAAAATTATTTCCGTAAAGCATACCGAACATTAATTATGAAATAATGACTATTTGTCAGTGTCGACTGAAAATAAATATAATTATATTTTAGTGTGAATATTATGAATATTCATCATAAAATAAAACTATAATGTGGTATTTGTTTTCATGACAAAGTGATGCATTGGAAAATACTAATGTGTCCAAAATTATTTACAATTATTTTGGAATTATAGAATAAGCCATAGTTTAGAGAAATAATTTTAATATATGATTATGAATCATATGACACTGGTTAATTATATCTCAAACGAATAAGGACTATGGTGCATTTAGTGGGAGCATCATCAGAGTTGATGAACTCTTTGGATTGATACATATAATTGTATACAATCATAATTCTATTAATACCAAAATGATTTCATGTACTTCATTATATTCACCGATGAGTTATCAAAGACATGGATGTTTATTTGATACGCATGTATAAGTCTATGGTAAGCCCATAGGATATGCAATGAAGTAAATAATGTAATATAAGATAGAAATGATTCGATTTGATTGAATGGAAGAGTATATTGGTAAGAGTTCCGAACGTACCAAAAAATGAATAAAGATTTAATCTCAAAATTCACCCCTTTATGTGATACATAATAATGTATCGGTAAGGGGTAATCGAACTTTGTTAGACAATGTATGATTAATTATGAGTGAAGTTGAGTTAATTTCTATGTATTAGGTTATGTACTTAAGAGTAGTACACAAATTTATTATTGTTTCATCTAAATAATAGTTTACAAATCATACAAGATAAGGCTTTATAAGAAACCTTAACATATCCTAGGCCAACGATTTGGCAGGTTGTGCAAATTGAAAGTCTGTACGTAATAATTGTCCATGAGGGATCTTATATAAACCTCCCTAAAAGGATTTTGGGAAAGACCATCATTAGATGACACATTTATGTTTTGGACATAAGTTTTGTAAACTAAAACCAAATCAATTTTATAAATAAGGAAATTCATAAAATGTTTATGAATACCTATTCCATTAAACTGAGAAACAATTGATGTTTCAAGAAATACCAACTTATAAAGGAATTTCTTTGGGGAATTATTGGTAATAAAATGGAATTGTATATGATCCAAAGATAAAACAGATTACATGAGACGAAATGAAATTAACTAACTTAAATGAACACATTGTATTAGAGTGTCTAATAAGTATTCTCACATATTGAAGAAAAACTTTGAGTTTCTTATCAATGTTGAAAATATACAATCCTCGATTGTTTAGTTAAACTATCAAGAGTGTTGACTCTATAATATGGTTTGATGCGAAGATCCAAAAATGACTTCCAGTTACGTATCAAAATATGATCCTGGTAGTCGTAGCCGAAGGGATGCAATCCATCAACCGCAATTGTGTCTTTATAAGCAAGACTAATGCAATTAGGATTAAATGAGCAATGTTGATAAGAATAATCTCGTAAATTTCAAACATTGAAATTAGTGTAATAGATTCATCATTCAACATGATCGGTTATTTTGGATTTACTCACAAAATTATCACTTTGTAAGACTTTATAATTTGGTACATATGTACTGAAATGAAAAAAATTCTAAATAATGATTTAAAACAGACTGTTTTCACATACCAACCAAAGTGTCTCAAAATCAGTGTGCAACCTTTGGGTTTGCGAGTGTTTGGATATGATCTAAGAACATATATGAAGGTGTCATTCGACAAGCATCAAAATTGAACAAAATGTTTTGATAGAAATAAGAAATAGTTTGATTGTCAAAATGCAGAGGAACGTGTGCTCATAAGAAAGAACGTTAAAAGGTTCATTGATATTTCTAAACTATAAATAAACAATACGCTGCTGATTTTAATAGTGCACTTATATTTAATTCAGCATTAGTTGTTTTAATACTCGACGTTGGATGTGTAATTGATGTCTTTAATAGTGAGTATATAAGATTTTGATGTCTCAAATTGATATGCAAAGACATCTTATTAAATTGTTTAATATGAAACATGTGAGATGAGTTCCTTATGCATCGGTAATAGGAAGTATCATACGTGTTATGTTGTCTATGGTATCGTGATTTATTTATGTATTTGATACATGAAGCAAATATCAAATCCAAATTTATATTGCTAAATGGTTTTCTGAGGAGTTCTCATGTATTTGTGAAATACTAGACGATTGTTTACAGGAATAATTAACTCCCTATGAAGGAGTGACTCAAAATTCATAAGTGATATAGAGCATGCTATGTTAGTAATAAATTCAAGTTAAGAATCATCAAATTGGAAACCTTCCAAATGAAAGACTATGTTGGTCCAATGAAAAAGGCAAAGTGTATCGTCTTGAATAGTGCCACGATAAAAGTAACGTATATAAATATAAATGCACAAATTTATATCTAAGCCCAGAGTGGTTTCAAATGTTGAGAATCCCATAAAATTGTCTTATGATAACAATGTCAAGGCATAGTTTGTAATAGAACTTAAATCTCAACTAGAAGTCGAGAGACATACTAAACGTTGTTTATCAGCATCAGAGAGAGTTAATCGACAGTGTAGATGATTAAAACATAATAGCATACGCGTTCACTAAGGTAATGACCCAATTGGTTTTAAGAAAACCAATTGAAGAAGTTGGAATAAGATTCCATAATTGACCCCATGTGCAAGTGGGAGATTGATAGAGTTAGGAGTATGCCTTAAGGGAAATTATGTAATTATTACATATATCTGACTCGTTGACCAATCTTGTTCGCAATAAAAGTGGTTTTCTTTCTATTATATACTTGATATAATATGTTATATTAGTTAATTTGATTAAAAATATATTTAATAGAAAATCCATAAAGGGTATATTTTGTGATAGTAGTTGCAAAGTGTCGTAACTATGAGTAGTTTATCGCAATGAAAACAAATGTACCATTTTAAATGTTCGTAGTCAAGATGCATCGAGACTGGATATCGATGAATTCGTTGAGACTAGAGTGCGTAACGCTCTTCAAATGTAGGAAAGTGTATTACTCATGACTGCTGGGGACACATAGGGGTTACGAAATGATAGTTATTGGATAACTATGGAATGATTCACTCGATAGTTTTCTATTGGTTAATAGAACTAAGGTCAAATAGAAAATATCGATGTGACTGACTTACATAGTATTCTATACTTGAGAATATTGTCGATCTTCAATATGAAAGCTCCGTTTTGATTACAATCAAATCATGGCATGGTGTTCCATCAATTAATTATAGTTGGGTCGAGTGGAAGTATTGGAAGCGAAGCACTATTCAAGAGAGGATTCGTCTCCTTTATTATATCTGGTTATTACCATGGTTAACTCATGTCAACTCAAAGTCAAAGTCTCTAGCCAGAGCATTTCAGTTAATAATAATTTTTTATTATTATACCAAAGACTTTGTGTTTGGACTATAGAGTTAAATATGGACGTTATTGGAATTTTAACGATTACCGAATTCCATAAGTCCAAAGTGATATAGTTTTCATGAAGATAATTATTGTAAGTAAATGTCACAAACGGGTAAAGCTTATTAAATTAAATGAGATGTTACCGAAACTAGGTAAGCAATAAATTTGGCCATAATGTCACACCACATGCTAAGTGACCTGTGAATGTTAACATTCAAATAGCTCGATGTTAATTGCTAATCGAATTTACACCTATGAGTTACACAACTGAACTGATGAATTCTCTTTAGACGAAGCAATTTAATTAGTTTATAATTATTATAAATTAATTAAATTAACTAATATTTATGAAATGTTATTTATTAAACTAGAATATGATTTGAGAAATTAACAAGTTATACATTTGTAATAGTTATAAATATATCGATCGATATGAGATATCGATAATAGGTTAGATCAAAAATATTTTTAGATATTTAATTTTGGTCGAATGGGCTAATGGCCCATGATTGTTTGAGGATTAAAATCGACTGCTATAACATAGGTATGGGGCCACAAAAATAAAGGGATTTGGTTTGAAGATGTATGGCTGAGATTATGGGAGGAGTATAAATTATTTCCTATTTTCTCTTTTATTCACATAATATGTGTGTATGTATGTGTATCTCAAAACCTAATTCATAAAACTTGTGGTCGCCTCCTTCACCTTATTCATGGTTGAATACTACACCTCCAATAATCCAAAACTTTCTAATCAAATTTAATTTAAATTCAAGACTATTTGATAGCAAGAAGGTCTATGATTCTAATCTAGCAATCTGACAAATCAAGGAATTTCGGAGAAAGAGAATTCATCATTTCGACTTAGACTTGGGGGCATTTGTTGTGGGCAATAATACATTTATATATATGATAAATGATCACACTATCATATCTTATTGATCATGTACACCAGTGTGTATATGTATATATGTCATTATTACTTAATTATTTAGGTGAGATTTCTATAGATAATGTTATTGTCACAATAACGATTGGCTATGTGCATAAATATATTTTTCTAATACAAATTCATTTTTATCAATATTCTGATTATCTATATTGATAAAAGTATTTTATTTTAATATTATTGTTTGCAACCAGATTGGCAACAAACACCAAAGGACAAGTTTAAGTAGTGAAATAAATGAAGAAATTAAATGAAAACAGAGGAAAAACACTGAATAACAAGAAAAATGCAGCAGAAAAAAGAAACAACGAGATTTATAGTGGTTCGGTGCAGATTGCCTATGTCCACTTTGAATATTCTCTTTACTGCTTCTTATTTCACTTGATTACAGTTACAAACAATAAGAAATAGCAAGAGATCAGAAAAGAATGGAGGAAGTTAGTTACAATAATGGCGTAATTTAATTAGCAGCGTAAAAGTGCCTACAATAGCCCCATGTGCCTGTATTTATAGATGAAGGTGGCCTTCAATCTAATTGAAACTTCGGCAATAGGACCTCTCCAACCATATGGGGCCACCATAGGAAGGGCTAGGCCCAACTCTCAATGGATAGGGATCAGTATCGATCCCTCCATGAGTCAAGTTTGGGCTAGCGATCCTTATGGTAGCTCTCTTATGACATAACATACTCTTACTTCAGATATCAAGATGTTTGGACTTGTGGGGCTTTAGTTCTTATAGTGTTTTGGTTCGTACCCCTACTTGGCCATGGAAATACCGATCCTTCTTATTTCTCCAATGTACGCCGATCCATATCACTCCGACCATACCACGACGATCCATATCACTCAGACCATACCACGCCGATCCAGCCTTAGCGAGTCATACCCTACCAATTCCTCTCCCAATCCATTCCTTTCGGAGATACCATGCTGACTCCTCTCACGAGTGCAACATGTCGATCCCTATTCCAGCCAAACTAAACTCCATAGTTTCGACATCCTGCATTGTCTATCTATTAACCCTATTTACCTTGGGCTTGATACAACTGCCCGAACATTATATTTTGGTCATGTGGCTGTTGTCTCATGATCATCCTTCTCATCAGCAGTCAAGTCTGGCCTTCTTGCTCAGCCTTATGTAGCTGGGTCAAGGCACCGAGCAACACTTGCCCGCCAAAGTATGTCCTATGAGTAACATGACGTGCTTTGAATTAGAAAAACCCAGGCTCCCGAGAATAAGTCTATCCAACTTTCTGGTTGATCATTGTTCCTTTATTAATCTTTGATGATACAAACCTAATGTCATATTCCATTAGTATGCACAGATTTGGTAATGTGAGATTTAGAGGCTTCTTCTGTTTGACTTCAAACTTGATCGTTTCAAGCTAAACCGCTATTTCATTTGATTTCAAAAGGTTGAATCCTTAAATATCTTCCATGCACATTCACATACACATTTCTGTTGTTGGCTCCCGGACGTGTTCAGATGTCTGCTGGTCGTTGTTAAGCTATTTTATTCTGTATGCTTACGCTTGCAGTCTAACCTTCACGAAATCGGTCGCCATTTGGTTTCCAGTTATCTACCATTTTCTTCTACTTCCTTTTTTTTATTTCACTCTATCCATCATTCACGCATCACTCTCCTTTCCTTCTCTTTTCTCTTTTTTTTTAAGTTCTGGAGGGACCGGTATAGCATACCGATCCATCGTTATAGACGCATGAATAGGGTTCGACATACTTCAATGCCGACCCTTTCTCCTCTCTTTTCTCATTCTTTGACTTATTCACCACCAATGACCGGTTCGAATCCCCTTTCTATCGCTCATATATAAGCTCGCATCCCTTCCTTTCCTTCCCTCACTTCGCATTTCTCAACACTTAAGCTTTTCCTTCCTGCCCTTAACACAGTCGAACCCTATCATCCTTTTCCCTCTTTGCCGAACGAGCCAAAGGTAGAATCTCCTCCCTTAAAACTAAATCCAAAAACCACCTTTAACTCGCGTCTAATCCTAATTGTCAATCATCTATTTTTATTGCATATGCATGCTTTCTTTCCATAGTCGTGTTAGTCGAGTCATGAAATGGAAGTTGCATGTGCTTTGAGTTGCTGTTAGGAGAACAAATTGTTAGGTCTTGTTAAGCCAGGCGAAACACAAGGAGAAGATGAAGGCGCTAGAGAGAAAGAGGACGATGGAGGAGGGAAGAAGGAGGATTCAACACTCAGTAATTTGGTGATGGATGGAGGGAAGTTAACGCTAGGGATCAGTGTCGTTTGCAGGGAGGAGTTGCAGGGTCCGGTAATGTATGCGAGAGAGGTTAGCAGTGAAGCTAGGACGAGGGTCGGTGTAGAGGCTTAAATATAAGAGTCGGCTTAGGAATTACAAAGTAGAGATCGTCCTGAAAGTTAAAGTGTAGGGGTCGGCATATAGGCTAGAAGGAAGGGATCGGTAATGAGAGTTAAAACATAGGAGTTTGTTACGAGCTAAAGGGTAGAGATCGGTGTTTCCATATGAGTTAAAGTGTAGGGATCGATTATGAGGCAGGGGCATAGGGATTGGCATATAAAGTAAGGGTCGGTGTTGACTATAAAACTAATTTAACTCAAGTCATTCAAACGTTTAACTGCATACTGCCTTGATCGAATATAAAATGGCTAAAAACAACGCAACTTGCATACTTGGACCGACAGACTTAAGCTTAAACAAACAAACTTTTGGACTGCTCAACATGAACTATGTAAAAAACTAGCTAAATGAACTAGAACAACGGACTTCATAATTCAGAATGTCAGCATCCGATCCTAAAGCCTTGTTTGTCGATCAACTTTCTCGTCGATTGAGATGGTCAGTGCTGACGGTCTCTCTGGACGAAATCTCCAAGTTTCGACATTTTACTTTTGCTTCTCTGATTTCAAACTATTTATATTTGTCTCACATTGCACTACACTAGTTTACACACAATGCAGGGGGAACTGTTTATTATTTCTAGTATTGATTGTTTGTTGAGTATAATTGACATAGATCTCAAGTTACACAGAGCACTCTGCCATAATGTCTTCTAAATCGGCCACGAGATCAAGCTTCCTCACACTATCTGATAAACCTTCTCCGAGTCATCAAACAGAACAAGTAGGGGCATCTGACCCATAAACAATTCTCTTTTCTGACATTCCAGTCTTTCCTATAGAAGTTATATCCGACTCCCAATGCCGTTGAGGGCGCTATCATTTTAAACAACCCGGTCGACTCACAAGCATCTAGAATCGGCGAAGCTATTCTCTATTGATTATGTTCTATCCATGGAATTCCTTTCGAAGAGGTTCTAGTTCCATCGAGGCAAGACAGACCTCACTTGCCCTCTACCGGATATACTTCTTGTAAACAGTTCATGTGCTGGGCCGAACGCGTGCCACCCTTCAACTCCTTCGTTTGGGAAATGTTGAGATACCTGGGGATCACTCCTACCCATGCATCCAAATAGTTATGCCTTTATTCATGGCACTTTTCTTCTCTTCATGAATGTTTTATTTTGTCTGCCAACTCCTGAAGACATCAGATACATCCATAGTTTCAAAAGATGGACTGGGAGTCCTTCATATGTCTTTCTTGAACCCTCTCCTAAATGCCAAGTCTTAACAGGCGCATGGAACAAGCTCTCTCTATTCAAACACGAGTGGTTCTATGTACTGTGTCCTCCCCACTTCGCAAGGAGATGGTTGAAAGGAGTAAGTGCTACTCCTGTCTTCGTCTTTTGTTCAAAGATTCAAGTCATAACTTCTTTCTTAAGCATACTAATATCTTCAGTTCTTTCAGGTGTCCGCCCTAGACCTAAAGGCGTCGAGTATTCCAGGACCATCGCGGCAATTCGTGCTACTCCTTTGAGGATCAGGACATCAAACTTCTTGTCACTGATGAGATGCTCTCATTATTTGGGCTGTTGGAAGACGGCCGCAAAATTGGACTTCCCGATGGTAAAGCAGTCCCGAAAATTATTGTCAAAAGAAGGGTAGAAACAAGCGACCCCATGGTGCCCCCTGTTGAGGGAACCCGAGAAGACATCGAAGAGGGAGAGATAAGCAAGATGAGGGGTTAAGAAATGAGAATGTAGGCCCTGGAAAAGCGCAACAGACTAGTCAATTGCAAACTCCCTCGAAGTGGGGAAAAAGGTTGGCGCACAAGCTGTGAAAAAGTAAGGTTTGGACAAACTCGAAATTCATTATAACCCCACTCAAAAAGGAGCCGTCTTTCCAACAAATTTAAAGCTCGTTGAAGGGACTATCCGACATTCCGATCTCTGATGAAATATTAAATTACGACTTCGCTAACGTTGACGTCGAAGGGCTTAATTCACCCGTGTGAAGCGGCGATGGCGCGCAACCTTCCAACAGAGAGCAGGAAACTCCGATGAGTAAAGCTAATGTTACTGGTCCGTTGGGGAAAAACACCAGGACACACACAAACACTTGCACTCCAACATCCACTTGTGATTAATTCTTCACATTACAACCTCTAATTTGCTCCTACTTGGCTCTTTTACATGTACAATGTCACACTCGCACGCTTTCAATCGTCTTCGGAGCTCTTCCACTTACTATCGCTTGGGCCGAGATTCCAAATCTGGAAGATGCAGAGACAAAGACGAAGGGCAAGACAAAGACTATTATTCTAGAGAATCTTCTTCTTCATCCAGATGGAAATCTCAAAAACATGCTCCCCACCATGGCGATCCATCAAACCCTCCCACTCATAGTGGAGATAAATCCTCACATCGGGGTTCCCAAGCCGCTGCACCTCACGATCAACACTTTGGGTTGTCAAGCATAAGGCAATCGCGCGAGCGTTGTAAGAACCCGCTAGTTGCTTCTGAACAGCTCCTGCCGGTTCATGTTCATGATCCTACCACGGTGGAAAAGTTAGCTGAACTCAAAGCTACTTTTCCAAAAATCTACTTCGACAGACTTAAGTTCGTCCCTTCCATACATGTTATCCCCGGAAGTGCCAAAGAGAGCTCCTTAGCATGCATGAACGACGTGTACGTCCAATATGAACCATTCATTCACTTGGCCGAGAAAATCTCTGAAGTCTCCATCGAGCGCCAACACGAAATCGATCGCCTCAATTCGGAGGCTATTCATGATAAGGACATCATCAAGCACCAGGATGCAGAGTTGCTTGAGTATAAGACCCAACTTACCAAGGCAGAGAAAAATGCGAAAGAAATGGCAAAGGCGGTAAGTCGCTTGGAGACTTCGCATAAATAAGAACTGGATTCAGCACTTCATCGCAGTGGCACTCTGGCCTTAGAGAAGGACTCCTTACAAAAGGAGAAAGAGGTCTTATCTCGCTGGTTGAAGAGTTGGAGAGATTATTGCACAAAGAGAGAGAGAGAGGAAAAGATTGAGGCATAGGAAGAGTCACAAAGATACTGCGAGGAGATTATTGAGGTAAGGAATTTAAGAACGAAGCTCGACGAGCAACTTGACCAGATTGAAGCCTTAAAAGAAGCAGCTCGCAAAGAGGGCATAAAAGAGGTGCTCAAAGAAGCCAACTCTTGGGTAGAGGCTAGCACCGAGTCCGGTAGGGAAGAGATCAAGAACTTGTTCGATCCGCTCGTCGACGAATATAACACAAAAGTTATCCTTCATCGTGACTTGATCTTTCTAGGCGAAGGCTATCTTGAATCACTCGCCGAAGCCTTGGAGCTTATCACCAAAATCAAGAGGAAGAGTTGGGAGTGGCAGAGCTTAATAAAGAGGCACCCGTGCAAGAGGTGCTCCGAGAAAATGGGCCGTCTGATTTGGCCGCAACGAAACTTCAACTCTCTAAGGCTCCTATACCGGTTAAAGAAGGAGAGGACATCGTCGGGTCCTTTGGAACCGGTCCCAAGGGTCCTTCTCCTACTCAACAGTTTGGATCATCATCTTTTCAACTCACAAACAGCACATTGGCTATGATCCGGACTGGCCCGGCCTTGGTCCACAAATGCTCTCCCATTATCGAACGGAGCAACCCGGTGAACATTGAGAAGCCAACCGGATGTTGGTAACGCACTGAACTTTTTCGAATTCAAAAAATTATTGTTTTCGGCACATAGCGGCCATTGACTAATGCTCACGTTTTGAAGAAATTTTGTAGGTCATCCCAGTCCTGAACTAACTCTTAGGAGCGTCGCCACGGAGCAACAGGAAAAAGTGGTCGAGGCTCTAGCTGCTGTAGATATTCCGGGGCCCGTCGCCCAAGTTATAGGGGCACTTGACGAGTACAAGCCCGAAGTTCCATCTCTCGCTGAGGAACTTGACGACATTGTGGTCACGGGTGCTTCGGAGCAAACCGCCATGTTTAGCATGAAAGAACAAATTGAAGAGGAGGAGAAATCGAAGCGCAAACTTAAGGGTGAGCCTGTTGTGGTGGTGGTTGAAGATCCTAGTCTTATGCCTATGCAATTCATTCCACCTGGCAGGACAACTCCTATTGAGATTCCTCCTTCTTCAATTGTCTATACCAAGGGTGGAAAAGGGTCCCGGAAACAACGCTTAACTGACTCTACTCCTGAAAACCAAAGAAAGAGAAGAAGTCGAAGAAATAGTTAGTACTCTGCGTCGTTGTACATAGTTTGGGTAACATAGATGTGTATTTCCTTTTTTAGTAGTAAGTGTACGGGTACGACTCCCGAACTTTTTGGAATAATTTGTAACGGACTTTCGAGATAGTGAATAAAAGCTTTTGTTTTCTCTTGATTTGTCAGCATGTGAAACACTAATTTAATAGTTGAATAAATACTTATCGTTCCATGTACTTGTAATGGTTTTCACAAGTTTCGTTGATAATTCACGATCTTAATCTCAAGGCTTACCTACAGCCGTTATCTTAAGTCGCAAGGGGCGCTAAGCCAGAATTGTAATGAACTGTCATATATTGTCTTTAGCAGTTCTAACTTCTCCCATCGGTATGAAATTTTAATTTGTGGGATAGAGAACATTCAAAATCCGGCCATCCACCTATTAAGTTTACGAATTAGTCCATGGACTGGGGACTTAGAATTTTTCGCAGGTGGTTAGCCATACTCTAATTGCTCATACTCTAATCCATGCTTCCAAGACTTAGATTTTTGTCGTGAGCAGTCGTGTTTCCACCCAAGCGGTTTATACTCTCTTGTCCGCAGTCGGGGACTTAGAGTACTCTTGTCCGCAGTCGGGGATTGAGAGCTTTTGTCGTGGGCAGTCGTTTTTCTGCCCGAATGGTTTATACTTTGATCCGCAGTCGGAGACTTAGATTACTCTAGTCTGTAGTCGGGGACTTAGAGTTTTTTGTCGTGAGCAGTCGTGTTTCCATCGGAATAGTTTATACACTAGTCCGTAGTCGAGGACTTAGAGTTTTTGTCGTGGGCAGTTGTGTTTCTGTCGAATGGTTTATACTCTAATCCGCAGTCGGGGACTTAGAGTTTTTTTTCATTGGCAGTCGTGTTTCCACCCGAATGGTTTATACTCTAATCCGCAGTCGGGGACTTAGAGTACTATAGTCCGCAATCGGGGACTTAGAGTTTTTTGTCGTGGGCAGTCGTGTTTCCGCCCGAATGGTTTATACTCTAGTCCGTAGTCGGGGACTTAGAGTACTTTAGTCCACAGTCGGGGACTTAGAGTTTTTTGTCATTTTCTCATCGTTGGTGACCGTTGTTCCTTATTACGAGCATTGCACTTTGGTCCATTTACGAGAACCGTCAAACAAGCTAACTTAAGGAGCTCATCTTGTTCTATCCCATTGGGTTGGTACGATTGATCGATTTCAAACCCCGTGATCCTGTTCACACATCATGCATATTGATATTAATCAGTTTCGTCGCATATTTAGCATAAAATGCAACAAAAGTAACTTATATAAAGGAAGCTTCAAGTTTTTATTCGTCATATGAAAAGGAACAGAATAACTTGTCTTATTACACGTTGAAAAGGTCAAACACCAAAGCAAAATTTGAAAGTAAGTAGTACTAAAATGTAAAAGAAATAGTCTATGTGAAATAGCATCGTAAAGGCTCGTTATCCCACGCTCTTGGAAGTGTCGCGCCATCAACAGTTGCTAGCTTGAAAGTCCCTTCTCCAAGCCTCTATTCAATGACATATGGCCCTTCCCATGTCGGGTTCATGTGCAACAGGACCGAGAAAACACGTTTTAGGTCAAGGTCATCAATTTCAAAGGTTCTCGGTCGGACTTTTGTGTTGTAGTACCGGGCGATTCGATGTCGTTGTGCAGCTACCCTTAAATTGGTCTCCTCGCGCTTCTCATCAATAAAGTCCAAAGATTCCAATAAAAGATCTTGGTTCATTCTGGGATCATAGCAAGTCACTTGATAAGAAGGGACTTCGAGTTCTAATGGAATAACTGCTTCGGCTCCGTAAGCGAGAGCGAATAGAATATGGTCAATCGTGGACTTGTGAGTGGTCCTGTAGGCCCAAAGTGCCATACGAAGTTCATCTACCCACTTGCATTTAGGCTTTTCCAAATGTTTTTTCAGGATAGATTTAATAACCTTGTTTACAGCTTCAACTTGTCCATTCGTCTGACGGTGAGCGACCGCCGTGAATCTCTTTTCAATATGATATCTCCAACAAAATTCCTTAAACACAGCACTATTAAACCGAGTCCCGTTATCTGTCACGATAGTTCGTGGAAGACCGAAACAACGCACGATGTTCCGAATAATGAAGTTGATAACTTTCTTGGTTGTGATCGTGGATGACGGCTCTACTTTGGCCCATTTGGTGAAGTAGTCAACTGCGACAATCGCATACTTTGCACCACCTTTGGAAATTGGCAAAGTGCCGATGATGTCGATTCCCCACATAGCGAATGTCCATGGACTAACCATTTGTGTTAGCTTTATCGGCAGAGTTCTTAGGACTTCCGCATAATCTGACATTTGTCGCATCGTCTCACATAATCAGCGGCGTCCCGGTCAGAGTTGGCTAGTAATATCCATAATGGAGTATCTTTTTCACTAACATTTGCCTCCTAATGTGAGTGCCACATTGTCCCTCATGGACTTCTTTCAAGACATGCCTTATATCGTCATGAGCGATACACCGGAGTAAGGGAATGGAGAACCCCTTTCTATTCATAGTTCCTTCTTGCATAATATATCGTGAATCTTTATGAAGGACTTGTCGCTTTTCGTTTCTCTTTTCAAGCAAAATTCCATGCAATGAATATTCTTTAAATAGAGTCATCCATGATTCCCTCTCGGGCTCCGTTTCCAGTGCTTGATCAACTTCTATCATATTTATGCTTGGGGCGTGCAATGTCCCGACTGGAACCAAGCCCATCTGTTGTGCATCACCGGTACTCGCGAAACAAATCGGTTTCCCTGTTTTACTCACGTGGGATATGTGAAATGCATAGTATTCGATATCCACTAACAACTCCTAAACTCAGGTAAGATATAGGGTAAGCCGTTGTCCCATAGCTTGATAGTCTCCTCTAACCAGATACACCACCAGTTACAAGTCGCAAAAGATTTCAAGAAACTTCATCCCGAATTCTCTAGCAAGTTTAAGTCCAGCGATCAACGCCTCATACTCGGCTTCGTTGTTTGTAGTATGAGAATCAAGCTTCAAAGCATAGCAAATTAACCGATTCTTCGGGGTTACAAGAACAATGCTAGCTCCAGAACAATGATCATTATATGCTCCATTGGTATATATCTTCCATCGTACAGTATGGATTACATTACTCCCTGGGGCTCATCCTGCATGGTAAACTCTACTATGAAGTCTGCAAATGCTTGTCCCTGGATAGCTCTTCGCGGTAGATATGTAATATCGAACTGGCTGAGCTCGATGTTCCACTTAAGCAGCTTTCCAGAAGTCTCAAGTCATTATAGGACCCGTCGTAAGGGCTGGTCAATGTAAACATTGATTAGATGTGCCTAGAAGTATGGGTGAAGTTTACGCGACGCAATTAGCAAGTAGTACGCCAATTTCTCTATCTTCGGGTAGTTTCTTTCTGCACCAGTTTATCATTTACTGACGTAATACACCAGCCTCTAAATTTGGTCCTCATTGCGAATCAAAGCAGCACTTATAACATGCGACGATACAGCCAGGTAAATATACAACTCCTCGTGATCTACCGGCTTTGACAATACAGGGGTCAAATGATTCACCGGAGCTCGAAATGCGTCTACACAATCTCGCGTCCATTCGAAATTCATTTTTCCCTTCATTATTAAGTCAAAGAAAGGAATGCACTCATTAGTTACCCTGGAAATGAATCGACTCAAAGCAGCGACCTTCTCGTTCAGACTCTGTACTTGTTTAATAGTTCTGGGCACTTTAATATCTCGAATGGCTTGAATCTTTTCCGGATTAACTTCAATTCCTCATGCATTGACAATAAATCCCAAGAACTTTCCTGACACAACACCAAATGAGCACTTTAGAGGGTAGATTTTCATGTTATAGAATCGAAGGATATTGAAAATCTCCGCCAAGTCTTGAATATGGTCGTTTGATCATCGCGACTTCATTAGCATATCATCCACATAGACTTCCATCGTCCTTCTAATCTGATCCTTAAACATTCTGTTAACCAGACGTTGATAGTTTGCTCTAGTGTTCTTTAATCCGAATGGCATCACTACATAGTAGTCTAACCCAACATCCATCGCAAACGGGTATGTTCCTGGTTCGGGACAAGCATCGGGATTTGGTTATACCCCGAGTACGCATCCATAAATTACTACAATCCGTGCTCCGTAGTGGAATCAACTAGCTGATTAATTCTAGGTAGGGGAAAAATATCTTTAGGGCACGCCTTATTCAAATCCGAATAGTCAATACATGTTCTCCACTTTCCATTCACCTTCTTCACTAGCACGGGATTAGATATCCATTTGCAATAGAGGGCATCGTGAATAAACCCATTGACTTTAAGTTTATCCACCTCCTCTTTAAGAGCAATGGAACTCTCTGGATCCATGCCCCATCTTTTCTGTTTCACTGGGACATATTACGGATCAATGTTTAATGCATGGCTAGTAATGGATGGTGAGATCCCACACATGTTAGAATGGGTCCAGGCGAATATGTCCACTTTTTCTAAAAGAAGGTCGGTAAGTTCTCTCATCGTTGAAGGGCTGAGTTGCGATCCAATCTTCAACACCCACAATGGGCCGTCGTGGCTGACTATTATATCAATAGTCAGCTCAGCCAACACCACCTTGGTACCCTTGGGTTCCTCCACGTCGTCCTATGGATCTATATCTCTATGGAACCGACTATGATACCCAAGGCAAGGCTTAGGTGCTATTTGTCAATCTTTAGTAACTTTGATGCAGATAGACTTTTCTACACCCTTTCCCTTCTATTTTCGTTGCGCCTCTCTTAACTCAGCCAAATAATAGGCACGTCCAGTCGCCTGATCACCATGCACAACACCTATTCCATTATTAGTTGGAAATTTCAAAGTTAAACACCACAGGGCAAGAGCTACTCGAAATTCAGCCAGGCCAAACAGCCCAGAAAAACATTGTATGGTGAATCAACATCCAAAACAATGAATGGTAGGATCCGCACCCTCTTACGTTCACCTTCCCCCAATTCAACCGGCAATTCGACATAACCAACCACCTCAGTGGCCACACCGTTGAAACCATGTATATGAGCTTTAGATGGTTTCAAATCCTTAGCCTCCATCTTTATCTGATCATAAGCCTTTTTAAAGATAAGTTCATAGAACTTCCACAATCAATCAAAATTCTCTTCACTAGAGCAGGGCCAATCTTGGTCGAGATGACCATTGGATCAATAGTAAGGGCCTCCACTCTATCGGCATCCCTGCTTCTGAATACTATATCATCTGTCATTGTACGTTGTTGCTTGGTTGGAGTTCCATCATCCGTATTCGAACAACATTCGAAATCCACATGTCTCATCGAACTAGCATAGCGTTCCTTTTCTTGCCAACTCCTATCCACAAGATGCGGCCCACCAATTATCATGTTTATTACCAACCTTCCACCGATCTGTGCAGGCTCCTCGGCCCTGCACGGATTGCGTGGAGCCTGCCCTCGATTGGGGTCAGATGTCCCCTGTCCGCCACCCTACGGATTTTTCACAAACTTCTGCAACTTTTTCTCCCGAATCAATTTCTCAGTGGCATCCTGGAGATGCCTACACTCGTCTGTATTGTGCAAACATTCATGAAACCAACATTACTTTCAAGTTTGCTTTTGTGCCTCCGTCGATTATTTCGGATATGACTTCTTATATTGGAAAGTATTACAAGTGGATAAGTAGATGTTCTCCAGGGATGCATTCAAAAGTGTATAGCTGTCATACATAGGAAACTTGGGCTTTGGCCTTCCAGGCTCTCTTTTCGGTCTAGATTCCTTTCTCCACTTCTTTTCTGTTGATTCGGCTTATTTTGAACATTAACCTGAACTTCCCAGAACTCTCATCAGACTACTTTATTGTGATGTTGCTTTGTACCGCTTCCCGCTCAGCCCCATAGCATTGCTCTTTCTAGACAACCTAGCCTCCTCTTTCCTCATAAACTGGGCTGCCTTTGAATAGAAACATTCTAGCGTGGCCGGCGGTTTTCCAGCTAGCAAGTCACTGAATTCAGGTTCAGGGTCAATCTCTCTTATCATAGCCATAAGTATCGCGTGGTTATTAGGGTTACTAACTTCAGTGGCAACAACATGATACCACTACAAGTTGTCCTTCAGTGATTCCCCCGGAACCTATATTACACTAGATAATGACATCACATCTTTGGGGCAAGTAGCGCGATCCGGAACTGCTCCACAAATCATGTTGCCAGTTCGTCAAATCTTGAGATTGATTGTGGAGGTAATCTTGTGAACCACATCGTGGAGATCCCAGAAATAGTTATGGGGAAGCATCTACATTTGGTAGCATAATTTGCTCTTGTTGAGTCCATCAACCATTCGTACCTCATGATATGCTACCTGGGGTCGGTCTTTCCTACGTAGGCAGGCATCATAGGCATGTTAAACCTTCTAGGATATTCCCATGTAAGGTGCTATCAGTAAATGGGGTATGGCTTCTTGAGACTCCCCAATCATCATTTGTCAAACCATGTTCTCTCTCACCATCTGCCTAACCATCAGCGATAATTCTAGTGTCTGGTAGGCGATGCCAAATGGTGATCGTGCTCTACCACGCGTGAATGTTCCGGTTGGTGTCTGCGGGCCATCTCATGCCTCCTTGGCCTATCATCCTCTTGATGTGCACCATGAGCATTTACCTCGTTATCGTCTAAGGAGGTAGTTAGTCATCATCCAAACGTACTCCAACGTCCAAGTTCCAGGATCCAGCATGAGCACGGTTCTCCATTTGCACTTGGGGAGCTATCCCTCTGGCTTAGGGATCGGTACCGATCCCTAAGGAGGGATAAACATCGATCCATTTGGCAGACCATGTTGGTTTGCCAAGCGTTGCTCCAACGCTCCCGTTCGTGCTGCTTCAACTCTATGATGCCTACGTCTGTGATGTTCGTCTGATGAAGTTGAATTATTTGACGCTGAGTAAGAAGCGAGATCCCTTCTAGCACTCTAACGTTGCTGTTGAGCAATCTAGTTCATCAAGTTGGAATTAGTCTGGATTTGCTTGTTTAGCTGCCTATGACTCTCCATCAGCTTTCTCATCAAGTCATTGAATCCAGCTTTAGTTACAGAATCAGTGGGGTTATGGACTATAACAGGCTCCACATTCACATTAGCAGGTTGGTTGCTTGGACCCCGTTGTTAGGCACTGGCAGTTTCGTTCGCATCAACATTGTATGAAGTAGATCTGGTGCTCCTCACCATTCTGGATTTCTTTGCTTAGATCTTGGTAAATCTAAGTAGTACCTGCTAGCTTCTGAAGATGAGTCTGGATCTCCTTCGGGGGATCTCTTCAATCCAGTAGCAACAAAGGTGATCCTAACAGGCTGAGAATCAAGCTCTCTATGAAAGCACCAAAATTTTTGCAACCAAATTGGCAACAAACACCCAAGAACAGGTTTAAGTAATGAAATAAATGAAGAAGTTAAATGAAAATAAAGAACAAACACCGAATAACAAGCAAAAATGCAGCAGAAAACAGAAACAATGAGATTTATAGTGGTTCGACGTTGATTGCCTACATCCACTTTGAATACTCTCTTTATTGCTTCTCAATTCACTTGATTACAGTTACTATTAGTAAGAAATAGCAAGAGATCAAAAAAGAATGGAGGAAGTTAGTTACAATAATGGCGGAATTTAACTAGCAGCGTAAAAGTCCCTACAGTGGCCTCCTGTGCCTGTATTTATAGATGAAGGCGGCCTTCAATCTGACTGAAACTTCGGGAACAGGACCTTCCCAACCATATGGGCCCACCATAGGAAGGGCTAGGCCCAACTCTCAATGGATAGGGATCAGTACCGATCCCTCCATGAGTCAAGTTTGGGCTAGTGATCCCTATGGTAGCTCTCTTATGACATAACATATTGGTGCTTCAGATATCAAGATGTTTGGACTTATGGAGCTTTAGTTCTTGTAGTTTTTTGTTTGTACCCTTACTTGGCCAAGGAATTACCGATCCCTCTTGTTTCTCCAATGTACGCCAATCCATATCACTTAGACCATATAATGCCGATCCATATTACATAGACCATACCACGCCGATCCATTCTTCGCAAGTCATACCCTGCATATCCCTCTCCCATGACCACCACAATGCCGATCCGTAACCCATAAGTCACACCATAATTCTTATGCCGATCCATTCCCTTCAAAGACACCATGCCGACCCATCTCACGAGTGCAGCATGCTGATCCCTATTCCAACCAAACTAAATTCCATAGTTCTGACATCTTGCATTGTCTATCTATTAACCCTATTCACCTTAGGCTTGATACAGCTACCCAAACATTATATTTTGGTCATTTGGATGTTGTATCTTGATCATCCTTCCCATCGGCAGTCGAGTTTGGCCTTCGTGATCAGCCTTATGTAGCCGGGTCAATGCATATAATTAATTTGTATTGAAGCATCCATATTTTTGTATATAAAATATATAATTGATCTAATATTTTTCTAATATATGTTTATATCTACTATAATTTTTACAGCCGAAAAAATTGAATTTTGTCACTATTAGATATTTTATATTATTATTTAATCACTGAAAGTGTTAATAAATTCATATAAAATAAATAATATTTTAAAAAATCAATTTTATAATTTTGTAAATTATTTCATCACGCAAGAAGCTTTCCAAAATTTTATAGAAATTTTCCTTTTGTTTTTATATTTTTAATAATTAAATCAAAATCGGATATTTTTGTAATTAATTAATTAAAAAAGTTAATTTTATTCAAAAAATTCTGAAAAATTTTTGCAACCTATAAAATATCGTTTTAGATTTTCTAAAAGTTTTAAATTTGAAATTTTTATGTAAAATTATTCTATACTATTAAATTAACGATAAATTAATTTTCTAATTCATATATATTTATATATTAATATATTAAGTCATAATAACTTTAGATTTGCAATATTTTTGAACCAAAAAAATCAATTTAATATATATTTATAATTCATTATAGTATAAACTTATATATAATTATTATATTTATGATTTGCATATGTTTATATATATATTCATATAATTACTTTATTTTAATTCCTATATATACATTTAAATGAGTACATAATTTATTTTATAAATATATAATTTTATGTTATAAATATATATAATTATTATTTATAATATAATACACACACACACATTTCTATAATAATTTTATATAATAATTTTTTTATATATTCTTATATATATTATATTTGTTTTGATATTTAGAACTATAGGATACGCACATATTTGGACAACATACAATATGTATAAAATGAGATAATGTGTCCATTATGATATAATTCCTAGCATCTATATGGGCATGTTATACCTTCCATGATATGTCATGTTACACATGCATACACACATACATATGTATATAGCACATATGCATATTTATATATTAAATGAAAATAAATCAAATAAAATTCATATAACAATTTATAAATTTAAATAAAATACATGATTTTATTTAAGCTAAATTTAGAAATGTTCTAAATAAATTAGTCTTCATAGGCCCAATAAAGATACAACAAGGTAATTTTTTTCGAAATCCACCTATATCTTCTGCTACGGACTGGCCTAGTTCCAAGCTGCGGGCTAGCTCAGTTCCAATAGTCGGAACTAAGCCAACCCCCAATAGAAGTTATAGTGAATTTTGAAAACAAATTCCTTGTTGGATCTATTGTAACAACCCGGGATTTGCATTACCAACTAATAAATAAAAGTTAGGATTTTTATTTATTTTAATGAAGCATAAAAGAATTTGGAATAACAAAATTTATGTGAAAAAGGCTATTTTAATTAAATGGGAAATATGAGATTTTAAAATGAGGATAAAATGTTATTTTTGGAAATTTAAATATTTTAGGAGAGATTTTAAAACAGGTTTGGATAAGAAAAATGAGTTTTATAAACATACATGAACACTTAGACTAATTTTTGGAAAACATATAAATAACTCTCTTCTTATTGGGTTTCTAAACCTAGCCAAATAACCCACCCTAAACCTCCTCTATAAATTATCTCATACTCTCCAAACCTCATTCATTCCAACCCTAATCAAATTCCTAAAACCCTAAACCTAAAAATGGCCTCCATGCTTAGGAAAGCTCCATCCTCTCTTATATTGGCTTAAGCTAGTTAAAGTAAGGGAAGGTAATGCAAAAACCATCTTGTAATCCATTTCTAACTCTCTTTAATTTCTGGAAATCATGTTGTAACTCTTGGTTTTATGTGTTTTGGTATTTTTCTAGCTCCTTGATCATCATCTCTTAGCTTTGGTTAGTGCCATATAGGTGTTTGTTCTTTTGCTTGAGAGGAATACTAGGTAAACCCTCTCCTAATCTATGTATAAGCATCTCTTAATTTCTGAAATTATTTTGTAATCCTCTTTTTTTTGTGCATTTAGATTGTGAAACTCTTTGATCTTCTTTTCATTGCTTGGAAAGAGGTAATATATGCTAGCTGAAATTATAATTAGTTTATTATTGTTAGTAAATTAGGCATATCTCATTCATCTTAAATCGGAATTAAGATTTTCTTGATGTTATGGAAAGCTTATTCTGTAGGCTATAACTTTTATGTTTTGAGATTTGCCTAATTTTGTAGTTTGAATGGTCGAAATCACGTTTGTTTGTCGCTGACCTGACAACAAACTACAGGGTTGAGAAACTAAAAATCTGAAATTGATTTAGCCATAAGTTACTCGTTTCTTATCCAAATCTAATAATTTTGGATGTTCTGGAAAGCTTAGATTTAGAGCTAAAACTTTCATGTTTTGAGTTTCATGAATATTCGAAGTTAATTTGGTCAAAACTGTGCATTCTTACCACTGTCCCGAGAGCACAACGACAATGATATAAAATTTAGATCTGAGAATTGTTTTAGTCATAGAATTTTCATCTCTGGTCGGAATTTGACGATCTTGGTCATTCCGGAAAGCTTAGAAACTAAGCTACAACTTTCATTTTATTTTTTTAGCCAGAATTTGAAGTTTACTATGCCAAAATTGTGGTTTTTCATCTCTGGCCAGTTAGTGCATAGCTATAGGCCTTAGTCTCTTTTCTCCCGTTGTTTTCAGCATAGAACCCCGACTTTGCGACGCCATCCCGGGCTCGTCCTTTGTCGGATTTCATCGTTTTTGGTCTCGTTAAAAAGATGAGATCGAGATCTTTAACCATGCAAAGTTTGGTTTAGATCTGGGTGCATTAGGTACTTCGTTTCTATTGCCGAAGTAGCACCCAGAAACTGTTTTACAATAGTGATCATTTTCAGTTATCGTCGGACCAACTTCGAAACATTGTCGTTTCTTCGTTTCAAGTCAAAACCAAACGATTCTTGTTGCATATCAAAGTAGGAGTACTTTTCTACGCTCCTAAAAATTTTCATCAAGATCTGAGTTCATGTGACCCTTCGACCATGTCGTCGAAGTGGGACCTTTACACTGTTTTGACACAGTAAAGTTTTATGATTTTTGTCCGACTTTGAGACGACGCCGTTTCTTCGTTTCAAGTCGGAATTTCCCGATTCTTTTTGTATCTTAAAGTAGGGATGTTGGACTACATGCCACCAAATTTTCATGACATTTGGACACAGTTTGCTGGTCCAAATAAATTGCCGAACTTTGGTTCGCGTCAGTTTTTTTGAATGTTTACAAACACTTAGAATATTTTTCAGTGATTTTCTGGTTTTATTGATTTCTTTGAGATTTGTCTCTAGATTTCGTACACGGGTTTTATGAATCATTTTCAAAAGATTTTTCACTCCTAAATGGCTTTCGAAATTATTATATAATATTATTTTTAATTATTAAATTAATTACTCCATAATAGGAGATTTTTCAAAAGCCGTTTTAAAGTGATTTCAAAATCAATTATAAATCCATTTCGCACCATTATTTTCTATAATAAAAACCTCACACTCACTTTTTAGCACGTCGAGCGAAGTGGAAAGGTGCTTAAACGGTTAGGAAATCTCCGGCCTATGGAACCGTGTGTATTTTCTTTCCGGTTAATCCCCGACCTATTCGATTGATCGTTTTGACCTTTGGGTCTAGTTTACCGATGATACGAGGTGGACTTTTTATTGTTTGGAGTGTGAGCTTGCTATTGGTTAGGAAACCGTTTAGTGCGAACGTGGGGTATGGGACTCATTGTTAACACTTTACGGGTTCCTCTCCAAGAAGTTAGTGACACATTAGCCTCTGGGCGGCCAGTACTGAACCTCTGGGTCACCACGCCTCTGGGCAACCGTCTCTGGACACCTGCTCTATGGAGCAGTTTATTTTTCGGCATGCGCCTCTGGGCCTTTATCCTTCTGGGAAGGATCTTGCCGTCTCGCGCGTTCCGCATCTGTGCGAGTGATCGATCACAACTCTACAGTACTTGGCAATAACGACTCTGTTCGGTGCACGTTCAATATTGGTATTATTTGATGATTTTTATATCCATTCGAGTACCGCCATTCGGTGTTGGTTCTATGGAACCATACGATGTAAGTGCGATTACCTTGTGGATTCACAGTGTCTCTGGACACTGCTTTTCAGTGTTGGATTTCATTGACTTTTCAGTATATCCCCATTGCTCTTTGGAGCATCGATCTTTGCTTGGGCATTGATTACAGACTCTGGTCACTCTTGGGATTATTGCCTATGGGCATCTTTTTATAGCTTTGGCTACGCCGATGATATGAGGCGATTTTATTTATTCTACACTTTGGTGTTGATTTCTCTTTGGAGATTTTTATTGTTTATTGATGATTAGGGATCGTCATTATATTCATGTGGTTCATAATATACTTCTCTTTGGATAAGTACTGTCTTATTTATGTACCGCAGTATTATATATCTCAGTTATTACTGATTGTTTAGCTAGCCTGACCCGAGTGTTTTTTGCTCGGGTCAGACCGAGTTGTTTCAGGTTAGGTCTCTGGACTTAGCTGCTCTGTGCTTCCGCTTTGGACTTATCTGCTATGCTTTTGAGATAGCTTATCTTAGTGTCTGCTTATGTTATTATTCAGACTTTGATATGTACATATTTTTGACTCACATGTGTGAGCAGTGGCTTTATACCCACTTATGATATTTGGATCTGTATTGACGATGTATTGTCCTAGGATTTTATATCTGTTATGTGATTCTGTTCTGTGATGTTTTATCATTTTATTACTATGCTTATTCTGATAGATCTTTAGCCATTGTAATTTCGTTATAAATATTTATTGAATATGTCGAACCACTTGAAAAAATATATAGATACCACCCTTTCGACGTATTCAGTAGATAGTTATAGCTTGATTACAAATGGTCGCTTCCACTATACTCTATTCTCCGCTTTAACAGACAGTATTACTCCTGTAATACTCTTTGTTACAGTGGGTCTCAGAGTGGGGCGTTACATCTATATTGGGCCTCTAAAGTCAAATACATTTAGAATATTTCTAAATTTCATTCAAAAAACATTTCTTATTTTATTCAAATTTATAAATTATATACAATTTTATTTAATTTATATTCCATTTATGAAAATGTACACATATGTATCACATATACATACATACATACATACATATATATATATATATGTGTGTGTGTGTGTGTGTATGCGCGCGCGCATGTGTAACAGATAATCCATGCAAGGTATAACATGTCTGTATATAGATGTTGAGATTTACATCGTAACAAATATGTTAGCTTATCCGATATGTATTGTATGTTGTCCAAATATATGTATATATATAAGTTTGTTATTTATGTAAATATTAAATATATAAAAATGTATAAGTAAATTTTATTTAAATAACTTTATGAGGATGAAAATATTTAAACACTTATATATATATATATATATCTTATACATATGTAAAATATTAATAATTTATATATATACATAATTATGTATTATTTAATAAATATTAAAATAATATTAATATATACATAATATATAAAAGTGTTTTTATTATATATATATAAACATATTTAGAATATCTAAATTTATATATGTGTGTGTGTATTAATTAATAAAATTAAAATAAATTATTTTTTTCTTCCAGATCGTATATACAGCGTAATAAAATTTTATTATAAATTATATTGTACCAATATATGCGTGTGTTTGTGTGTGTGTGTGTATATTAATCGAAACACAAAATATTGATAAAAATAGTTTCGAATCATATTTTTAAAATTTTGAATTTCAAAAATCTAGCATGATATTTTGAGGTTGAAAAAAATTTCCATAATTTATCTCGGTCCAAATTTGTATTCTAATAATTAATTAATTTCGACAGTATAATATAATGATTTTTTTAAAAATATAAAAATTGATTATTAATTCTCAATTTTTGGCCAAGAGCTTATTTCATAATAAATTAATTTCTAAAATTTAAAATTAATTTTCGAAACATGTTTTATATTATATTAATTATTTAAGTAATATATCAATTTAAATAATATTAAATAATTAATTAAAAATACTTTACAATTAGGCAAAATTATAATTATAGTAAATATACATGTAGAAAAATATATTTTTAATTATTAGCATGATATGATGATATAAATAAATACAAATCGTATAATTATAATTAAATGACACATTAAAACATTTATATATATGTGTGTGTGTGTCTATATATATATATCAATAAAATAATAATTTTACATGTAAAATATTTGGCTGTGCATATCTGATTTGTGAAAAAAAATTGTTTTATTATATACATATAACCAACCTAGTATGTGACAATATCAATACATATAAGATTCATCACCTAACAACAATATAATATATATATATATATATATATATTTACAATAAAATAATATTATGAGATTATAAGCAATATAATATAGTAAAGACATACCTGAAACTAATGCCTTAAAGCACACCTAGTAATGATTAACCTTCTCTCCTTTGAAAGCTTTTCGGTTAGGCGGACTACTAATCATTGAACCGCAGACCTTTGACTATCAAATAGTATTTGTTTTGAATTGATTTGAGTTGGATTTTCATAAGCTCCTAGGGGATGTGATTGGCCAGGAATAGAAGAGATAGTGGTAGATAAAAATTTATTAAGAAATTAGGGTTAGAGGTCTTTTTATAGTTGATGAAAGGGAGAAAGATATAGATCATATATTATACCAATTCTCACTAAATCTGAGCAATCCATTTCAACCCCTCTAGGCTATTTTTAGCCACCGCTTATAGTCTTTATAATAACTGAATTATCACCATATCATCATGGATTAACATCCCATTTAAGCCAAAATATTATTAATTAAATCTAATTTAATTACTTATCAATATCACATATCGATCGATATATTTATAAGCCTTACAAATATATTAAATAATATTTATTCCTAAAATCATATTCAAGTTTTTATAATTAATATTTCATAGATGTTATTTAATTTAATTAATTTATAACAATTATAAACTAATTAAATCGTTTGGTCTAAATATAATTCATCATTCCGGTTATGTGACTCGTTAAGTATGAATTTGGTCAGCGATTTACATTAAACTATTCGAATGTTAATGTTCACACATCACTTAGTAGGTGATGTGACATTTTGGCCAAATTTATCGCTTACTTGATTTTGGTAAAATCCAATTTTACTTATTAAGCGTTACCCGGTTGTGGCTTTTATTTACACCAATTCTCTTCGTCAAAACTATATCACTTTAGACTTATGGAATTTAGTAATGGTCAAAATTCAAGTGTCATCCATATTTAACTCTTTAATATAAACACAAAGTCCTCGGTTAAATAATAAAAATTATTATTAACCAAACCGCTCTAGTTAGAGACTTTGAGTTTGAGTTGACCTGAGTTGACTGTGACACTAGCCCCATATAACTAAGGAGAGAAATTCTATCTTGAATAATGCTTCACTTTCAAGACTTCCACTCGATCCAACTATAGTCATTTGATGGACGCCGCACAATGATTTGGTTATAATCAAAGCAGAGCTTTCATATTGAAGACTATAGTATTCTCAAATCAAAAGAACAATATAAATTGATCACATCGATATTTTCTGTTTAATCTTAGTTATATTAACCAATAGAAAACTATTAAATGAGTCATTCCATAGTTACCTAATAATTATCAGTACGTAACCCCTAGGTGCTCCCCAATAGTCATGAGTAATACATTACTCAACATTTAGAGAGCATTACGTACTCTAGTCTCAACGGATACATGATATCTAGTCTCAATGCATCTTGACTAGGATCATTTAAAATGGTATATTTGTTGTCATTGTGATAAATTACTCATAGTTACAACACTTTGTAACTACTATCAGAAAACATACCATTTATATTTTTTCTATTAAATATACTTTTTATTAAATTAATTAATTAATATAACAATTATATCAAATATATAATAGAAAGAAAATTGCCTTTTATTTTGAACAAGATTGGTTATCAAGTTAGATATATGTAATAAATTACAAAATTGCTGTAACGACCCACAAGCATATCACTTTAATAAATGTTTGTTTCGCTTTATCGACATAACAACCATTTTGAAAATAACTATTAATGTTAATTTATGTGGTTTTATGAATGAAATATGATCATTTTAAAAATGATAAGAAAATTATTTTCTAATTTTGTTTAAAATATAAGCATATTAACTAAAAAGTGAAAATATGGTCGGAAATCGAAATCGGGATTTGCAACGATACAACATGTGGAAATTATGCAGCGTTATGGAGATATGTAACATACACATACACATGTACGTGTGCATATGTGTGAACATGCATATAAACATACATATACTAATATATTTAAGTATATATAAATGTAATATAAAATATATAAGATATTTTTAGTTTTCTTACTTCTTAAGTATACCAAATTCAACATATGCATACCTTGAAATTGAAGGAAGTGATGGGCATATGGAGATGGAGTTGTAGCCATGGTTAAGGGGGAGGAAGTAATGATGATGGTGCCATGTGATGGTGATGCAAAAGATGGTGTATGCATAGATATTTTTTACTCTCTTCTTTGCCTATAAATACCCTACACTCTCCTCTTCATTTTCATTCATCTTCTTCTTCATTTTCTAAGCTCTCTCTCCACATTTTCATGGCTTCTGACCAAAAGGAAATAATGCCAAAGTATTTTACAAAAAGAATTTAAATTTATAACATATATTTATATAAACTTAAGTACCTCAAAACAATCTTGAAACTCCACCTTTTCTCCTTACTTTTCATGGCCTCCACCTCATTCTTAAGTCCGAGCCTCTTTCTTGCTCTACCTTAGGCTGTGAGCTTCACATGCCATCCCAAGCTTTGGGCAAGTCACCTAGGAGCTTAAGTCGAAAGGATCGTGAGCTTTGAAAACCGAATAGCGGAGCTATATCATATTTTTAGTTAATCGTTCAAAACTCAAGGTGAGTACTCCTAAACTAAATTATTATATGATATTGGATGTTATATATGTTTGATTATAATTGTTGATGATGGTTGTTAAATATGAATGTTGAATATATACGCAAGTCACGGAAATACACGTCGATAAGCACAAAGGAAATCACTTTCCTTTATTGAATAAATTGGTGTATATGGAATGTTAAACCTCTTTAAAAAGGTATAAAAATTAGTTTGAAATGTTTTATAAACATATGAAAGTGTTTTGGTGAAGTTTGAATGGTAATTAAAATTTTAGTCAAAAATAGGCGCGTCGCGTTACGACAGTTTGCGATTTTGCGCCATAAAAGTTAAACGAGTGTATGGAATGTAATATAGCTCGGAATTTTTTGGGATAAGAAATTTTAAAACTATTATATCCATAGTTTTCCAAAGAAGAAAGGAAATCGAGATTCTGATAAGTATATTTTAAAATATGAGTAAAACAAGTTTTGGAAAAATCGCAGTTTTGTAGTTCGGAATCCATAACAGGACACCTTTGAAAATGGAATTTTAAAATTGTTTAAAATTATGAAATAAATTCTAAAAATCTTTTAAGATGTTTTAAAAGTGATTTGAATTATAAAAATGAATTTTCAAATGATAAAAAGTCGTTTTGATCAATATAGCTTAAAAAGCACTTTCCGCAACACTTTTTTATAACTATTGAAATATAGTTTTAAACGCAACCATTCTTTTCCAAATCTTTTATAAATGTTTTAAAATTATTAAATAAGTATTATAATGATGATTTTAAAGGGTTTATGAAATGTTTAATTTTAAATGATTTAGAGTCGATCAAAAAACTTAACCGCCTTTTGGATGTCAGAGAGATAGTGTCTAGGCTTGAGTTTGGAAAACCAGTTTCTTACTCTCCCTGGCTATGCAGGGTAGCTTGACGGAGGAGATAGTTTGCTTGAATCAATATTTTCTTAAGTGAAAAATGAAATGATTTTAAATTTATTCCCAGCTTAAAAGGAGTTTAAAGTTATCAAAGGATTTTATAAGAGAGGTTTAATGATTTTGTATATACCAGAAAGAAGTGTTTTAAATTTATATATCTCTAAAAGATATTTTTTGATAAAAGAAATGAATTAGTCAAATATTATTCACCTATTTACTTGACCACTTTTATTGATGATTGGTTCGACGGAACCAGGGTAGGATATGGATGTTCCTACTCGAAGACCAGTTTGAACCAATTAACGTATTCGAAGTGAAAACATGGAGATAATTTGGAAGATGGAATGTAGGGCTGCTTGTCACTGACCCTCCGGGGAAACTTCCCATATCATATTATGTGATAGCAGTTCTTATTTAAGATCTTCGATGCAAGGACTTCTCGCTACTAATCCTACGGGTAATTTCCGACAGGATGTGGTAGGAGTGTGCCATGGTTTTTCCTATTCATGGATAACTTGTATGGAAGAATGTCTGATGTTGCATTTTTGGTTACATAAGTGATTTCTATGAACGTATCATCTATTTGGTGGTGGAGAAGGAAACTTCTCTTAGCTTAACATCCTTTCCTGATATGTACGAGTTCAGGAGTAATACTTTTGTAGAAATCAGTTGTGTTACCATGGGATGACAGTGTGGCATTCAAAGTGAAATGTGCAAAGCGAAAGGTATTGTTACCTCAAGCGTCACACCCAAAAATGACCGAAACAGGGTAGATGCAGCAAGGCTATATGGTTCGCAACCATTAGGGTGTGATCATCTCCTTCTAGATATATTTCTACCCGCTATAATGTTCGAGTTTAAATTATTGGGGTATGTGCTAAGAGATGTCTTGGATACGTTGGTAATGACCGGGGTGATGACATATTCGGTACTATCTACAGAGAGGTAGGTCGGTATTGTATTGGTAGAGGTGCATATGTTCTGTAGGCCTCGGTACATTCCTCCAGAGATGTACTGCCGGAAGGTAGTCCTTTCATCTGGTCATTTGTTGGTCCATTCTCCAACAAGTGCCTGTCATTTTTTTTGTAGAGCCTAGTATGCTGGAATTTAATAATGGTAACAATTTCAGCTATTTAAATATATTTACTTGAAAAGTGTTTTAAAAAATAATTTCATTAAAAATAATATCAAATGATATTACGTAGCAAATGATTTGGTTATCATAAGGTAAAAACCTATCTGTGTTTATATGCGGCGTGGTCTTATGAGATACCGTTTTGTTTTCAAAACATCGTATTTTGAGTTCTCACACCAGTCCCATGACTGACCTGGAGTTTATTTCGTTTTCCCTTTAAACCGTGGATGCCCTATTTTTCCAAGCAGCCTAGTAGTCAGGATCCTATTAGGAATATTTTGGTAAAGCATTCTGGAATAGTTTCTCGAGCATGGAGTTGAAGCATCTGATGTGGATATCTATATATCTCTTTATTTTCTGCTGTGTCTGAGTTTAATTTGTACCAGCAAGTGTGGTAGAAGGCAGTTATAACTATTCTTGGCTGGGTTAGTTCTTAGAAAAACTCTGATGTACCATAGTGAGAGTGGTTGTATGTACTATCTATCTATAAAATTAAACGAAATGTGAGAATTTGTGTTTCTACCTTTTACCTTTACTTTACTTCACCCCTGATAATCTGCCTCCCTAGCACTTGGATTTACGGTAGTGAAAACCATAGATGTATTAGTGTCGATTTTCAAGAGTCGAGGAGACGGGTCTTCACAATTGCCCTAAGGTACACTCCTAACTCTATCAAACGTAGAATTCCTTAACAACTGAATCATGTAAATCTCTTTTATTCTTTACTTTTTTAGTTGCTTTATATTATTATCATGTGTTTTACTTTGTTAAATTTAAACATAATTCTTTTAAGCATATTAACAAATAGTTAATCTGCTACCTCATGATTGTGTAAGCACACCGGAGATTACTACCCCAAATGACATTTTAATAAACAATTAACCTGCTAATTATTAGTTCTATAAGAATACACAACACGAGTACCTCTTGTTAGTGTTGTGAGAAAGAAATTTCTCACAAGCACTTATTTATTCGGGAGAATATGTAGTGCATGGGTAAGTCAATGTGTGTAACTTCCCATGGCATGGGAAAAGTCGCATAGTGAGTCGGTAAGTCAATGGGCTTCACTTATCACTCAGAAGATATAAAAAAATCCCACATACATATATATAACTTCCTCATATAAATTCTATCTCTTCAAAATTCTCTTGCAAATTATTTTTAAAACCAACTAGGGTCTTTGTTATGGCCATTTCCGGAAGCACGCAGTGATAATTCTTTATTTGATATATCACGTAAGATTTTGATTGTAATTTATATTATATTATATATATAATGGTATTAATAATTTCATATATATTTGTGTATGTGTGTGTATGGAATCATATTGAAATAAATGTAAAATTAGTTCGAAAATTTTATTTTATTTTATTCGATTAAACATATCATACCATTTTCATTTAATTTTGATATATAAAATTTCTATTCGAAAATTACATATAATTTATATCCTATTTAAAGTTGGAATAGAAATTGTTAACCTGCTTTTTAGAAATGCAGATTCAGGTGGACTAAGGACAAGAAGCTAATGCAGGAGCATCTAGCATTGGAGCAAAACAAATTGGAACTACGCCCCCACCAACCAAACAACTCGATACCGAGTACCAACCAAAATCAACTCGGTATAGAGAGAATCATACTCGAGGGCAATGCTGGTGTGGGCCTGCGACATGTTGGAATGTCAGAAACAAATGATGCTAGAGTTAGAAACAAGAATCTGAATGTAAATGCACAACAATCGGAGGAATGTGTGCTAGAGCTACCCTATAGAAACGGAGGACATAATGAAATCAATGGAGTAGGAAAGAAAATTAATGTGCAGCCAATGGAGTATGTACCAGAGTATGTGTTGGAATTTCCCTATAGGATAGGGGGCAGAATATCACTTTTGTATGAAGTTCGTTGGATGGTGAAAACCGACTTGCTAAGTTAGTAAGAAAAATAAATAGAGGTGGACCCCCAGATCGGGGTTTGGAGGATGTGAATAGGAATCCATTCACTTCTAATGTCCAGAAAGTGAGAAATCCTCTTGAATTTCAAGCTTCCAACACTAGAAATGTACGACGGAAAGACAGATCTGACAATTCATACGATGAGATACATCCCACATATGGAGGTGTTGGATGCTTCCAAGGAGGTAATGGGATGGTGCTTCCCACTATAATTAACGGACGTGGCGGGGATGTGGTTCAGACGGTTAGAGAACGGGTCCATAAGCACATGGGCCCACCTAGCATACAGAATCTTGAGACAGTTCAGATTTCACGTCTCGCGATCGAAGATTGTAATGAGGCTAACAAGCATGAAACAAAGGCATGGAGAGACCTTGAGAAGATATTTGATAAGATTCAATGTAGTAGCAGTTGCAATGTACAACTGGATCCATCATTAAATTTAATAGTGGCAGTATCAGGAGTCGATAGTAAGACCGACTTTAAAGGTGCACTGGAAAGATCCATCGATGACCTTGTGGAAATATACTATAAAGCTGAGAGATATCGGCATTAGGAAGACATCGAACGCTGTGGATGACAGAGGACTGTTCGGAGCAGGAAATGAAAAACAAGTGGAAAAGGAGGATTGATGACAACTTTGGGGAACCGAAACGATAAAGGAGGGAGCAAAAATTCTCTTCTTATACCAACTTGACTGAAACCTCAAAGAGGATATATCTTTACACAGGGTATAGATCCTTTTTCGAAAGTCAGCTAGGAGAGAGCCTACTAATCCAGAAAAAAGCTCTAGAAAGTTCTGCATCTTTTATGAGACGGATAGACATGAAACGAATGAGTGTCGACACCTTTGTAATCTAATAGAAGACTAGTTCGAAGTAACTAGCTACAATAATACGTGAGGAATTAAACGACAATGATGCTGCAAAAGCAATCACCATCTACGTGAATGCATCAAGGAACAACAAGGGATATGGTCTGAGACTCAAATTCCCATGATCGGGATGAATGAGAGTCAAACCTGATTCCCACACTCTACTTTTTTGTTTCATTTCTTGCGCTTTACTTTTCGTTAATAACCTCGGGTCGCTTAGGCACGCTCTGAATCGGATGCATAAGATGGTTACGTAGGACAACAATAACTTCGGACCACTACACGTATACAAGACCTAGATTAGTCTGTAGGCACTCTCTGAGTCGGAAGTCTGGGATGAACACTTAAGATTTCTTCTTGTTTGCTTTGATTTGATTTAAATATTTGAATTTTGAAAAAACTACATTGAATATGATGATCGATATTGATCACTTTAAGTCCCATCTAGAAAGATGGGACCAGAGTGCAAGGTGCAAGCTCTCTTGTCGGAGAGATGGGCTTGTATGAAAAGTAGTCCCTTCATCGAAGAGGAGCGGATGGGCTTGTACGAAAAGTAGTTCCTTCGCGGAAGGGGAATGGATGGGCTTGCTTAGTCATTGAGCGAGTCCCCTTTCCAGATAACAAGCAAACTCAGCAAGGATTCAGAGAGATCGAAACCCTAGATTGGGCGCTAAACGATCCGAAGAGATCGTCTTCCTTAAATTAAAAATTAAATGATCCAGAGAGATCATCCTCTTAACTTAAATGATAAATGAATTGAATATAAATCGATCCGGAGAGATCCAACCATAAAACGGATACAAATTTAATAAAAGGATTTGAATGCTTAGTAATTATAATAAAACGGATTAATCCCAAATGAACATGGGACGATTTTGATATGTGATGTAATAACTCCGAATGAAATTGAAGTGAAGATGATGTGTAAACTACACTTAAGCATATTCTAGAGTCTTAGGCTGTAACATGTTTGGAACGACCCCTGATTGACAAGAGGATTCGAAGGAACAAGACAATTCACCAAGATTTAAGCTGAATTCAACTATCGAAGACTGATTACATGAACTTGTTCTTGAGAAAAACACACCTTACATTCGAAAGGCGTACTTTAAGGGGTAAGTGTTAACCTGCTTTTTAGCAAAGCAAATTTCAATTGGATTTAGAAGATCAAAACGAAGATAGAATGATTCACGGACATTTACGGTACCAAGCCAAGGATTTGAGTTTCATTAAAGATGGGACTAAGTCCTTAACTTGGTACCAAGCCAAGGATTTGAGTTGGTACCGAGTTAAGGATTTTGAGTTGGTACTGAGTTAAGGATTTGAGTTGTAGTTATCACCTTCACTTACCAGAAAGGTGAGAACGTCACTCACGATTAATATTTTTATGTATAAGTAAATGGAATCATATGAAATGACATGTGAATTGTTGCTTTAGGTAGGAATATGTTATACATGTTATGCTATGTTCACTTTGGTATATGTTATGATATTCATATGTTATGTTAATTTTTATGTCACATATGTTATGTTAATTTATATGTCGCCTATGTTATGTTAATTTTTATGTCACATATGTTATGTTAATTTATTGTTGCATATGTTAATTTGTTGTCACTATGTTATGTTAATTTTAATGTCACATATTTTATGTTAATTTTTATGTCACACATGTTACGTTAATTTATATGTCACCTATGTTATGTTAATTTATATGTCACTTATGTTATGTTAAATTATATGTTACATATGTCACATGATATGTGTCATATAATATGATATGTCACCTTTATATATATGTTATGTTAAATTTTATGTTATGATATGTGTGATTTGTCATATAAGTGAAATGTTATGCTATTTATTTATTTATGCAAATCACACTGCAAGTTCCCTTTGTATATTAGTTAGGAAATCCCTGTGGGTTGAAATGATATATACCCGAACGATCTTATAGATTAGGAAAAATCATTATGGGTTTAAATGATAGACCCAAGCGATTTTATTGATTTGAAACTAAAATTGGGATACGGGTTGAAATGATATATACCCGAAAAATTTATAATTTTCGGTCGAAATGATATATACCCTAATCACTTGACCATATGGTAGAAAACTATATATGGACGCCGTTGGTCTATTTTAAAGTGCTTTCTAAATTTTAAAATATGTTTTGATTTAATAAATTGATATTTTTTTAAATTTAATAAAAAGAGATAAAAAGGTTTATTTAAAATTATATTTTTGAAAATAAAATTAAATACAAATTTAAATTATATGTTTTAAAGTAAATTTATAAGTTAGGGTTTTTAAAAAAGTGAAATTTCAAAATTTTGACTTATGATTTAATTTAGGTTTTAAAATATATAATTTAATATTTGATTAATATAATATAAAATAAAGTATTTTAAAAAAAATTAGTAAAATAATTAATATAGTTTAAAGGACTTTGTTTAAAATTTAATTTAATATAATTAGTTTAATTGATTTTATGACAACTTTAATAAATAGAAATAAGGTAAGAGAAATTAAGATTAAATTGTAAATTTAATCTAATTAAATGAATTAAAATCAAATAAGATTCTTAATCTATTTGGTTATGGAATTTCCAAAGGTATGATGTTGAAATGTAGATAATTTAAGGTGATAGAAATTGTAAGTTAAATGTTTTAAAGCAAAAATATAATTGAAGTTATATATTTTAGTAATTGATTTAAATTGTAACTTAAGATTTCATTTTTTAAAATGTTTTATTAAAAATGACCACGGTGTGAAATAAACGTTTGGTTGTTAAAGAGATCGAATTCGGGTATTGACATACTCTCTGTCAATATCGATAACCACTTAAACAACTATGCACATGGTAGAGAATTTAGAATGAAGTAGGATGGTTTGGCAAAGGCTACTGGAATGAAGTACGAGAACGATGATGGCTAGCCTTGACTTTCAGGTCATAATTAAATGACTAAAACAGGAGCTATACCGGGCCAAGTGGGGTCGCATCCCTATCGAGCATGTTCCTTCGAAACCCTATCTATTACTTTGTGATTTGATTGGGTGCAACTTTGATTACGGGAGTGTGTCTCGAGGTGGGCGATAGTAGCCGCTATGCGTTACCACCAGTCCGGGAGTGCAAAACGGTAGTATTCCACCCTGGGGATTGCCTCGCGTGCCTTATCATATTTATCTTGATCGAGCCCACTACGACCTTGGTTTGTATCGTACCTATGGAGTGCTCAGTGAGTAAACCACCAGTTTGGTGGAGCTTACAGTATTTGTATAGACTACGGTATTTGTATAAAAATATGTTAAGTGGGATATGGGTAACGCCTTAACGCTACTTTAATACTTTACTTTACTGTAGACATTATCTATGTAGCGTATTGTATTATGTAATGTAGATAGTTTGACGGATCCTTAAAGGATGGAAATCCCAAACATCCTTTGAGTTATTAATGTATTTCACTTGTACATTTCAATTGAGTTGATTTACTTACATAAGAATGTTAATCCTGACTCGAGTGATTTGTTTTGCTTTATGCTCGGGTCAGCCAAAGTATCACAGCATTTGATCTTTTGGAGCTGGAGTCTAGTTGGAGATCTTTCTATCTATCTGTTTAGCTATTTCAGTCATCCTTGCTATTTCAGTTATTCCAGTTATTTCTGTTTCAGACTTTGTTATTTGCTTATGTATTAGCAATCTTTTATGTATTTGGGATTTCTGTTGTATTTTCTTTGACTCTGATGTTGTAGTAGCTTCAAGAACTACTTTGTTTATTCCGCTGCTTATTGTTGTAATATTCTGTGTCTATGATTCTGTGATTATTTATTATTTACCCCAAATTTATATAATAATATATTGTTTTGAGCAATTCAAGTCTGACATGTGTGGATTATTGTCGATTTGAATGGTTTGAAATAGTGGGTTGTTACAATTGGTATCAGAGCTTTGGTTTTGGCAAACCTTAGCCTATGGGGTAAAAACTCATTAGAGCTAGGGTAGCAATACCCTAGAATGAGTAGAATCAATTACGGAATCATCCTTCCTTTCGAGCCTATCTTCTTGGTTAGGATTCTCTTTGATTAGGATTCCTTTAAATTTGAACCTCTATCTTTGTTCTAAAATCCATTCTTCAATCATCCTATGAGTGAGCGTATTTATTAGTGTTATAAAAACTGTTTTATATTGTGTTGTTTATTTTGTTAAGTAAGATTTTATTTTATATGTAAAAGTATTATTTTGAAAATTTATATCATTAATTTTGATGTACAGTTTGTATGAGGTGAAAATATTCGAGTATTATCATTTATTGTATGATTAATCAATATTCCCAAAATATTGACTATTTAAATGTGATTGTAATTAAAAAGAAGAATGAACTTAAAAACTTACCAATGTTTAATGGTTGAAATGTTAATCTGAATATATAATGGAATATTATACAAGTAATAAAATGTTTTAAACTGAAATTGTGATTAAGCAAATGTTTATAATATACAGATTTAAGTGTATAACTTGTTAATATGTATGATTTGATTTATAAATAAACTAAATACGAATAAAAAGAATATTATTTAAGTAAATGGCAAATGACCTTAGGTGACAAAGTTAAATGAAATAATTCCAATTGAAATTGAAGGTAAATATTAATGAAATGTTTAATGGATAATTTTAATAGTAAAGAGAGACACTATTTGAGTGAATGAATAAAGAACTTGTGTTATAAAAGTGAAATCCAATTTTAATTGAGAATGGAAATAATGATGGAACAATGGGATAGATTTTAACTTAAGCAGAGTTAAATGAATTGAAGTAATGAAATAAATTAATGAAATAAATTAATAAAATGAATTAATCGAATAAACTAATAAAGAAAATTTATAAATCGGATATAGTTGGAATGTTGTTTACTAGCGTAATGAATAAAAAATCGAACTTAAAAAGTGTTAATAAAATAATTAATAAAATGAGTTAAATGAAATAAATTTGATTTGAAACGAAATGAACTTAAATATAAAACTGATGTGAATATTAGCCAATTGAATGAATAATGAATTGTATGAAAGGTAAAGTTAAATAAAATCAATTTTAATAATTGAATGAAAGTCAATTGGATTTATGAGAAAGCAAAAATTACAAAGAATGTCTTTAAATAAAAATTTGTAACTTTCGAAATAATTAAACATGAATAAAGTCGTGTAAATATTATAATCTAAGTGTAAATTAAGTGTTATAAAAAAAGGATATACACTTAGTTAATGATTAAGAAAGGAATTCTTTTAAGGGGCTGAATGTGAACTTTAGAAGTAAACTAAATTATAAACCATATCTTGTAAACTGTTGTAAATTAAATAGGAAAATAAACGATTAGAATTGTAAGGAATGTTTATAAATTAAGTGTAGCTTAGTAAACTTGTATAAAGCTGTATAAAAGAACAAGAGTTTTAAATAAAATGTGAAAATGAAATTTTAAATTAAGTTGTAAAGAAACTTAAGTAAAGACGTAAGAGTTGTATAACTTGAAATTTAAGAGAAATAGAACTTAAAACCAAATCTAAAATGGCTAAACGTTTTGGCTAAACAAAACGAAACCTGAATTTGTGATGATAAATGAAATCTATCTTAACTAAAGTAAGAATGAAAGTGATTGTGATTCAAAATTTATAATGTCAATACAAAAATGGAATATGAATATTATGATTTAAATGTTTGAAAATGTAGAAGTTAAAGTTTTAGAACTTACAAATCTGGTAAATGTAAAAAAAATTAAATTGGTTGAACATGAATGTTAAGAATAAAAAGTTTGAAGTCAAATTATGAAATAAAAATATAACTTAAGTAGAGTTATTGGAAATGAATAAATGAAATAAGCTAATGAAGTGAATTTATGAAATGAGTTAAATGGAATTTGATTTAAGAGGAAAAAAGGGAACTTAGGTTGTAAATCTAAATTGAATGTATCGAGTGTAAACGAAATGAATGTAAAGCAATTGAAACAACTGAATAGAACAACTAAATTGAAAGTGAGTTAATTAGAAAGATAATAATAAATGGATGTTAATAAGTAATGAAAGTGTATATTGTTAACATTCGAAAATGAAACTTATATGGTTTTGAATTAATTGTTTGTATCTGGTAATATGCATTTCGAATCTATCTTTTCTTTCTGTTGCTTCTATTCTCCTATCTTCATTCCTTTTCGGGGAGGAAAAGTTTTTGAGTGGGGGAGAGTGTAACGACCCGTAAAATCGAATAATTAAAAAAAATATTAATTATAATTGTTGAATATAATTTGGTTTGGAATAAAAATTTAGTGTTTTATTTATGTAATTTATTAATATGAACTTGAAAAAAATTATTAAATAACAAATTTCAATAAGTTATATAAAGATGACAACATAGATTTGAATGTAACTGGATGAAAATTTGATGCGTAGTTAATAGCATGAATTGGATAATAAAAGAAATTGTAAGCGACGATAAAATGCATGTTTATTAAGGAGAAATAAAATGCATGATTCAAATAGTAATATATGGAAATGAGGTCAAACCATTAATTGGGGAGTGATGAATATCTTTTCTTAAATGCAATGAACTTATAAGCTATTGATTATTATTAAAATTGCAAAATGTCGTTGTTATTAGAAACTTGTTGAGATTCTATAATGAAATTTAGTGTAATTGAATTTATTGAGATCTTTTAATTTACAAGTGAAATTAATGTGATGTAAGGATACACTGTTGTGTTAAAATAGAAACAAATTAATAGTTTATTTATCAACATTAAATCTTTTAATTAAGATAAAGAGAAAAAAATTAGTAGTTAATCAATTGACATTAATTTACCAACATCTAATTTTGGAAATTTAATATTGAATTTCTGGACATTAAATCTTTTAATAAAGGGAAATAGATGGTAATTAATTCAGTCAATTTTAAATTATATTATTTTGAATTAAATTGAGTTTTTAAAATTTAAATTTAAATTTAAATAACAATTTTTTGCTATTGAGTATTAGGATTGACCAAATTTAGTTAAATGAAATTTTTTATGAAAAGTCAAATTTTGGTCAAACTTAGTCAAATTTTGGATTTAAGTTGAAAATTTAAAAGTTTTAAAATTTGAATTTTATTGCTGAGAATAAAATCTAGACAAAATTCTAAGATGGATTCCACTTTCGTTTCGTTAAAATCGGACTTCTAGAACCGTAAATATGATGTTTACAGTGAAAAACTCGCATAAATATACAGCGTATTCCCTTGTGTATATTTGTATAGGATCTCCCTTAGTATTTCTGCTATATATTATACTATATTATCCTTGTATTGTCCCTTGGGCTTTCAAATGGTTTTTGGGCTCCTGGAATCCTAATGGACATCTAGATTTCTTAAAAGCTTTTCCCATTCCACCATTTAGTCACTTCAGAAATATATGTGCGTATTTTCTCTTCTCCTTCTCATTTCTCTTCTAGAAAACTCTATGTACTTACTCTTTTCCTTCTCCTCAATTCCTAAAACTAAAACCAAATCCAATCTCCTTCCTCTCTCCTTCCCTCCTCTCTCTTCTCTCTCTCCTCACGCCTCTCCTCTCTCTTCTCTCTTTTCTCTCTCCTCTTTCCCCTAGGCCAAACCCTCTAGCTCCTCTTTCCTCTCTCCTTCTCATTTTGCAAGGTATTGTTCATCGTGTTCGTGCCATCTTTGGTTTGGATCGTTGTTGCCTTGCTTTGGATCTTGGATTTGTTGTAGCCTGTGATCTCCGCTCCATTCATTGTAGTTATCACCTTCACTTACCACGAAAGGTGAGAACGTCACTCACGATTAATATTCTTATGTATAAGTAAAAGGAATAATATGAAATGACATGTAAATTGTTGCTTTAGTTAGGAATATGTTATACATGTTATGCTATGTTCACTTTGGTATATGTTATGATATTCATATGTTATGTTAATTTTTATGTCATATATGTTATGTTAATTTTTATGTCACCTATGTTATGTTAATTTATTGTCACTATGTTATGTTAATTTTTATGTCACATATGTTATGCTAATTATTATGTCACACATGTTATGTTAATTTATATGTCACCTATGTTAAGTTAATTTATATGTCACATATGTTATGTTAAATACGTTACATATGTCACATGATATGTGCAATATAATATGATATGTCACCTTTATATATATGTTATGTTATATTTTATATTACATATGTGTTATGCTATGATATATGTTATGATATGTATGATTTGTTATGCAAGTGAAATGTTATGCTATTTATTTATTTATGCAAATCACAATGCAAGTTCCCTTTGTATGTTAGTTAGGAAATCCCTGTAGGTTGAAATGATATATACCCGAACGATCTTATATATTAGGAAAAATCGTTATGGGTTTAAATGATTGACCCAAGCGATTTTATTGATTTGAAACTAAAATTGGGATACGGGTTTGTAACGCCCCACTCCGAGACCCACATTAGCAAAGAGAATTACAAGGTAACACCGTCTGCTAATGCGGAGAATAGAGCTGGTTAGGAGCGACCATATATAGCCTTGTCTTAATTATCTATTGAATACGCCGACAATGCCACTTCTTACTTAAATGGATCGACATATCCAATAAATACTTAATACAAAGCCATATGTGGCTGAGGATCTGTTAGAATAAAATATGACAACTCAAATGTAATACACATCACAGAACAGCGGATCATCATACTTTTACACATATACAGATACATCACGAAGTTTACAAAATGATACATGTCAAGTGGTAAAGCAAACCACAATATACAGGCGAGTCAATAGAGTACATATCAGATTTACAAACAAAAAGGACTACACAAAAAGCTATGACAAAAAGGAGCTAGCAGAATAGTCCATGCGGAAGCAAAATAGGCTAAGTCCAGAGTACCTAACCTGAAACATCTCGGTCCGACCCGAGTATAAAATACACGGGTCAGTCTAGCTGAACAAATCAGTTAGATAAAGCTAGATAATAATAATGCGGTATAAGATGATGATATAATACTCCTCCAAAGAGAAGTGCAACAATAACCACATTACTAACATACTGAAAACGTAGTCACTTAGCAAATAAATAAATCCTCCAAAGAGGAATCGACATCACATAATGTCGAATAATAAGCCTCATCTCATCGGCAATATGCAATAGTGATAAAGATGGTTGGTAGAATATTACTCCCACTTAGGAGATATTCCAAAACCCGCCATATCAGCAATCACAATAAACAAAGGATATCATATCCCAAAACAAGCCAAAAGGCAAATAACAATTACCAACAAAGGTACACAAGTTTACACAAGGTAATCGCTATATCTCGTGTGGTTCAACGAACCTACACCGAAAGGCGATACACTAGGGAAATATAATTGTTAAAGAAACAAAAGATGCTCGAGCTCAGTACTGTATAACAAGGATCCATACGCTCGAAGGCAATACGCACGAAGACTCTACTCCTACATAGGAGCAATTGTCCACATAGACAAAGCCACACGCCCAGAGGCGATATGCACGAAGACTCTACCCCCACATAGGAGCAATTGTCCACATAGACAAAGCCACACGCCCAGAGGCAACGCCCGAAGGCAACAAACCCTAGTGGCGGTACTGGACACCACTGTCCGGCGGAATGTGTCACAACTCTCAGAAAGGAACCCGTAAAATGTTAACGTGAGTCCCATACCCCACGTTCGCACTAAACGGTTTACTAACCGTTAGTCAATTTCACACTCAAAGAAGTACAAAGTTCACCTCATCTCATCGGTAAACCAGACCCAGAGGTCAAAATGGTCAAACGAATAGATTAGGAATTAATTGAAAAGATAAACGCACGTGTTCATAGCACGGGTTTTATTTAATCATTTAATTCTCCTCCGTCTTTGCTCGAAGTGAAAAATTGTGTGTGTGTTTTAAATAGAAATTATAAGTTGGAGAGACGAGCTTTTAATACACTTTAAAAAGAGATCATTTTATAAAAACCCGTGTACGAAGTCAAAAAGGAATCATCAAAGTCAAAAATGCGATAACAACTAATTGGATCGACACGAATCGATCGAAATTGGAAAACCAAAGCAAATGAAAAACCGGGCAGAGACAAGCAAGTCAGTCGACTGAACCAGTGGGTCAGTCGACTGGCCCAGTGCCTGGAAACTTTTTGTTTCCAGGTCAGTCGACTGAACCAGTGGGTCAGTCGACTGACATAGGGGTATGAAGTTTTCTGCCCCAGAGTCAGTCGACCGACCCAGAAGGTCAGTCGACTGATACAGACCCAGGCAATTTCCCGGGTCTGGTTCAGTCGACTGACCTACTGGTTTAGTCGACTGAACCTGCTACCAGAGCAGAAATCAGTCTAGCCCCCTTTGGGGCAAAACAATACCTGAACGATCGTTCGAGCTACCGCGACTCGGGACTTATGCCAAACGACAACCCGGCCTTAAAGCCTCTTCGGTACATCCTGGTAAACATGCTCAAACATCCATAAAAGAGATTTTCACAAAATTGGTCTTCAAACCCAAAAATTGGACAATTCACCGAATCGATCCAAATCGAACACAAATAAACATGAATTGATGTTAGGAATTCTTACCCAACAACAACAAAATCTATAGGCTTAGATGTGAGTTCAAAAATCTCACCTTTAATCCCAAAAACACAAGAGAGACGCTACCGAGCAAGGCTAGAACAATCACTCTTCAATTTCAACCCAAGGAGCTTCAATCTAAGCTCAAAAGAAAACATTTCCTAAGTTAGGATTTTGAACATTTCAGAAATCGAAGAGAGATTGAGATGGAGAAGGTGGAAAGAAGGCTTACCTAAGCTTTACCTTGATTTTGGAGTTGAATTTGAGTTTCTAGATCAAAGCTAGGGTTTGGGAATTTCTATTTCCAATCTTTTTCCCCCATTATTCTCAAAAGCTTGAAAGTATAAGGAAATGAGAGTGAATGAAGAGAAGAGGGTTGAGTTAGGGTATTTAGATGGGTTAGTGGGCTGAAACCCAAACCCAAAAAGCCCAACAGAAAATAGCAAAATTCACTCAACTCCAAACATATCGAAGCTTATACTCAAAAAAATCGCAAACACCATTTTGGACTCAATGGAAGTGGTCTCGAGTCCCAATTCGACTGTTTGCAAAAAGTAGCTTTTTGGATTTCAATCCGATTAACGATTCTATATTTAAATAAAATATTTAAATACACAAATCGTAAAATATGCGGGTTGTTACAGGGTTGAAATGATATATACTCGAAAAATTTATAATTGTTGGTTGAAATGATATATACCCTAATTAATTGACCATAGGGTAGAAAACTATATACTAACACCGTTGGTCTATTTTAAAGTGTTTTCTAAATTTTAAAATATGTTTTGATTTAATAAATTGATTTTTTTTTTAAATTTAATAAAAAGAGGAAAAAAAGATTTATTTAAAATTATATTTTGATAATAAAATAAAATACAAATTTAAAGTATATGCTTTAAAGTTAATTTACAAGTTAGGGTTATAAAAAAAGTAAATTTCAAAATTACGACTTATGATTTAATTTAATTTTTAAAATATATAATTTAATATTTGATTAGTAAAATATAAAATAAAGTATTTTAAAAATAATATAATTTAGTAAAATAATTAATATAGTTTAAAGGATTTGTTTAAAATTTAATTTAAGATAATTAGTCTAATTGATTTTATGACAACTTTAATAAATAAAAATAAGGAAAGAGAAATTAAGATTAAATTGTAAATTTAATCTAATTAAATGAATTAAAATCAAATAGTATTATTTAATCTATTTGGTTATGGAATTTCCAAAGGTATGATGTTGAAATGTAGATAATTTAAGGTGATAGAAATTGTAAGTTAAATGTTTTAAAGCTAAAATATAATTGAAGTTAGATATTTTAGTAATTGGTTTAAATTGTAACTTAAGATTTTATTATTTAAAAATTTTATTAAAAATGACCACTGTGTGAAATAAGCGTTAGGTTGTTAAAGAGGCCGGAGTCGGATATTGACATACCCTCTATCAATATTAAAAACCACTTTAACAACTGTGCATGTGGTGGAGAATCCAAAATGAAGTAGGACGGTTTGGCGAACGCTACTGGAATGAAGTAAGAGAATGATGATGGATAGCCTTGACTTTCGGGTCATAATTAAAATGACTAAAACAGGAGCTATACCGGGCCAAGTTGGGTCGCTCCCCCTGTCGAGCATGTTCCTTCGAAGCCATATCTATTACTTTATGATTTGATTGGGTGAACCTTTGATTATGGGAGTGTCTCTCGAGGTGGGCGGTAGTAGCTGTTATGTGTTACCACCAGCCCGGGAGTGCAAAAAAGTAGTATCCTACCATGGGCATTGCCTCGCGTGCCTTGTCATATTTATCCTGATCGAGCCCACTACCACTTTGGTTTGTATCGTAACTATGGAATGCTCACTGAGTAAACACCGGTTTGCTGGAGCTTACAGTATCTGTATAGACTACGTTATTTATATAAAAATGTGTTCAGGGGGATATGAGTAACGCCTTAACGCTACTTTAATATTTTACTTTACTGTAGACATTATCTATGTAGCGCATTGTATTATGTAATGTAGATAGTTTGACGGATCCTTAAAAGATGGAAATCTTAAACATCCTTTGAGTTATTGATGCATTTCACTTGTACATTTCACTTGAGTTGATTTACTTACATAAGAATGTTAATCCTGACTCGAGTGTTTTGTTTTGCTTTATGCTCGGGTCAGCATGAGTATCACAGCATTTGATCTTTTGGAGCTAGAGTCTAGTTGGAGAACTTTCTATCTATATGCTTAGCTATTTCAGTCATCCTTGCTATTTCATTTATTCCAGTTATTTTGTTTCAGACTTTGTTATTTGCTTATGTATTAGCAAACTTCTATGTATTTGGGATTTCTGTTATATTTGCTTAGACTCTGATGTTGTAGTAGCTTCGTGAACTACTATGTTTGTTTATTCCGCTGCTTATTGTTGAAATATTCTGTGTCTATGATTCTGTGATTATTTCTTATTTACCCCAAATTTATATAACAATCTATTGTTTTGAGCAATTCAAGTCTGACATGTGTAGATTATTGTCGATTTGAATGGTTCGAAATAGTGGGTCGTTGCGGCAATCTTCCCAGTTCACTTACCATCCCTATACAACTTCAAAGAGTCGATGTCAAGTGTTTTATCCAAAGTTACCGATCATGAGATTGACGAGATGACATTAGAAAAGCTAGGATAACTCAAGTAAAATCAAACGAATCGCTAGCATCAACTCAAGGATAGTGAAAACGGACTTGGACTATATCGATTAAGGCATAGAGGAGCGAAGCTAAAGTCAGAAGAGAATTGGCATTCAACTCCTTGACTCGGCACCGGGTCAAGGGCCTTAACTGGGCACCGGGTCAAGGGCCTTAACTCGGCACTGGGTTAAGGAATTAACTCGGATGTCCATGAGTTTTTCTATTCAAGCATGGACTGACTCCTGGACTTGGTTGATAGCAAGCTTCCGGCCCAATACCTCCTCTATCTCTATAAATACAAACTTACCTACGACTAGAAAAGTATATTCTTTCTCTGCTTATTCCCCTTCACTCTAGATCTGATCCCTCTGTCACTGGAGAGATCTTTCTCTTCTTCACATCTAATCCCTCCTCCATTAGGGTCACGTAAAAAGCTATTATTTGTTGTTCCAGAGCTTAGATCAGCAAATCTCTAGTACTACTAACTCACAAACAACCTAAAAACTCTAGTGTAAATCTAAGATCCACATTATCATAGTTAGATATGAGATAATTAGTTGTAATCCAAAGATATAACAACTAATAAAAGATTAAAGTGGATGTACGCCGGAGATTACGCCGAACCACTATAAAAATTGTTTCTCCTTTTACTGCTTTTCTGTTTATTTAATCTGAACTGGTGCTTTCATCTAATTTCTGGGCGTTGATCCATTTTTGGGTTAACACAAATTATAATATTAATTTTATTATAATAATATCAATTATAATGTTGTAAATTGCACATGATCCATCTATTACATACTTGTAAAATAAGAGTTTATTTTAATATATGATAAGTAACAATTATTGAAATAGGATATAAATTGGAGCCTAGTTATAAATTTTATATATAATTTGCTTATGTTTGAAATATATAATTAATAGGAGTATCTTACGCACCATGTGTGTGTATGTATGTATATGATAAAGATCTGCTACACCTCTACACCACATTCTACACTCTTATGGTTTTGCTATTATACTATTCCAAATCAAGTGAAACTTTAAGCATTCTATCTAAATTATGAACATTAAATCCACAAAAAATGAGATCATTTCGAAACTCCTAATATTTTCAAAATGTTAAGTCAAATATCAATTACTAAAACACTTAGTTTAACTGTTGATTTGAAACATGATTTTGAAGATTATTCAACCAAAATTTTGTTCAGATGCTCTTGAGTTACGTAAGAACATATCTATAGTTATGTAAGAACATATCCACGTATTTTTGTTCGACTTCAAACCGTGTAGGTCGAAAAATAAGAGAGATGAAGATGGCATGTAGCGGAGAGGGATGTAGCAGAATCCTCCGCATATATACAGACACACTCACATAGAGATTATATATATATATATACCGAAAATTTTGGTTAAACACAAACTGGTGACATAAGAGATCTTAACTATTAGACCTACTGTGATTTCCACCTCCCAAATAAAGACAAAAAATACGACGCTCAATAATTATTATTCAAAATTGTTGCCTCACTAACTGCTTCATGTGTGTGTCTACACACACGCGCGCACACACACACACACATATATATATAGCTAGGATAGATAGCCCCATTTATTTATAGCCCCCGGTATCAATCATATGTTCTAATTTAAATATTTGGTTTATGTGGAAGGAGAGAGAATAAATATTTAAATCGGAACATATGGCTGATATCAAGGGGCTACAAAATAGTGCTAAAGGAGCCTATTGATCCTAGTGTGTGTGTGTGTATAAAATTAAAAAGTTACACAATTAAGTTTGTTATTGCCCAGTTTTCATGCGTATATAATATAAGTTAATGTAATTTAAAGAAATAAATAAATGGTAAGTTAATGTGTGTAATATCCCAAGGAATGAGAAAAGTTATACAACCCTATAAATATATTCTCATACGCTTTATGTAAGATGAAAATTCTCACATATGTATATTAATGCTCTGTGTATATGTATGTCTATGTGTGTGTGTGTGTTATATGCATTATATAGGACCATATAATACATATGTTATTTGATATACATATGCGTATATATATTTGGTATAAAACCTAATGGTCCTATAGGACCATATATTGCATATGTTATTTCATATACATACGCGTATATATTTTTGGTATAAAACCCAATGGCCTAATGTGTGTGTATACACACACACATGCATATGCATATGCATATGCATATACATATATACATGTATATGTGTACGTATACATACATACATGTATGTATGTATGCATGCATGCATGTATCATTATTGTAAAAATTCTTCTAGGCCTTCGCCTAGGCCCTAGGCTATATATGTGTGTATGCATGTACATATGTACGTGTGTGTGTGTGTATGTGTGTGTGTGTATATATATATATCACTATTGTAAAAATCATTCTAGGCCTCCACCTAGGCGCTAGGTGAGGCTTACCACCTAGCGATTTATCTAGGCCCGCCCAAACAAGGTTTATCGCATCCTATAAAAATCAACACATGTATGTAAGCACTGGATATGCATTATTAAAGGTTCAGTGCTATCTATAAGCATCAACGTGCTAGTTTTAGGTAGTTTTTCCTCCTTCGATACTTCTAAGCACATTAAAAATCTTAAATTTTAAGTTTTATCAATCGACACTAAAAAATACTAAAATTTTATTCAAAATACATGAATTATCAAAAATTCCTAGCTCTGATTAATCCTCGATTAATCCCCGCTTAAACGATTAACCCTTAGTCCGTACTAACCACATAGTGTCCGCCTATCGATTTTTACAACCATGGTATGTATGTATGTATATGTTTGTGTGAGAGAGAGCGTGCACGTATTATGTATATTAATGTTGTTGGATATATTGCATGTGAATTTTTTTTACAAACTTTAATTAATCAATTCAAATAAATATTTACAAATATTTCATATAATGAAAAAATTAAAACTTAAAATCCAAAATTAAAATACAAAATATGATATTTAAATCTTAATCAAAACATATTTTAAAATTAATTTAAACAAATTTAATAAATTTAAATAAAAATAATGTTTACATTACATTTCCAAATTTTAAATTAATATATTTTCCTTTTGAAATTCCATTCCAAATCCATTGCACATAGCCATGCAATCCCAACGGTTCTACTTATCATTGATGTCATTGATATACATCAAGTTGTGAGATAAATCGATCAGATTTTCTCATATTCGTTGCTTTTGTTAGTTGTTTTTATAGAACTCTTGAATGTTTTATTTGTTTCGGTTTGGATTGTATAAGCGATGTTAAAGGCAAAATGATGTGTTGACAAAACCATTTTCCTATCTAGGGCAACTTGTCCCACAGGTTATGAGCTTCAACTTAGACTTGTAAGGTCACAGGTTCAAAACTTGTATTGCGTGATTTGTATGTTAGACATATATCAACATGTGATATTTTATATAGCTTCTAAGATTTATAGTGTTACTCTGTATAACCCTTTGTTGTTTAAAAGTACTCAATTTCAGAAATATATGTATGTACATACGTACATATGTTATAATGTATGTATGTATGTATGTTACAAAATCTGGTAATTACTTTAATCGCATACTCGATCCTCTCAGCTATGGTTTCTGTTACTACAAGTATGTACACATGCATGCATGCATGTAACGTATGTAATATACGCATGGATGTATGTATGTATGGATGCATGCATGCATGCATGCATGTAATATATGTATGTAATGTATGTATGGATGTATGTATGGATGGATGGGTGGATGCATGCATGCATACATGCATGTATGGTACAAAATTTGGTAATTACCTTAATCGCATACTCGATCCTCCCAACTAAACTTGGGTTCTATTATTATGAATATTCATAATCGAACTTCTAAGGGAAAGCGCGTCGGGCTTGGTGACGACAAGGGGTGTCGAGCTAGAAGAAAGCCAAGTTAATAGACAATCAGCATTTAATAAGGAGATGTCGAACCTCTAAAGAAAGAAGCATGTCGACTGATTCAAGTAGTTAGCAAATATAAAGAGGTATCGAATCTCTGAGGATGTCGAGCTCCATGCATTTAATAAGTATAAAGGTTGTCGAGCTTGAATAAAATAAAGAGGAGGTGTTGAATCTTAACAACCATAAACGTTGTCCAGCCTATAACAAGAAGAAGCAATATCGAAAATCAACAACAAATCAAGATGTTGAGTTTACAAGATATTAAAGGTGTCGAATCAACAAACACTCATGTGCATAATGCAAAGGCTACCAAGCCTAGAGATAACCAGATTGATAAAGACGAAGGGGAAGATATTAAGCTGCTACAACAAGGAGTGCTGAAGAACAAGTGAAAAGAAAGATGTCCAGCATTTAGTTTCAAAATGAGGATGTCGAGCTCCTAGAGATGGTGAGCCTATGATACATCACCAAGCTACTGCCACAATAACCGTTGTCGCGTACCTATTATAATCGAGTAGCTACAAAAGGGGGATTGCATTACCAAACTTATAAAGGTAAGTGATGTCGAATTTCATGAGCATTAAGTGATATCAAGGTTCACCAATGTTAAGAGGATGTCGAATCTCAAAAGAAGGCAGGATGTTGAATATCATCTGTTTGATAGATAACACACATTAAACCAAGTGGAAATGTGGCAGCCAAACCCGCCTACCACTACCTATATAAATAGGTATCCATCCCTCCGCTACTTGAAAGGAAAGAATCTTTCTTTCCTATTTCTCAAAATTTAAAGTTGTAAACTCTAAATTGATTTGAGAATTTTGGAACTAATTGTAATTTGTGGACTTTTTACACATAAGGACTTGGACAATAATTTTATTTTTGCATAGCATACTTCTTTCAAATGATTACATTTGACTATTATCTAAAAATGGACAAGCATATAACTATCTTTCGGACTTGGGTTTGAATAATGAACATGCATATGACTTCACTTGGACTCGAACTAGACTTGCATATTATCCCAAGGTTGAATAAGGCTGCTTAAACTGTCATCCAAACCAATCTTAGTCTGACCCTGCATGTTTGATCAGCAAAGAAATTTTTTAACGGGTTGAATATATATAGCATAATATATTTGATGTTTAAATTAACGGTTAAAATAAGTATTTCAACGATGAATAATTATCTTATGCTTTTTTGAGGAAATTGAGCGATCCTTCAAAAGAGAAGAGTACTAATATAATTTTATTCTACACTCAAAAAGGAGCCGACATGTAGCAAAAACCCCCCATACAATGGGAAAAGTAAAAAATACCCTCCTAAATCCTATAAACTAAATAAACATAGTTCAAGGTGACATAGTGCCGAAAAACCACACAAACCGAGAGATCGTCTATAAGCGCTCATCTACTAAAATACATTAGGTTGAAAGCAATTCAAACCCAAGATGTGACAAGTAGAGGTATCCTATTCTAAGTAAAACCAGCATCCTCTATCCATGCGCATGAGCTATCTAGCCCATCACGACCATAGAGCTGTAACAACTCAATAGAAACATGAGACCAAAACATATGTATGTATATAATTTTGAGTTTATATATATGTTTATATGTGTGTGTGTGTGTGAGAAAATCCATACGTGAACGAGAAATAAAACTTGATTAGTTATTATCTAAGAGTAAGATGTTCAAAGGTTAATTTCATTAGAAGTATATACTGGTTCCAATGTTTGTCTCCCATTGTTATGAACAATTTTTATCTTTAAGGAATCAATGCGACTTTTTACCTTTTTGACGAAGTCCCTAAAATGAACATATTTCAGTCAATTTATAACTAGGATCTGCAATATAAATGAACAGTGTGATGATGTATCAGAAGATGTGTTAACAATGTTGAACATTCTTTGGTTCCCCTTTCAAACCATATATACTAAGTAATAGAGAATATAGTACCAAGTAAAATTCTATATTCTTTCGCCCAAAGGAATCTAAGTTTACTCTAGTAATAGTCACATCAAAACTTCAGTGCTAGTCATGCTGAAATCAAAAATGTTGAGTGTTTATAATGGAGTAAGTTAATGGACAATAGAAATATAGACGTGTTGTGTCTTTTAAGTATAAATTGCAAAAACACAAATCTCTCTATGAGAACATTCTTTTTCTTTAAGGACCCAATTGTGTCTAAATTCTTGTGTCTAATTAACCACATGTGCGGCTTTGTTTTTAAAAGGGCATTGACTTTCCAAATAGATTTGAAAACTCTTGGTTTGATCGCTGAGAAATTTAAAAATCTGTACACCGAGTTTGAGGAGTATATTTTGCTTTTATCACAACACCAATTTTTTTGAATCTATCATTATCTAAGTTATAATATTCTAGTTTGGTACATTGTGAAACAAATTTGGTTAAGGTAACGCCTTCAAGGGGACGGTTGAATGTAAAATTCCATGAAAATTCGTTACGAGGAGTAAAGGCCTCGGATATTAGGGAATTTTTGAAATTGCAAATATCAAATAGCTCTTCGTATTCAACTTTGAGATGTATCAAGGTATCGTGCAAAATTATGCGTTGTTGCCTGAATGAACGATATTCATAATACTCGGGTTAAAAATGTAGAGTTTTTAAAAATGGATTTTCAAAAGTGAGACATATTGTCGAAATTAGAGGTGATGTGGCTAAGGTTATAGGTTTTATAATGGAATTGATTTAAAATCGTTTCTTTCCATATGAGGTTGTCATTAGCGTTGGTAAATTTTCAAAACCATTTTCCTAGCAAAGACACATTACGATTGTGTAGATATATATCTTGGACTTACAAACCGTTTCCCAATTAACGGGACAATTGATACTATTACAAGAATTTCCCCCACTCTAGCAGGGGAAGGTTCGAGTCTTGACAGCCGCACTTTAGCAGTCTGATATTTACGGAGGCATGTAATAATCCCTTAAACGAGTTAAAATCTCGAAATCGAAAAGTTCCTCTGTGAGGGCCTGAGTTAAAAGGGGGTGGGGATGGACCTTCTTTCATCCCTGACCTACGAAAATAGGTTTTAGTTAAGGGTGTTTGGCGACTAGATTTTCAATATTATCGATATCATTCAAGATAAGAACCGAACGCTTGTCAAAATTAATCGTAAGCCCATAAAGCATTTTGAAGGCATAAAAATAAATTTAAGAGCAATTGGAAAAGTGTGCACCTTATATGGATATAGATTATGATTTTGAAAAGGCTAAAAATATCGAAATAGTCTCATGTATTGTATAGATGATTCTCAATACGTGGATTGAACATTTAGAATTTTTTTTATACTATTTTTGAAATAGTGTAGCTCAAGATATGATAAAGGTGCTCCAAAATAGGGATATTATATATATATATATATATATATATATATATATATATATATATATATATATATATATATAGAAAGTCTATTGGGACACAAAATATAGACACAATTGGTGACACAAAGGACCTCCACCATTGGACTGCCCCCTGAATTCCACCTTCCATATAAGGCCAAAAAGATCCAACAGTTCAGATCTCTTGTGTCACCCAACTATGTTTAATTTTATGTCCAAATAGCCCCCCCCCCCACACACAGCGCACACACACACAGATATATATACATATATACATACATATATATATAGGGAATATACTTACTGGGATAGCTTTATGTCTCGATGTTTATTGACGGCAAAAGGATGTTAATACGTTATACCGAACATTATCGCCTACACTAGTTTGGTATGGATCCTTTTAAGCGAACGAATGGCTATAAGAATTTTTTTTACATTCTTATTGGAGGTTATACCTGTCTTTTAAGCTTATTTCAGTTAAAGTTATACGAAATGCTCAATGATTTTGTACTACTTTAAATGCATTACAAAATTTGAATGGCTAGGTTTAGGAGAATGTTGAAAATTAAACCAAGCAGTTATATGTGTTCTAGGAGTGTGAAAGCAACTAATGTCTACTTATTAAAAACATTGAACGCACATTCTTCTCCCTTGCTATTCATCCTTACATTTATTGATTCACATAGCACTTTATTTAACATGGTTATTTGATATCAATGGGATTCGATGTCGATGCCTATACATAAACAATCCAGAGACGCCATTGTTCCATAAGGAACATACCGCTATTCCATATGGACCATTCTCGCATAGTCGTATTTTATATTCATTTATATATTGTATAAACCATCAAAGTTTGTCAATGCACACACTATCCAACAATTGCAATGTAATAAAATATTTCCTCTTTTGTTCTAACGAGTACATACATACATCCATTTTCTTATAAATCGCCCTCCATCTTTTTGTGCATAACAATTCAAATGGAAGTCTTGGATATGTTATACTCATTAGCAAGACCATTTATGTAAAATCTGAATATGTTTCGAAACTCTTTAACCTTTTTAAAATTGCAAGTCAATATAAACCATCGATTTTTTATTTTAATTATCAATGTGAAATCTAATTTTTGGAGAAAGCACTTTAAATATGCTTCCAAATTTTGCATAAATGGTTTTGCTTATAATAGTAACATCTACAAAATTTCACTTCGACTCCATATCTTTGCACAAAGTGATGGAGGGAATTATAAGAGCGTGCGCATACACTGTGTTTGAGAGAAAGATCTGCATCGTCTCTTCTACGTATCTCCAAATTGTACCCAAATCGATTACTAATATATGCCATTAATATTTCATAGGCATATTCCAGTTATCATCAATACCACCTCTACAATAATTTACATTATTCTGGTAATTTTTCACCCCACTGATTAATATTCTCGAATCAATGGATAAAGTAAATATTTCTAATACATAATACATCAAATAATAAGTATAACCATCTAAAATAATTGGAATAAGATAAGTTTTATGGACATGATGTTGATAAGTAGATCATATACACTAAATATTACACTAACTCAAGTGACAAGTGATATGACATTGTAGGCTAAGGTCTTTGAGATTATAAGTTCGAACCGTCGAGACATTAGAATAAGAGTTTTGCTTGAATAAACTACCACCCTTATTATATAAAATAAACACATAAAATATTATCGAAATCTAATAATATTAGATACTAAATATTGAGTTGGGCACAAACTCGAAACCCGATAAACCCAAAATATTGATCCCTTATCTCTCACCATGTATACGCACCTTCAATTCAAAAAATACGACGATGCAAATACATACAATATATCATTTGAATCCTACTGAAACTAATTCTATTCTCATGGTACTTATACCACCTACATTTAATTTCTTGAGTTTTAATATATTGGTTTCATTTTCTTTTATGGCAAAAGTTTTAAAACTATAATATACCTTAATATATTATTCTAAAAGAAGATCAGGATCATCATCATATAATAAAATAAAATATCTAAAAAGTAAAAGTACAACTTCTAAAACTAAAAGAAAATAAATGGAGACTGTATTATTCGATCTTTAAAATCTTTTGCCAACTACTTGATTTGGAAGAGCCAGATATAGAGTGTACAAACAAACCATGATCATTTCCTTGACATAAATTCTCTCTTGATTCAAACCATAACTGCATTTCCAACGTTCACAAAATTACGAAACAAAATTTCATCACTCACAAATTTTGTTGAAGGCGAGTGTGATAGATAAAAAGTAGGGTGCGTTTGGCATACATTCCTAATAAAGTTTGCAAATACACAAAACATCCCTCCGTTTATTTAATAAGTTTTCGGTCCCTGTTTTCAAATTCGCGCGCGCAAAAAGACCCAAATACCCTTTACGTTTTTAACATTTCAAACGTTTATAACTTTCTGTAGAAACATCGGATCAGCAAACCGTTTTCACCAAAAAAATCAAAAAATTTATGATCTTTAAAATGAGATCCATTGTTGATACAAAAAAAAAATCATATTTGCAGTAATAAGAGTGCAATTATTCCATATATTTGCAGAGAATTCCGCAAATTTTAAACCTCATCGATTTTTCTTCAAATGTGCAACTATACCATATAATTACAGACTTGTCTGCAACTATTGCATATAATTGCAGACTTGTCTGCAACTATTGCATTTCTACAACTATTGCGTATAATTGCAAACATTTCTGCAATTATATGGTATAATTGCAAACATTTCTGCAATTATTGCATATAATTGCTGAATCGTCTGCAATCATATTGCATATAGTTGGATCCGCGAATAGTTTGTCATGCCGTTGTTTTTACATATGCCCAATCACGCTCGTTAGAAAAATAATAAAATTTATGATTTAATGGTGAAAACGGTTTGTTAATCCGTCGTTTCTACAAAAAGTTATTGCGTTTTAAAAATTGATAACTAATGGGGTGCAAATTTTAATTATGGATGTGAGAATAACATCTACGTATGAATCAAAATTACTGCAGTGGAGGAGGGGTATTGTAGCTAGGCCTGTCAAACGGGTTGGGTTGGATCAAAATGGGTTGGGTCGAGTTTGACCCAACCCATTTATGATCCATTCTTTTTTATTCATTTATGACCCAACTCATTTATGACCCAACCCACTTAATAAGCGGGTTACCCATTTAACCCATTTAAAGATTTAAACTTAATTTGACTAATAAAAAAAAATATAAAATAATTCTAATTCCAATTTTTATGTTTTGAGTTCCGATAAAAAATTTAAAATTCTAATTTTCATCAAAATTCAAATACGGGGATGCGGTAGCTTATTATTTTCTAAGTACAACTGTCAGTTTCCTTGGAGAACTACAGTGTGCGTTCACACGATGAAGTATCTGAGTGTTCCATACTGTCCGTAATTTAGGTGGGAGTTAATCGATCGAAGTCCCGCCTGATTCTAAGTTAGAACGAAGGAGTTATTGCAGTCTGAACAAAAAAATAGCGGCTTCTACACTAGGCGGAGTTCAAATATGTGGATGTGGTAGGCTGTTATTTTCTAAGTACAACTGTCAGTCCCCTTGGAGAACTACAGCGTGCGTTCACACGATGAAGTATCCGAGTGTTCCAAACTGTCCGTAATTTAGATTGGAGTTAATCGATCGAAGTCTCACCTGATTCTGAGTTAAAACGAAGGAGTTATTGCAGTCCGAACAAAAAAAATAACGGCTTCTGCACTAGGCGGAGTTCAAATATGGGGATGTGGTAGCTTGTTATTTTCTAAGTACAACTATCAGTCCCCTTGGAGAACTACAGTGTGCGTTCACACGATGAAGTATCCGAGTGTTCCACACTGTCTGTAATTTAGGTGAAAGTTAATCGGTCGAAATCCCGCCTGATTCCGAGTTAGAACGAAGGAGTTATTGCAGTTCGAACAAAAAAAAATAGCAGCTTCTGCACTAGGCGGAGTTCACATATGGGGATGTGGTAGCCTATTATTTTCCAAGTACAACTGTCAGTCCCCTTGGAGAACTACAGTGTGCGTTCACACGATGAAGTATCCGAGTGTTCCACACTGTCCGTAATTTAGGTGGGAGTTAGTCGGTCGAAATCCCGCCTAATTCCGAGTTAGTATGAAGGAGTTATTACAGTCTGAACAAAAAAAATAGCGGCTTCTACACTAGGCGGAGTTCAAATATGGGGATGCGGTAGTCTATTATTTTCTAAATACAACTGTCAGTATCTATGAAAAACTACAATGTGTGTTCAAAATTCTTATTTTTCAAATTTATATTATAATTTAATGTTTTTTAATAAATGGGTTACCCATTTACAACCCTTTTAAAAATGAATCGACCCAACCCATAACCCATTTAATTATATTCATAAATGGGTTGACCCAACCCATTTATAAGTAGGGTAAATGGGTTGGGTCATATTTTGACAGGTCTAATTGTAGCGAAGAAAATTGTAGTATTTGAAAATAGGGATGTAATTTATATATATTTTTTTTATAATGATGTTTTGTATATTAAGTTTGATTTTAGGGATGTATCCCTTATTTTCACTAAAAAGTATATCTTTGTCGCAGTGTGTTCATGTGTATGTAAATGTATATATTTGCTTCCCGTGTATGTAAATATATATTTGCATTATAGGACCGCTAATGCTTTGATAAAATTACATTATTAGCGAAAATTATATCAAGCAAATTAGTGCAAAAAGAAAGAAAAATGAGAGAGAAAGAGTAGCAGAAGATTGTAAAAAAATAACATACGGGGAAGTAATTTACTGGAGAAGGGGGATAATAAATAAAATTAAAATGGCTTTCGAAGCATCCATCCTTAGCTTCCGAAGTAACGGAGCTAAACGGTTAAGCAAACTGTTTGCTAAATACAAAAGAACCAACATGCTTGCAAATTTAATGTATTTAGAACCATCAAGAGAAACACCGACTTGTTCATACTATTGATTGTTGAATAATGACAAATACAAATATTGAGCAAAACAAAATCTTGCACAAAGACATATCAATAGAGGTCTAACAAATGGCTGAAAAGATGCTAAATAAGAACAGGACAATGCTGTTGATGTAGCTGTATAATGACAAGAACAGCCATAAAACAAAACAAAAAACCCTGCTAGATATCAATATAGCATGTTCCATTCACCTAACAAACTGTTAAATTTTTAAGCTTAACTACTTTGAATAACCAGTGAACATTAAGGTTATACTCCCTCTTGAAACATCATACATTAAACATCAAAACACCATCTGATAATCATGTATATTGTGTAGTCATAACAAAAGGCATGAGTAATGAATAAACAAACATAAAAGCAAACAAGACTTAATCAAGAAGAACCAGTATTCATATCATGTACCTCTTTGAAAGTCGGATGAAGCAATCCAAGATCATCGTTAACCTCAAGAGGATGACTTGTATCATTCCTAATCCTCTTCACCTTCCTACTAGCCAAGGACTTGTGCGTAAACCCGTAAATTTGCAAAATTTGGTTGTCGCCAAAATTAAAAGCACGGTCCATTTGTTTCAAACACCTCTCAACCGGGTAATCTCCGAATTTACCGCATGGCTTGCAACCCACAAAATGAGTAACCAATGGCCATCTATGATCACCAAGCCCCGGATGATATTTATCTATCATCTCCTCGTATTTATCGACCAAAATACCCCAATATCCATGCAAATAGTATGCATTCTCCAAATAAACCTTATTCCTCCATTTATCTTCCTGTGTAGCCAATAAATACACCATGGCACTTTGATCATCTGCTTCAAAAACTGGACGATCTTTTAAGAACTTGGTCAGAACTTTCCCAGCCTCAGTCCTAATGGTACCTTTTGGACCCATGGGTGCCCAAGCATCAAGCAAATCCAAACTCCATTGACAATTTCTCAACAAGAAACTACCTGTGTTCAACCCAATCCAATTCTTATCATTGTAAATCATCTCATCCCATCCATGCATAACCAAGTTATAATCTTTATATCTCTCCCATGGTAACTCAAATGCCATATCAGTAAACATAGCATCACTGTCCATCCACCACAAAAACTCTACCTCCGGATGAGAAAGTAACAACTTTCTGATTAATGGCAATTTTGCCCAAAAACCAGCCATTTCAGCATCCAAAAGCGCCATATTGTAAAATATATCGATGTTATGTACGCGGCAGTAATCAATTTTATTTTTAATAGACTTCAGTAGATAATGATCGCCTACCGGATTTTCACAAGGCTTGGGAGAAGATCCAGTAACCAACAAAACCCGCGGTTTTGCTTCAGTCAAAAATGGCGGCAGATCTGGATGCTTTTCATGCCATTGCGACCGCTGTGAATCCCAGTCAGATATTTTGGGACCCAGCGTGTACGGTACAGTCGGATCGCGAGGGTTATCGTCGGAGTCGGTGGAAGCAGCGCCGGAAGTTTGCTGGAGACGGCGACGGAGGTGGTTGAAGTCTTGCTGAGGTGTACCGAACTTTCCTGCGCCGATTGTACCACGCAGGACGACGAAGGTCATGAGCAGGCATAAGAACGTGAGCTTGCCGTTCTTTATCGCGCGCTGGATCTGGCGAGCGCGACGCTCATTTATGAATTTGCCGAACATTGATTTTCGGAAATTTAGGGTTTTCAACGAGTAATGGTTGAAAGAAGTTAGGTAGAGGAAGATATCGGAATTTTGTTTTATATTTTCTGATTCATTTCGGATTTCTATTGTCGGTAGTTCGTTCTGTAAGAATTTAAAATAGGGGACGCGTTGGATTGGGCAGCGATGAATGAACTGGGTGGGACCCAGAAATTTGTTATTTTTGGACTATTTTTCAGATTTTTACAATAACTTAAAAAAATTATGTGTAATTTTATTAGTTAATGAACTATAATATATTTGGAAAATTATTTCTGATATTTTTTTTTTGTTATGAAAGAGCTAAATTGGAAAGAAAAATAATCGCGGAAGGAAGAAGCATTTCTTATAGGAGAAATAATAGATAAGGGAAAGTAAATAGAACGTTAAAAATGATACAAAAGATACAGGACAATGGATTGGTTTTTATTTGTTATTTACATAAATTAGGTTTAATTTGTTTTTCAAGATAGCTCTAGTTTCTTCTTTCACATTTAGTATTTTTAATTTAAATCTGCCTTTCATCAAAAATAAAATCCGCTTGGTGTCTTATCGTAAATATCGTTTTTAACCGAATTAGTTGCAGTTTAACCCATGTCAAATTGAAGGGATAAGTTTTTATTTTTATGTGGAACTTAATAGAATAAAAATAAGGCAATTGGATCATAGATTGAGATCAAGACTGAAATGAGGATTGAGATGAGTTCCCCATCATGATGGTAAATATCTAACCATTTTTTTCTTAGGTTGGAAAACTAGTTTGTTGAATATAATTAGGGTTTTGGAATTGAATAAACATAATGAAATTTTTAACAACATGAATAGAATAATAATGAATAAAAAGGAGAAAATAAGTATGGTAAGGTTAAACTAGTAAATATTATTCACTTTTACAAGGAAAGAATCAATTATTTATTTTCGCTAAACGTAAATTTAAAAGGTTCATTTTTTTTCTTCTTTTCACTAATTTATCTCTTTGTACATTAAAAATGGATAAACTACAGTAAAAGAACAACTTTCGTTATATGGAAATAATACATCATTTTTTTAAAAACAAATCTTACTTGTAAGACTCTTTCATACTTCTTTTAATTTCTTTATTACATTGCCTATGGTACTTCGATCTTTTTCCTTTCCTTCATATTTTAAATTTTCTAGGTTGCAATTTTCATATTTCTATCTAAATTTCTTCTCCTATTAATACTCGTTAATCAAAAATTCTACTTCAATTTCATCTCTCAAATTAGTTATGTTAGATCAATTCTTTCTATTTCAACTTCACGGGTGTAGTTTGTTATTTTATACGGGACTGGCTCATTTTGCCGTGAGTTTTCCAAGGCTAGCCCTGACAACTCAAAGGCCCAAGGCTGAGAACAAAGCAAGAAAGTGAGAAAAATTCAAGACCCTGAAAATGTTAGGTGCAGGACTTGAACTCAAGTGCTCAAGGTGGAAGTGGAACACTTACCACTGAGCTATATTACTTCATATAAATATTGTAAACACCTTATCGTATATCATATATAAATCAAAGATTGAGGCCTCTAAAAATCGGAGGCTCTAGGCCACCACCTTGGTGGCCTTGGGCCAGGACCGGGCCGGGCATGAGTTTGTCATCTTAAGCAATGTTGGATGTCGACTTTTATGTGTTGTAACTGTAGATTTCAAGTTCAAGATACTAATCTAAACTCAAATTTATATTACGGTTCAACTAAGATTCAAAATACCGATTCAAGTTCGATAATTCTAGTCATATCATGAGTTTTCTAATTTGTAGCAACTTTTCTAATGAAAGAGGGGTAAAAAATGTCTCTAATTTCATTTGGTTTTTTAATAGATTCTCGTTTGATTTAAACATTATCATATTAATAATTTGTAATGCATATGGTGTTGATCTAAATTAATAGTTTCACTTACCTATAATGTTTGGTGCAAACTTTCATATTGTGTTTATAATAATGCAATAATTTCGTGTTTATGTGTGTTTGTAATTCATATGACATTACATTCCAAGTGACATGCTTGAATAATTACAATGCATTAAATTGCATATATTTCTCATGTATATAACATAGTGGTTGCAATGTATACGACAACATATTAATTGGAAGTTGTAATTTATCCACGGTGGTGTAATGTGATTACAATTCATTTAAAGATATGTGAATGTTTTCTAGTGTAGTTAGTTATAGTGTTAACATTTGTAATTAAAAATATTATTCGATACTCAGTTAACCATACCTTATAAGGGCTCTTAACTTATAAATGGTCCGAGAAAGTACGTAGTGATCTCTCGCAACAACCTTTAGGTTCTCCAAAGGGGTTTATGTTGTCATTAAGAATCGATCCATGCACCTTACATTTGGCAACTCAAATCTTTGACCAATTGAGCTACCCTTTGGGGATACAATCTGAATATTCGTTATTTATAGTAATTATCTTATTCTACCCATGGTTTAAAATATTATGAGTAAACTAAGATTTCGCTTTTGTTTGTTCTCATTTTAAAATGAACTATGTGATTGGGAAATCAAATATATGGGCATATAGAAAGTCTCATAATTAACTTAGCAATCAATATATAGGCATGTGGAAAGACATCATGATTATTCTAATTATCAATTGTAAATTCAAGTGGAAAGATTTAAATTTAATTGGGAAACTAGATATATCCAAGTAAGGCCTTTACATTACAGTAATTTGTTTATATAATATAAGGGATTTGCATCATTGTCGCGGGCATGAGAATTTCCTACCATCATCCCCTTACATTTAAACCTTAATTTTAAGAAGCAAATATAATTGGGGTTTTTGGGCGTTGCTAAGTCTTAGAGAATTTGATTGTATTCTCCTTTGTATTATTTTTCTATCAGTAATGTGGTTGAAATTTTTAATGCATTGGGGAATCCCTAGTTTGTGCGTCGCATTTGGTATATGAATAAAAATATGGATTCTTTTCATATAGTTGTAAATAAATATTTAGGAAAATATCCATACTCATGCAAAATACCTAACAAAACAATGCAAAATCGTTCTCATTAAAGTAGTGTTTCATAAGCCTTTAATGACCACCTTTGTAATTACTCTCATATCTATGGTTAATTCTAGTAGGAACGCTACCGGGTAATTGTTGGAAGATCCTTCACCAAAGAAATAAGATTACCCTGTAAATTTTTAGGTACCGAAATCAACTCTTTGATGATGAATGTCTCCTTCTCCGTCAATAAGTTCCCATCATTCGATTATAATTGTAATTGTAAAAATCCATTTGTGTAAAAATAATTTATTAACATTTACTTAAATACCTATCTTGTTTGTTTTGAAACAAACACAAATTTTTCTATTTCCAGGTTGCAATTGAATGCCAAATGTACAATCAACAGTTGATAAAGATATTATGTAGATTGATCCATGGATTTGTTTGTTTCAAACAAACAAAAGAGTGTCTGTTTCAATACCACGTACGAATGTTATTTATACAATTTAATGGTTGATAAAGGTATCATGCAGATTGATCCATGCATTGGTTTGCTTCAACAAAAAGAAAAGTATCTTTATTTTAATAGTAAGATGATGGCCAGTGTATGATCTAGTGGTTGATGAAGATATAACTCCCAACACACACTTATGAATTACGTCATGATCTACCTTTTCGACCCTCAAACGTTGATACTAATACATTCACGGTATTCACGTGCCGAGCACCCAACTACCGAAAAGACAGATTGTTAGGGTAAATAAAAGGAAAAAAAGAAACATAATATGAAATAAGGAACACAATGTCAGAATCTCACAGCGGAATGACAACATATAATAACAAAAGACAATACAAACTCACTCTGAGATACAAAGCATTTCAAAGTTACAATTCCAAATACTACCATCAACTTGGACAATTATAACAACATGTTTTCATAAATGCTGATATGTACAATATAGTAATGCAGCGGAAATAAGAATACTATGATAGATGAAATATCCAGCTCGACCTCTCGAACTCCAATGAACATCAACGAAAAACCCGCCCTTCTCAGATTACTCGAAAGAGCACATGAGGAAATAGGGAAAACAAAAACCATGCATCTGACACAAGTCTGTAATGAAAAACTTAGGAAATATGTGGCTAGCTTATAACAACACCTTTTGAGAATACTGTAACGATTATCCCCTCAAAAGAGCCGGTCATCTAATAAGTACATAAGGTGATATAATAGATAATATCTACGGTGAAGAATATAAATCTTAAAATAGCTATGATGCTTATGTTGATCATACCACAACATATTGAGGGTGTAGTCAAAACCGCTAAGGTACGTTTGCATAACGGATTAATGGATTTTCCATGAAGATCTCTTTGGTCTAGCCAAATCCAAACTCTCTGCACAAGGATCAAAAGTTAACTACGGAGCGTCATATATCTTTGGATAAAATATACCATAAGGCAAACACAAGCGGCCCATCGTCCGAACTTAAACATGAACAACGTTGTAACGACCCGTGTTTTTAGCTATTTTTAATTATTAAATATAAGGTGATTATTGAATAAAAATGGTTAGAAATAAAATTTAATAATTTATTAATGTAGTTATTGAATATGAACTTGGATAAAATCTTGAAATAAACAATTTTGGAAATTTAGGGATTATTTATATGAAATAAAATTATAACAAATAGTTAGAATTGAATAATAAATATTCAATTATTTAGATAGAAATGAAATATTGTTGATAACTAAAAATTCAAATTGAAATGAATGGTTATTAATGTAATTTGTTGAATAATTTAATTGTTTAAATTTAATATTGGAAATTATTTGAATAATTAAATTCTGAATTTAATATGATTGAAAATGATGTTGTAAGTTGATTTAAATTTTATACAAACAACAACTAAGATTGTTAATATTTAAAATTGGATTTAAATGTGAATAATTAAAATTTGGAAATTTTATATTTTTAATTGACGAGTAAAAATAGCCATTTTGGCAACTATCTTGGATTTTGACGAAACTAGTTTCATCGGATCCGTAGTAGTAAGTTATTATAGGATTTCAAGTTTCGTAGCGATTAGACTTGTCGTTTGGCCGTGCGAGCTTGAAACGTGTAGAAATCAATTTAAGGAATTCGATAAAATAAATTGACTTTGAAAAGTTATCTTCCACATACGATCGAATTAGGCCTCGAAACTAGTTCCATTACGTTCAGAATGGGGGTAAAACATTATAAACGCCTGGCGGCACGTCTCGATTGGAGTTCGGACGATTTTGGACCTAACTATATAAATACGCACGCAAATCGAGACAGTTTTACTATTATTTTAATTTCTGAAACCCTAGCGGTCACTTTCTTTTAATGGCTAAAAATTTACTAACTTCCCTCCTCAATATTTCTCAATCCGTTCAACGAAATCGAAAAATTCCAAAAGCAAAGTTGTAGATCTCGGCGAGCTCTTCAAATCCATACAGATGATCTATGCTAATACGTCATGAAATCGCCAGAATTTGATCTCGAAGCTCGCGCGTGTTTTACTCTATTGCATGCGATCCGAGCGATGGTGGGGGGTCGCATCTCAGGCGTTAGTGGAGGAGGATGGGGCACACGTGATGGAGTATCCCGATCGTATTCCGGTCGCTTTTTTTTGCCGTGCGTTGAAACCTTAGTTCTAGATGGTGGGTTCGGCCATATTATTTTGAACGTGAAGAAGAAGCTATAGGTACACGTGATTTAACTATTTTAGTATTTATTTATTTTTATTATAATCGTATAACTTCTAATTAGCAAATCTTTTGCATACGAGCTCGGATTCACGCGCGGTTTCTTCATTGCGTTCATATCGAAATTGCGGACAATATGGAACTAGTTTGGCTACATTCTGAGACTAATCAAATTTGGGCCTTTATTTTGGTTTTAAATCGTCGATAAATCAAAGGTGGGTGTTTATACGCTCACAATTGACTGAAATAATTTTTATGTTAGTTAAATTATATCGTGAAGTGATTTGAAATTTATTGGTTGTTGTTTGATAAGTTTAATTGACATTTAAATTGACATCTGAATTAATTGATAGAATTTGAATTGATAGTTAAATTGAATTAGAATTTAATTGCCGTAAAATACCCGAAATTGATAATTATGAAATTGTTGAGAATTTTATTGACTGTTGACCGATTGGTTGTGATGGATGCCATTGGTTGATATTTTGGATGTTTATTTATTTTGATATATCATGTTATCATCATGTATATTATTTATAGTATATAAAATTGTAAATTGAATTATTTTGAATAAATTAAGAAATAGGTTGAAATGATATATACCTATGACATTTATTTTGGATTGAAATGATATATATCCATCCCTGGAATTAAATTGAAATAATTGATTCACTTAGCCATAAGATAGAGAATTATACAAGGACACCGGGTTGATTAAATTAAATGATTTTAAAATTTTTATTTGAAATTATTTAAATGATTTGATTAGAGAAAAAAATCAAATTTTTGGAAATCGAATTATTTTCGAACTGGGGCTTGAAATGTTGAAATTTAAATTTGGTAAACGAAATTGTTTAATAATCGAATTTGAGATTTTGAAGTTATAATTGAAATATGATTTGAATTTCAGAAATCGATTTGTTTTAAAGATTGGACTTTTATTCGAACTTTGAATATTGCTAAGTAAAAGTGATATTAAATGATATTTCAAAATTGAGTTTGGAATTTAATTATATTTGAAGATTTGGGTTTAAATTGGATATTGAAGGAAAAAATTGATTTAAGTGTTTTGAATCGATATTTTGGAAATCGAACTCAGAATTGATATAAATTGAAATGGTTTGAATTTGGAATTGGAATTTAAGTTAATTTGAAATTGGAATTTAAATTAATTTGAAATTGGAAGTGAAATTGATTTGGAATTGGAATTGAAATTAATTTGGAATTGGCATTGAAATTAATATGGAATCGAAGTAAATTCGACTTGAAATCGGAATTGAATCGATTAAATATTGGAACTAATTTGAATTGGAAATTTGGAAAGTGAACTGGTTTGACTTTAAAATTAATACTTTGAAATGAATATTTTTAGTATAAACGGTTTAAAATCTATATTCTTTAAATATTCAATTTTTTTTTGATTTTCCAAATACTATATAAACCATTTTTATTACTCAAATTATTTTCTATTAAACTATTTTAACTATTTAACTATTTTAAAACTATTTTCTAAAAATTCAAACTGGTTAAAAGGGTGAAATGTTACATTTAAATCTTGGATTTGAATGCGAATTGGTTTAAAGTGAAGTTATAATATAAATTGTAATTCGAATCAAAATTTGAAATGAAATCAATATATCGAACTGAATTCACATTTTGAAGTAAAGTATGATTTATGAAGCGAATATGATGATTTCGAAATGGATTTGATTTTGAAGCGAATATTATATTTTGATATCAAGTACGAATTTTTTTCGAAATGTAAAAGAACCAACCGGTGTGTAAAATGACGATTGGTTGTTAAAGAGACCGCGGCCTCTTATTGGCATACTCTGTGTCAATATTGGAACCACTTTGACAACCGTGTACGTGGTGGATGATATCCAGAATGTAGTGGTTTAATTGGCGAACGTTTACTGGAATGAAGTAAGAGAATGATGATGGATAGCCTTGACACTTGTGTCATAATTAAAATGACTAAAACAAGAGCCTATGTCTGGCCATTGAGGTTAGCTACCTCTAGCGACGTTGATCCCTCGTATTACTATTGTGATTTCATATTCGATGGGTGCACCTTTGTCGTTTGGATTGACTGTCGCGGTCGACCACGAATGGGTTACGACCAGCCAGAAATGGTAAACTGGTAGAATCTTACCTTGGGCATTGCCTCACGTGCCTTGTCATATTTATCCCTATACGAGCCCATTACGACTTTGGTTTTGAACCTATAAAAATGTGTTAAGGGGGATAATGTAAATTCTTAACGCTATTTTTATATTTATTTTACCGATAGACATTATCTATTATAGCGTATACTATTATATAAATAGTTTAACGGATCCTTAGGAGATGGAAAATCTCGTAACATCTCTTAAGTTATTGCACTCATATTTGTGATATTGATTTGACTTATATAAGAGTATTTTAGTCCTGACTCGAGTGTTTTGTTTTTTCATTACGCTCGGGTCAATCCTGAGTTTTTCAACGTATTGAAGACTATTCTCTAGAGGACGAAGATGAAGTTTTGGTATATTACTATTATTATTATCCCCTGCATCATGCTATTCTGCTGTACTGATTATTTATCCATGATGTATATATATAACTCTGATAAATGTGTATAGATTTTAATCAAATGTGTAGTAAAAAACTTCATGAACTGTTATGGGATTATTATATTTTATCGTTCCGCCGTGAGATTCTGTGTTTGTTTTCTTCTTCTTCTTTACTTATTTTTCTTATTTGACCCCATTGATTATCAACATTCCGGATGGTTTAAGTTGGACATGTGTAGATTATTGTCGATTTAAATCTTCCGAAATGTGGGTCATCACAGTTGGTATCAGAGCGAAGGTTTAGCGATAACCTTGGCTTTGTGGGGTTTGACTCATTAGAGATAGGGTAATAATACCCTAGAATGAGTCTGTTTGAGTGTATATATATACGAGAGAGCGTACTTGTTAGTGTTATAAAAGGTTTTATATTGTGTTTACTTATCCGTTGAGTTGTTTATGAATTCTGGTCGATGCGCGGGACGCCGTGTTATCGATAGGGGTTTCTGAACACTTAAACGAGGCAAGTCGACATAATATTGTCTTAAAATCGGGTAAATGGAATAATTTTACCTAAATTATATTTTATAGATAAAATGAGAATTTTTAATGAAATTGTTATTAGGAGATGATAATATTTAGTTATCATCGATTATTAGTTGGAAAAAAACGAATACTTAATGAATTTTATTTTAGGAAGAATTTGATAATTAAATTGAATTAAAATAAAATTAAAATAAGAATTGGTTAAAATGACCAAGTTGTAAATTAATGAAATATTTTGGTAATAAGGTAAGGAAATTTGTATAAGTTTATTTATAATATAGCTTATATATAGAAATGATTTTAAAAATTGAGAATTTTAGAATTTAAATTCCTTTTGTTTTCAAAATTGTTTCAAAGACTTTAAAATTAATATTAATAATATTATTTGAAAGAGTTTTGATTAGAAAAATATTTTAAAAGGATTTTTGAAGAAATAAGAGCATTAAACTCGCTTGGTCGCTGTGAAATAATTCTAGGGATGACTGCATCATCACCAGTATTCATTTCTGAGTTTCTAAGTGAGAATTGCTATAGAAAGAAATTTATTTTCGATTAAAACAAGTTTTGACTGTGAAAGAAAAATATATTCTAAGTATGATTTAGTAAATATATGAAAATTGTTTGGACTTATAATTGAAAATAGTATATAAGAAACAAGTTTGTAACTTATAAATTTGAATAGAAAAGAAATAAGTTATAACTTATAAATTTGAATAGGAAAATAAACAAATTTAAAATGGTTAAATTTTGGTTAAACAAACAAAGAAAAAAAATTTGAATTTGGGGTACGAAATAAAATAATTGGCTTAGCATTGTTAAATTAAATGGAGTTAGTAAAATTAAGTAAATAAATTGAAATTTAACTCAAGAAAGCTTAATAAAATGAAATGTATTTGAAATGAATTAGAAAGAAAAATGAAATTTCGAATGAATAAATTGTATAACTTATAGATTTGGAATTAATAAGCTTAAATTTGTTGAATGTGAATGATAAGAAAATTTTACTTGAATAAGATTAAATAAAATGAGCAATGGATTAAAATAAAATGAAGTTTAACTTAATGTTAAATAAATTGAATTAGATATTAAGTGAAACTAGATAAATTAGTAAAGTGAAGTAAATTCCACTTAGGCTATAAATGAATTAATAGAATGAATACAACTTTATTTATAAAATAAAATGCCAATAGAATGAGTTTTGATAAAAATTAAATGTTAATTAATATAATATGGAATAAGTTATTGGAATAAATTATAAATTTAAGTTAACTTAAGAGAGGTTAAATGAATTGATCATGGAGGAGATATATATATTTATTAACATGAATTGAGTTATAAAATAAATTTTCCTATAGAAAATTAATAATATGAAATTGAATAAACAAAGTGAATTGATGTATTAATAATAACTTAAGATATGAAGTAATGATATAGACGTGAGTTGTGTTGTATAAAATATTTATAATAAACTTAGATGATTTATATATGATGTTAGTATAATAAAAAAGAGAATATACTAAGTGGAAATAAAACAAATTTAACTTAAGCAAGGTTAAGTCAAATAGTTTTATAAATGGTTCATAAATGAATTTATATGAAATATGTTAGACAAAAAGTGAAACAATTGGAATTTCACAAATTGAATTGAATAAAATTGAATATAATTAATTTGTAACGAATGTTAATAAATTGAAAAGAATCAATTGAATGTAAACCGATTTAATATGGATGTAACAAGGGTAAATAATTGAAAGTAAATCGATTGAATGTAAATACATTAAATTGTAATCAATCAAATGTGAATGCAATGAATATTGGTTGATTGAATAAAATGGATTGAAACCAAATTAGTTGAATGTAAATCAAAAGTGAATGAATTGAATATAAATATTGAATGATTAAGGAAATGAATGTTAACCAATTAAACGTGGATAAATTTAAGGCAAACCAATTAAATTCGAAAGAAATTCATGTGAATAAATGAAAGCACGCAAATTTTATATAAATGAAATAAATGTTAATGAATTAAAAGTAAATCAATTTAATATTGATAGGAAATGAATGCAAATAAACTGAATATTGACATTTGGAAGTGTGAATTGGTATTGTTGTGAATAAGATTGGATGGATATTGTTTGTTGAATATTTGTTATGTTGCATTTGCTATATTTGTTTATGGTTATTGCATAATCCATATTATATATCGATTTCACTCTTTATATATATATATATATATGTATGTTCTCATTTGTTTATTGATTGTTTAGTAGGTATGGAGAGTGTATGCTCGTTTTTGGAGCTCGATTGCATGTATGTTGCTTTTGCTCGCTTAAATATAAGTTAACTTGCTTATAACGCTAATAATAAGGTACGTATCTCGGATTACATACCATAATTTTATGTGTTTACCCTACGGGATGCCTCATCATTGAGATGAGATGTATATTTGATATCTATTTGGTATATTGTGATATATATTGTATTGTAAAAAATTTCCGATCGAGCCGTGCAAAGGAGACTCTGCCGAAATTTTACGTAAATCCGGAAGTTAGAAATTTTTTGAAGTTTTAAAAAAAAAAAAATTTATAACTTGTTTTGTTAACTAACATGTAAATTCCGTAAGCCGATCGGTGTGGCGTAGTAGAAACGTAGTAATAGTTTTGCAAATCAGATGCTTATGTTTTATGAGTTGACTATTTAAAAAAAATATTGTATGTTAAATTCTTTACTTAACGCCTTTTCGAGGACGAAAAGTTTTGAGTAGGGGAGTATGTAACGACTCGTGTTTTTAGCTATTTTAATTATTAAATATAAGGTGATTATTGAATAAAAATAGTTAGAAATAAAATTTAATAATTTATTAATTTAGTTATTGAATATAAACTTCGATAAAATCTTGAAATAAACAATTTCAGAAATTTAGGGATTATTTATATGAAATAAAATTATAACAAATAGTTAGAATTGAATAATAAATATTCAATTAATTTAGATAGAAATGAAATATTGTTGATAACTAAAAATTCAAATTGAAATGAATGGTTATTAATGTAATTTGTTGAATAATTTAATTGTTTAAATTTAATATTGGAAATTATTTGAATAATTAAATTCTGAATTTAATATGATTGAAAATGATGTCATAAGTTGATTTAAATTTTATATAAACAACAACTAAGATTGTTAATATTTAAAATTGGATTTAAATGTGAATAATTAAAATTTGGAAATTTTATATTTTTAATTGACAAGTAAAAATAGCCATTTTGGCAACTGTCTTGGATTTCGACGAAACTAGTTTCATCGGATCCGTAATGGTAAGTTATTGTAGGATTTCAAGTTTCGTAGCGATTGGACTTGCCGTTTGGCCGTGCGAACTTGAAACGTGTAGAAATCAATTTAAGGAATTCGATAAAATAAATTGACTTTGAAAAGCTATCTTCCACATACGATCGAATTAGGCCTCAAAACTAGTTCCATTGCGTTCGGAATGGGGGTAAAACATTATAAACGCCTGGCGGCACGTCTCGATTGGAGTTCGGACAATTTTGGACCTAACTATATAAATATGCACGCAAATCTAGAAAGTTTTACTATTATTTTAATTTCTGAAACCCTAGCCGTCACTTTCTTTTAATGGCTGAAAATTCACCAACTTCCCTCCTTGATATCTCTCAATCCGTTCAACGAAATCGAAAAATTCCAAAAGCAAAGTTGTAGATCTTGGCGAGCTCTTCAAATCCATATAGATGATCTATGCTAATACGTCATGAAATCGCCAGAATTTGATCTCGAAGCTCGCGCTCGTTTTAGTGTATTGCACGCGATTCGAGCGATGATGGGGGGCTGCATCTCAGGCGTTAGTGGAGGAGGATGGGGCGCACGTGATGGAGTATCCCGATCGTATTCCGGTCGCTTTTTTTTGCCGTGCATTGAAATCTTAGTTCTAGATGTTGGGTTCGGCCATATTATTTTGAACGTGAAGAAGAAGCTGTAGGTACATGTGATTTAACTATTTTAGTATTTATTTATTTTTATTATAATCGTATAACTTCTAATTAGCATATCTTTTGCATACGAGCTCGGATTCACGTGCGGTTTTCTCCGTTGCATTCGTATCGAAATTGTGGACAACATGGAACGGATTTGGCTGCGTTCTAAGACTATTCAAATTTGGGCCTTTATTTGGGTTTTAAATCGTCGATAAATCAAAGGTGAGTGTTATACGCTCACAATTGACTGAAATAATTTTTATGTTAGTTAAATTATATTGTGAAGTGATTTGAAATTTATTGGTTGTTGTTTGATAAGTTTAATTGACATTTAAATTGACATCTCAATTAATTGATAGAATTTGAATTGATAGTTAAATTGAATTAGAATTTAATTGCCGTAAAATACCCAAAATTGATAATTATGAAATTGTTGAGAATTTTATTGACTGTTGACCGATTGGTTGTGATGGATGCCATTAGTTGATATTTTGGATATTTATTTATTTTGATATATCATGTTATCATCATGTATATTATTTATAGTATATAAAATTATAAATTGAATTATTTCGAATAAATTAAGAAATAGTTTGAAATGATATACACCTTTGACATTTATTTTGGATTGAAATGATATATATCCATCCCTGGAATTAAATTGAAATAATTGATTCACTTGGCCATAGGATAGAGAATTATATACGACACCGGGTTGGTTAAATTAAATGATTTTAAAATTTTGATTTGAAATTATTTAAATGATTTGATTAGAGAAAAAAATCGAATTTATGGAAATCGAATTATTTTCGAACTGGAGCTTGGAATGTTGAAATTTAAATTTGGTAAACGAAATTGTTTAATAATCGAATTTGAGATTTTGAAGTTATAACTTAAATATGATTTGAATTTCAGAAATTGATTTGTATTAAAGATTGGACTTTTATTCGAACTTTGAATATTGCTAAGTAAAAGTGATATAAAATGTTATTTCGAAATTGAGTTTGGAATTTAATTATATTTGAAGATTTGGGTTTAAATTGGATATTGAAGGAAAAAATTGATTTAAGTGTTTTGAATCGATATTTTAAAAATCGAACTCAGAATTGATATAAATTGAAATGGTATAAATTTGGAATTGGAATTTAAATTAATTTGAAATTGGAACTTAAATTAATTTGAAATTGGAAGTGAAATTGATTTGGAATTGGAATTGAAATTAATTTGGAATTGGCATTGAAATTAATTTGGAATCGAAGTAAATTCGACTTGAAATCGGAATTGAATCGATTAAATATTGGAACTAATTTGAATTGGAAATTTGGAAAGTGAACTGGTTTGACTTTAAAATTAATACTTTTAAATGAATATTTTTAGTATAAATGGTTTTAAATCTATATTCTTTAAATATTCAATTTTTTTTGATTTTCCAAACCATTTTACTATATAAACCATTTTTATTACTCAAATTATTTTCTATTAAACTATTTTAACTATTTTAAAACTATTTTCTAAAAATTCAAACTGGTTAAAAGGGTGAAATGTTACATTTAAATCTTGGATTTGAATGCGAATTGGTTTAAAGTGAAGTTATAACCTAAATTGTAATTCGAATCAAAATTTGAAATGAAATCAATATATCGAACTGAATTCACATTTTGAAGTAAAGTATGATTTGTGAAGCGAATATGATGATTTTGAAATGGATTTGATTTTTAAGAAAATATTATATTTTGATATCAAGTACGAATTGTTTTCGAAATGTAAAAGAACCAACCGGTGTGTAAAATGACGATTGGTTGTTAAAGAGACCGGGGCCTCTTATTGGCATACTCTCTTTCAATATTGGAACCACTTTGACAACCGTGTACACGGTGGATGATATCCAGAATGTAGTGGTTGAATTGGCGAACGTTTACTGGAATGAAGTAAGAGAACGATGATGGATAGCCTTGACACTTGTGTCATAATTAAAATGACTAAAACAAGAGCCTATGTCTGGCCATTGAGGTTAGCTACCTCTAGCGACGTTGATCCCTCATATTACTATTGTGATTTCGTATTCGATGGGTGCACCTTTGTTGTTTGTATTGATTGTCGCGGTCGGCCACGGATGGGTTACGACCAGCCAGAAAGGGTAAACTTGTAGAATCCTACCTTGGGCATTGCCTCACGTGCCTTGTCATATTTATCCCTATACGAGCCCATTACAACTTTGGTTTTGAACCTATAAAAATGTGTTAAGGGGGATAATGTAAAGCCTTAACGCTATTTTTATATTTATTTTACTGATAGACATTATCTATTATAGCGTATACTGTTATATATAAATAGTTTAACGGATCCTTAGGAGACGGAAAATCTCGTAACATCTCTTAAGTTATTGCACTCATATTTGTGATATTGATTTGACTTATATAAGAGTATTTTAGTCCTGACTCGAGTGTTTTGTCTTTTCATTACGCTCGGGTCAGTCCTGAATTTTTCAGCATATTGAAGACTATTCTCTGGAGGACGAAGATGAAGTTTTGGTATATTACTATTATTATTATCCCCTGCATCATGCTATTCTGCTGTACTGATTATTTATCCATGATGTATATATATAACTCTGATAAATGTGTATAGATTTTAATCAAATGTGTAGTAAACAACTTCATGAACTATTATGTGATTATTATATTTTATTGTTCCACCGTGAGATTCTGTGTTTGTTTTCTTCTTCTTCTTTACTTATTTTTCTTGTTTAACCCCATTGATTATCTACGTTCTGGATTGTTTAAGTTGGACATGTGTGGATTATTGTCGATTTAAACCTTCCGAAATGTGGGTCGTCACAAACATGGAACCAAATATCATCAACTCCCATCCACCAACAATCGATAAGTATCTCTAGATATGGAGTTGATAATATCCTGATGCTGGTTAGCTAAACCCCATGATGTGCATCCTACTTTGTCTTTAGCAACATGTTGAGGTTACGTTCGACATCTTTAACTCGAGTCTTCATCACTCAAATAAAACACAAATCCCTAATTGGATTTCAACATCTCGAGCAGATCTCAAAACCACACATGGATTCCAGCATCTCGATCAAATCCACTTTCAAGAGATAGAACACGTATCTCAGCGTTGAAGTGGTTTTCGATAAGTAAAACACTTACCGATCCTAGTCTCTTCAAAATTGAATCAAGGAATTTGGTCATATTCAACAATAATGAGAATGATTGCATATGGAAACTAGGTCTTGTGCACTTATCACGTTTCCAAACTTCTCAACTTCCACTTTTAGTGCTAAGTAAATGACTAAATACTTTCTATAAACGAGTAAACAAACAAAGCATAATCAAGTCATACAAGCATGATTAACTCACATAAGTGACTTCTGATCCCCATTTTATTTAATTCATACTTTTATTAATTAAAACCTCTTTTATTAGTAAAACTCTTTTATGTAACAAAACTTCATTTATCAATTCCTACTATTCTTGTACTGTCTTAATACTTTAAAAAGCATTCATATACTTATCTCAAATGGTTTGAGTACATTCACAAATGATTAACAAGATTTCTTACTTTAAACTTTTATTTTTTTCTATCTTTTTCCAAAGGATTACATACTAATAATTTCCTTCAAAATATCCATTTTAAGGAACTGAGTATTTTCACGAATCCACTCAAAAGATTTAAGACTAATGTTACTTAAACATTGTCAATACAAATCCAAAACCATTTCATTTATGCTTACCTTTATAACACTCTTTTAAAGATCTATTTACATTCATAAGTATAATAAAAAAAGGGTTAAAGATGAATGTTATTAACACATTTTCACAACAAACAGAAAACCATTCCATACTTGCGTTATCTTTAAAAACATTCTTTTAAAGATCTAAGTTAATATTTGGTTATGATCGGTATTTGACTAGTCAACTACCCAGTTAAAAATGATTGCTTATAGAAATCAAGATTTATGTACCTAACTCATTTTCAATATTCAGACTTATACTATCTCTCATTCAAGAGTGAAGACAGACAAGTTAGAGCCCTGGTTGCATATCTATGCCCTGCCAAGACAGTTCATTCTTGAATCTCATAGATAGATAAGTATACCTCGTTGGCTTTTATGATTAAGTATAGTATTGATTACTTCATAAACAAGTAAGAAATCAACACAATTAACACATTTCCAACATTCCCAACTTAACTATTCCTTGGTTAAGAGGGAAGCCAGTAGGTTAAAGGATTATTACTTCTATCCTTACTCGAACATCAATCTTAACTCTCACAAATAGATAAGTCCGCTTCATCGGCTTTTAGTGTTAAGCATAGCTAATTACCTTTTCCAAAGCTTATATTTATATATAATAATTTAAAAATACTTGTAAATAGGTTTTAAATAGAGGGAATTAGGCATAAGGACAAACTTTGAAAAAAATTTAGGCTGAAGGACACAAAGTTTCATTTTTGGGCTGAAGGACAAACTTTGAAATAAAATTAGGCTAAAGGAAAATGCTAAATATAGTTAGCATTTTGTACAGTGCAAACATTGTACAAAATGCTAATTATAACTAGCATTATATCCAGTTTTATATTGTACAAAATGCTAGTTGTATTAGCATTGTCCTTCAGCCTAATTATCTTCCAAAGTTTGTCCTTCAGCCTAAAAATAAAACTTGTTGTCCTTCAGTCAAAAATTTTATGAAAATTTGTCCTTGTGCCTATTTTCCACTTTTAAATATTTATGTAAAATATTACTTGAAAATAACTAATGTATAATTTGATGAAAATAAAATAAAAACATGTTTTATAATCTAAAACCCCTTTACTTTCAAAATTCATAAGTAACTATTAAAAATATATTTGAACTTCGAATCAATGTTAAAATACTTCAAAAAATATTAGAAAAGATTGCTAAATATATTAGGGGAAAATATCAAATTTAAATATTGTTTTTGAACATTTAAAACCATAAGTAACTTACTATAGTATTTATAAATGCTGTTAAAAGTCCTTGTTAAATAACAACATTGAAAAGCATAAACTTTGCAACTAGTTTTAACCACTTAAAAAAATGATTTAAGACTTGAAATTTTTATAGAAAGCACTACCTTTGGCTACTCAAAAACCATGGAAATAAACCTTTAAGGATATCCTCCAATTTTTTAGAAAAAATTCCAAAAACAAGGTATTTACTAAAGTGTTCATTTCACGACATTTTTACTCCAACTTTAGCCATTTTGTTTGACCAATTCCAAAATCTTATAAACTCCAATTATTTTCCAATAATAAGTAAACTTATAGTACTTATTAAAAATGCAAAGAAACCCCTAAGGTTATCTTTCAATTTATTTACAAAAATTCCCAAAACAGGACATTTCAAAGTGCTCATATAGCGACCTTATTCTTGCTATAACATTTTGCAACTTTGTTTCCCAAGTTAATTAATGATTTAAACTTCCATATTTTCCAATAATAATTAAACTCATAGTAATTATCAAAAATGCAAAGATGTCCCTACGATGTCCCTAAAGGTTAAATTTGAAAATCGCCGAACATAATGAATTTTCAAAGTACATCCATAGCGACCTTTTCACTTCTAACTACTACAACTTTGGTTCACAATTTCTATAACTTTCCAAACCATTTCTCTACTATACCATATACCAACATATGTGTAGAGAACAATCAAATCATATTATCCTAAGATAAGGTCATAAACCTTCAATTTACACAAGTTAAAGTTAAGGGATATCGAAGTGCACTTATAAGGACTATTCTCTCTTCAAACACTTTCAAACATACTTCAGTTCAACATACAATCCAAACAAACATTTAAACATAAATTCAAGGTCACTCCACATGTTTAAGAGGGTAATATAAGTGATGTTATAATATATAAAGTTGTCATTTTTTTTCAAAAGCAAGAGGGGTCCAAAGTTATAACCTTAATTCTTTAATACTTACTTTAACTTTATATTTCAACCACAACATATATACACAATATATTTGCAAGATAGTGAGATAACTCACCTAAATCCAAGCTTAACATAAGCCCAAACACAAATAAAGTCATGAACACCTTCTACCATACTTAAACTTCCAAAGATCCAACCTTTAGCACCAAAATAACAAGGCAACCTCTTCCCCTCCACTTCATTACTCACGCCTCATCATGCTCCCCCTATTTCTTCCACATTTTTCCACAATTGACTTTATATCCTTGCTTCCTAAGGTTTTATAAGGTGTTGGTGAAAGTTTGGTGGAGTATGGAGAAGTTTTGAACTAATTAGAGAAAGATTAGTAAAGAACAAAATGGATTAGTGCTAATCCACTTCCACATTTTTCTTAATTGGTAAAAAGTGATTAGTGAAAACCTTAAGGGTGTATTTATAAGTTTGAACAAGAGGCCATTACCACCTCCTACCCTTCATGAAAAGTCACAAAGAAGATTTCCTCTCACATTCCACCTTTACACCTCATTTTCATTACTTAATACTTAAGACTTTATTTAAAAGCTCATTTTCAAAATATCTTCTATAACATCATCAAAAATTTATTTTTCATAAATGGAAAAATATTTTTATTTCATATTATTATTCTCTTAAGCAAATAAGAGTATATAAAAAAATCTGAAAAACTTCAGACGAGTGAAAATCTATTTATCGATAAAACAATTTTCAGTTACATTATCGATATTTCTTTAAAGTAATCGTTTTTATAAGCATTTTTTCAAAACAAGTTTACCATAATTAGTTATGACTTAAAAGGGGGTTAACAAGACTATTAAATCACTTTAATCACATTTAATCCAAGATTCAAATATTTAAATAATTCGAATATTTAAATACGAAGTGTCTGAAATTCCAGGTCGTTACAACTCAAAAACAATACATTGAATATCAATACATCGTTACAAAAAAGCTAACATAGAAGTACAACAATTATAAATAATAGTGCTCCCGAAATCCAAACCAGCCATTATCTAATGTTTATGAAACTTAAGGCTATTATAACACTAAAATAGGGGGTTGAATGGTGCATTTAAACTTCTTAACACTTAACTTGTAGTTTTAAATTATATAATTATGAATTATAGAAATAATCATAAAAATGTAAATAAATGTAGTAATAAAAATTGTAAAGTGAAAGAGAGACCAATAGAATTTTTGTATTGGTTTAGATTCCCAATCCTACATTCATACATTTATCTCGTACAAATTTTCACTATTACAAACTTTCAATTCCACGAGTGATAAGTATACTTATACAACCTGACTTTGATTCAGGTGGCGAGCACACATATCATGACTTTCCACAAGTGATAGGACACGCCTAACACAATGAGTTTCCATGTGAGGCAAGAACACCAATGCAATTTTGACTTTCTATGGATGACAAGATGCACCTTTACAATTCAAGTTATAATAGAGTACTTCTACAAGAAATTGTATCTTATGAAATCTTATATTCTTCGGTACATAGATCCTATAGACCTCTAGTAGCAGTTTATAATTGAAATATAAGAGGAATAGGATGAGATCAAAGGTAGAATGATAAAGAATTCAAGTAAGAAATCTCTGGTCTTTTGTGATTTGAAAATCCATGAAGAATGAGAGTGAAAGAATGTAGATTCCCAAAGTATACACGTAAAGTAGTAAGAGAACTTGATCATGAAGTAGTAGAGAAGAATGATTAAGAGAAATATAAAAGTTCCATCAGTGGCTAGTATGTCAACATATGCTTTGTAACAACCCATCTCAAAATAGGCCTAAATTCTAATGCAGAAAGGGCCCATCGAAACTTAAACCCATTCTAAAGCTGGTTACTGGTTGGTAACAATAATAACAATACAGAGCTATAACTATTCTTTCAGAACTCACAACAGAAGGAACAAAGTATAATAGCAAACTGTACCTATTTATTTCAAAATAAATTCAAATGTAAAAATACAGAACAAAACATAGTCTCCACAATAACTGTTACATCTTTTATTCAAAAGTATTCGTTCATAGGTACAATAAAAAGAATCATAAATAAATAACAATAACTGCCACAAGCTTTGCTCATGGCATCTTTAAGCATCATCATGTCATCACTGCTTCCTTAATCCGTTTTGTAGTAAGGAGGGAGTTAGAACAATAAGTGTCTGGTGAATAAAAACCTCGAGCCTTATTATTTCAGTACGTGAGCAGTATATGTCAAAATAGGAATATGTCTATGTGCTCTAAAACTGTATAATACTTCATATAAGGAAAAAGGTGGGCTCTCAAACAAGCACTCAATATCTATCATTCTCGAAGTAGGTTTCCCAACCCCATAACCCATAACTAACATCATAAATGTCTAACAATGCGAGAGATAGAACCCAAGCAACTAAATACCTTTCAATGGAAAAATAGGCCAACTCTTACCATTTAAGACCTCATTTGAGGTAGCCTCCATCATTTAATACCTATTCCCAAGGTGGACTCCACATAAGCGTCTATTTAGCCGACATTGCACTGAAATCTCATCGGACACATAATACTTCATATTGAAGCAGAACTTTTCGAGATATCCTTAACCATGCCTAAAATCAATCCTAACCAATTAATACTTCATTTGGGGAAGAAGGTGGGTCCTTAAACAACCACTTAACACCTTCCAAACCCAAAGCATTTCCTTCGTCTTATGCTCCGTACCCATAGTGATGTCTAACATTAGCCCGACTATTCATAGGTACTGGTAGCCAGATTAACTGGGCAGATTTACGCTATAGAATGGGACTAACCTCGCGTCATCATAGTTACTTATCATAGGTGATGTCTCACATCAACCCAATAGTCAGCTGCTGGTAGCCAAATTAGCTGGGAAGACTTTCGTGTGTCTTCTGGCTAACCTCGCACCACTTACGACTTAGTCATATTTTACAATACTCTTAGTATATTATTACACACCTCATTATGTCCATTAATTAGGCTATATAATAATTCGTTGTTTTGCCTTAACAAACAAATTACCTTCCTAAGAGGTATTTACTAATAATTATTACCTAATTAACTACGCAATTATACGTTATAATTGTACGGTCATTATGTCCATTAATTGTATTGGTTCTCAAGTGCAGCAATGCACATTAGACTTGTCTTTCTTTCCATCTTTTTTTGGTAGTTCTGAGGTTTTTTTGTGCGATTGCTTCCAATTATGGTAGATTGCAAGCATAACTCCTAACAGAATGAAGGTTATTAAAAATATGATACCAAGAATCAATGCAGCATTCTCCTTTTTCTTGTTCCCTGGTTTGATATCTGGATGTAAGAAAATTATTTAACTTATGTTACTATACGATCACAATGATTTAGATATTTAACTTATGGTGCATAAGGTTGGAATGAGATATAATAATAAGGTATCGTTCTGCTATATTGTGGATTTTGGGTTCTAAATTAGCAAGAATCCAAGACACCCTCTGACTGTGGAAGATAGGGCACTACAATTTGGGGACAAAAAAATGTAATTATTAGTTACCACATTATCAGTTACCACTTACGCTTTCTGGGTTCTGGGAACTATCAATTTTTTTATAAGATCTGTAGAGCATCATCCTTTAGTAAACCTCTGATCTCTTCTCAGTCAGTTGTTTGTGATATAATATTATTAGTGAAATCATCATCATAAATAAATAGAACATTATATGTTATTAAAGAGATATGACAAATGATGTTACCAAAGTGCCTTTTCAGGACTATTTGTTATTGGCACTTGATGATATAAAGATGAACAAAATAGTTGCTAACATAATTGACACAGTGACAGACATGCATAAATGTATCTATTGACTACAGTTGTTCATTGCTGAGCATGCAACTTTCATCGTCTACTTCAAGTGGTCGTTCAGGAGATTTAGTTATTGCTATAGAATATTCATTTCAATATATTAACATCTCAATATCTGGAGGCAAGATCCTTTTCTAAGTACACTAGATTTACTTTTTATTTCATTTGGTCAAACTGATCAGTACTTTCAATTGAAGTAACTGACAGATAGCATTCATAAATTCGACACCCAGACTATCAAGGAGTAGAAAGTAATACACCATGAATGGTTTGTTCCAGACAATGAGTACAAAATGGCTTCATTATCAATCATTTGTAGCTGTGTGATTTTGTTTAACCGAGATCTATTTGAACCATTAATAGGGATAAGGTATTCATAATTACTAAATCTAAGCATCCCCTATTATTATTTTTCAACAAAACAATGCTCCTACATCACCGTACCACAGTAGAAACAAAGTATGTTCATAAATAAGGAAGTAAAAGATGCAAATTCAGTATTTAGAAAGAAACTTGCTATCAATTAGATAAAATAAGAGCAACAAGGCATTACAGCATGAAATACATAGAACTGCTACTCTAAAACACAGAAGTAGATGGCCAGCGCAAATAATTTTTGTTCTTATGTATGAGAAAAGCAACTTAGAAAAGTTGAGCAATGTTCCTCACCTATAAGAAGCTAGTTTGCCAGTTAAAAATCCTCCGGTCATTATTTGATTTCCAATTCCCTCGCCTAACATATCTAAATTAGTCAATTCTTATTGTTCTTGTTGAAGACCAAGAAGCTTTGCCAACTCATCAATGTCCACCTTTCTATCTCCATATTTACTTGCTTTCCTGAAAAGTTCATATTTCTAATAACAGATAAAATATGCATTTTTTAGAACCATAAACAAGCTAGGGTTAAAATAGTGTAGGGAATTTTGGAGAAAGTCAACCAAATGTTAGTCAGAAATGCATCAGACCTTAGAAGCTGCTACTTGATTACCAAATGCATGAATCAAGTCAGAAAACTTCGTCAATTTAAGCCTTCCATCTTCACTATGGTCCTATTTCAGTAATGCATACATTTGATAACAAATAGATATTAATATGAAAACAATTATGCAAAATTTGCAGGAAGTAAACTTTAGGAGAGGTAATAGGTTAATGCTATTGCAAAATATATACAGAACAGTATAAAAATAATACATTGAATTATGAATGAAGTGATTCCGTTGGCATAACGCACTCAAACTTTAGAAATGATCAAGAATATTATACTTTTCTCATTTTATTTTCCTCAAGAAATCCTTTTTTCCAACACAATTTAACATACTCCTATACCCCTTATACTCACACCAATACGAATTTGGTCTGTTTCACTTTGATTTTTCCAGTCTTCTCCACTGAATAAAGCTAAGTTTCAAGGAAACGGTAGAAAAAAATTAAAATGCAATTTAGCGAATAATCATAAAATATATAAAATATGCTGAATTTAATTAACAAAAACTCAAGGGGAATTCATTCGGTGAGAAACACAAAAACAATCAAACGCACAATTACCAACCAATGACCAAAACAAAAAAACTCAATAATGGAGGACAGTAACATTATACTCAACAATAGCATCCCCATTTTTTAAATCAGACCAATAAGTCTTAACCAAGGCATACCCAGTAGCAAACCTGAACATCCCACTCCCTCCGATAATAGGAAATTCCCTTACTGGATGCAGAGGCGCGTAGCGACCAACAACAGCTAAGACGCTTCCATTATACTTCCTTTGCATGAAATACAAATTCATTGCTTGAAGAAATCCAATCTCACTCTGTGCAACGAAAGCGTATAACCCTTGTGCCTAGTCTACAGGTTTGGATTTTGGATCTGGAGTTTCGGTTAATGAATCATCCATCATCATGACCATCCCATTGGCTATTAAATAAACATAAGCTACTAAATCAATGATGTGTGCAAATAATAAATTGATGAATAAACATAAGCTACTAAATAAACATAGGCTACTAGATTTCAAACGCGGTCATTTTATTGTTTATGTCCATAGGAGTATCTTGCATAATAAGAACTCACACCTATGAACAATGGTTTAAAGTGTTATGCAGTCTACTAAAACCTCAAGTTGCCCGTAATCGATCTTGCATAATTGCTTGCTCCAACACGACATTAAGTCCTTCTGAAATCGAAAAGAGCGTGCGAGGAATATTGATTCTTTCAGGTACAAATTCAAAGTTTGAAGTCAAGTTGTTTCTTGGTTCATTCTATAATTAATATAATCTGTTGTCTTATAGGTGGTAAACCATGGAATCGATACTGAGCAAGCAGCAAGAATGGTTGATGTAGGGAAGAGATTTTTCAAGCAACCTTTCGAACAAAGGTAGAAATATATGTCTAGCGATAGAAGAACCCTAGCCAGGTGTGGAACGAGGGTTAATCAAGTGAATCCACTAAAACAAAAAAAATGTATATATACATGGACTACAATAGTCCATTGAAATCCCATTTGCAGATCATCAAATCTTACAAATTTCCAAAAATAATCGAACTCCTCATGACTGCTATCATGGTGGGATCAAAACTGAAAAGAAAAGTAGCATGGCCATCTATGATGTTTGCTCCTTTAACATTATCATCGAGTGAACTGTGCTTATAGTGATACAATATGGAGAAAGTGAACTGAACTAATGAAGATGACATGGAGATTTGAACCAAAGAAGATAGCAAAGAGATCTAAACTAAAATAGACAATATGGTGCAATACAACATGAACTGTTTAATGCAGTGTGCTCTTAGCTGAATAGGAATAGGGTAGAAGTGATCCAAAATGGCTGAAAGGTTAGTGAAATTTTGGCAGTCAACAAGCAATGAAAGGAACAACAAGTTGATGCAATATGAGCAACAAACTGTAGGCTGTCTAAAAGCAGTGCATGAAGTCTGAGTATTAAAGCATGTACCTATGATAATGCATTGATGAATTAAGAACCATGCTACTATTACATATTCTTAACTTAGCAAGATTTAGACATAAGAGCGGTAATTCAGCAAAATTTGTTAAATAGCTTCTTAGAAAATAGAATTTAGTAAAACTAGATATATATTTGTTCATATGGTATTCCCCCTTGTAGACATATGCTAAATCTAGAATCAAAAATAATGAAATTGAAAATATCTTAATTTTCTACAAATGAGAATTTCACCAGGATAGACAAAAGCCAATTCCCAAATTATTTGCATGCTAGGCCAAAGTAGTTTATTTCATTAGCTGTTTACAGACCAAGCAAACAAACATTAGAGACAAGTAAAGAAATCAAAGGTGAATCCCTACAGGCAGCCGAAATACATCAGATCACTGCAAAATGCATGGACATAATTTATGATATAGCTTAAATCAGATATATGCACTTGTACGTATACAAACATAGAAGGCATTCAAATGTAAAATGGTAAAAGAAAAACAGTCCATGTCTAATATGAGTATAGTCAAATACACATGCTCTAATTGCAGACCTTATTAAATGTACATAATAATATATTAAATGTGTATTCGAACATGACTACAGTCAAATGTAAAATGGGTAACATGACTACAGCTATAGAGAGGTCTCATCTATCTGAAGTGCAAGATAAGCATGCATCTGATAAAAATAAAACAATTGTTAGTATGCGGTATACTAGATTTAGTTCACAAAATATTTGCATCTAAACAGGTTATATTAACTTATCTTTGAGTTAATATAAACTTTGGACACAATCCCTTACACTTGCAATGCGTAAACTAAAATCTAAAAACATGTTGCTTAGCAGTTTATATAAAGTCTATTAATTTCAAAATTAATTTCAAAATTTTTAATTATGAATGAAAAAGATATAACTGGACTAAGACCTGCCATGGCCAAACTAAAGCATCAACTAAATTAAACATGTTTAAATCCGAAACCTGAAAGTATAAAACAGAACCTGTGAATGATTTTAATAGCAATTGTAGTCTACATGAGAAGTTTCCTCATCAAACAAGCACATACCTAAGGCTTACGCTATCAAAATTTAATTGAGAATGTTAGATGAGTTGCACAAAATATATTAGTTGAGCAATTTTGTTTTGATATACCCTAAGATATAGGAAATAAAATATCCAACAACTCTTATACTAACAAAATAATCTCAGCAAGCATAAGGCATTGAAATGCAACAGCCTTTACAACTAGGTTTGATAAATGTACAATGCAATTAATGAATTAAAATATCATGTATATATACGTACATATATTTTGATCAGTATTCTAATATACAATAGTGAATATACATAAATACATACATACATATATATATATATATATATATTTATATATTCAAATATATAACAGTGAATATAAAGATGAGTATTCGAATGTACAATGCAATGAATTAAAAAATCATGTCTCTATAACCAGGTTTAATCAGTGATTGAATTACAAGACACTCATGTACAAGGCAATGACTCAGCTAAATTAAACTTGGTGTATATATGTACAAGGCAAGAATCATGAATGAATATCTTTTGATATATATTTAATCAATACACGCTTTTCTTATAGTATATACTTTTAACAAGTAACAAGAATCAACAGCCTTCCAAGCGTCCCTAAACATTTTTGTTTGTATTGATCTTTTGATATCAGACAATCAACTCCAAAATATAGAGTGAAAATGCTATTTAAATTGATCGAGTAATAATTCAATTACTATCTAAACCAACATAATGTCTGTAATAATGTAATAGTTTGTATTTTGATAAAATATATGACCATGGTATTCTTGAATCAAATCAATAAGTTCAGTCTTGGTACAATTTGCAAATGCACTGATGAGATTTCCACATGGAAAGGACTACATAGATATACCAATATATAGTAGAAAATAGTTCTGCAAAAATGTACTACAAAAGAACAAAGTTTTAAAAGAGATAAGTCCATATGTCTTTGTTTTAAAGGAAATAATGGTGATAATATGAAATGTATATTTTTAGTATAGTCACATTCATGCCACGGTAGTTAGACAAAATCACATCGACAAATGTACACCATAGCCTTATGTGGATGGTGATATGCATTGACCAACATCATGCCTTCATTTTACTTAGTTAGTAGAGGATCTGGGATAAGGCTAAAGTAGCTATCCACTCATAAGCGAGTCTCGTGGATAGGAAAGATCATGGATATTCAAATAAAAATTTGAAGTTACACATGTTTGGAGACCTGATTCAGGTTCCAAAAGATGTGATCTATACTCTAATTCAAAAGTTATAATTTTGTTCACATGTGTATGAGAAATGATTTCTCAACAGATAGGCATGTTCTAAATAATACACATAGACAACATATTTCAAATCACAAGCATGTGCAAACATGTTTAAAAAGGTGGCATACAAAAAAATTCATTAAATTAACAGACATGCCCATTGGGACTAAATAATTTCAATACTAAGATTACTGCACACTTGACTACTTATAAATAAAAAAGAATAAACTTGCGCATGACAGCTGCCTTTATCCTAAGATTCCACCAACTTTACTGCCCTTAATGCTGGTGTTCCTATTACAGACTTATCATCACCTTGAAGGTAATACTCGGTGTGCCTTTATACCGAGTTCAATATAGGCATTATTTTAAACATGGAACATTTGGGGATATCTAAGCAGGCAATCTTGGTATATCATCATAAGGGCACACCACCCGTATGCGATACTTTCACAGCTCAAAAAACATCAATCAATTATTGTGTGCAAGCATTGTTATCCGGGTTGGAAAACTACAAATATATTATTATTTCCAAAAAAGTTTATCCACAAGCTATAAAAGTATCACTAAACACTAACTTCATAATATTAAATATTTTTAGATCATAATCTCTCACACCTTATCTCCATTCTACACATTAATTTTGAAATTATGCCAGTAATTTTGACATAGGAAAATATTAGCAAGAGAGGTCATGTCAACGTATTCTAATTATGTTAGATTATTGATATCTTATGCCGATAATCTAAAATAACCAGAACACGATGATGAAGTCGAGTTAGAGTTTATTCAGATTGGCATAGATGAATTGGCGAATTATTGTTTATGTATTCGATTTACAAAATCAATATTAAACCATATAAAACCCATATATAATCACAAAATAAAGTATAAAATCCATACCGATTTAGGAGCAGAATCTCAATCTAACGATAACAGATAGAAGGAAGAGTCGATAAATTATGTAGAGAGGAAAGAATTAGTGCAACGACAATGATGGAGAAAAATGAAGCGACGTTGATGACGATTTTGGACTTTATGAATTTTTTTGAAGGGACGATGAAAAATGGAAATGAGGGAAGTTTGAAAAGTTAAAAAAGAACGTAATAATGTTTTCTAATTAGCGGGAAGAGCTGAAAATTATAGTGGCGTTCAATGTTACATTAATAGTATTAATAGATGCATTTACCATTTAAACGTTGCCAATAAATGCAACTAAATCCATGTTTTCTTGTAGTGATACCCCCCTCTTTATAAAAATTGAGTCCCCGCAATTTTCCTTAATGGAAAGTTGATAATAGTTTAAAAGATGCATCTATCAAAAGAGAAAAAAATCGTAAGAATTAAATACTATAAAGCAAGAGTCTCACCATCAATGAGCAAGAGGAAATAACTCAAGATGCGTTCGCTCGATAAACTCTCTAGCCTTCCAAGAATAATCCTTTGGATTTTCAGACCATTGGACTTTAACGAGCAGAACATCTTTATTTCTAAGGCGTTTAATCTCCAATGCAACAATATGGATAAGTCTTTGCTCATAAGTAAGGTCGGGTGAGACCTCAAGGATCCTTGGCTCAAGAATAGAATCAGAATTCCAAAGACATTTCCAAAGTTATGAAACGTGGAATACATCATGAATATCGGAGAATTAAGCCAGAAGAGATACCCTATAAGCAACAGAGCCAATCCGCTCATTGATTGGGTATGGTCCAATATATCTCGGAGCCAACTTCCCGGAATGAATGAAACACACCACCCCTTCAATGAAGATGCATGAATGAACACTCGATCACCTACAATGAATTCCGATGCTTTCCTCCTATTATCTGCATAGGATTTTCGCCTGCTCTATGCCTCTTTTATTCTCTATCGAATGAGATCAATCTTCTCAGAAGCTTCACGAATAGTGTCGGGGCCTAAGATGAATTTCTCTTTGGACTAGAGCCAATACGAAGGTGATCGACATGGCCTTCCATAAAGAGCCTCGAAAGGAGCCATGTCGATACTAGACTGGAAACTGTTGTTATAAGAAAACTTGACAAGGTAGGTATGATCTTCCCAACTCCTGCCGAAGTAGAAGACACAAGTACGGAGTAAGTCTTCCAAGATCTTATTGACTCGCTCGGTCTGCCAATCCATCTATGGATGATAAACATTGCTGAAATTAAGCTTCAAACCCAAGGCTTTCTTTGACTCTTCCAGAATCTGCTTGTAAGTAAGGAAACCCGGTCATAAACAATAGTACTAGGGACACCATGAAGTCTCATGATCTCCTTAAAATAAATCTTAGTTAGCGGAGAAGCAGTCTGATTGGACTTGATAGGAATAAAGTGGGCTAATTTGGTTAAATGATCAACAATTACCCACTAGATATCATGGCCAGCCCTCAAACGAGGAAGACCATCATTGAAATCCATAGAAACCTAAAAGGAAAATAAAGAACAAGATTACGTTCAATATAAGGTCGACACACAAGAGGATTCAAATATGAACGTATGAAAATAAGCCCGTAATACCTAGTCCCACTTCCACATCGGGACTTCCAATAGTTACAAAAGACCACGGGACAGTAATGCTCGGCTTTAACAAGCTGACAAGTCAACCAACCCTTCACAAACTCCTCCACATCCCACTTCATTCCTTCCCAATAGTAAAGACGCTTCATATTAGCATACGTCTTACTACTACCGAGATGAATAGTTTACTTAGAGAGATGACACTCCTCAAGAATATCTCCCCTAAGATCATCGACATCTGGCACCAAAACCAACCTCTCCTACGAATACAACCACAAGTATCAACTACAAAATCCCTCAATTCATCACTTTGGGAAACACTACTATCCTGCTAAAAAAGATAAGATAGATCAGGATCGCGCTTCTAGGCTTCCGCAATCCGATCCAAAAGACTAGGACGAGCTTCCATGCTAAACAATAAAATGGAAGAACTAGAATCTGGAATACGCCCTCTAATCTCACAAGAAGATAAAACCTCAAGATCTTTCCACTCAGCTAATGTCAAAGAAATAACTGCCTGCTGCTTGCGACTAAGAGCATTCGCTTCGTGATTCCCTTTCTCCAAAGCATATAAAATATCGATATCATAGGAAGCAAGGAATTCAAGCCATCTCCGCTATTGCATATTAAGCTCCTTCTGAATGAATAAATACTTTAATGACTTATGGTCAGTATAAAGCACAAATCTCTCACCTAATAAATAATGATGCCAAATCTTCAAAGCAAAGACAATAGCTGCAAGTTCCAAATCATGAGTGGTGTATCCCACCTCATTTGGCTTCAACTGCCTCGAATCAAAAGCAAAAACACGATCCCACTGCATAAGAACGACACCCAAACCAAATCTACTAGCATCCGTGTAGACCACAGGGTCATGGTTCCATTCCGGAGCCACAAGAACATGAGTGTTGGAAAGGGGTTCTTTCAACTTCTGAAAAGAAGCTTCACAATTATCAGACCAAATATACTTAACTCCTTTCCAAGTCAAAGAAGTAAGAGGTAAAACGATCTTAAAAAAGTCCTTTATGAATCAACGGTAATAGCCTGCCAATCCAAGAATACTGCGAATCTCTGATACATTCTATGGCCTTTTCCAATTCTAAATAGCTTCAATCTTTGATGGATAAAAAAATGCATTCTTTTGAAACTACATGCCCTAATAACTTAACTTGCCTCCGCCAGAAATGAAACTAGGAAAATTTTGCTTTCAACAGATTTCTTCTAAGTGTCTCTAAAACAATCCTAAGATGCTCCTTATGCTCTTCCTCAAATTTAGAATAAACAAGAATACCATCAATGAATATGAGAACAAATCTGTCAAGAAAATTCTTGGAAAACTCGATTCATGAGATCAACGAAATAAGCGGGAGTGTTCGTTAACCCGAGGGGCATAACGAGCCATTCATAAAATCCATAATGGGTACGAAATGATGTTAGAGGAATGCTATCCTCTACCACTCAAAGCTGATGAAACCCTGTCCCTAAGTCTAGTAGGAAAAAGACCTTAGCACTGCAAAGCTGATCAAAAAGATCATCGATCCTCGATAGGAGATACTTGTTCTTAATGGTAAGCTCATTAAGCTTGCGATAGATTATGCAAAGCCTTAGAGTACCATCAGGCTTATTCATAAACACAACAGAAGCTCCCTAAGGAGAAGAACTAGATTGGATAAACTACTTCGCTTTCAACTCCAACAACTGCTTCCTCAACTCCTCATTCTCCTTAGCAGACATCTTATGAAGATGACGACTAACTGGCTGAGCTCCAGGGATGAGATCAATTCGGAACTCAATTGCCAGCTTGGGAGGTAACCCCGAAACGGGTTCAAAGATATCAGGATAATCACAAACAACAGGGATTCGGGATATGTCATCATCTTCAAAAGACTCAAGAGAAAATAAGGATGCCATCGAATCAGAATCGATATTCATGAAGAACAATAGAAATATGGTCAATAGATTCTGGGCGTCGAAGGTGGATTGTTCATTTGGGACATAGGATATGGGCTTCATAATGGTTAAGCCAATCCATTCCCAATATCATTCCAAAGCCAAGATAGTGCATGACATGAAGATCAACACAAAAGGAATGGCCACATAAAACGATCTCAACATCTCTACAAAGCATACTGAGAGGTGCCAAGATCTAAATGGGACTTAGAGAATTTTATTTTTTGGTTTACGAGGATGAAATATGGATAAGAAACTTGTACTTATGTTTTTCATCTCATATTCCTCTTGTTTGGGCTAAATGGGTTAAGATGTGGATCCATTTGCCAAGTGTTGCTAATTTTCTAAAAAAAGAAAGTGTCGCTAATTTGTTTTAACACTTTATAAATACCAATTTTAACTAAACAATTATCTATTAACTAACATTGATTTCTTTAAGTTTTCCTAACATAAATAACATGCCAAATTCTCATTTCTTATTAATGTTCAAATATCTTATGAAATTAAATACAACTTTTAAAAATAGAAGTTATTCTCGATGGTTTTAATAAAATAAATTATTAGTTGGAAAAATCTCATTTTTAACAATAAATCTCCTTATTAAAATAAATAAGCAAATAAACCCTTGGAAAAGAACATATTTTAAATAATAAAAATATTTCCATATAATTTATTTACTCGTTTTCTCAAAGTTGTTTACATATTAGTAAACATAAGAATTAAATTACATAAAAAGACAATTCATTAAATTCCCAATTTATTCTTTATTCCACATCCATCTTAAATTTGGAAACACAATAATTATAAATTCCCTAAATTTGTCCAATTAATTTGTTATAATTAGTTAAATAATATATTTAAATTTTAATTTCAGCTAATCTCGACTAGGGTTGTTACATGTCAATTTGCCTAGGAGATTCTCCTTCATCTTTAGCCTATTGTTAAGAGATGCTTTCTTTGCAACATGCTTAGCTTCTTTCATTTTAGCTTCCTTAGTTGCAAGTTCTAAAGCTATCACCATATCATTTGAAGTTTGAAGTAGGGTTTTCGTTTCATCAAGAGAGGCAGTCAGCTTGTCTTTTTCCTTTACAGCTTTGTTTCTTTTGGTAGTTAAATCAATAACATGGTTATTAATTTAGGAGTTTTCCTCTTTTAAATTAGAAATTTCAGTTGATGACTCCGAAGCCTTATCTTGAAGTGAAAGCAGATGCTTGGCAACCTGGAATGGATAATTAAACTTGAATATGTAAGATAATAAGAGTTTAATACAATTAGACAAAAAAGGGTACGTACCAGCAGTTGTTGTCTAAGGAAAGCAAACTGATGGTCTTAGGTGTAGGAAGAAGGTTTTAATGAATGGGAAGCAACAAAAGGAAGAGATTGAATAAGCAGTTAAAGAAGGTCATTAAATTTGCTGGTAGGAGCCGTGATTGGGACTTAGAAGGAAAAGGGTCCTTTGGGGTGAAAGAGAACCCAAGCTCTTCCAAATATGGTTTAAGGCTTCGAGGGAGCTCGTGATAGTAATATGGTGAAGCAGGTCCTAAGGAGATTCTATCTTGACCACCTGGTGGGTTTTGTCCATAGCAGGATTAAAATCAGACTTCTTTTTAACTGTAAAATTAAGATCAGGAGGCTTAAGATTTGCGCCAAAATCAACTAGTTCACCCTCTTCAATAACAATAGAGTCTATACATTCCCAATCTTAGACTTTTTGCTGGTGATGGGGATAGCGGTAGAACCGTAACTTAGTTTATTTTAGCAAAATATAATGAACTAGAGATAGCATCCATGAGGGTTCGAGATTTAGGAGCATGAACTGTAGCAAAAATGACATCTTTCTCCAATTTGTCTTTGGAAGTATCCATAGTAACTTCGTTCTTGATGGGAGCAATAACCAAAGCAGACAAACCTAAGTTAAAAGAGTAAATTTATGAAATAATGTTATAATAAACTTTGAGTGCATACAATTATATCTTACCAGCTACCCTGGGCTGAATAAGGGAATTAGATGGAAAATTTTTGGACTTGCCCATTATCATGAGCCCTTGCCTTTAGAGTAATATTAGACTATTGGAGGTTCTCTTAGGATTTTGTTACCATCTGAAACAATAGCGTATTGACGAAGCTTGGTCGAGATTAGTAGTCTGAGCCTACTCTCTATTATTTCCGTTGCTTTGGTCAGTGACAGCACAGATTCATGATCTTTGGAGTTCAGCTTTTTAAAAGCAGGTCTGGAAGAGAGATACCCATTAATAAGGGATAACAAACCAATATGGATAAGTAAGAAAGAGAAGCTTACTAGTTATAGAAAAGTCCCTCTAAGATCGGAGAAGCATTTTACAAAGAAAAATTGAGTCTCCCATACTCTTTCCTTGTTGAGAGTCACTAAAATTAAACCTTTCGGATGAAGGTGGATCCAGTATAATTAGCGGCCAGGTTGATTACCAATCTTAGCAAGGCCATCAATATGGTAAAGGATGTCTGGAGTATGAGAGAGAAGACCAGCTTCTCGAACCAAGACATCTAGACATGTCAGGTTTGTATAAGATTTTGGCAGGAGCTGGATCAGTGCAATATCCAGATGCTTCAAATAATTGAGAAGAAATTCTGAAAAGGGAAGATAACCTATATGCTAGATATGGATTGCAGAGAAAGCAAAATATCTTTCTAGAGGGTTGTAGATATTGTTTGAAAATCCTGTTAGGAAAGCCACCACCTTAGTGATTCCAAATTGGCTAAGAATGGAATCTACTTCGACCTAAAAAGTGATATATAATGGCTTGGAAACAATGTCTTCTTTCTTATCGCCTGAGGGTGAAGGTTTGATCTCTTTAGCCCCTCTCTTCGAAGATTTCTTCTCAGACTGTTTACCTTTTATTTTCCTGCTAGGTGATATTATTCTAAACGTGAAATTATCATAATTTATTAAATTTTTGCTTAAATGGTCTACAATTACCAAAGTAACAAAGTATTTACTAATCATAAAGCAGTAACGTTTCGATAACGTACGGTAAGTATGTTAGAAGATGAAAACTATGATCTAAATAAGAGACTTTATGAAAAGAGAAATAGGACATGAATTAGCATATGACCTTCAAAAATGTGTAAGTTAAAAGTTTACAATCTAACAGGATGGCAACGCCATGAGTAGCGATGTAAAATAGAACCCCATTGATATTGTAACTTGTAACAAATGATCCTTATAACAATTTTTAATTCCAAAATGATAAGGATGTTGACACTAACGAGTGGTGGAAATGTGGATCAAAAATATAATAATTAGTTAAACGATTCATAACACTCAAAAAGTAATGGCGACAACAGTGTCGAAGTCACATAGAACCCTACTTACAACATTTAGCATAATTGTGAAAAAGCGATGGAAAATGATAAGGTCATTTGTTATCAAGTTATGTATGTAAACAAACGTCGAAGACATACGGCTTCGCACTTGATTGACATCGAAGTCATTTACATTGTGCCAAATCGAAGCAAACACCGTCGACAACCACTAAGTTAGCCTTGATCGACCAGTATAAAAGACTACCAAAAACCAATGATGTGCATGACTTTGAATTCACCCTCTAAAATTATTAATGAATAAACCAACAAGGTAATAAGGAATATTGACTTTGACTACCATGATAAAACTATAAGCATCATCGAGGCTGTTTGATAATGGGTCGTGGGTCAAATGAATTGTCTCTCTCGCTACCTAGCCTAGAACATGTTTGGTGAAATGCCAACTCCAATTAATGGTGAAAAAGCTGCTAATAATCCATCATAGATTCACCTTCGTTAAAATTGATGAACATTAAGACTTTAAAGATTTAACCCAAACCTTAAATGGGATCGATAAGGTTCAAATCAAACTGATACAAACAGTGAAGTCCCCCAAATTCCGAAATCAATGTATAGGTAATCAATCGACTTAAGATCGATGAGGCAACATTATGAATTAAACAACCAATGAAGCTAATAGATAGAATTTAGCAATGAAATTTGAAGGTTGAAACTAAACGATTATGCATGACTCACAACTTTCGGTCAAAACCAAATATTAATTTCAAACGCGAAAGCCAGACAAGCCTAATTATGATTTAAAGAAATCGTACCTTAGTTATGATTTGCTATTGGAAAATTCGAATTTGCCGATATTTTTTGAAAGTATGATTCTTGCTTGAGTATTTGAATTACAGGTAAAAAAAGGAAGGAAGAGGAGGCCGATGTATTTATAGGTGGTGATGAGCTTATTGAAATTGTTGGATCGATTTTAAATGAACAGTTAAGATCGACGCAAGAAGTCCAAAAGGCGGGAAAGGGTGTTGCCGATATTGTTAGCTTGAAAATATAAGGACTCCCATACACTAGGGGCACAAATGTTACTACAATAAATCTCATCAAAGGAGTTCGAGGTGCCGCTAATAAGTAGTATTAAGGTGACAACGTCAGTGTTAGTAATTACTCCTTGATTACTTCACATAATATCACCATTATCGAAGGTATAGAGTCGTTGGTGTACTTGTGGGACAGTTTCGAAGAGGTAGAATGTTGCACCTCAACTGCAATAGAGTAAACATAATGCCACATATGATAAAACAAGCGAAGAGGTCAAATGTAATTCATCTCGTAAGATATTAGAAGGTGCTGAAGTGATCACAAGATGTTCTATTGATGTGAAGCCATGCCCATCTTGCACCTCACAAGTACTTTGAAGATATTGCACAAGTTTACACCAACGGTGTCGACGACAAATGTCATCGATATAAATGAAGGACATCGAAGTCATTGTTGCCGAAACCAATGTTGAAGTGTGATGAAGACCCCAAAGCAGTACAATAAGCCCATACCAACCATCACGAAGACCTTAAGGTAGCTTCGCATATTACAGCAACTCAAGGATACCACCTATACTATCACCAATTGACGACAACGTCAAAGACATCAAGTATGAGATAATGCTGCCTCTTACATGTGACATCCATATGGGAAGAAAAAGGCCAAACTAACATAGTCAAAAACAAGTCCTACCGAGGTTAACCCCACCGAGACCATACTAGCAAAGAGGTCGGTATTAATCATTGCCGAAATAGGACCTAGTCGAAGACATGGAGGCAGAGTGGTGGCCGCACACCTCTATAAATATGACCCTAGGGGTGCTATTTGGGGGCCAAATTTTCCCTTCTCTCATTTCTTATTGTAAACCCTAAATCGATTGGGGACTTTAGAGCGTATTGCAACTAAAGAACATTGTACACATAGGATCTTGAATGTTAAACAAGGATAGTATAACATATGTGTAACCAATTCGAACCTATGACTTGAACATACTTATGATTTTGCACATGTGAACTGTTGTGACTTCGAGGCTATTATTGCATAATTGACTTTGACTTAAGGACTTCGAACTTAAATCTGCCTTGCACATACGACTTCAAGCTCGAACTTGCTTCAAATATACGACTTCGAACTTGTACTTATGTTGCAAATACGACTTTGACGAAGAACATAACAAAGACTTTTTTGGAAACCTTTCTTGAGCTAATGACCTCGACGAGCCCCTTTAGGGCCTCTTCATAAACAACCAAGTTTTCTAAGCACTTTAGGGTTAACAAATTTATTTGCTAACATAGGGCTTGGTGGTATAGATTGTTGAATGGGAATCATTATTAACTATATGTTGTTCACATGAAAATAGTTTCATTATGTGATGGTTAATTAGAATTCACAAATATAGAATTTGGGTTAACTGGGTTAGGTGATGAATACTGAAGTAATTAGGGGATTATAAAATGTTAATGATGTTTGAATTTTGGTTAATTGGTATTAGTGATATGTTATATGGTGATTCGAATTAATCAATTAAGTATATATAATAAGAATGAGATCATGGATATATAATTGATATGTGGTATACAAATAAGATGGTACTAAACGATGTTTAGGAGGTGTAAAAACATAGCAAAAAAGGTAAACGATAAGGGAAATTCGAATTAGGGGAGAAACAGTTTAAGTTGATCAGTTTAATGTGAAATTTCAAATGCACCGGTTCATCGGTATTATATGCACTAGTCCATCAGTGTACTGTTTAAATTGCCAGGTTGAACCAGGACTAGGGATGAAGCATTTTTACTTCAGCCGCTTCAGCTAGGCCTATATGAAATAGATGACAAGTGACATGTAGGTTTCTCAACGACATCAGGAAGTGTTTAATGTCCATAAATGTGCTTCGATGATTATGCGATATGATGGTTGTATTGATTCATTTGATAAAGGAGTTAGGTTATGTTTACATATCCTTTTTGTGTACACTTGTTAGTCTATGTTTATCTATCTCTATGATTATTTGAGTCATATTCTTGTTTACGTTTATGGTACTACTCTATGTTTAACTATATTTTGGGATTGGTCTCTGTTTAACTAACTCTTGTGTATCCCGATGGGTTACTATATGTTTAACTAACTCCTTTTTCCTTTCTATGTGTAGATGGGTTAGTCTATATTTAACCAAATGACCTATTGTGTATTTAACATTGATAATTATGAAATAGGTAATTCCATATTGTAATGATTATGATAGACTAAAACTTTAGATGCAGGGAAGATAGGTTTTCGGTATAGTAAATGTTAGCTTTCATATGATGTTTATGAAATCGTGTTGACAGTATATATTCAATAATATTTTTACTTTCCAGACATGTGTCTAACCCCTTCCTCATACATTATAGGTTATTAGAGTATCTTTGGCATGTATGGTGTTTGAAGACGGTGTCCATAAAAATATTTGCACATGTTATCTATTTATTTGTATATATGATATGACACTTCGTGTATGTATGAAGACTCTGCATGAATTATGATGTATATAGATGAGATTCGTTTACTTTTATCTATACTATAATTTGATCCATTCTACTATGAGTTCTGAAAGATATAGTTAGTTAGCTTGGCACTTTGTCTACTATTGTGTTTAAACCAATCCAGCTTTTTATTCTACGACAATTTTATGACCATGAAAAAGTCGGGTTGTTCCATTTACTACCAAAACTGTTGGTTGGGATGTATAAAGAGAGCATACTTGTATATTTTTATAAAATATATACATGTGGATATATGTTATTTAATGTGAATTGGCATATAATGTTTAATTTTGGGTTTATGTTTACCATCTCTGTTTACTGGGAGGATCTAATATTGAATCCAATTTTATAATTAGTAGATTGATTAACCCAACTGAAACTGGAACTGGAAAATAAGATGTGGAAGTATTGAGCATGAATATTTCACTTTGGTTTCGCTGTTATCTTCAAGCTAGAAACCATGCCATTGGGCAACTGTGACCGGGGGTACTAGATGGGAAAGTTGTTGGTTTACCAGGGTTGAATTTCCCAAAACCATATATGGATTTTCTAAATATGGGTGGCAAATGGTATAAGGGGACTGAAGATTTTGTGGAGACCCAAGCATGGCTGCATCCATGTGATAGAATTTTTAGTAAGCTAAATTTGATGATGAGGTAAAGAGGCGATTGCTTCTTAGCACCTATAAGGGGAAGCAATGATCTGATGGGATGTTGTTATAGAGGAAGTCAATGAAACTAATATTTACTAGAGTAATTTTAAGAAAAGATTTGGGACAAATTTTTTATCTAAGGCTGAAAAGGAAGTGATGTTTGAGAAGTTTATTAATTTCAGAAAAGGAAATTCCACTACGAAGGAGTATATTAATAGCTTTAACGAGTTGGCAAATTTTGGTTTTGAATTGATAGATACAATACCCAAGTAAAAGATGAATTTTGCAAAAGTATTGAGTTTGCCAGTTAGGAAATTAGCGCTTAGTTAGATGCTAAGGGAAGCGAGAGTCGAAAGTTTAGTTGAAGTGGCGTTGTTAAGTAACACTATAATGAAAGCTTCTAAAGGGAAGCCGACGAAGAATATTACCCAAGGCAAGTGCAAAAATCTTGGAGATCAAAGTGGATAGACGGGTAAGAAAGACATGAGGTGTAAAAGATGCAATTAGATGGGCCATTCGAAGAGGAAGTGCCCTATGTTGGGAAGATTGGTACGAGCTGTGTTATTATCCTATATACACACACACACACTTATATAGAATAAGATATGTAGATACATGAAAAAGACTTGTGTTTGGAATTTTGAGGATGAAATTCTCTTTAAGAGAAAGAATGTAATACCCCATGGGATTTAGACATTATTTCATAGTAGAGGGAAAAATGGCATGCAACGACCTACCCTCTCGACTCCCAATGTCGACGCTAATGCATCCACAGTATTCATGTGCCGAGCATCCAAGTGCTGGAAGGATGAATTGTTAGGATGAAATAAAAAGAAAAAGGAATAGAACAAGGAAAAAGGAACACAATATCAGAATCTCAATACTGGAACGGTAATATATAATATCAAAAAAAACAATGCATAGGGTTACTCCAACATAGAAATTTCGAAGTTGAAAAACCCAAGTACAACCATCAGCCTAGACAGTTATAACAACCTGTCCTCACAAATGTTGATATGTACTTAATGTAGCGGGAATAAGAATACCACGGTAAGTGAAATATCCAACTCGTCTTCTCGAGCTCCAAAGAACATCAATTAAAACTTACCTTTCTCAAACTATTCGAAAGAGCATACCGGGAATTTAGGAAAAACAAAAGCCATATATCAGACATAAGTCTAGTATGAGAAACAAAAGAAATATGCGGCCAACATATCACAGTACTTTTGAGACCACATTGAATGCTATAACAGATATCTCCCCAAAAGAACTCACATCTAATAAGTACATAAGGTGATATAATAGATAATATCTAGGGTGTAGAATATAAATATTATAACATAGCTATAATGATTATATTGGTTACACTCAACAGCATATTAGGAGTACAGTCAAATCCGATAAGGAATGTTCGCATATTGGATTTTCCATGGAGATCTCTCTGGTGGAGCCGGATCCAATCTCCTGCACAGGGGTCAGAAAGTACCTTCCAAGTGTCGTATATCTCTAAATAAAATATACCATTTAGGTAAACACAAGCGGCCCAACGTCCAAACATAAACATGAACAATGTGAACCCCATATCATCAACTCCCGTAGGCCTACAATCAGTATGTATCTCTAGATATGTAGTTGGTAATACCCTTACATGGGTTGCTAAACCCCATGTTGTGAGGCCTACTCTGTTCTTAGTCATTTCTGATGTCGAGGTTACGTTCGACATCTTCCATACGAGTCTTCATTACTCAAACAGAACACGAATCCCAAAGGGGATTCCTACATCTCGAACAAATCTTGTAACCATAAATGGATTCTAGCATCATGAACAAATCCACTTCCAAGAGATATAACATATATCTCAGTCTTAAAGTGGTTTACGGTAAATAAAAGACTTACCGATCCCGGTCACTTCAAGACCGAATCGAAAAACTTGGTCATTCAACAATAGTGAGGATGATCGCACATGGAAACGAAGTCTCATATACTTATCAAGTTTCAAATATTTTCATCTCACACTATCCCTCAATCAAGAGTGAAGCTTTTAGGTTAGAGCTCTGCTGCCCATATCCCTACAGGAACATCAGTCTTAATTCTCACAGGTAGACAAGCCTACTTCATCGGCTTTTAGTGCTAAGTATACACTATATGTTTTCCATAAACGAGTAAATATACAAAGCACGATCAAGTCATACAAAGCACGATTAAGTCACATAAGCGACTCTTAATCCCCTATTTTTTAATTAACCTTTTATTAGTTAAAACCTCTTTTATTAGTAGGACTTCTTTTATCTAATAAACTTCATTTATCATTTTTTACTATTAGTTTGTACTCTTTCAATACTTCAAAAAGTATTCATATACTTATCTCAATTGGTATAACTATATTCACTAATCATTAACAAGATTTCTTACTTTAAACCTTTGCTTTTTCTATCTTTTTTCAAAAGATTCCTTACTTATAATTTCCTTCAAATTACCCATTTTAATGATCTAAGTGCTTTCACAAATCCATTAAAAAGGTTTAAGAATAATGTTACTTAAACATTGTCACAACAAACCCAAAATCATTTCACTTATACTTATCTATGAAACATTCATTTAAAGATCTATTTACATTCATAAGTATAATAAAAAAGGGTTGAAAACAAATGTAATTAACACATTGTCACAACAAACCCAAAACCATTCCATACTTGTATTATCTTTAAAGCATTCTTTTTAAAGATCTAGGTTAATACTTAGTTAAGTTCAATAGTCGACTAAGCGGCTATCTAGTTAAAACAATTTCTTATATAAACTAATGTTCATATACTTAACTTGTTTACGGCATTTCAACTTAACGATTCCTCGTTCAAAAGTGAAGCAAGGTAAGTTAGAGCACTGGTTGCATCAAAGCCTTGTTTATGCATTCCATTCTTGAATCTTACAAATAGACAAGCATACCCGTCGGCTTTTAGTGTTAAGTAAAGTATGAATGATTTCCATAAAAAAGTAACAAACAACATGATCAGCCTGTTTTTGACATTCCCGACTTAACTATTCCTTGTTTAATAGGGAATCCCAGTAGGTTAGAGCTCTATTGCTCCGTCCCTACTCCACATCAATCTTATCTCTCAGAAATAGAGAAACCTACTTCATTGGCTTTAGCGTTAAGCAAAGTTAATTATCTTTTAAACATGTAAGTAATCAACAAGATTAACACGTTTTTAACATTCCAACTTAACTATTCCTCATTCAAAAAGGAAGCTTGAGAGGTTAGAACTCTATTGCGCCATCCCTACTCGACATCAATCTTAACTCCTAGAAATAGAGAAGTCTACCTCGTCAGCCTTTAATGTTAATCCTAGTAAATTACCTTTTTCAAAATTTATATATACTTTAAAAACACTTATAAATATGTTTTAAATATCCGTGTAAAATATTATTCAAAAATAACTAATTTATAATTTTGACGAAAGCCCAACAAAACATATTTTACATTTTGCAGCACTTTACTTCCAAAATTCATAAATAATTGTTAAAACTATATTTAAACTTCTAATCTTTTTTTCGTACTCAAATACAGTTTATTATAACTTCTATTAAAAGACTTTATAAAGAAAATAATTTAGAAACCAATTAAATCACGAAAAACAAGTCAAAACATTGCATTTAAAACACTTAAAACCACAAGCGACTAACTACAGTATTTATAAATGCTGTTAAAAGTCCTTGTTAAAACAACAACGAAAAGCACCATCTTTGAGACTAGTTTTAACCACTTAAATAAATGGTTTAAGACTTGAAATTTTTATATCAATTACTACCATTAGGGTACTTAAAACCGTAGAATGAAACCCCTAAGAATATCTTCCCATTTACTTACAAAAATTCCCAAAATAAGGGATTCAGAAGCGCACTTGTAACAACTATTCTTGCTTCAAACACTTTCAAACTTGCTTCAATTTAACACACAAGTTAAATAACCATTTAATCTTGCCATGCCACATGTTTAAGAGGGTAATAGAAGTGATGTTATATAATATAAAGTTATCATTTGCTTTCAAAAGCATGAGGGGTCTAAAGTTCATAACTTTACTTAGTTAATGTCACTTTAACTTTATACTTTGTACACGACATATACACACATAATATATACCTATAATATAGTGAGATAACTCACTTTGATCCAAGTTAATAACAAAACCAAAGAACAATAACCAAGGCAACCCTTCCTATCATTACCTCATCACCCAAGCAACCACCTTTGCCTCCAAAATCTCAAATCCATACCTTCCCACCCCATCATTGCTCACGGCCAAGATAGGTTCCTCCCTCTAATCCATCATTCTTCAACTTCTTAGATGTTAAACCATGTTCTAGTTATATTCTAAGGTCTTTGGGAAAGTTTGGTTGTGACTGGAGTTGGTGTGAATAAGATTTGAGGAAGTTAGAAAGGAAAAGAAGGAGAAGGAAGCCACTAAAAAGCTTAGTTTTTAATTTATGAATTTGTGATTAATTCCTAAGGGTATGCCCCTCCTTATATAGGATTAAAATGGTGTTGCATAAGCTTGCATTCACCCCTCGACCAAGCCATGGAATCCTTACCTCCCATCACTTCACTTCTCCTTTATGCAAATTACACTTATACTGATAATATCTCTTATCCTAAAGGAAGGTTTTAGAATGTTCCATGCTTTATAAAGAGGAGTGTGTTTTAATTAGTTGCTAATGTGTTCATTTGATCATTAGACAAGTGCGCAAGAGTTCGAACAACTTATAACGATCGAAAATTTGTTTACCGATAAACCGATTTTCGGTCACATTATCGATTTTTTTTCAAAGTATTTATTTTTGTAAACATTTTTCCAAAACAAGTTTATCATCATTACTTAGGATTTAAAAGGGGGTTAAAAAGTTTATTACATCATTTTAATAACATTTAATCCAGGATTCAAATATATAAATAATTTAGTTATTTAAATACGGATTGTCTGAAATTTCGGATCGTTAACTTCTCCCCCACTTAGAATATTTCGTCCTCAAAATTCCAACATGAGAAACCAAAGAAACAACCATATAACAATGCTTAACGATATTCCAAATTTACTTAGCAAGCAAAACTCATAGTTTGCTCAAGTTCAAAATTCTCTCATCGCAGAAGAATGATAAACAATCTACTAAGCGTACCTTACGCTCAGATTATTACTTAGCAGACTATTCATGCTACCTCATAACAAATCGAAGAGTTATCACCTAAATTCCACATAAGCCAACAAAACATAGTATGCATATATACTAAAGCTTGTATGATGTACATGGACCACCTATATACAATATCAATTCGGCCCACTAGCTCGATCACATAAATTTCACTTCCTAACTAGTGTAGATCACTTGATCTCTCTAATGCAGATTCCAATTATTTTCCTTGATCAGAAACCTCCATTCTCCCTACATAGCCATAATGCTATGATAGAAAAATTTGTTATCTTATCAAGAATCTGTATCAAGTGTTTGCCATTAAGAATCGAGTGAAGAATCCTTGTTTGGACCGGTGAAAATCATCTAAAAATCTTATACTTGAATAATGGATCTAGAACAACCATGCGAATAAAACTATGTACGTACAACCTACGTATTTATCCTATTATTTCTTAACTATAACAATATATTTATATAACATTCTTTTATCCAAATAGTATGTCAATAAATACTAAAATCATTTATGAAACATTTCATAAAACATAACCTCAAGATTATATATGGTTATAGCTTAAGTTCATATTCATATAATACTCCATGACATCCTGAGAGTATACACAAAGCATCAAATTCAGTTTTACTCAACAAGTATGTTCAACAAATTAAACTTGTTTTAACTTACTACCTTTTCAAATCAAAGTGTTATATAAACTCAACTTTTATATTTTCACAAAAACACTTAGCTTTAAGTTTTATAACGATTCGGAAGTTACCAACTGTCTAAAATTGTCAAAAATCCCATTTCATTTTAACAAATGAAAACTACCAAACAACATATCATAATAAGATGCACATACCATACAATCCTAATGCATGGGAAATATGTGTCCATAAAATAACATAACAAATTTCCATAATTTATTAAACACACTTTACCCAAAAAATGAAAAACATGAAAAGTTCCAACATTTATTCTGGGCTATGCCACTACCACTCAGGCACCATACATAGCATATATGTAAAACTTTTCTACATTAAAAGTTCATATTAAAGTTTTCTTTCAAAAGAAAACTTTATAACTAAACACCGGGTTTTATTTCATATTGTTTTGAAATAATAATACATAATTTATAACAAATCATACTTTCAAAATCAAATCAGAATTCGTTTTATTAAAACAACCTTGTAGCATCCTCTACTTAGAAACCTGAAAATGAACGCCGATGATGCTGAAGTTATCACCAGAATATTCAAGCGATGGGATGAGTTCAATACATCCAAGTCATGCCTTTTGGACTTAACCTAAATCATTTTCAAAACGACATCAAATACTTCATAAATACTACTATGTACCATGATCCTAATTTCATAAACAAATTTTCCAAATACTTACTTTCAAATAATACTACTGTTGTTTTGTCCAAAATCTTGAAAAACATGTTTAAAAACACCGAGATTTAAGTTCTTTAAAATATCAGTTAAATCCTTCTTGTTTATAAATCATATTTTATAAACCATACTTATAAAATCACTTCACAGATGTTTACTCCTAAAATATCTTATCTTCCATTTAGATCAAAATAAACATCTTTTACTAAATTAAACCTTTAACCCAACATTGCCACCGAACGCCTTATAGTCAAACCGTGAATCTCAATTAACAAGGTGTTCGTATCAATGCATATATAAATATTGTCTACCCATCCTATGTAGTAGAAGGTAAAACTACTCATAAACTAGTCGAGCATAAATCAACAATCAACATATGATAGTTAATGCTCATAAAATGGCCGAATATATCTAAATAAATTAATAAAGGGTAACGATCGAACGTCATTAATCCCTACATTAATTAAACTATACTTTGACAATTCAATCATATTAGTTACCTTATACAAGATTTTTAATTTTTGCAGTTGTAATTAACATCAAGATATACGTTTATAAAATATACAAATACGCTCTTATATGTATAATGCACTCAACTCATGTTAGGGCATTCCATTAGCCTATCTCTTAATTAGTCACACCCACCAAAGCTAAAGTTCTCACTTAATCTTTAGCTCTGATATCAACTGTAACGACCCGCCCTCACGACCCCCAAACGTCAACAGTAATATAACCACGGTATTCATGTGTCGAGCATCCAAATGCTGGAAGGATAAATTGTTAGGGTGAAATGAAAATAAAAGGAAACAAAACAAGGAAGAAGGAACATAATATCAGAATCTCACTAACGGAACGGTAATATATAACATCAAAAGAATAGTACAACGAGTCACTCCGATACAGAAATTTCGAAGTTACAAAACCTAAGTACTACCATCAGTCTGGACAGTTATAACAATCTGTCCTCAAAAATGCCGATATGTATAATATAGTAATGCATCGAAAATAAGAATACTACGATAGGTAAAACATCCAACTCATCTTCTTGAGCTCCAGAGAACATCAACGAGAACCTACATTTCTCAAACTACTCGAATGAGCATATGAGTTATTTAAAAAAAAGTCACACGTTAGACATAAGTATGGTATGAGAAGCTCAAGGAATAAGCGACCAACATATGACATTACTTTTGAGACTACATGGAATGCCATAACGGATATCTCCTCAAAAGAACTCACATCTAATAAGTACATAAGGTGATATAATAGATAACATCTAGCATGTAGAATATAAATATTATAACATAGTTGGAATGGTTATATTGGTTACATTCAACAACATATTAGGAGTACAGTCAAATCTGATAAGGAATGTTCGCATATTGGATTTTCTATGGAGATCTCTCTGGTGGAGACGGATCCAATATCCCACACAAGGGTCAGAAAGTACCTTCTAAGTGTCATATATGTAACATCCCCCATTTGAAGGCCCAACTAACAGCTATGGATGCTGTAGTCATCCGTAGTTATTATATCTCGGTGACCAAATGCGGTAATGTAAGATATATTGGTATAACGAAACACATGGATATGAAAATTTTTAAGTCATAAAATAAATTTCTCTTTCCACTTCAAATCATATTTCAAATTCGTTACATAATCCCAATTCGTAAACCACGTTCAGAGAAATATAATTATTATAAAATATGCCAAGAGAGACATATGGAGATGCCCCTTGGTTGATCAGAGTCTAAATATAGGCAATTAAAAAACTTTGCCATTACATCCAAAACACAGCAGAATCAAACAGAAAAAACTCCTACTAGCTAGCTTGGCTCTTGCACGTCTCCAGAAGTTTATTCGTCTAAATGAGAATAAAAAATCCTT